>JAFJYJ010000005.1:4824166-6027083 GCA_019022615.1 Acacia melanoxylon
AAGGGAAGGGATGAGGGAAGATGGCTTGAGGGAAAATGATTTGTTTGGTAGGAAGAAAATGAAGGGGTAGTCTTGGTAAAGAATCATGACATACCTATGTTACCCTCACAAGTAATCAATTTAAAATGAAAAGGAAAAAAAAAATTTTTTTGCTAAATTTTTTTAAAAAAAATCCTCTTATCAAGTTTGAATTTGTCTAAAATATTCTCCCGCCAAATTCAAACTCATCGCATAAGTTTCAACTTATCACATAAATTTGAATTTAATCATATTTTCTTACATTATAGAAAACAATATTTTATGAAAGGTAAATATAACCAAAAATGTCATTCTTTACGTAGGAACTTGAAATCCTATCAATTTTAGTAGGATTTTATCTTCCCACATGGAAGATTGGTGGGCCCAGAACTTGAGTTCCGGAAAGAGTTGACAAAAAAAAGTATACCAAACAAAGAAGCTTACTAATCTTCTTTTCCATTCCTATCTAATCCGTATACAAAGGGCCTAAGTTGTTTTCGTTCTTCCAATCTTCCACTGCCAACCGGGCTTTGTTTAGAACAGAGCTCTGAGAAATAAAAATTAATTTGATTTGTTTAAAATATGCGCATCCGGGGAATCGAACCCCGGTCAGTACCGTGGGAGGGTACTATGATACCACTACACTAGATGCGCTTCGTGTAACCCTGTGTCGCATTAAAATATTTAATAGAAAAAAAAAGTATTACTGTTTTTTCCACTTTTTTCCCATGAAAGTTTCCAATTTTTTTGACCATGAAATTCTCCAATTAAAGCATAACAATTGCATAACAAGTCTCTAGTATTGTAAAAGGATATATAATTTTGATAAATAAGAATTTTTATTAATCTTCGATGGAATCATATACTTATGATTTATAATAAAACATTTACTAGCAAGAAACAAAATAAGAAAAAATTAAAAGAGCTTTGGGCCTTTTGCGGCAGTTTATTACCGTAAGGGCGCCACTTTTATTTGTTTAATTTAGTTGTGCGATGATTTATGTGAAAATATTGTTAGTGTAAGGGCTGGCCTGACCCGTGTCGCAATGTTTAAAATGATTAGGTGGGTCTTTTAATTTTTATTGACAGTTTTGAATTGTATTAAAAAAAAAAAAAACTTTAATTTGTGGGAGTGTGAGATTTTTTTTTCTTTCCTTTTTTGAAGGGTTTAATCGATGGAAATAAAAAATATCTTGATTTGATTGATTTAATTTCACACTATCCTTATTCCTTACCATTGATTTTTTGTTTTTCCATTTTGGCAAACATATTCTTTACCCTTGATGCAAATGGTAATAAAACAGATCATGTATAGCCAGCAAATAAAAAAAACGCATCTTCTTGTTCTTGTTTATTTTAATAAACAAAGAACACGTCTTATTAAACTCAAGTATACTATAGATTATATGTTGCCGTTGTAAATTTATAGCGAGTTTGATATAAACCACTAAAAAATCTCATATTTATAGCGGTTTTTTTGTGACCGTTACTAATTAATTGACATTTTTTGTTGTTGTGATAATCTTAGGATTAAGGGGTTGAATGATATAGCTTGAATTAAATGATACTATGCATGCTAACAATTAATATATAGGACGAGGCATACACAATAATGTGCGAGGCCTGGTAAAGAAAGAAGAGATCGAACGAATATATATATTTTTCCGATAAATAGAAAACAAATATTATTAAAGGCTACATATAAAACCAATTTATTCCATGGATGAACTGGATGGCAATGAACAAATAAACATTTTTACACACGGATACGGATATATAGAAGTAAAGAATTAATAGTTTTATTCCATGAACAACATTTACATCACACTTGTCCGTTTATTGTTAATTGTCACACAAAAAAAATAAAAACATTAAAAGTCAAACACCATCACAATAATCTTGGACTTAAGACACCACAAAACCATGTTAACGAAAGCCCACAAAAAGTGGGGAAAAAAAAAACTCAATCACTCACAATACAAACAAGCACGACTCCATTAACTAGAGAGTGAAAGAGAGAGTGGCAGAAGCCAAGAATGCAGCAACAGTTCCGGCGAAGGAGAGGGAGATAGGAGAAGCAGCATTATGCGAAGGAGTGTGATCACTCGCCGGAGAAGGAGTTGGGGTTGAAGCGGCCGGCGGTGGAGTTTGCTGAGCGGTGGGTGAGGGTGAAGGAGACGAAGGTGAAGGTGGAGGAGAAGTGGTGGTTGTGGCGTTGGATCGGCTGGAGCGGTCAGCCAAGACGATGACGATGACCTTCTCGTTCTTGAGACATTTCTCTCTTTTACCACTAATGAAGTAGTGAGCTCCTGACTGATTAAACTTGATCACTGTGTGGCCCTCTGAGTATTTTGCAATAGGCGAGTTGGTGTTGCAATTGGCGTAGTCTTCGCTCTTCACTTCAAGCACTGAGTCTTGTCCTGATTGGTAGTTGAACACTGCAAAATTTCCCCATATTTCTCAATTAATTTATAAATACCTTTCTTTTAAGGTTACAGTCATTTTTTTACCTGGAAAGAACTATGCGGGGATTTTTTTTTATAATGTTGCCTTAGGTGTTAAAAAATTAATGTTAACAGTTAAAAAACTAATTTTGACCGTTATATTTTTTAAGAGTCAGGGAAACATTATTATTTTTTAAATCTTTCAATGTAATATTGAGTCCAAAAAACTCCTCATACTACGAAAATACAGTGGATTAGAGATAAAATTGGATGATTCTGTCACTAAATAGACTGTCATTAATTAATTAGCAACATAATTTTGTCCCTAAGTAGAATTATGTCACTAGCTAATTAACTGTATTTTTATAATACCCATAGTTACTTCATGAATACTTCTAGGACTCTTAAGTCTTAACCCTTTAATTTTGTAATTAATCAAAACACAGTTTCATCAATGAAAAGGTACATACCTATGGAGTCGCCGATTTGGAATCGGCTACTTCCAGCCCATTGATTGTAGGGATTATAATTGGGATCACTTGGAACGCTCCATCCCTTCTGGCCACCGACTACGAACTCATAGGCACCACCCTGATGCACCAACATTAACACACACAACAACCCCAAACCATGAACTACTTCTTTAGACCTTAAACCCATGTTAGCCATTGATGAATAAGATATTTAATCAGAGAAGCAATTGAGCAAGTCGATCGCTGCAAATGCTGTATAAGGCTAAGGTTAGAAGGGATCGATGGTGACACAAAACTGGACACGAAGGGGTTTAAGTAGGTGTCAGTTGTATGAAGCTTTATCAACTGTGCCATTGAAGCTCTTCTGTAACTTTTTCTTATTCTTCCTTTCGCTTAGGGTTTACTTTGATTCTGGTGCCAAGCATATTTCTAACTTTGATCTGTTTACATTGTTATCAGGGTTGTGACAAGTGTGTTACTTGTTTGAATCGATGTAACTTGGAGTGTGGGTTTATGCTTTGCTTCACTGTTTCTAAGAATATTCATGTCTTCATCTTTGGGGTTGCATCTTACAACTCTTTCTCTGTGTCACCATCATTATTATATTCTACTTTTTCCCTCGTCGGCAACGATGTGCATTGATCCTATCTGGCAGAATATTTACAGTACAGGAGCTCTTTTTATTTTATTTTTTAAAATGATCTTTTTTCTTCCAGTGCTTTCGACGTTCAGTACTCTACTTTATGAACTAAACTTTTCCAAATTTCTTTCAAAGGAAAGGGGAAAAAGAAACTGACTTTCATGTGGCAATAATATAAACTTAGTACTTACCAGTGAGCATTGGTACATTTACTTCATCAGTGTGGCTTTCAACATTACAGGCTTCAAACAAATTTTCCACAAGTCTGCCTCCTTCCCCTCCTTTACTATTTAAATCTATGAGATTTGGTTAAATTACAGTCGAAACAAAGCAAGATGCGAGATTAATAACAATTTTTTTTAATCTTCTACCGTTGGCAAAAAATTATAAACTAGAATACTCTAAGTAATAATAATATAATGCAATAAAAATTGTAGTTTTAGAGAATAATTTTTTAGGAATTAACTAATTAATCATTTTGAAAAAGTTGCACCCGTGAACTTCAGTCCAAAACATAGTTTTTAGCAAGTTATTAGATCCAAATCAGGCATTGAACCGGTTAGATGCACAATTGATAATCGGTGGGTTAAACATGAATCAAACCAAAGCTAATTCGAGACTAAACTGGTGAGAAAATGAAGATTTCAGGGTTATTAATATGAAATTATAAAAAATAAAAATAAAAATTGATTTTGGTTTTTAAAAAAGTTGGACTAGGTTGATCCCCAGACTACCCATTTACCGATCATTTTGCTGATTTCCGGGCCGACTAGTCGGTACAGTTTGAATTTAATAACATAGGCTTTTATTAGCTTAAAATCTATTTTGAGTTTTGAATAAACGGGATCAGGCTTCTCTCCTCTACCTAATCCTGTCCGCTAACAGTGAAGAAGCTTATGCTTTTATTTTTTTAAAAAAAAATATTTCAGAATACCAATAAGTACTAAAAAGATACTTCACTAATCGGTACTGAAAAATATTTCATGATATTAAAAAATTATTTTAGGATCTCGATTAAATATTTCAGGTACTAACTGATACTAAAAGGATACTTTAGGATACTGGAAAAATATTTCATGATCTTGAAAAATTAATTTAGCATCTTGAAAAAATATTTCGGGGTATTGACTAATACTAAAAATATTTTTTTTGAATATCCTAAAATAATTTTTTCTAGATCATGAAGTATTTTTTTAATACTAGTCGAAGAATGAAAGTATCTTTATAGTACCCTGAAATATAAAAACAAAAACAAAAACAAAAAACAAAAAAAGCATCAGCTTCTTCACCATTTTACGTCAAAACAACAACGCCTTTTTGAGAATAGGAAGGCAAGGGACAAGAACAGGAAGAGGAGAGAAACCTGGTTAGAACAAACGTTAGGTAGTATGGATATAAAACTTTGATTTGGATTAAGGTACTTTTTGACACTTCCCCCAAATAGGGTAATAATTTTTTATTTTTTAAAAAAAATGAAAACTCTTCTATGTCATTGGTTTCATAGCCTAATGATGTGAAAGTTCTTTTATAAATGAGAATTTATGAATTTGATTTTATTTGTAACTCCACCTCTTTAATGTTTGTGCCTTTAAGAAAAAGGTTGTTTTTTTTTAAAAAAAATAAATAAAAAGTTTAGATAAATTGGGTTTTGGGGACTTATTAGATTAGGAAATGCCTCTGGGCTCAAAGTGTGTTTACAAAAGTACAAAGAGGTGTTCTATCATGCCTAGGGGACTTGACAAACTGTGTGTTTGAAAAACCAAAAAAACCGTAATTTTAGAAGTCATTTTACATAAGCCGAGACAAAACTCATCTTTCATATATGTTTCAAACGCTGATTAGAGGCCAATCGGGCGTTCCAAAAGCCAAAAGCGAAATCATACTAATTTTACATGTTTGGGACAAATTTTCAAAAGCTCATTTTCAATCTTAAATTTTCAACCAATCGCTCATTATCAGAAGCTAATTTTTGGAGCTTATGAAAAAGCTCCTTTGGCTGAATAATACTCAGGTTTGAAGCTTCTCCAATCCTCTCTCTGCTCTGATTCTGGTTCAAGAAGGTTGCCGGCAACCTTGGACGGAAGAGTGGTGGTGGAGGTTTAAGGTCTCTTGCCGGGTTTGTGTGTCTCGCGTCTATGTATTGTCCAGGAAAGAAGAACCTAGGGACTCAACTGAAAAGATACAAAAGCTCATGGAGGGGATTAAAATGAACATTTTTCAACTATTTTCGGGATTGAAATGTAATTTTCTAAACATATTGGTCTGTTATGTACTTTTTCCCGGTCCCTTTTCTTCATTGATTGTAATTTCTATAAATTCTAGGGACCTTTTCTATAATTTTTTCCAGTCTTCAAAATGTTACTTCTGACCCTCCAAAATCTCAAATTTTCTTCTTAAAAATCTACAATGCAAGATTAAAAACAAGGTAGTATCGAAAGTCTAAGAAATCATTTGTATGGATAATCAATAAATTATGACCATTTTAGCCTAATTATACTTAATTTATTACAAATGTCCATAACTCAAATTAGTGCTTAATAATATCCTAAAAAATGCATTAAGAATCCTAATTATTTTTTTCATTTTTTTTTTTTAATTTTAATTTTTCTCTTATAATTATCTTAAAAGTCACTTATACTACCTTCATTCCAAACATGTTTCAATTTCATAAAACTATTTATGTTACCGCCAATTCAAACATAAATATGCATATTTTCACAACCTGACTTTTTGCCGGATCTCACTTTTTCATAAATCAAATTATAAATAAATCATTTTTTTCATTGCTATTCTTTTTTTTTGATATTGATGAGGGCTAAAAAGTCAAAGCACAAAATGAAGACTACATAAGAGGAAAATTAATCCCAAAGACTCACCGGAGAAATCTATGTCCTCAAATGGGGAGGACAGACAGCATAAAATGACGAAGAAGAGATACCCAACTTGGCTAAAGCATCAGCCACTCGATTCAGCTTCCTAGGAATCAGATAGAGCTTGACTTGCCATTGCCTTACTAACAACTCTTTAATTCTAGACACCAACAGATTCTCACAACTGTTTTTCATTGCTATTCTAAACACAATGAAATGATGCGGACTGGCGGAAGAGAATTATGGTCGTCAGCCCATCTTATTTACGCCTTCCAATATCTCATGTCAATACCGCAAGGCCCACTAAGACTAAACCCACCTTGATCTGACCCCATATCAGCAGAAAGCCAAGCACGCAATTGTGGAATTAATTAATTAATTTTTTCTTCCAAGCAAATAAAATTCCCAAAAAAGAGTTGAGAATATTTCGCCAAAAACTTGCTTGAATTATTTATTCAACGACATAAATTAACTGAAATAGCGATATAAATTAAATTAATTAAAATTCTTAAATAATTTAATGGGAAAATATCAGCTAGGTATTATGAAAGAGAAAAAAATATCAAAAAAGTCTCAACCCTAAATCCCTTATTTAGAAATTTTTTTGATATTAATTATGGAATTTCAATATCAAAAAATCCTGTTGTCAAAAATGGTTTTTCATGTTGTTAAAATAGCTTTTTATGTTGTTAAAATTTCACTATGAAAATGTAGTTATTAAAATAGTTTTTTATGTTGTCAAAATGATTTTTCGTGTTGTAAAATATTTTACGAGTTTTTCCTCTATCGTGTAGAATTTTAGAAACCTAGAAAACTTTTGACAACAGGAAAAGTCATTTTGACATCATGAAAAATCATTTTGACAACAATATTTTCATAGGGTCATTTTAACAATAGAAAAAGTCATTTTAACGATGAGCCTTTTTTTATATTAGAATTCCGTAATTAATATAAAAAAAATCTGATAATTAATATATAAAAAAGTCTAGAGGTTTGGGGTTGAGGCATTTTTTATTTATTTTTTTTTCTCTTCTTTGGGCTCACTGATATTTTCCCTAATTTAATTAACATAACATTGTAATATATATATTTGGTCAAATACCACAAAATAGTACTGGTCCTAATTATAAGACATAGTTGAATTTTTTAGAAAAATTAAGGAAGTTAATTAAATTACTTTGGAATATTTTTATTTTTATTTTTTTCTTCAAAATAATTAATTTGACTAATAAACTAATATATAATCTAAAGATACACAACATATAAAATGATTAAGAACTTATTTAGGCTTTAACTTCTCTCTAAATTAATGTCTTAAACAAGGTCGGAGGAGTAATACATTGACTTTAATAATTGCCGCGGAGGAGTAATACATTGACTTTAATAATTGCCGCGGGTTTGACTGTTTCCCAATCCAATTGGGCTGAGTCTTTAGAAAAGCTGGTCATGAACAAGCCAACTAAGTCTAACGGGTCCACGTTCGGTTGGTGCCTTTCGATCTTTGGCCTTGCATACTTTTCCTTGTAAATATCATAAATATGCATATGTATCCATTCCTGGAAAACTAGACGTAAAGAAGGCGTGAAAACTGAGAGATTAATAAATAAGGTTTGGATTGGAAGTTAGGCAAATTCACAACGATGGAAATTCATGAATTGTAGAAGAAACAAAGAACGAAGGAGAGAGGAAACTTGTGTAACTTAACGCGTTATACTGCCTGTGAAAGGGGTCGTAAGGTCGGCGATGTTCTCTCTCTCCATTGACAAGGTATTACTTACTCTCTCTTCTCCTTTAGCATCAATCATGATTCATGACCCCCACCACTACCCACCCCAAAATAACATGGTTTCCAAATAAAAAAAATATTACGCAAGAGGATCAATTATCAGTTTCTGATTTCTTTCTAGTTTTAGAGGTTGGTCTGGCATTGGATCCCTTTGAATTGCTCTGCAAAGAAAGTTCTTAGCAGTACAAGGAAAAGAAAACAACTCTCTGGAGTTCGTCTGATCTTTTTCCGAGGGATCCACCTCGTGAGTGCTGGTTAGGATAGTTTTTGGAAAAACATCGATTTTCGGTCGTGGTGTTTTGTGGAGAGCCATTTTGGTCATCTGGGATGTGGAGAGATAGTGGCACTCCTGCTGATTCTTTCTACCAAGTCCGCCCCGAGTATGCCGACGATGTCCCCAAAAGTCGATTTAAGATCAAGGTTGGTTCCTTTCTCTTCCCTTTCAGATATTGAGTATCTTAGCTTGGGTGAATCTTGTGTGTGTGTGTGTGTTTAGTTTTTGTAAAGTACAACCGCAACCGATGTTTATCTCCGATGAAAAATGCTTTTAAATATTTGTGAATTTGGATGCACTGATCATGTCATTTAAGAATATCGGTTTTTTTTTTTTTTTTCTATAGTTTATTTTGTTGTTACTTTTGAATGCATCATCTCTGTAAGCCATGTTGAGCTTGTGAAGCTGATATTTTATTACTGAGTTCAGTAATTCAACATATCGCATATGACATCCAAATGAATGGGTTATCGGTTGTTTGCTGCTTCATCGGATGAGTTTGAGACCTATGGTTGAATTATCATGTTTTTGTTTACATGAACCTGCACCTTAGTATAAAAATAATATGCCTTCAGCCAAAAACTTTCAGATGTATAACTTATGTATATAATATTCTTGGACACTTTTTTCTTCTTTTTTCAATGGTTCAGGCTGGCAGAACTCTAAGTTCAAGGAAATGGCATTCTGCATTTGATGCTGAAGGGCGTCTGGATATAGGCAAGACTCTGAGTCGAATCTACCGAGGGGTAATAGCATTTTTACAGTTTAAATGCTACTTCAATTAATATTCTGTCTGTGTCATGCTTTCAGTTGACTTATGTAGTTATCAGATGCACTAGATATTTCTATCTTGTTGGACTCAGAAAAACCCTAAGCTATACCTCTATATTGTAATTATAAGATGTTTGGACGTGTTAAAAACTTAAAATCCTATGGTTGACACCTGAGGATAATGTTTAAATTTTGCTATGTGCCTAAGTGCATATGCACCGGTTTTTGTGTGTTTGCAATTATGTGCCTGTGAATTAGTGAATCTGTTATGGTTGAAATCAAAATACTCTTTTGGATAACTTATATTTAAAAAATAAGCCTTCATATAAGACTCTGGAATCTGGTTCAAGTTGAGCAATAACACTCATGGCTTGCTTCAGTTAAGGTGTAGTGCAAAAAGTTTTTTGAACAAAATCAAAATCGTTTTAAACATTTTACTATTCTCGTAAACAGAAATTTGGTGTCTGTCATTTATTTAATTTTTATAAAACAGGGAATCCATCCATCAATTAGGGGAGAAGTTTGGGAATTTTTACTTGGCTGCTATGATCCAAAGAGTACATTTGATGAAAGAGAGCAGATAAGACAGCGACGGAGGTAATATGTCTCCCCATTTTGTACTCAATGTGACATTCAATGGGAACACTGATATCCCAAGTTACCGTTGATTGCTCAAATAATTTTGATGTCCCTATCCTTTATGATGATTAGTCCTTGTTTTGCTTTCTCCCATTACCACCACATTCTATTTGCATCCTATAACATTTTAAAGTTAGAAGGAATTTCACTTTCCTATCACTAAGCTCTTCATTAGAACTAAGAGTGGGCTAGAATATCTATAATATGGTCCTCAAAACTAAGAGTGGGATAGAATATCTATAATATGTCACCATATGCTTGTAATGCCTTATAACAGATAGCCGTGTTTCAGGATGCAATATGCTAAATGGAAGGAAGATTGCCGCCAGTTGTTTCCACTTGTCGGAAGTGGTAAATTTATTACAGCACCTATAATCACAGAAGATGGCCAGCCGATTCAAGATCCACTGGTGTTGTTAGAAACAAATGCAGACAAGGGAGTGACTGTCCCTGCTCAAAATGGCATAAATGATTCTAGTACAGGCAGTGCGCATAACTTAGAAAAGGTGATGGACAAGAGAGTAATCCAGTGGATGTTAACTCTTCATCAAATAGGTTTGTGCACATTTTGTTCTCAATTTCTTGTCTATTATATCACTCCTTTTTGTCAATTATTTGATAATTTTAGCCATGTATAGTCTAACAGTCAAGAAGAATCTTTATCTCATTTCTTCATGGCTCCAGAAACTAAATTTATTTTCCATGTAAATGCTCACTGATACAGGGAATTAAACTTTTTAGAAATTCTGAATCTCCTGACCTACCCAGTTTAAATTCTATATAGTGTAACCTGCTCTACATTGCATGCTTTTAAGAATGGTCATGCATCTTGGGAATGTCAGAACTAATCCAAAATTCATTGATGAAAACTGATTTTGTACTGGGACTGTATGGCACGACCAAGTTGGCCTTGACTTTGATTTCTTTTATCCAAGTATCATGTTCGTACACTGTTCTCATTTGAACCTCTTTATCATGTCCGTACCTGACGCATAACCTTACTGCTCATACAACAATGTTTCAGGTCTTGACGTGGTTCGCACTGATAGGACACTGGTTTTTTATGAGAAGCAAGAGAACTTGTCAAAACTATGGGATATTCTTGCTGTTTATGCGTGGATAGATATTGATGTGGGTTATTGTCAAGGTAGACGCTCACTTGTGTGTGATCCATCTGATATAATTTACCTCTTGTACATAATAGAGATTATTATTCAACATACTTCACTTTATATCTCAAGCTTTCGATTTGAAATGGTCCTTGGCAAGACATACTTTCAAGCTATATTTAACACACCAATTTTTCTTAGCTGTTAGAATTCACCTAAAAAAATGGGGGCAATGCCATATAACTAGTGTTCAGTGAATACTAATACTTCGCAAAAATAATATATTTGACAAGACATTTGAACCCCCCCCCCCAAAAAACAAAAAAAAAAAAAAGGCTCTTGTTCTGTGAGTCCCGTCTCCCTATTAGTCGATTTATGTTACCTAATGTATGATGTTCATGTATAGTGGGTTCTCAAACAGACACTACGGTTTCTTCATTTACAATTTCATTTTGTTTGACTGGTTTGTCTGTTCATGCATTTTAGACGTTGTAAATCTGTTTGTTCAATAAATAAACAACCAATTAGAAACTATGGGCCAAAAGAGGGAGAAAAAGGTTAATAGTCTTGGTAAATGGATTTCCTTCTGGAAAAAATAGAAAATTGTTTATTAAAATCAGTTAACTTCGACTTTTAAGCATTTTTTTTAGTAATGAAAGCAAGGACCATGTACAATTAATGTAACCTTCCACTCTGAACATGGCATTTTGAGCAGGAATGAGCGACCTTTGCTCCCCTATGGTGATTCTTCTCAATGATGAGGCTGATGCATTTTGGTGCTTTGAGCGTCTGATGCGCAGATTGGTAAACTTCTTATGTAAATGGTATTTTATTATCGATTTATTGTTGATTATTTTTATATGAAAAAATTTCCTAAAAATCCAATGCAATTAAGCAATATTCAATATAACATAAAATGTGTAATGAGCTACACTTCTCACTAGTCATAAACTCTTGGGTTCATTTTCCTAGCGCGGTGCAATGCATGGGTGGCTTATCTGGTGCTGTTGTGATATATTATTTATAAATGATCTTTTTTCAGTTAATTGTTGTATTTTCACTCTTGTATATACCAATTTCCTGGACATTTTGTGCTGTAATTGGAATGGATTTTTCTTAAGGAGATTTGGTTATATCACCTGGTTTGTTTGCTGTTTAAAAATCTATCTCTTTGTGAAGTTGCATTGGGGGCATGCGTGTATGCGCTTTTGGAACTACAAGTTTAGATTCTTTAATCAGTTAATACTTTGATGCTAACTTTATCTCAACTTCTCACGATATGCTCCTTATCTTGGATTTTCAAAGCGAGGAAATTTCAGATGCATCAATAACTCAGTTGGGGTGGAGGCTCAACTTAGTAACTTGGCTTTGGTTACTCAGGTTATTGATCCAAAACTTCATCAACATATAGGTAATTTCTTGCGCTTGTTCTTTCATGTTTTATTTTATTGTCAAACAATAAAGATGTTCTGCCAAGTAAATGTATGGTTTGTTGTCTATTTTTTTCCTTAAGAATTAAGATGACTATTGCTAAGAACTATATATCTTGGATAATTTTTTTAAAACAAACTATTGTTAAAGAAAGGGTATATTAGGAAAAACAAATGGATGTAACACATCTTCTTAAAGAAGCCACAACAGACCTCAAAAAGTAACCCCTTAAAAACGTCATTGAGCATAGAACCAAAGATTATCGACAGCCAATATTTAGGTCCTGGATCACAAAGCAGCCAAGGGCCAGAAATTCAATATTTCTATCAATTATAAGTGACTTGACAGTATCTAGTTCAACAGTCATAAGTATAAGAGTCACAACTTTATTACAAATACAGTTATATTGTCATGTCAAAGTTGCTGGATACATTATTGTGTTTTGTTGTATATCCATGCTAAATTATAAATTAATGTGCTTTTTGAAATCTGAAGTTATCAATCTTTTGCCTTTTAATCTTGGAGTGCAGAGGCTCTTGGGGGAGGTGACTATCTGTTTGCTTTTCGGATGCTTATGGTCTTGTTTCGTCGAGAATTCTCCTTTTGTGACTCCTTGTACCTTTGGGAGGTATGTTGAGTCTTTTATTTATACTGTTTCTGCATATCAAAACTATGCCTTATGTTGAGTCTTTTATTTATACTGTTTCTGCATAACAAAACTATACCTTGAAAAGTAAAAACTATTGTCATATCCAAGATTTTATAAATCAGTCTGGGCTGTCTGGTTATTCTCATACTAACTGATGATTAATAGATAAATGCTTCATACTTGAACAGATGATGTGGGCTTTGGAATACGATCCTGACTTGTTCTTGATATATGAAGAGTCCGAATCAGTTTCTAAAAAAGCTGAGAGATCTACTAAAGGAAGAACAAAGTCATTACGTCAATGTGGGAAGTTTGAGAGAGAAAATATGAAAAATGCTGCAAAGACTGCTGATGCTCCTCTTCCCATATCTGTTTTCCTTGTTGCCAGTGTGTTGAAAGATGAGAGCTCAAAACTAAAGCATGAAGCACGTGGCCTGGATGATGTTGTCAAGGTTAGTGTCATGACCGATTTGCATTGTTGATTCCATAATGTAAGTTGAGTGTCAACACTTATATATTTCTTTCCTCTAGCGAAATTTGCTTCCTTTTCTGTATTTTTAACTTCTTTGGCATTCTCAGATATTGAATGACATGACGGGAAAATTAGATGCCAAAAAAGCTTGCACTGGAGCGATGAAAATTCACAGAAAATATTTGAAAAAGGTAGTGTGTCGTGCACATCTTATCTTCTGACATTGTATATCCTCATTTTTCTAAATTTCCTGTAATATGGATCCACGTAATCTCCAATACTTTGAGCTTTCACCTGCATTTCATGTATTTTCAACATCGCCTTCCTAAAATTATTATTTGTTACTCCTCTTTTTAGTCCTCCTAGTTGCCGTCCAATCCTCTCCATGCTTAATTTTCCTATCGTTGTTTCAAACCCTGCCTTAATCATCACTTGCTTCATATAGAAGGATGCAAAAGAATAAATGCTTTGCAGCAGCTTAACCTGTCACTACACATGCGCAAAAAGTACCGATATCAAACTCTGAATGCATCCCCTCCCCAAAAGAAAAAAGAAAGAAAATAAAAAATAAATAAATAAATCTTTTTTCTTGTTAATGTACTTATTTTAGAATGACTGCATACACGATCGTGTACGAAAATTGTGTCCTTTATTTATGCCTTCAACGAAATGCTATTCCTGCAGGCTAATGCTAACAAGTCATAACACGGCATGCAACCCATCAACGTTTTGTTGGTGATTAAGCCCTTTGTTGTTGTTTCCTGTCTTGCACCATATTTTTCCATGAGGGACAATAATATGCTGCCTATCAAATTTGGCTTCGAGATTCCTGACTTGAAGAATGGCTTCAGTTATATTTTCTTCACAACTGTTGTGTGTCAAATTCATTTTATTTTGCTTTGTATATTCAAAAAGAACAACATAAGAAGGCTGTATACGAGAGTTTTTCCGCAGACGTTTTTTTCACTGTATTTTTACTTTGTAAAATATTTGATATGGCAAAAAGAAGGGGGACAAATGATACAAGAAATAACAAAACAAAATGTCATTGAAGTAATTGTTCATTTCCCTTCCATTTTTGTTTATTTTTCCCTTTATAGTATGTATATAAATTTTATAGGGTTAAGGTGTAATTTTACCAATGAACTATTGGTTCAGGAACACTCAACACAATAAACTTTTAAGTTGACCATATCTACCAAAAAACAATTAAAAAGCTTAAAACATCACAATGCCGTTAAAGATAGAGTAATGCCGTTTAAACCATTGGACACCCAGTCTCCTCCTTCCCCTCCTCTTCTTGTTCCTCCTCCGGTGATGCGAATCAACTCGGTCTGATAATCAATGAGAATCATTGATATTCGAGCCGAATAAGGATAATCAGAAATATGTCCGCCATTAAAAGGGATGTTGTCGACATTGCTTGAACTCTGGGGAAGCAACCTGATATATGTGCGAGTCTGGAAATTATAAAAGATTAATGAGTCTTCAGAGTCAATAGGATAAGCAACGCCAACGCGGACTAGAGGGTCAAGTACTTCAGAAAAAGCTTGGATCCAAATATCTTCAGAGGGAGCAGACTCCCTTCCAAGTCTTGCGTTTGAATGATTAAAGCCAAAATAAGGAATATCCAAGAAAATGTCATTTAGCCAAGCCAAGTCTTCGTCCAAGCCCAAAGAAGATGGAATAGCAAGTGGATGGCCTTCAATAACCATGAATTCTGACAAAAAACGATGAGTTCTAACTTCTAAGTATTTTCCGGCACCGGAGAACAATGAGAGGGATAATCTTCTTTCTAATGATGTATAGCATCAGAAAATATACCCTGCATTGCTGGAGATTGGTAGTCAGAAGAAGCCATGGACGATGAAGAAATCCAGAGCTTCGGTGATGCGAATCAACAACAGTACCAAGATAAAGAAACTCAGAGCTAGCGGAAGAAGAAGCATGCCCAACCTTGCGACTGGTATTTCCAGTTTCAGCATTGTCACTAAACAACCTGAGATTACTCTCGGATCTGATAAACTTCTCATCATTAGAAAACCTCGTCTGTCTCCGCCAGCGGCAATAGACGAAGGCGGAAGCCCTAATGAAGGCAACGGCGTAGAGAATAGCAGCAACGGTGACTCCGACGAGCTTGGCGGATGAGTTAGGTTTCTGTCTAGGGTTTGAGGGATGGCGAGAAAGGAAATGTTGGCAGGGTAAGAAATGAAGGTGGCAACAAGAGGAGGTGGAGGAGGAGGAGAAGTGGGATATGAAGGGAAAAAAGGAGGAGGGTCAGGAGTATCAGTGGAAGAAGGTAATTTGGGGGTTTCAGGAGGTGAAGCAGAAGAGGAGGAACAGGAAGTGGAGGGGAAGGAGGAGACTGGGTGTCCAATGGTTTAAACGGCGTTACTTTATATTGTGATATTTTAAGCTTTTTAATTGTTTTTTGGTAGATGTGGTACACTTAAAAGTTTATTGTGTTGGGTGCTCTGGACCAATAGTTTATTGGTAAAATTGCACCTTAACCCAATTTTATATTTATATAGAAGACATTAATTAATTCAACAGAATAATCTATGGAAAAAGTACAAAAAAAAAAACAAAAACCTGGAAAGACCAACAGAAAACATCAGAACAAGAAAATGTACGACGTATGAACATACATGGACCGTGGACGGTCGCTCCACATCTTAAATTTGTTAATTTCAAGCTTAAGAATAACATTAGTAACTACAAAAATGTTGTTAGATAGATGTTACATCGAAGCTATCACATACGGGTTATCAGATGCAGGCGACAAGCACAACGCCTGAGAAATTACATCACGTACAATAAAGACTCGCGCGGGAAAATATTACAGAATACAGACTATTTCCATTAACATTGTATTTCCTAAATCAAGTTATACAGCAGAACTTGTGGAGAAGAGAACCGTAAATAGAGTTACATGCCAAAATATTCAACTCACGAATCAAATCCCAAGAAAAATTAGCAACTAGCAGGTATAGTTTAAAGTTAACCTTAAAATTTTGGACACCACTTCATTCTTGGCTGAAATCACACCTACTATGATCAACACCCTTTTTCCCTAATGTGGCTTCCATGATTTTCCGCTCCCCAGTGTTAGTTCACAGAAATCTCCTCCACAATACTAATGTCATCAGTGAACTGGGCTTTTGGCTCTAAATCAATGAACTGGTTGGACTTGCTAGCTAGGAGGGAAATGCTAACCCTTCCTTCCCGCTTAATATAATCAGCAACAGCTTTCATCTCTTCTTCTGAGATGTAAATGTATTTTCCTCTATCATCCATGACACCAGAAAGCCGACCTGGTTTACAAAATCAATCCATGAGTGCATATCCCGGCAGCAAGAGCAGAAGAACAATATTAACCAGTGGGAACAAGAATCTCTATTTTGTAGAGATGTGAATATGTGGCCAATCGATCATGTCATCCATATCTAATATCATTGATTTGTTGAACACAATGTCAGATGAAGCATTGAATATAGCATTATTGGTATAATGTAGTTTTGAAGTAATAAATAATAAATTAGGAGCAGCAGCACCAAGCTGGAGCATGTGATAACCAGAATCAGTTCCTAACATAAAAGGAGTCCATTAGAGAGAGACAGCTCGTAGCAAGTAGTGGTGGGATTCGACATGACATTTCAAACTTTTACAAGGGCTCCAAATTGGTCAAAGACTATTCTTCCCTTAATGCCCCATGAAGCCCAACTGACCACCAAAGATAACTTAAGAAATATGCCAAACCACATAATATATTGAAGCCCATGCAAATAATTAAGCCATCCTCAATGGAGAATTGGTTTACATGAGTTCAACTAAGAGGGAAAAAATTCAGAAAGATAAAGATACGGAGAGCAAGGAACTTACCCATAGTTTCCAGAGAGGTAATGCGATTGATACATTCCTGCATCAGTTCAGGATTGTATATAAAAAAAAAAAGTCCATGTGAAAAAATCAGAACAGAATACTCATACAGTAAGTACTCGAAAAATTAATTCATATATTTAAACATGAAAATGAAGTTGAACAAAAAATAAATGAAATTAATTGGAACACGTCATAATATACAAAAGTAGAAAAGGCACATCCATAAAACCTATTGCAACATCTAATGTGAGACAAAAGGAGGAGGGAGGAGGGAATAGAAAGGCTCATTTACACAGAGGATCTTATATAAAGGATGGCAGGAGGGGGAGAATACCTGAGTCCGTAACTTGAATTCTGCAGCAAGATCTTCTAAGGGAACACATTTTTGCTTCTGATTACACATGACCTCAATCCATGTTAGAATGGCTAGTCATACTCTATTGAGTGACAACAGATATCCATGCTTCTTAACTATTAAACTTTGATGCCAAACTAAAAGATATCTGTTTGAACATTTGCCAAGAGGAGAATTAAAAAAGAAAAACAAAATCTTAAAGGAAGGGAAAAAGAAATACCTTTATATATTCAACAAAGTCTGCAAGCAAGTCTTTATTACTGTCTAAAACTTCTTCAAGGGTTCCTTCATCATCAACAGAGAATTCGCCTTTCCACTTCTCAAATTCTAATGCAGCAGCTTCCTCTTCTCTAGCCTTCTGAGCTTTGGCCTCCTCCTCCTGTATGAAACATGGCCAAACTTATGCCATTAACAAACTGATAAGGAAATAAATTAAGAAAATAGATCATATCAAGAACAAGAACATTAACTAACCAGCAAACGCTCCTTTGCCTCACGCTCTTCATCCTTCCTCCTCCGCATCTCTGCATAATGGTCTTGTTTTGTCTGCCTTGATTCTCGCGTAGCTTCATCAGCCTTCCAATAAAATAGAATACAATACAGATGAGTAGTTAAACTTCAGAGGATATAGAAGACCAAGAACGAAACTAAAAACTAAGAGCAGATGATCAGTGCCAGCAGCTAAAGGAATTCATGGACACCCACAAATAGAATACCTGTCGCCGTGCTTCCCTCTCTTCTCGTTTCTTCTCCTTCTTTTTTGACACTTTAGCCTCATAATACCCATCAGCAGCAGCTTCATCATCACTTTCACCAACAGTTTCTATTCACACGTATAGCTCATATATTAACAAATGCAATTCTCAGCTCTCTCTATCCATGTTTTTACATCTCGCTCTTAAATTGTAGAAGCCAGAAGCTTGTCATTAAATCAAACATCATAGAAGAAAGAGGATGGAGGCCAACAAAGCATATTGACGCTTTACCATGTTATCGGATACTTAGATATAGATATCAGTCAGACATTATTTTCAAGTTCCATAGCTAAGTATTTGTGATATTCAAACAGTAGAATAAGAAAATTCATATTTCTTCCTCCAATTCTTGACCAAACACTTGAGTATATAGCAGATTCCAGATAATAAAAAAATCTTTTGAAATTGACATTTAAATCCACATTAAAGTACAGGCATTATTTATTTCCCAGATCACATTTGAGCAGTTTTTAACATATCTCAAGCAAATTCAAGTTCATAGTTCAATAATTTACCAAGAGATGCATGACTTTGTACATGATGAACAATTACATATTTAGATATATATTGATTGGGATATTTCAATAATAAGAACCCAATTGTCGTTTCTTTCATGCCAACATTTTTTGTGATGTTTACCTACAAGGACTTAGTAGTTCGTGCCCGATCACACTTGTGAGTTGAGACCACTGCATTTTAACTAAATAACCACAACATAGGATTATGTGATCCTTACGGCAAATATTACTGGTCATCAAAAATGGTTCCTTATTTACATGATCCCAGTATTGAGTCTAACGAACTAAAAAGTAAGCAAAATTCCCCTGCTCAAAAAAAAAAAAAAAAAAAAAAAAAAAAAAAAAAAAAAAAAAAAAACCATCACCATTGACTAAATGCATGCATCAAAATGCAATCTTAACTTACTGTAAAGCATCAGTTTCACAATACTTCACAACTCCACCGTTTAACACATCAATGATTAACAAAAACGAAATATGAGAATAAGAACGGTGAATGATATGACAGACCTTCTACCATGGCTGCAGAAGCTGATGAAGTGCTGGCCCCAGAAGCAGCGGCTCTTCGACGCATTCGACGAGCACCAGTGGCGCGAACCACAGTGTCCCTTTGAGGAGCCTGAGAAGTCAACATATTACATAAATACAGGAATTCTTCCGGATTGTTAAGCTTCAATTGAAATTTAGTCCCTAAAAAAGGAATCGAAACTTCGGTTGGTAACCTGTTGCGATTCATCCTGTTCAGGGGGTGAACGAGAATCCCGGTGGCGGTTCCATAGATACAGTGGAATCAATCCAACTACGAGTAGCATGGAGAGTATTGCTAACAATAATTCCTCCATCGTCAAAATTGAGATAACCGAAACGAAGAAAGGAATTGAAATTGGTTTTGAGACCTCCTAAATCGACACAGGGAAGGAAAACCAAAGCCAAAACCCGCCGTTGATTTGCCTCCCATACTCCTTTTTTTTTTTCCTTAAGATAAAATTTCCAATTTAAGAATTTATGAAAAATCATATTTATTTTTGGATTAAATACCAATTTTTTTTTGAAAGTATTGGAAAAAAAGAAAAGACTTAAGCTTTTTTTTAGGAAGTTTTTTATCGTTTTTTTTTTTAGGAAGTTTAAAAACTTGTAATCTTGTCGATCGGTTGATCTTGGCCAGTTAGATCGTTCTTCTCTTTTTCAGAACTTCCGCGCAAATTTCTAAAAAAAAACTTTCGCGGCATATTTTCTCCTTTTTGTAAATTTAGGGTAAAAATGATACCAAAAAAACACGAATCTTTGAGTGTCCTTACCAATACTTACATGAAAAAAATGATATTTAATCCTTGTTTTTTAAATATTGAAATCCGGTTAAACTAGTAAACTGTACAGAAAATGTTAAATGAGTAAGAAAACATGAAACGTAGTAAACGCAAGAAAAGCGTTAAAAACGAAAAATAAAGTTCATTTTTTATCTTAAAAAATATTTTTAAAAATAGTGCATGGAGCTTGGGAGAAAGTCATTGATGTTAATATCTTCGTCTTATAATTTTATTTAATGATCTAAATCAATAAAGTATGTCAAATAATTTTGCTGGCAAAAAAAAAAAGTCAAATAATTTATTATTTTATTTTTTTCATAAGCGTCTCAATGTTGAATTTGTCAATTTAATTTTGTTGAGGCCAGCAAGAGTCCGAGAGTTTATTCCATTACTTTATCTTCATTCAGGATCTAAAATTTGAGTATCTAACAAATCAAAATTTTAATATTTTGGCTGTACTAATAATCCTAATTGACCAGTTTGTCTAGCGGTAGTCCACATTTGGTACTAATACTTAGGTGCTTATTTATGTGCTTATACCTCTAATTAGAGGTATAAGCAATTTTTTAATTTTTTTTATATATTGTATTTATTTAGATTTAAATCATATAGAACTTTCTGAGATGTTTTTTTTCACCAAATATCTCAAATTAATTAATTCCCAGGTTACGTATTTTCTACGTAACACCCATAGGTATTATGAAAATTAATTAATGGGTGAAGGAGCGAAAATACAATGCTTTTGGGAGGTGAGCCGCCCAACACCACGAGCTTTTTTTGGGAAAAAACACGAACTTTCAAAAGTAGAAAGCAAAAATACCATGGTAGGTTTGTTAGTTTAACTTCACAGACGTTACTTACATTTTGAAAATACTAAAATACCCCTCAACTCAATAAAAATCCCAATTTCCTTCGACCTCCCTTTGGATTCATCACCCTCCCCTGTTAATTCTTCATCATTCCAGACAAAATTGCAGGATAGAAGAGCAGAGATTTAAACACATTGACAAAAAAATCCAGAGAGATTCATCAACCTTTCAAATACCAATTACAAATCCAGAAATCAAATCCAATAATCAACATAAAAATCAAATCAGAAAATGAGGAAGAAACTGATCCAGAAATCACGCTCATTCCTGGTGAATAATAGAGATTCATGTCACAATCTCAGGATTAAACCATTTCGAAGAGACGGAGCTTTCTCCAGTTATAAAGTACCGTTCTTTTCCCCCCACAAAAGAAAAACAGAGTTCTTTGAATCTCTAGTAATCAAGCACAGCTTGAAAATTTTTCAATTCAAAACGATGAGAAGTAGAGGGAGATCGTACCAGTGCGATAGAAGGGAGAATTTGCCTCACGTCATATCTTGAATCCTAAGCCCCAAATGTGTTTCGTATAATAAGATTAGGTTTTGAACCCTAACCCAAAATGGAAGAAAGACGAAGAAATTGGAGGAACAATATAAAATCGTCGGGCTTAGGGTGTTCGACTTTGTGGATGTAGCCTTCCTTAAACCCAGGATTGAAGAAAGAAGAAATTAGAATCAAACACCTACATCCACATACCTGAACAACGTCGGTGATGGTTGATGAATCAAAACCCAAGATTTTAATCGAACGCTATGATTGATGCCTCGCATGCACTGCTGACCTGAGAGACCGGCTATGTGTTCCCGAGGGAGAGATCGATGACCAGAATTTCGCCAGCGACGGCGTCGGCTTCTTCGTTTTGGGTTGGGACGGTGGTATGGGGATTGAAACGGTGATGAGCGAGAGAGCGCGAAAGAACCGAGGGCAGTGAAGGTCAATTAAGGGAAAAAAGGCATTTTTCATTTTTTTAATAAGGTGGGGCCCACTGAAAAAGTAACGGCAGTTAACCCAAACTGACGGCCATAGTATTTTTGCTCCACTTTTAAAAGTTCATGTGTATTTTTACTCCCGAAAAAAGCTCGTGGTGTTGGGCGCTCTTGGAGGAAAAGCTTGTGTGTATTTTCGCTCCTTCACCCTTAATTAATTTGAGATACTGAGTGCAAAAAACATCTCAGAAAGTAGCATGTGATTTAAATCGAAATAAATACAATATATAAAAAAATAAAAATAAATAAATAATTGCTTATACCTCTAATTAGAGGTATAAGCACATAAATAAGTTCCTAAGTATTAGCACCAAATGTGACTCAAATTACGCTAGATCTCCTGGGACTTGAGTTCAGGAGTATTCATTTATATTGGAAAGTATAATTATAAAACCCAAATCGAATGCGAAATGACATGTAAAAAAAATAATCACAATTCATTGGGCTTTGTTTGAAATGGTCCTTTAAAACAGCTTTAAACCATGATTTCCAATAAGTATGTTAGTAGAAGAGGAGGGGACTTGCTTGTCAAACACATTGATTTTATTAGCAGAACCCTAAGGAAAGCATAATCACACCAACCATCCATGTGATCACAACCAGCATCCACCATCGCCACAAAAGCTCATACATACTACTGCTATATCCTTAACCTCGAATAACCAAACTAGGTAGCATTATATTTCAGGGTGCATGCATAATGCTGAATCTCATCAAGCATCAGCGATGTCAGCAGAATCTGCAGCAGCCAGCATCAGCTCAGGGTGGATACTTCCCACATAGTAGTCCACTGCATTTGGAAGCCCCAGCGACCTCAACGCCAGGTGAGCCGCCTTCTGCCCTGATATCATCATCGCCCCAAATGTCGGACCCTGCATCATTATTTCAATTAATTACTCCCTTCAATTTCTAATACTTCAAATTAGTCCTCATATATATTACACACACACACTTATACATACCATTCTCGGGGCACCGTCAATCTCAGCGACTTCCATCCCAGTAACGATCATGCCTGGAACAATCTCCCTCGTGAGCTTAACAATGGCGTCTTCAGCAGTGTTCATGTCCAGAGCCTTCATTCCGGGGACACTATCAATCAGCCCAATGCTCTTGAGCCTCTTGACGCCGGTGGCACCAAAAGGGCCGTCGTGACCACAAGAGCTGACCACCACCTTAGCCTCCATCACATTAGGGTCCATGCAGGACTGAGTGTCGTGGTTCATGGAGACCAGAGCCCAGTTGGTGACAACTCCGCCCACTCTGCCGTTCTTGACGATCAGGTCCTCCGCCGCCACGGCGTTGAACAGCTTCACGTTGGGGCGGGCCAACAGCTTGCTCATTATGGTGGATGTGAACAGAGCAGCGTGCTTGATCACAACGTAGTTGTCCTGCTCATCGTACTCAACCCCAATCTCGTCCAGGAACAGATGCGCTGGCTTTCTCACCACCTGCACTCACCGTTTTCGCGAATATATATAATTCATTAGATTTTGATCAGGAATTTCCTCGAGTTTAATAGGACCTTGATGAGTTCTTGATATGCTTTCACACTTTCACTTGCATCAGTGCATTATTTCAAAATGTCTATTTTATTACCAGTTAGTACTTGATTAAAAAGGGGATGAAGTGGTAATTAGCCTATCATAAGGGAAATAACGAAACACAGAAACTTGATCATTAACAAAAATTAAAAAAAAGACAGGAAAATAAGCAGGAAAAGCCATATAGCTGAAGCGTTACCATGGCAGAGAAGAGCTGGCCGCCGAGCCACGCGCCACCACCGGGGCTGACGGATTGTTCAACGATGGCGATCTGAACGGAGGGATTTTTGCTGAGCTCGTAGGCGCAGGAGAGGCCAGCGGAACCGGCGCCAACTATGACGACATCAGTGTCTGCATGGCTGATCATGTCCATCATGTACCGGCGGGTCATCTCTCGAGACACGATCGACTCTTTGATCGGAGCAAACTTGAAACAGTTCAGATCGTACGAGGGAAGTGAAGCGCCTGACATGGATACAGAGAGATCCTTCGAAGCACGTAGCCTGAAAGGTTGAAGGCGAACGCTGCTCAGAGGAGTTAGGGGGGTCCCATGGTATGAGGATTCAAAGAGAGAAGGCTTGGAAACTACGGTGGAAGCCATGGTCGCCATAGAGAAAGCTCAGTAACAGTCTCAGAGTGTGAAAGGCACTGGGTTTTCGATGATAACAAGAGAAGGGAGTCAGATATTTATATAAACTTCCTTACAAAAAAGGAAGGAAATGAAAGAGGGGGTCACGTGAAACGGTATAGGATGCGAAGGGTCTGGAATAATGGAACCATTTTTGAATAATACGTTAAAGGAGTGAAGAAATCCGTGAAGAACGTGACGGTGCGTTTAGGCTAAGTTCATGGTGGGTCTGCGTCTTTATCGGCGCTCTTACACTTTTTTGTGATATTTTGCCATCAAATGCTTCATCTTTTTGTCGGGGCATGGAGGATATGAAATATCAGGAAGAGTCATTTTGTGATTCTGAAGGTACGTGGCACTCAGAAAGGTTGATTTATTTGGATTGGATTGCAAGTAGCTAGGTGGTCTTTTTATTGTTAATGATGTCTCTATTTTAAGTAGTGAGTATAATATACTACCATGTGTAGTATCGTGATGACTAGTGCTTCTGATGTCTATCCAAAGAAAGAGTCCGGTTTATCTCTTTATCGTTTTCCTCATCATCTCTCATCTACACAATTGATTTCATTTAAATGTTAATCTTAGCTATTCATTTTATACCTCATAAGGTAAAAAAAACTTCATGAAATAAAAATAAAATGGATGGCTAAGATTAATTTTATGTGAATCAACGGTGTAAATGAGGGATGATGAGAAAAAAGCTGAAAAGAGAAACTGTTTCCCTAAAAGAAGGATTACTGGATGATGACAAAGAGTTTTCCAGTAGGCAAGCATACTGATGATGATGATGACCTGGCATGTGAATATGTGATCGACCAAACAATTTGATTTATTTATAATGATGTCATCAATTAATAATTAGGGGATGGGTTATTTTGAGTGAAAGGACTTGATCCTTTTGGGTTTGGTCAGATAGAAGAGTACTAAAAAACTGAACCTGATTTTTTTTTTTTTTTGGGTGGACAAATGAATCACCCAAGTATACTCTGGATTGGCTTTGAACGAATGGTCGGAATGGATCCTAATTTGGAATCGCCATATTATAGGTTTTAAATTTGTGTTTATTTGTAATAGCGATTGAAATCTTCAAAAACGGTTTTTTACTCTTGATTTACTATATATGAGGTAAGTATGTAAAAAAAGTTTTATATCGATTTATGTAAATAAACACTCTTTGAGATCTCAAAAATAAAAGCTTAAATTCAACGGTTCACTTTTTTTTTTGGGAAAATTCCATTAAAATACCTTTTGAATTTGGAAAACCCCCAGAAATCTTCCAAATTTGTAAAAAAACTGAGAGGTACAAAGGACTTATGAGGGATATGCAAATTTGGGTGAAATTATTTTTACCCTTACTTTTAAATAATAATAATAAAAAAACCCTCCACCCCTGCCGGCAGCCACCGCCGGCCGGCAAGCACCACCACCATCGCCACCGCGGGGCAGCGGTGGCTGCCGACGAGGGTGGATGACATTTTTATTATTATTTAAAAGTAAGGGCCAAAAGGAAATTCCACCCGAATTTGTATATCCTTCATCATGCGCCCTTTTCAGATCTCTCGTCTTTTTTTCTGATTCGGAAAACTACGGGGTTTTGCAAATTCAAAAGTTATTTTAATAAAAAATTTCCCTTTTTTTTCCTGAAGCTAGAGCCATATTTTTTTCCAGAGCCTTTTAAAGGAAGAAATTGATCTTCCTTTTTTTTTTTTTATCACAAGAAATTGATCTTCCTTGGGAGATGAAGAGTGTCAGAATTGACGGTAATAACTCCTAACGGGAGTTTCAAATTCAACGGTGGGAATTGGGATATCCCGGTTCCCGGTGCAAAATTACTGTGGATTCAAACTGTCAAATCTGTCTTCTAGCCACAGCTTCCCCTTAAAACGCCCCCACCCCCTTGTTTCGGCGTCCAAATTACATGCTCAGTGAATCTACATGATTTTAATTTTAGGAGCTCATTATGCAAAACGACATTGTTTTAGTAGCATGTACTCCTCCAATTTTTAATATAAAATAAAGTTAATTTTTTTAGAGAAATTAATTAAATTACTTTAAATTATTTTTATTTTTTCTTCAAACTAATATAGTTTGATTAATAAATTAATATAATATCTAAAAAAATATAACATATGATATGATTTATTAATTTATTTAACTTCTTTAATCTCTTCAAAAAATATCATATTTAGGACCGGAGGGAGTAATTCGAACTCCATATTTTCATATGACTGAAGCTTCTCCCCAGGGTTTTTCTCCGGGATCAAGGAAAATAAACGTGAAAACAGGTTATTAGCAGCATTCTTATAATTAATTTAGCGGGAAATAAAAGAAGACGGACCCAAAAAAAAAAGAATGAATTACAATCATTTCAACTTATACACTAATTTTGCAACAAAATTACAACAAACCTTAATTGCATGCAATTATTCAGTAGTACCGGCAAAAGTGATCCAGAAACTGAATGGAGTGAAGTTAAAAAGAAAATCTTTAAATCATTAATTGAAAGCTATAGTATCATTGAACCATTATTTTTTGGTACATATCATTAAATTAAACCAGTTATAGTTGTTCATGTTAATCCTCCCCTTACATCCTTCCAAACATGCGAAGCAAAAGTCACATCACATACGTCTAAGTGATCTTTGAAAATTCAATTTATTCAGACAGACCGAGCACATTAATCAATATGGGTGCATTTTATACCTGATTTCTAAATCAGATAATGTAGGAGCTTGAAACTGCATAGAAGAATGTTATTAAAGCCAACACAAAATGTAACAGATGCCAGCAAGCCAGAAGACAGCACATTTACCATAAAATATACTTTTTTGAGGGGGGGGGGAATCAGATTATGCCTAACACAAAGTGACGGGTAAAAAGTTGACACTCAGGTTTCCAGCAGCTCAAAAACCATGAATCTTGATCATATGCTCCTTCTTTGAAATTCCAGCCTGTTCAATTCCAAGCAAACAAAAGTTAGAACCAACTACAACTGAGATAATTGCATTAACCATCAGGTTGAATTGACCATCACTTTAATGATTGTTTCAGATCCTATCACCCCTAAAACAAATGTCAAGCTACCTTCTGAACATGCAAAATGATTTTGCAAACAAAAAAATACCCATGTTGCATACAGTTAGTATTGCCATATTGTTCCCAAAACTCGAAAAATAGCTTACAAATTAAAATATAATCCCAGAAGGGTAATGAAGTGATTAACATTTCTTATCCCAAACAATGGAAAGACTGGAGCAAGAACTGCATAACCCCCAAGATCACAGTTACCTGAGCAAGGAACGTGGATACATTCTTTCGCTGATCACCTTGAAGCTGAAAAACCTACACAGATAAAAAATGCATCATTTGAAGAAGCAATATTTGCCACCGATCATTTGTGTAATTTGGGAGGATGCCAACACTGACCTGTCCTAGGACAGGGTCCTGGACAACAGTACCATTGCAGCAGAATTCTTTCTTGAGGTCAGAGTATCTTGTTATAGCTGTATTCTTTCTTCAGTCCCTGAACAGTCGTCAGGCTTTTTCTACCATTCCGCTGCTGTATGCGAATATGCACATAATCCTTTGTCCCAGCCCGAGTCCTCAGCATTTGCATCAGCAAACGGGTCTACAAATTGTTGCCACAAACCAAATTCAGTATGCACATACATTATGGAATTTGATTCAACAGGTCTGATTTCCATAATGAAGCAACCATTTTGCATGTTGTTGAACCATGGGATAAAATAGAATTAATGTCATGAGAAATTTTTGCTGAAAGACTTCTTATCAATAAGGCACCCCAATTAACGAACAGACTAAAAATGAGGAAGTTACAACATCCCAAAGGCAGTTGGAATCTGAGCGTCTAATTCAGACAAGAAACTTGGCTCTCCAAAATAGAAGGTCCTAAAACAGCTCAGACCTGGATTGAGAGCAACGTGTGAGCTTAGTTACGTCGTGAAAATAAGAAAGCCAATTAGCATCACATCAGAGCTTTTGATAGAAATCCTGTCAGCTCTATAGGATAAAATGTCATCGCTGATGATCCAAAGTATTCCTTCCGGTCCTAATTATAGGACAACATTTGAAAATTGTCCTAATTATAGGACAACAAATTGAGTTTGGTATTAATTATAGAATAAAGTTATAATTTTTATTAATTTCTTCGCAAAATGCTCCTATTAATACTTTCTCAATAACTTCTCCATCCCTCCCCTCATACTAAACAGCCCTTTAAACATGCCTCACTTGCAATCATTCTAAATATCACATGTCTTCCTAATTTTGATCCCTTGAAATGATGCTTTTAATGTTGACAATTATGACATATCCTATCAATAACTTCTTTTTCTTCAAGTCCTGAAAAACCTTTACTTGGATTTTAATTAAAAAATTGGAAATTAATTTAAAAATATTGACACTTTTTTAGCACATGTTAGATATCTGATGTTTTTGGTATGGATTTGATGTTGTTGCCTAGTCTTGATTTGTGAACGCCGTAGAAAAAGGCTAGGAAATGTAAGAACAAGAAAGTTTGTGGCCCAAGCCTAAGGTCGGAGAGATATGTCATAGGTACTGGATTCAGATGTCATTTTAAATTTTAAGCAAAGGCATTTTAGGAAAATAAATATAATTAACTAATTTAACTTTTATCCTTAATCTCTCCAAAATCTAGTAATTATGTCTTATAATTAGGACCAGAAGAAGTATAAATTATCGAAACGAATTGATACAAAGTACAAAATTTCCATTTGAACGACCAAGGCAAAACTAGAATATTTTCTAAGAACCACACCTTCTCCTCAATTTCAGATATTCTCGAGTTTTCTTTTTTTCCCCAACATATTCTCAGGGCTAACTTATATATACAAGAACTTACGAGCACATTAAACAAATTTTTGACCATACGATATGCACAAAAACAAATTCGGTGTATAGCCATAAAACAAGCAACAAAGTTTGAATCCCCAAAAGAACTTACGGAGGCGATATTAATAAATCGTTGGCTTCGAAATTGGCAGATGAAAACTTGAATCAGATTTAATGAGAGTATTACAAATTACAGCTAAAAGACCCAAAAACGAACCTAAGTTCTTTGGGGACAAGATTAGATCTTTAAATGAGAGGAAATCAAAAGTAACCTGATCCTAGATTTAACCCTTTCGATACTTGATAAGTAAAAGCCTGAATTAGTTTAGCTGAATCCTCTCTCTCCCCCAAGATGAGTTTTTGGCCTGTTAACTGCCTACGAGAGTCAAAAGGGAAGAATAAGATTGCGCGGCGCAAATATGTAAGCGGAGCACTAGAGTAGTTATACTTATACATATAATATATCTTATCTTCTCAAAAAATAATATATCTTATAATGACTCCATCATATAATAATATGTCATGCAAATATTCTTTTGCGATAATGTTCCTCACTTTTAAGGCTAAATCATTCATAACTCCAAATTTTATATTACTACTTGTTGAATCCTCTTTAGTTGGTGTTCTTTTGTTTAGGGGTAGAAATTGCCAGACTGGAGTGATTCAAGGGAGCTGAACTAACATTCATTATTTGTTCCCTTTTCGTTAATGGCATTTGATCATTCAAAAGAAAACATCTAGTACTTTGCCGGTACTTAACTCCTGATTCCTCTCAATTATTTATCGGCCTCTTGATAACTGAATTTAACTCTATCTCAACGACGACTCTTTTTTAGTATACCCAGTTAACGCATTGAGTTGTCTTCGGCAAAAGAGAAAAGAAAAGAAATTAACAAAGGCTAGGATTGAAAAAGAAGGAAAGACTAAGCTAACATTGGGCAGAACCATATCACTTCGTTTATGGAAGATCAAACTAACACAATAGGGACAACACAACCCGCGGTATCATCTCCACGTAACTACTATGTTTAAGCACGAAAACAAGCCATAATGAAATATGCTCACCAAGAGAATTGTACAGCTCACAAAGCATTAATGCAATTAAGACAACTTCTTTCATGAATATTCGTTTTGATATAAAAGATAAGAAATACATGTACGTATTCCGCCGCATCTCGTTGGATTCTACCATTCAAACTTTAGATTCCGTTTCAAATATATAAAAATTTCAATCCGTTTGATGGTTAAAAAATTTGTAGTTTCTCCATAAACGTTGCCCCAATGACAGCAAACAAATCTGTAAAAGCCAACATACAAGCATAAAACACAAATGAAAGCAGTCTCAAAACATCGTCTTTAATATTCCATTAACCAATTCAGCACAGAACTGTACTGTAAAATGAGTATTTACCAAAACATAACGAGAATTTAAACCAGACCGCCACAATTATTATCGATGAAAGTGACAAAGCCAAGACAGGGTACAAGGACTGACGGTGTTCAAATATTCAGGAAACATAATATCCACTGACCAAGGCCATCCAGTAAGTAATACTTGACAAACTAAAGAAACTAAGAGCGAAATGCATAAGACTCGGGGACATGACAAGGGCTTAGAAGCCACCGCGAAGACGGAGGACAAGGTGGAGAGTGGATTCCTTCTGAATATTGTAATCAGCCAAAGTTCGACCATCATCCAATTGCTTCCCGGCAAAAATAAGCCGCTGTTGATCTGGGGGAATTCCCTCCTTGTCCTGGATCTTCGCTTTAACATTATCAATTGTATCTGAGCTTTCAACCTCCAAGGTGATAGTCTTCCCGGTCAAGGTCTTCACAAAAATTTGCATCCCGCCGCGAAGTCGCAGAACCAAGTGCAGTGTGGACTCCTTTTGGATGTTGTAATCAGCGAGGGTACGTCCGTCTTCCAACTGCTTCCCAGCAAAGATAAGCCTCTGCTGATCAGGAGGGACACCCTCCTTGTCCTGTATCTTAGCCTTCACATTATCTATAGTATCAGAGCTTTCAACTTCCAGAGTTATGGTCTTCCCCGTCAGAGTCTTCACAAAAATTTGCATACCACCACGGAGTCGCAGAACTAAGTGCAGGGTAGATTCTTTTTGGATGTTGTAATCAGCCAGAGTACGACCATCCTCTAGTTGTTTACCAGCGAAGATGAGTCTTTGTTGGTCCGGAGGAATTCCTTCTTTATCCTGAATCTTAGTCTTGACATTATCAATCGTATCAGAGCTCTCGACCTCGAGGGTTATGGTCTTGCCCGTTAGAGTCTTTACAAAGATCTGCATCCCACCCCTGAGACGAAGGACAAGGTGGAGGGTCGACTCCTTCTGGATATTATAGTCGGCTAGGGTTCGCCCATCCTCCAGCTGCTTGCCGGCGAAGATGAGCCTCTGCTGATCAGGAGGGATGCCCTCCTTGTCTTGAATCTTGGTTTTAACGTTGTCAATAGTATCAGAACTTTCCACCTCAAGGGTGATGGTCTTGCCGGTCAGGGTTTTCACAAAGATTTGCATCTGTTCAATCAAATTACAAAATGGGAAGAAACAAAATTAAAGATCAAATAAAACCCAATTTCTCAAATAATAAAAACTATACCAGAATCCCAATTGAATTTTGGGGGAAATCTTTAATAAGGAAGATCAGATCAAAATGAAAACTATAACAGAACCCTGATTAAATTATGGGCGAAATCTTCAATAAGGAACAGCAGATCAAGAAGAACTATTAAATTTGGGGGAAATCTGTAATAAGGAACAACAGATCAAGAAGACAAGAAGAACAGACAAACAAATTGAATCCAGCAACTAAGAAGATAAGGAAGTGATAAGATTATAGCATGAGTACCTTGCAAAGAAATTTGGAAGGACTTTCGAAGAGAGGTTTAGATTGAGATAGAATCAGTAATCAATCTTAGCGCGAGATGAAGAGAAAAGGCGTAAGGGGATTATATAGCGCTTGGTTGCGCCGACTTAACAACGAAACTTATCAAGGAAGAGTGACGTCTGAAGTTGCGTTACGTGCGAGTGGGATTAGATGCTTGTTTTTTTGGCAAACTCATCTCATATATTTATTTATTCCTTTCGTATTATTTTTAATAAGAAAATAATAGGAATACATACATACACCCGTACAGTCTCCTAATTTTTCTTTTTTGACCTTGAACAATCCTAATCTTTTAAAAGAATGATATAGTAGTATTACACAAGTTATGATTATGCTATATTTTGGCCGTGACATGTGATCTATATTCAGATTTAATATGATATTTTCATATATTTTTCAATATACGGGATATCTACGTATTTGTGTGTATACATGATTTTTAAAATTTGTATTTTTCGGTAAATATGTGTCTCCAGATTTTTCTTCGACTAGGGTCGTGATATTCCTGTAACACAGAATAATGATTGGCCCTGATGATTAGTAAGTCGGGCTGAACGTGGTTTCGTCATCCAAAGGGGAAGTTTTTAGCCCAAGACTAAGCTCAAGCCCAGATCGTCTGTCCGTAGAGATGGACCTTGATCCGACTCATGCGAGTGCCAGAGACAGAGAGAGGGGCCTCATAGTATTTTCAGTTTTTCACTCTCTGTTCTTGCATCAGCCTGGATGCCTGATCGGTAACTGTCAGACTCCGAGCTTTCCCTCCAGCAAGCACGTCGAGTTTTGTCAATGGCGCCTGCTGCTCCTCCATCTGGTGACGCCTTATTCGCTAGCTTTGAACGTGTGGTAAGCTTACATCTTGCAACTTTCATTCCCCTTTGCACTCCGTTTGGTCTTCGAATCCTCGAAAGTAATACTAGTCTATTCTGCTGTTTTTTGAATTTTGAAGGGAAATTCGCCTAACCGAGTCTTCCGATGATGCATTATGATTTTTTCTTTTGGCTTACGTCCCCATATATTCATTGATTAGTTGCTCATTTTCTTTTTCCGCACCGCTTCCTGTTTTCCCCTCTATTTTCTTTAATGAAATTATGCAGCTTTGAGGCTCAAGGTGTCACTTTCAGCTGGGTCTTTTCCCCTGAATTATAGCATTTCTCTTCATGTTGTCTTTGTTTGCATTAGAAAATATTTTTTTAGTTACGAATTTACTTTGATAATGCTCAATATACAATAATATAATACATTTGCTTTGACGTTCGGATGGATTGCACAGAATGCCGAGCTATTTACTTTGACGTATGGGGCAATGGTACGTCAGTTGCTTACTGATCTGGAAGAGGTTGACGAGGTTAACAAACAGCTAGATCAGATGTACGACCGAGAATCTCTGTTGGATTTTTTTTAATGTATAATGATTCTTTCTTTGCCCTTTTTTTTAGAAAAACAAATCCTCCTGCGAAGTCGTAATTTTTTTTATTATTATTATTGGTTGGAGAATTTCACCTCATTGGTTCATTGCTTTATGCTGTTTATACACATTTACTATGTCCTTTGTTATATTTTGGTAATATTCTTGCTTTCCTAAGCACATCGTGAATCGCTTTATATAGTGTATAGAATTTTGTTGTATTGATTTTATCATCTACACAATTCATATTTGTTGATGTGAACCTGGTTGTTTGGTTGGTCTTCAGGGGTTATAATATTGGAGTCCGTTTGATAGATGAGTTTCTAGCTAAGTCTAATGTCTCAGGATGCATCGACTTCAAAGAGACTGCTGAAGTAATAGCAAAGGTACTTGCTGAAGCAAATGCCTTTTGTAGCAAATACATCCCTTTTTTGATATTTGTACAGCATGCATGCTCAGTATTAATTTTATATTCCTGTGAATACCATCAAAGTGAATGAGTAGAAAGTAATCAATTCATGAGTTCTGCACTTTGTTTATATACTCGTATGATGACATCAATATCCTTTTAGCTAGAGATTGGAGGTGGAGGATGCTGGTAAAGATACTTCTTAAAGGAAACCGCTATGCGCCTTGTTTACCTAAAGATAGATTTTATGCGCTTCTTTGTGATTGAATTTATTATATTTATTCATAGCCTTTTGAGTCAATTTATGATATTGCTGGAATAGCGTGAAACTATATTAGTCTTCTTTTCTTGTGTACTTTTGATGCTGGTGTTCTGCTTCTCCAAAATATTTACCACCAGTTGAACCAAAATTTACCTGGTCCGATGCTAACCGTAAGGTCTTATGATAAAGGACAACGATGTTGCATAATATATGTAGCCTATCTCACTTGGTGAGGCAAGGCTTGTTGCTGCTGCTGTCTTATGATAAAAGAGTGCATAATATATTGATTTTGTATTTTAATTCTCATACTGATGTCTAACACAAAATAGCTTAAATTATGGGAGAAAACAGTATCCTCTTTTACATTTGTTGAATGCCTTGGCGACCTTGACATAACATTCTTTCATTGATCTGAATTCTGATTGAGGATCTTTCAAAATTTAATCACTCCCAACCTAATTGCTCACCAACTATGCTATCCATATCAACCTGCTTCAAGTGCTCAGTCATCTTTGCGGTGCAGGCTCTTTTGCTCTCTGTTCAACTTCCCCTGCATCTCGGCATAATAGAGTCGGTTTGCATCACTAATGTTTACTTTAAAAATAATACTGTTCGTTCCTGTTAACACAATCTGATGTCCAATCAGCCTGACAACTTACACGTAGACTGCCTACGCATTGCATCTTATTTTGATGATTAATATCTATTTTCATCAGTTAATTATTAAATTATTCATTATGATCAGAATGTAGATATCGACAGTCAAGGTAAGAATGGCCGATTTTTTTTTATTTTTTATATCAACCTTAATAATGCATTTATTCAGGTTGGATTTAAAATGTTCCTTGGTGTTACTGCATCTGTAACCAATTGGGATGCTGATGGGACATGTTGCAGTATTGTTTTAGAGGACAATCCCCTGGTAGATTTTGTTGAGCTTCCTGATGCATGTCAAGGTCTGTGCTATTGCAACATCTTAAGTGGAGTCGTTAGAGGAGCCTTAGAGATGGTAAGTTTGTGTTCCCATCCGTTTCCTCTTCTTGTCATCTCTCTCTCTCATTTTACAGAGCCTCCGTTTCTTCTCACTTTCAGTTCTAGCAAACGAGGAAAATATAGTCCCTTTTTTTATTGCTGCAACTTTCTGAGATTGGCTTCTGAAGCATTTTATTAAACAACTCAAAGTTGAAATAACTTAATGTAGTTTTTGGCATGGTATCTGGATGGGTCCAAACTTTATATAAATATCTATATGAATCAGTCGGTATAGTCTGAACGCAATTATTTAGCTTACTGACTTTATAGAGACTCAGAAAAGAGTCAATATATGCCCATGAATGGTATCTACTTTTTGGGCAAATTTATCGGCTTGATGTAGTTGGAGAACTACCCTGAGATATATCCTCGGGACAATGAGACATGTCGGATTTGCTTTGGATGTTGATTCTTTAACTTGTGATAATGAATCATTATTTCGCAATATTCAGGTGTCAATGACTGAGGTCATATCGACTCGTGATATGCTTCGAGGTGACGATGTGTTTGAGTTACATGTAAAACTTCTCAAGCAAGTTCCAGAAGAATATCCCTACAAGGATGATGAGTGACCGTTCACATTCTTTCTTCTAACGTGACTATCACTTGACACGCGGAATTCAAATTTCTGTTTGTTTCCCTTTAAAAGTACCCAACAGTGAAGTTTTGATAAAGAAGAAGAGTATTGAACTGCACAACATAATAGTGTAGGGAATTTAATTTTTATATTGCATAATATAATCATCCTGATGATTATGATTCTGATTAGTTTCATGTTTTCTCAACTTGAGAGCATCAGCTGACTATCAAGTACTACGTGCTTCTTCTTTTTTCAATTTCGTTTTTTTTTTTGTGCCCAGAAAGCACACCAAGCATTATCCACCAGAAAGGGTTTCAAATTGGAATTCATTTTCGAATCTCGGTACTTAAGAGAGAGGAGTTGTTTATTGATTTTCAAGTTTTCAATAATACCTTGTAGCAAAGTGTCTGCATTTATACATTGATTTAGACGGTTTAAAATCACACGAAACTCAAGCCCCTTACATCAAATCTGTATTTTCATTATAAAAGAAAGACGAGTCCCGTACATGAAAAGCAAACTGAAGAACACAGCCTCATGCCCCAACACAAAAATCAACGAACAGAACAAAAGAACAACTACAGAAACTTTGAGTCAAATCAAAGTCATCTAACTCAAGAAAGATAAAATATAAAAGAAAAACGACACTTTGAGTCCCTAAACTTTACCTTAGTTGTCAATTTGGTCCCTATGATTTGTTCATTATTAGTCACGTCCGTATAGTTTCATAATCACAAAAAAACTGTCCTCCTGGTTTGAAAGCAGTGTAGGAGACAATGACATGAAGGCGTTAGTTTCATAGCCATATAAAAGGTATAAATTCAAATATTTTCTTTTTACAAAGGGAAACGGTTTTATTTTTCTCTACCTACATCATTTTTAAACCATAATGACTGCTTCTATGTGTTTATGAAACTAGAGGAACGTGATTGATAATAAACAAACTATGAGATTAACAAAAAGGTTTAGGGACCCGTAGTTTAATTTTCTCAAATATTATGAAGTACTCCTCTGGTCCTTAATATATAAAATACTTTATTGATGTTCGCTTAACAATAATTAAGTAAAAAAATGATTGAATAAATTAAAGAAGATAATTAGAGTGTTTTAAGAAATACACGTAATATTAACTAATTTACCTAACGTTATTATATGTTTTACATTAAAGACCGGATTCACGTATAAGTTTGTGAGATTCTAGTTGAAGGTGTGAGAATATTCTGTGGTGGGTTTTGCCGACGGACGTTTCAAATGGGAATTTGAGGAGGATAAGAGAGACACATTGCAAAAAAAAGCGGACCAATAAATGAATGAGTCTGATGGATGATTGATCAACCTCTTTAATTTAAACACAAACTCCATCTATCAAGTACTATATTTCTAATCCCCAGCTCTCTGTAGGCCATATCGCTTTTTAATGCCTTGTTCCCTTCTCATTCACAAGTCTCCTTAGATCATTTGTCTCATTTAACCTCTCGATCTCTTGCCGACTCTTTGTTCTCTCCTCTCTTCTTATTTTATTGACCATCATCATGCATGTTTAATTTCCATGATCTTTATATATCAGTTGCATTATATATATGTTTTTAACACCAAGAAAAAACATTCAATTTTATTAGTTATTGTGTGTGCGACGTGTGTTTACAATATTTTTATGTCAAGCTTGAACATGTAAATTAAACGAACCAAGTGCCACCAGTTTGATTCAACAGTGCCAAAGGTTTTTGGTCTTTGCGTTGGAGCAAAAGCTAGGAATTAATGCATGGTTCTCTACATATATTGCGTGAAAACCAGAAACGTCTGGGATATATTATATGTCGATAAATTTGATTTTACTTATTATCAACTGTATGTGCAAGGCAAGTATCTCAGCAAATGTTATTAAACCTTTTTCAACTGGATTTATCTTATTGCTTAAAGGATGAGAGCCCATTAATTGAATATGTAAATTTTCATCTATTAAAAGCTATAAAAATTAAAAGCCCTTCAATTTTGAGAATGTCAGATATTTTTTTTTTTTTGTGAGAATGTGAAGGGGGTTCACCAGCATAAGACTTTGATGTTAATGAAGCATTCTTCTTTAAAGTCTCACCGTTCATTTTGCACGATGATATTTTATATGGTAGCCTATATATGCAAATCATCATTTATTATTGAATGTGACCTGGTGGTTGCATTATCTGACAGAAGCGTCGTTGCTATAATTCATACAAGATGAATGTGACTTACGCCAAAAAGAGAGACAGAGAGAGAGATATATGAATGTGTCATCACTTGATGACTAATTATTGCAACATCATATACGTACCTACACACACACACTTATATACTGTGGAAACTTCGTCGTAGTTGACCTAGAATTGCATATACATTTCATGCATGATGCTTCAAAAAATTAAAATCTATCCACATATTATATTTAAAAATGATTCAAAATAACCTTTAATTTATCGCTACTTTTTTTCTTACTAAACTGAAAATTGCTAACACATGGCTTGATTTATTTCGGTGACAAATAAGAAGATTACAATCAAGATCCCTGAAAAGAGGAATTAAAACATGCCATTCTAGTGAACGAAATACCAGCCACGTCTTACACATGGCTTGATTCTTATACTAAATCAACGAAAAAAAACAAAAGTTACGTTATTTCTGAACTAATTTGCATTTGAGAGAGATGATATAATGTGATTTAAGATACAAATTTATTCTGAAATTTTTCATTTATAAGTGTTAGGTATTCAAAAGTTTTATGGGGATCTATATATATTGCCCCTAAAGAATTAAAAAGGAGAAAATTAAATTCACCTTGATTGTTGACCACTAACATTTTTAACAGGACAACATTGATCCATTTGTAACAGTTCTAAGACAATATTAATCCACAAAGCTCATGAATGAAAGCTTTCGGGGTTAATTTCATCATAACCCTATCATCTATCAATGAGTCAAGTCTACTCATCAGACATATAAAATAAAGTTTACTTAATATAATAGTGTGTATAATGTATCCAAGTACAACGTAAACTTTGTTAATCAGTCACTTCAACCTGCAAAATTTATCCTGCGTGCTCTTAATTATGGTTTGAGTCTGATTAAAAATCTGACTTAAAATTATAACTAATTATATATGCAGCAATTATAAAAGAATAATAACTCGATGGCTTCAACAATTAAAAGTTGACAAAGAATTGCTGGGCCTTGCATTTTAAGTTGTTTCAGTTCATGAAGTCAATTTATGTGAGGGTTTTGTTAGCTTTGAGCTCATAATTATAATAAAAATAATAGTCCCTCCAATCTTTTTTATAAGCAACTTTTTCCATATTGCGTAAAATGAATTAACATTTAAGATTAGTTAAAAACAATAAACGTATTAAAAATGTTATGTCTTTTCCAAATATGTCCTATTTATAAAAAGAACATAAAAAGGAGAATGAGTATAAAATATGAAAGAGAATGAGTAATAAATGATTGAATGAAAGAGAATTAATGATTCATTAATATAAAGATATGTATTTATAAAATAAATTAACGGTTAAGATTAGTTAAAAGCAATAAAGTTGTTAAAAACGTTATGTCTTTTTCAAGTATGTCCTATTTATAAAAATAGCTTAAGAGGGAGAACGGGTATAAAATATGAGAGATAATAAGAAAAAAATTATTAAATAAAAGAAAATTAATAATTCATTAATATAAAGTTGTGTGTGTGTGTGTGTTTAACCCCTCGTCCCAGCCATTAACTCAAGAAAGGGGTGGACACTCTCACCAAAGGAGAAGGGTTCGATCCGGAGTTGGTCGCCCAGAGGAGAGATCCTAACTCCTAGTGCTGCAGGTTAACGTTTGAGAGTAATAGACGGCTCGCCCTGCCTAACATCGGTATCACCTAGAAGGAAGGGAGATTTTGACGGCTCGCCCTGCCCAACATCGGTATCACCTAGAAGGAAGGGAGATTTCGCCCTGCCCTTAGATCGTGAGTGAACCTAACCCCTTTTCTAAAATTTAGTAATAAAAAAAAAATAGTTGTTTAAATTTTGAAACAAAAAAAAAGTATTTATATTAAGTACCTGCCCTAGGAGAGATAAAGTTGCTTATATATAGGACTGGAGGAAATATCTATTGCTAGCTACTGCTTAATTGGCGGCCAAACTTCGCCCTCCTAATTAATAAGGGGTTTAAGTATCTTTCATTCATATTCAACTACTACGTACTATAGCGCTATATTGAATGTTTTCTGTCTCCTTGACTTTTAACTATATATAAGTGGCCTCCAGTGTATATATGTGGCTTCTTTTTCTCAAGTAACTCGTGAAGATCGTGCTTCTGCAAGTTGTGGCTACTATAAGTTTCGACATTTGGTTCACACTAGGCATTCCTCTGATCTGTTATTCGAGGATTATATATAGGAAGATATATTCATATAGTAAGTGGGTTAATTTCTTTGTGTTTCCTAATTAATTAAAGTTCTTGCTAATTTAATTTATTTGTTTTTTCAGCTTTCACAGTGCTGTAGCTAGAGGGTTTGGGTGCCTGCTGCTATTAATTTAATCTCAAGTATAATGTAAGCAAATTCCTACTATTTATGGTATACTTTTTTGTCCTTTTAATATATATATATATATATATATATATATATAGTTAACCATGGATCTTTAAGTTTTCCGTTTTGACATCTATCGCTCTAGACCTTTTCTTCTTCAACATTAATTTCAAGAAACATGCTGGATAGTTGTTTCTAGTTTTCTTCTCCTAACTTTCAGTGAAGGTTAATGGTGCAGTCTCTGATAAGCAATTTAATCACTAAATACTCTTATAATAAGTGAGCAACATATGATAACAAAAGCCAATTCTGAAAATGAATTGCGCTTGTTGTTCAGTTATTGTAAGACTTATTAGTAATTAGATTGTTTATATATTTTGAACTGTATAACAATTCTCCCAACTTTTATTCCTTGACCTGAATTATTGTATGTGGGAATTGAAGTTTCTAATTATTTTCCAATGTTGTGTTTTGAGACCAGAGGACATCACCAAATCCAGCGCCTATGGATTCTTCAATTCCAAATGAATTATGATTTAATAATAAAAATTGAATTATTGATTATATTTGCTTTTACTTTGATTATGGTTAGTCAATTTGTTGGACTGGGGGCGAGCTATATATATTTTTTGTGATCAATAGGCATGGACTGAAATTATGCAAAATGATCATTTATTTATCAGGCATAATATATACTAGTATGATATCAGCATCAGCATTTGTTCTTGGGTGACGGGAAAATTAAGCAGTTCATCTCTGAATATTGAAATATGGTGATTTGATTACATAGCTTTATATAATATAAAGATGAATGGAGAACTGATTTAAAGAACCTTGTCCTCCATTATTCGCATATATACCTATTTAAAGTAAATCGAAATGACAAGTCAATGTCGTCGGCAATGGCAATGATTACAACCATTTCATTTTGAGTTCCTGAAAAGGTTTTCTTCAGTTCGAGATATATATATCGAACTAATTAATCAATAATATATATGTTGTATGTTTTTTAAATGATGTAATTAATATCATACGAGCGTCTAAATTAAAGATAGCCAGTCACCAATAACTAACTGAAACCACACAAAATTACAAATAACTTCACCACGAAGGCCATTATTAATGCCAGCCAATAGAATCACACTGATCCAAAGATAAGCTCTTCTTATCTCCTTTCCTTGTATGTATCTTTCCCTTTCACCGTTTAGGTACTTTTGATCTAAATATTTATACAAGATTGTTTGTGAAATCCTCTGAAAATGCTTTTCATATTATTCATATGGTTTACATTAATCTCTGGTAAACTTTTGCTGCAGTACATACATATAGGCGCTTATTAATTAATGGATTACGAGCCTCCGTTCATGAAAACCTACAGCGACCTGTTTGGAGAGAGCGAGCAGGTTAATTTTCCTCTTGTTGGTGACACTTGTAGAAACAACGACGACAAGTTTTGTGAACTACCTTTAATAGATCTTGGGAAGTTGAATGTTGAGAAGGGAATAAGAGAAGCAGCGAGAAAATGGGGATTCTTCCAGGTGGTGAATCATGGGATTCCGCAAGATGTGTTAGAAAGCTTGATGCGTGAGCAAATGATTAAAGTGTTTCATCGTCCTTTTGCCACAAAATGTGAACAACACTTTGTGAATAATCTTTCTGCTTCTTCAAGTAGTGGCTACAGGTGGGGAAACCCTTCTGCTACTTCTCTCATACAACTTCCATGGTCTGAAGCTTACCATGTCTTTCTTCCTGATCTAACAAGCATGGACCACAATACCCCTCTCAGGTACATATACGTACATATATATATACGAGTTTGAATTTGAGAGAATACATATAGAGAGGGGGGAGGGAAAGAAAGGGAAAAGAGTTCGTGTTTGATTCTAGTTACCCTTTAATTTGTTTTGTCGACAGCTCTGCGTTTTCTACGATCTATATATAAGCTCTTTAAAAATCTCCATAAACTAATTAACAGAATTCGAATTGCAAACAGGAAGATATTCTCATTTAGGGCAAGCTAAGAACAGATATTAGTGAAACTCGCGAGCTAGGCATGCATTGATCTTGTGTAGATTTTGGCTCAACTTGTTTTTGGGCTCACAAATGATTCATCATATATACACAGCTTTAACTTTGATTAGTCCTAATTATAAGAGCATTTTTTGGAGTTGGTTTTGGTCCTAATTATAAGAGCAAGTTTTAACTTTTGTCAATTTTTTCCTATAATACCCATATTATATTTATACTTTCTCAATAATAATTAAAGACAATAATAATTTAATAATACACCTTTATATTTTATAAAGTAAATAATGTTTGCAACTCATTAATGTTATATGCACCTCAATTATACTTTTTTCTTATAAAATAATTTTCAGCAATTTTTGTCATATTTTTTTTCATATCACTTCTACTAATACTTCTTCCACAATAATTAATTTAACAACACACTTATATTTTATCAAATGAGATATTTTACTTTATTTTTTATTTTTAAATAAAATAATTTTAATATTCCTTTAAAAACATTTTGCTTTTAAAGGCAATTTTGTTTAATAAAATATTTTTAAAAATATCGTTCCAGATTATCCTTTCCTTTTTATCCATATTTATAAGTCATATTTATAACTTCGTATTTACTTCAGGAGTTAGGGTGCGCCTCCCAAAGTTTCAACTTGATGTAATTTTCAAGAGGATGCTTTAAAACTACATCAGAAGTGGTTTTTTTTTTTTTTTTTTTGAGAAGTTGAAAAATATAGTTTTAAATTGAAGAGGATGCTTTGAAACTCTGGATTAGATATTGGCCCATCAACAATCATTTTGTCCAAAAAAAAAATGTATGTGCGAATGGCGAAACTATCGGTTTTCTGTCCTCCTCCCGTTTTTCTCTTTTATCTACCGATTCAGCTCATTTTCCCCTTGATGTAATTTTTAATTTTAATTAGGGGTATTTTCGGAAAATAATTATAATTAACTAATTTAACTTCTCTCCTTAATCTCTCCAAATTCTAATAAATAGCTCTTATAATTAGGACCGGAGGGAGTATAATTTTTGGTTAAATTACACTTATAGATTCACTTAAAACTTTAGTTCATACAAACATATACCTTTTTTCGGTATTATATAATCATGCACTCACCTAGTGCTTAATGTAAGACATTTATCGGGAAGATTAAGGAAGCTAAATAAATAAATAAAACTAATTCTTACATTTAGAATCAAGAGGAGTACCTTATTATTAGGGAAATGAAGTATTTCTCCCTTTCAACTTTTCAGATGACGTCTTTTTAATTAACACTAATTAATTCATTATTTCACTAACAAAATGTGACATGTTGTGTAGGAAATCTATTGGGCATGACTTTAGGTGAATTGTCTAATACATATAAAGTATAAAAGAGTTATTGGTAACAGGTCAAAAAAAGATTTATTTGTATGCATGAAAAATAAAGTTTGAAGAAGTGTGTGTTGTTATTGACTATGTATCCACTAGTGAAATCATGGACTAATTAACAGTTATTAGGTGTTACACACACACACACGCACAAATTTGAAAGTTGTAAGAGTTGCTTGCATTGAAGTTTAGTATAAACTTGGTGCTATTATTCTCATTATATTAATTTTTCACATAAAATTAAATCAATTCTTTATTAGATCAAGCCTCGAGTGTTTTGCAACAAAAGCTGGCTCCTTGGCGGAAAGATTGGCAGGGATTCTAGGTGAAGAAGTGAAGATGAAAAGTGGATATTTCAGGGAAAACTGTTTGGCAAACACAAGTTTTATGAGACTGAATAGATATCCAGTGTGCCCAGTGCCTTCAAAAGTGCTTGGACTCACACCTCACTGTGACTCAAGTTTCCTCACCATTGTGTATCAAGACCACGTTGGAGGATTGCAGTTGCTGAAAGATGGAAAGTGGTGTGGCATCAAACCTAACCCACAAGCCCTACTTGTTAATGTTGGCGATTTATTCCAGGTATATTTATTTATTTATTACTCCCATCACTCATCATACTAATTACTTTATACGAGGTCGTTTCAATTCAATTTTTTAATTATCTTTTGAACCTTTTAATGAATCTAACATTGTTAGTTTCAAATGATGATGATTAATATTTAAAATTTCAATATTTATTGAAACTAACGGTGTTAAGATTGGAAGATTAGAGAAACACTATACAAATTAAGGGATCTAAATAAAAATATACTTTTTATGAGGTAAAAAAACAAGATAGACTTCTGCCTAATTTGATTGATGATCATTTTTTTTAAAAAAAAAAAAAAAATGTGATGAGACAATGGATTTTGGTCAAAAAAAAAAAAGAAGGGGGACAATGGATAACCTTTTTCTATATAGGATGAGTAAAAGGAAAATGAAATTTAACCACCAAAATGTCAATTTGTCAATTTAACGATAACTAATTAGATTCATCAATTTTATCCAAAGAAAATCACAAAGATCAATTTTAACCCTTGCAAACTACACCTCTGCCTTGTATCCTTAATTGTGGAGACCTATTTCAAATTTTTATCATTTTGATCGACCACATGGTAAAGGCATATCTCCCACGAGACGTTCACATGCATGTTCTCTCTTTTGTGTGTTATCAATTATGGCTCACAAATGCAACCGAAAGTTCTTGTACTGCCCTACCTCCTGTTTCTGAATTTTGGATTAGATGTCATCGTACGAGAAAACAAATGACGATATAGATATATATGTGTCCGAAATTTTGTGTGTTGAATATTGATGATACATACTGACAGATGTGATATATATACTATACATTAATGGCGCAGGCAGCGAGCAATGGAGTGTACAAAAGCATAAAACACAGGGTGTTAGCAGCAGAGAAGGAGGAGAGGTATTCGGTGGCATATTTCTATAGCCCCTCCTACGACACAGTGATAGAGAGCCATGGTGTTGGTGACAGTGCTTCACTGTACAGGAAGTTCAGTTTCAGAGAGTACAAACAGCAAGCCGATAAAGATGTTAAGGAGCTTGGTGACAAAGTGGGCCTCTCCAGATTCCTTCTCTAGAAACTTCCAACAACTTCATCATCATCTTTATATATTCCCCTCCTCTCTTTAAACTTGCTATTCCTCATGGGATATTCTTTCACTTTTCTACAAGTATATCTATGTATGATTGTTGATTGAACTCACACTGGCTATGAATCTATCACCCACGTAATTGTAATATATACTAGCTACCATCTAGTCCGGTCCTAAATATAAGAGGCCGTTGATTTTTTTTAGAGATATTAAGAAACCTAAATATGCACTTTTAATCATATCATATATATTGTGTATGATTAAATTATATATCAGTTTATAAGTCAAATAAATTTGTTTAAAGAAAAAAATGATAAATATAAATATTTTAAAATAATTTAATTCATTGATTTCTCCACAAAAAAAAGTCAACTAAATCTATATTTAGGCGTAAAGGGAGTATTATATATATAGTTGCTTTGCATACATTTTGATTGATGCATGTTGGTACTCTCTTCACTTATACTACACGTCGGTTCTTGATATAAGATTTACTTTGTAGTTTGATATTAAATTAAACTACTAAATTTATGATCTTATATATATGTAAGGATTGGAGAAGGTAGTGGTGTGTACGTGTGTGTGTGAGTCTTCAGTCTTGTGCATATATGAATTCTTCGATGAGACGTTGTATTTGTTTATACTGTACTACCCTTATAAAAATATTTTTGTAGTATAAAAATATTTTTATAATTAAGACCAGAGGAAATATGAAATAATTATGCGACTCTATTTAAGATATTGATTGATGACTTGAATACATTTTAAATTTGAGACATAGGAGAACTCCTGCAATTAGGATAACTCAAATGTCCGCCTCTCATTAATTAAGGAATCGTTCTTACTAATTGATCAATTATACATACATATATATAAAAATGCCACTGACTTTACATATGATTAGTGAACTTAATTATCTATATATTTACATATTATTGAAATGACAAGTTGTATCTTATGATTTGCCATCCCGCCACTTATTGAAATGACAAGTTTGACAACCTTGATGTTGGTTTCCACTTTCCAATCAACAAGCACTTCAATTAATTTCTCATATTTACTCATCAGAATTATTAAGCAATTAAACCCGATTTAAGAAAATTATACAATATAATTGATCAATTGTATTTCATCTACGAGATTTTTTTAAAAAAAAATTCTAAAGTAACTTTTTGTTCCTTAAATTCATGCGATAAAATGAAAGTCCATAATTAATTCTCTATTTATTTGTTTCGAATAGATCAACATCTTTTAATTTGTGTCAACACGTACTCATAGGTCCAAACACTCCAACTGATCAGACATGAATCCAAAACCATTTGGTAGGAAAGGATTTAAACCAGCTGATCCCCACCGCCACAACTCCAACAGATAGATCTCTTGATTGGGATCGCTAGTACGTGGTTGCATATGCTACTCATACATATTCCCCTCTGCTTTCTGGGTTCTTCTTCTTCTCTGATCTTCTTTTTCATAAGAATCTAATTCTTTCTTTTATTATTTTGATCATTCACGGATCTTCTTCTCTGCAACTTTCTTCTCCCATGCACTCGTCCGTCTTCTCCGGTCTTTTTTCTTTTTAAATATATTAAAAAACACATGTGCATCTGAGTTGGAAGCAATTTTAATCATATGATATATTGTTTCTGCCACATATAGGACCTGACTCATATATGCCAAGGATGATAATATAATAAAAATTGAAAAGTTGAAGGCGAATTAAAAATTCAGCGACCAAGTCACATTGTTTCATAGCTAAAGGATTTAATAATCATAAGTAAGTTATTTGTTGAGGGGCTAAAAGGTTGATTTTTTTTCCTTGATTTATCGTACTTCTCTATCGGTGTCCTTGTCATTATCTTGTTTCATAAGTGGGATGTTTGATTTGACCACTTTGGTCACTCTTGCTTCAATTAATTATCTTCTCATTTACGAGTACGAATTAAATATGTCCATATATTTCTGTCATCAATTTGACGCTTCCACTGCATAACCCTATCGTCATCTCATTGGTGTAGTGAGATTAAGTGCGCATATTTCTGTTCTCAAACAGCCTATGTATACTGTGTTCAAGGCTGTCACAAAAATATTCTTTTTGATGAGGGCTTCTTAAATGCAGTACATAATTTGTATAGAATAATCTTGCAAATTTATTTTTTATATGCATGCACAAAAACAATGTGTTTGTGCATATAAATGATATCATCTCCTATTTTTTATTAAAGTGAATATAAGAATAAGAGGAGTAAGCATGGGCGAACCCAAAAATTACGAGAAAAAAAGACGATTAAGTAGGGGATATTGGGGCGCGCCCAATTTTTTTTTTTTTTTTTTTTAAGGAAAGTTTTAAATGTATTAAAAAACAAAAGAATATAAAAAATATTTATGAAATCAAGTGAATACTAATGACGTAATAAGAGAGACAATTATTTTATAAACCTGTCATTTAGAAAAGCAAGGCTAAGTATTGTTAGAAATAAATGAAGCTACAAAAATTACAATGAAGGGTGACACTCAATAAGTTCAAATACATATATTTTAATAACAAAAGTATATTACGATAAAAATAATTACAATGTCATCTTTCTACGCCTTATTTTTTTGGAATTCCATCATAATTGCCTTATTATCAATCTTTATCAAATACATCTTTTTTAATATAATAGCGCACTAAACAATCATTCAACCATTCATCCCTCATCCGATTACAAATTGCAGTCTTGATATATTAAGGGTGTGCACTTAATTTAAGGGATGACGATAATTCAAACATGTATTAATTTTTATTTTATTTTATTTATTAAAAAAATCCCAAATTCAAGGGGGCATTTGCCCCCAATCTACTATGTAGGTCCACCAATGGGAGTAGGTCTTTTGACCATCAAATGTACATATACTGAACTCATGTAAGAATTTGGAAAAATCCCCCTCAGGTCCCAAAGGATTAAGATATTCTAGAAAAGTCTCTTAGGAAAGTCAAATATCAGAAAAGTCTCTTAGGAAAGTCAAATATCAGAAAAGTCCAAAGAAGTTGTTAATGTGACTGATGAAGTTGTTAATGAGTTGCTCATTAACAACTTTATTAGTTGGATTAACAACTCTTTGGAACTTTTATAATATGTGAATTTCTTGTAGAATTTTTTTAAAACTTTGTTAGTCTCTTGGGACTGAGGGGATTTCTCCTAAGAATTTCTCTGCCTTTTAGCTGTTTGAGAACAGATATATATCAGAAGACAGTGGAATTAGTGCTAGACTTAGGAATGGCCCAAAATAAAAATGCAACACAAAGGACTCTTCTCATCATCTTCAATGGTTTATCTTAGTCCAAATAATAATAATAATAATAAAATTCAATGCTTTAAGAGTCCAATAGAGGATTGGAAATCATCATGACTAACAAAGGCTCGGTGAGCCCAATGGGTTGGGGCCAGAATTTCATTATGGTCATCTGTTTCACACTTTCACATTAGCATAAGAACCCTCATATTTTTTTTTTGGACAAAAGGAACTCTCAAAATTTAATATCCCCCCATGTGAACCTTTCAAAAATAATCCTCCAACTGGTTCGATTCTTTTTCTTTTTTATTATATAGCAAGGTTAGTCCCTCACAAGTGATAACACAAGTAAAAAGGAGACGAATCCATATTTAGTCTCTAATAATACCTCAAATGTGATAAGAGGATACTTATACTTAGAATGCGTTTGATTTGAGAGGAGAGGATGGAAGGAGAGAGAAAACTTTTACCAAATTGTCATTAATAAAAATAAATAAATAAAACTATTGAGAGTATAATTATAGAATATTAAAAAGTTTTATGAAAGAATTTAGTTAGAACAAGGTAAAAAATTTCTTATGAAAAAAAAAAGTTGGTTAAAATAACAGAGTTTCCAGGAAAATTCAATTAAATTTCATTGGCGCTTTCTACCTTTGCTATAGGCCTTGGTCCCAACGCGTATGAACGACCTTAAGACGACATGCGAAGACCTCGTTGATATTTGTTTTTTAATTGGGTCAACGACGACTTGCCCGAGTGAAACATTCTTTCCTGGAAACTTCCTCAATTAAACCCAGTTTATCGATTTAAGACCAACAAAAGCGGCTTCAATTATTCATTTAACTTCATCACATTTGCCACTAATAGATCATATACAATTACAGTGGTGAGGCATCAGGAGGACAGAAACTGTACGAAATTATGATTCTTTAATTCGTTGAGAGGTTATTTTATCCCAAAGAAGAAATTCGTTGAGTGGCAGTATAAAATCTTAAAAAAGCCCAACCCTCAAAGCTCCCACCAAGTTGTTCGTCACTCAGCTCAGCTGCTTTCTCCACACTTCAAATCGCCGCCGTAGGAAAGTGCGGGCACCGGGAAAGAGAATGGGATCCACAGAAAGATCTTGCTGCAAGTGTTGCTTTAGCTTCATAATCACTCTGGGTCTTACAGCCTTGTTCCTCTGGCTGAGCCTGCAAACCAACGAACCCAAATGCTACGTCGAGTCCTTCTACGTTCCTGCTCTGAACCAGAGTTTGAAGACCCCTTCCAACTCCACCATCGTCTTCATTCTAGGGTTCGATAACGGAAATAAGGACAAGGGGATTCAGTACGACCCCGTCAACGTCACCTTCGGGATTTTCCTGGATCGGAATAGGACCAAGCTGATTGGGAATTTCACTGTTGCTGGATTCTACCAGGGGCACCAAAAGAATGCCAAGAAGCCGGGTTCCATCGAGATTCATGGCGGAGGACTTAACCGGACGGAGAAAGTGGACAATAAATCGTACTTCCGGGTGGATTTCAGGACTTCGGTGAAGTACAAAATCTTGCTGTGGTACACAAAACGACACAGTTTATGGGGAGGGGGAAATGTCCCTGTCGATGATTCCGGGATGAAACCTGGAAAGAAAGGCGTCAGACTCGGGCACACGGTCGCCGTCATCGTCTCCGGCGCACCCGTACTCGCTGGCTGCTATTGTGCGCTTATGGTTCTGGGTCTTTTCGTCAATTTCTTATTTCTGGATTTGTGATTTCGTTTTTATTTTCCTTGGGAGGAAAAAAAGCAGCAAATCATGTTTTAACACGTCCATAGAGTGATAGAGAGTAGCTCCAACGGAGTCAGATGAATCTAAGGGCTGCATTTGTGTGTCAGACTGTCAGTGGCTTTACATTTTAGAAATGAGATTAGACTCTTACATTCATCAGTTTTTTTAATTTTTTTATATATTATATTTATTTAGGCGGAATGTTTTTTTACAAATTAATTAATTTAGGATAGAACGGTATAAACATTTGACCTAAATTAATTAATTTGAAATATTGTGTAAAAAAATTCCAAAAAACCATATATAATTTAAATCTAAATAAATATATTATATAAAAAATTTAAAAAAATTAAAAAAAACGTTGTTCATTTATTTTGGGTCACGTTGTTCATTTATTTATGTCCTTTGCCTGAAACGCTATTGCTGAGAGCTGCTTCCTTATGTAATATTGAGTTAATGTTTTTAACAAAATTAATTAAATTATTTTAATATATTTATATTTATCATTTTTCTCTAAATAATATTCATCATGTTTTTAAGCATCCAATTTGCCAGATGCATTTTTTGTTTTAAGAAAATCAATAATAAAGCCAAAGGAGATCTAAAGCTTAACAGAGGCAAATAAGACATGCGAGCTTTTATGGTGCGTGAATTTGTGAAAGAACATGGACCCTTGCAAGATTGAGTTGAGCCATCCTAATGGTGTCGTCGTCATCACCCTCATAATTAATTACTTCGATGAACTCTCTGAAATTAGATAACTGTGCCCCTGCTTCTTCTGGTTGGAAAAAAAGTAATATTCTAGTTTTATTTATAAGTTGATTTTGACCAAATCTCACAAACCAAGAAAAAGTAGTTAACTCATTGATTATGGGGTAAATTTTCAACTTTGCCTTCATTTATGATTGAGTATTTTTTCAACTGTTTTTTTTCTCTCTATCTTCATGAGTACAATTAATATGGGTTTAGGGTTTATGGTCATTTATTACATGAAACTGGACTTATAAATAGAACCAATTTTTTTGGTCAAACTAAACTTATAAATAGGATCAAAGTAGTAATAAATAAAAATGAGAATGGAGAACATAATCAAAATATTGGAGTCCAAGTGGCTGGGATCATGCACAGATATTTTGATGGGAAAATATTTTTTAGAATCAAACAAGATATATTTTGATCACCTCATAGAGATATATTGTGGCAAGATATATTAGTATGATCTAATTCTTGGTTACTGCTTCAAAATATATTCCAAAAAGCAATACGGAAATTTGAAGTTTCTCAGCTATCCATGTACAAAAGGAATGGAGTTGGATGTGATGCGAGGGTGTGATTGGAATATGCAAAAAATGAAAGAGGCCCCATTTATGTGTCGGGTCATGGTACACCTCCACCTCATTTCTCTGCTTTGTGGTTCATGGCATTAATTGCCAATATCTATTAAAGGGGAAACATTATTGTTAGTTTTACGGGCTGACATGTAATTTTAAATTATTAGTTTTCAGTTTTCACTCCTATAATTTTATAAAAATCGTATAAAATTATGATTCGTTAATTTGTTGAGAGGTTATTTTACCCATGGTTATGAAATTTGGACTAGATCAGCTGGTTTGAAACCGGCGAACCGACGGTGAAACTGATCCAGTAAAGCATAGAAACCGAGGTCACCCCATGAGGTTGCTGAACGCCAATGGTGGTTTCTGGTTCAAGCGTATCGTCATTAGTAAGACTGCTATTTTATAATTTACAATTTATGTATACTTATAATTTATATATTCAAATTTTCCTCATGTTTTTTGTTGAGTTTGAGTAGGCCTTACTTGCTTGTCCGTTATATTCAGAACAATTTCTAGCAAGTGTTATTAGTAAGACTGCTATTAAATTGACCAAACAATAGAAACATTCTGTATTTAGGTCAAAACGAGAAGATTATACTAGTGTCCGTAATATGTAGGAAAAAACACACTAAGATTACATTTTCAGATACCTTACTTCTCAAAGAAGAAAATTTATTCACAACAGGAAACTATAACTTGGCAGTTATTTTTTATAACCACATTGCTTGCAAGCTGGTCTAACGGGGAAAAAAGTCTATTCTATATTACAAGTACTTTGATCTACCTGCCAAGAGATATGCCATGTTGAAGTTTAACAAGAGAATAGTATGCTCCATCTTGTCCTCGAGAAACTAGTTCATCATGCGAACCTTGTTCCACAACTTTCCCATTCTTAATCACTGCAATAGAGTTTGATTTATGTATTGTTGATAGCCTGTGAGCCACAACAATGCATGTTCTTCCAACCATCATCTTCTCTAATGCTTCTTGAACTAACTTCTCTGACACACTATCAAGTGCACTTGTAGCCTCGTCTAGCAATAAAATTGCAGGATCCTTCAATATCGCACGTGCTAAGGCTATCCTTTGTTTCTGACCTCCTGATAGCTGAACTCCTCTTTCTCCACAGTATGTCTCATACCCATCCTTCATTCCACTGTCATGCCAAAAACAAAAAGGGGGAAAAAAAAACAGTTAATAAGGCTAAGAGGAAGAAGATTTAAACTTTTCAATTATGGTTCTTGTACCTTATAAATTCATGAGCATTAGCCAAATCTGCAGCCTTTCTTATCTCAGCTTCAGTTGCATTCTCTTTCCCATAAACAATGTTTTCTTGAATGGTTCCGGCGAAAAGGGTTGGCTCCTGACTCACAAGGCCAATATGTGACCTTAGCTCTCTCAAGTTATAGGACTTGATGTCTTGTTCGTCTATGCACACTGTTCCATTCAATGGGTCGTAAAACCTTTCAATGAGAGCAATAATGGTTGATTTACCGCAACCACTTTGTCCCACTAGTGCTACTGTTTTTCCTGCCTCAACTTTAAGACACAGACCCCTAAAAATCATCTGCTCTGGTCTAGTTGGATACGCAAAGAAAACACCTTTAAGTTCCACTTCACCCCTTATTTTGTTCTTTATGCTTACTTCCCCTGTGTTCTCAGGATCAATCTCGCTTTTTCTGTCCAAGACTTCAAACACTGATCGAACTGCGCTGCTTCCTTTAGATAAGTCAGAAGTCATGCTTCCAGCTTCTGCAATGATATAAGCACTGAAGAACAATATAAAAAATGCTTGAAAAAGATGTGTTGGTTTTATTTTCCCTTCAATCAAGAGCCTCCCCCCATACCAGTAAGCTAAAGCTGTTGCAGCAGTGTTGAAAAATTGTGAGCAAAAAAGACCAAAGCCTGAAATCCATGACTGTCTAATGCTCTCTTTTTGAGGACCTACTAACGTGGATTTGAAAAGGGCCAACATTCTTTTCTGAGAACTGAAGGCAGTTATAGTTCTGTGGTTTATTACAGCTTCACTTGCCAGTTGGCTTCCTTCATTTTGTGCTTTTCGGGCCTTTTTCGCCATCGTCTTCATCAAGACACTTCTTGAGTAAAAGCTCCCTATGATTAATGGTTGTACAGCAATCATCACAAGGGATAGCCTCCATGTAAGCACCAATGCAAGAGCATAAGCAAATATAGATCCAAAAATTGCTTGTGTCAATAATGACAAACGATCTCCAACAAAGGAGCGAACCATGTTAGCTTCAGAGGCTAATCTTGCACAAATGGCTGCACTTGTGTTCTCTTCATCATCAAACCAGCCTATCTCAAAAGTCAACAATTTTCCTAGTAATTTTTCTCGTATTCTTTTAGTCAATCTCTCTCCCCCAACAGCAAAACTATAGTGTTGAAGAATATTTGTAAGGAAGTTAAAAACACCAATTGCCAGGAAAGTAAGAGCCAAGACTCTAGTTTTGGACTTGTTCTTAGTGACTTCATTGTCAAAATAGTTTGATATAAGTATCCCTACACAATATGCATTTATTGGTTGTACTGCTCCAGAGCCTAGTGCGCCCAAGCATCCAAGCACTGTTATTCTCCACTCAGGTGCATTCATCTCCAACAAACGCCAAGTGGAAGGAGCTGGATAAGTTGATATTTTGAATAAATCTTCAGTAAAATCATCTTTAGAATCATATTGGATGGAGAAGGAGTAGGGTGAACCCATGGAATGAGCCTGGTCAAATGGATATAAAATTGGGCTGCCTGGAGTGCTTATCTTCTGGTGGAGATCACTTCCCTCTGTTTCAAGATTGGAATATTTGGAATCTTCATTCACTATTCTTACTTGCTGCAACTCTACCATCCTTGCATATTCCCCACCTTGTCCATTGTTCATTTCCATGAGCTCATTATGAGCACCTAATTCAATGACTCTGCCAGCTTGAAGAACTGCAATAATGTGGGCAGATTGTATTGTAGACAAACGGTGAGCAATTATGATTGTTGTCCTTCCTTTTGAAGCTCGATCAATTGCTGCTTGTACCACTCTTTCTGATTGCGAGTCTAGCGCACTAGTAGCTTCATCAAGAAGTAGAATTTTTGGATCCCTGAGCAAAGCTCTTGCTATGGCAATTCGCTGCTTTTGCCCTCCAGATAAGTGAAATCCGAACTGCCCAACCTAGGAAAAACCATATCGGTCAATTATAAAATGATTTTTTTTTTGGGGTCAAATTATAGAATGATTCAGTTAAAGAAAACCATAATAAAACAATTTTATTAGAATTTCGTTTCCTATCTTAACTAATTTCTAGTCTCTACGCTTCTGAGCTAAAGATATGCAGGTAACTTACTTGGGTTTCATATCCATCTGGTAGATTGATGATGAAGTCATGTGCATTTGCTTCTTTAGCTGCAGTTATCACACTTTCCATGGAGGCTCCTTCTTTTCCAAACAATATATTCTCTTTTATGGTTGTGGCAAAAAGAACAGGTTCTTGATTTACTAGGCCAAGTTGAGATCTCAACCATTTTATCTCAAGTCTGTTGATCTTGTGGCCATCCAAGAGTATTTCTCCTGCAACAGGTTCATAAAATCTCTCAAGCAAAGCAATGATGGTGGACTTGCCTGAACCACTAAACCCCACAAGACCTACTCTCTTGCCTGCTGGAATTGTAAGGTTAAGCCCTTGCAAGACTGGTGTATCTAGCCTAGATGGGTAACTAAAGTAAACATTTTGAAATTCAATTTCTCCTCTCACATATGATAAAGCTCTTCTCTTTTTGTCTCCAGAATCTGTAGTTGGCATTTTATCAATCATTTCAAAAAGACGGGTGACAGCTACAGATGCCTCCGTGATGGCAGTTAAATGTGGAAGCGTACTTAACACCATCCTGAAATTCATTTGAATGTAGAATATTAATATTGTGAATCATTTGCTATTTACATAAATTAAATAAATACTACAGAGTAACCTAACTTTATCTTACATATGACATGAACAGCAATAATGAGAGATTCACTTACAAGCCACCCATGAGGATGATTAACCCGGCCACAAATACATGGCCACCCTGCTCTCCTTTCTCAGTGATCAAAATAGTACCAATCCAAGCCAGGAAGCCCCAACCAATGTATAAAATCCCTAGGCTGCCTAACATCAGACCCTTTGCAAAACCCTGTTTTATTCCCAGTTCCATTGTTTTCTCAAGGGCACTGCTAAATCTGTTCAGTGTTTGATTCTCCCCCACATATGAATAAACAGTTCTTATTGATGATATTGCTTGTTCTGCAATCCTACCAGAAACCCCATAAGATTCAATCATTTTCATTGCTAGATCCAACATGATCTTCCCAAATACAAGTGCTGGAACGATGAACATGACTGTGATTGGTATAGCTGCCAATGTTAGTCTCCATGACAGTATAAATGCAAAGACATGGCAGGATAAAATTGTGGACATGTTTGCCAAGCAATTGGGTATCTGCACACGGTAAATGTATAATATGAAAGCATAAGCATTGAGCATTTACTTTATCAGCTTTTGACTAAATCTCTTTGATATCAAAAACTAAGGTGATGTCAAAGTTTATTACTGTTTCATTAAAACTGATTTTAGATTGGTTTATCACCGGAAATAGAGGATTCTCTTCTGTAAGTTATTGTTCTTAGAAGGTTCCCTGCAGTTATTGAGGAGCTTATGGATGCACAACCTTATATCTTCCCCCAATGAAGTCTTATGTAAGGCAACAGGGCGATGTTGAATTGTAAAAAATCTCCTATTATGGGTTTTTTTATGAAAAATTTGATGGCAAACACTTGAAAATTCTATGTTCTGTCCTTGTGTATTTTACTCTGTAAATTATTTTCCTTTTGGTAGACAGGCATAATGAAACATAACCATTTCACTTAAAGCATCTTGAATTGAGTTGGCATCAGCAGTAATGAGGGAGACAACTTGGTAAGTTGTTGAAGAACCAACTTCCTGGGTGTCAAAGAAACCAACTTCTTGTCGAAGTACTGATTTCAGGTATTCTACTCTCATTCTTGAGGTTTGTCTCTCTGCAGTTCTTGTCCAGCATATTCCTTCTGTAGTAGCCATTATCAAATGGAACGAATCAAGACAAGTTGTTAGGTTTAATATTTTGCTAACATTAGCCTAGCAATATAACCGGAAAGCTTATGTTTCAAGAGAAAATTAGCCTACCAACAAAAGCTGAAAGTCCAGATCCAATTGCAGCATATAAAAGCCTTAAAGCATACTGAAAACACAAAAGTACATATCAATCTTAAAATCTCCCTGTACAATGTATAATCATATTCATTGATCCTGCTTTGTATATAGCATAATGCATTAATTCATATAGCTGAACAAGTACTAGAACTGATTCATAGAAAAGCTAACCTTGTCTACATCTTGCTTTGTCAAAACGTTATTGGAGCCTCCATAGTCATTAATTACATTACTAAGAATGAACATCATGAGAGGCATTTGTATCCCATCTCCAAAACTTCCCAGAGTACCAAACAACATCAACAACTTGTCCACTTTATCCGAGTAACGAAACATGCCTTTCTTTCCCCTTTTTCCTCACCCTCTTTGCGAAACCTTCACTTCATAAATATATGCCCAGTTAGATTTCGTAGATCATCTCAACAGCAATAGGAAACATACTTATCATATGAAACCCATGTCTTTTTGTCTCTGTGTGTGGATAAAACTGAAATATATTACTAAAAAATACAATACACCAGGAAGGAAAAGCAAAAGAAGCCTTTCATCAAATTTTCCAAATCAGACATGCATAAAAGTCCATGGGTCACTGTTGCTGTTGGTATCATTGAGAGTTATGGGTGGCCAATAAGGGCTGGTCAACTTCAGTAATTTCCATCTGAAAATGTCAAAGATTTGGCTACTTGAAGGATTTGTTTATTGGGAGTGTCTTTCTTCCCATTGCATTGTCACGTAGGGCCAGAGAATATTTTAACTTTGTTAATTTGCCAAAATGTTTATTTGGCTGCACACATTGGCATTCTAACTTTGTTGGTTTATACTCATTCCGATCCTAATTATAGGAGTACTTTTGTAGTGCAAATTTTGCACTACAAAAGTGCTCCTATAATTAGGACCGGAGCTAGTATATAATATTAAAACCATTATATACGAGCTATAAGTAGTATAGTTTGTCTGTCAAATTTCATGTAATATACGGACCTACACTAGTTAAGTTTATAAAATAATAATTGATGAAAATGTAAATGTCAACTTCACTTGTTGGCGGTTTACAAAGAGATTTTGGCGTTTGTTCTTGGAAGTGTTTGTCCCATAGTACAATGTTGCCGTATCTCCTGGACAAGGAATCCTCGACTCAATCTTTGTTATAATTCCCAGCTATCAAAGTGTTGTCACTCTTGTTTTAATAGGGAAAACGTCTAACAAAAAGATTGGTTATTTATTGGGAAAATCCCTTAAAAGAACTTCAAAATAATAAAAAGACAAAAAGGTGATCCAAATATGTGTAATCCGTTAGGCCTGAATAGTCTTTTTCAAAATTAAAAGAAAACGACATAAATGCCCTCAAATATTTTATCCTTCCTTCTACATCGCTCAAAAACCTCCTCCACATGGCCCAATTTTTTTTCGTTCAAGCCAATGAATCAGAGCCATCTCCCTCATGATGCCATCTCCCTCCATACCGACTTGCAGTAATGTAGAGTCATCTCCCCCCAATTCATTAGAACTAGTGAAATCCGAATCCGAATATGATTCCTCCACACCGACTTTCCGGCGAGATCGAGATCTAGAGTGTAACTGAATCCGAATCTGAAAGGGACGGCGTTGTTGAGGTCGAGATCTAGAGTGTACCTGCCGTCGGTGCTGCTGAAGGAGCCAGTTTTGAGTCCTCTATAGATGTAACTTTATCGAATTTGAAAGGGACAGCGTCGTCGAGGTCGTCAGAATCCGAATCTAAAAGGGAAGGCGTTGTCGGGGTCGAGATCTAGACTGTACCTACTGTCAGTGCCGTTGATGGAGCCAGTGTTGTGTCATCTACATAACTACACGTCTTACTTTTTCAGCGGCCTTTAAAAAGAAACAACAGCGATAGTTTTCTTTCATCCTTCAAGCTCTCACTCGCCAGCCTAGTCCTTCATGGCTCACTCTTTCTCTGGTTTCGTCTCTAGTCATCGTCACTCGCTGGCCTCTTCAATCTACATCGATGGCTTTTTCTTCATTCTCTTTGATGAATTCCTCTTTATCTCCATTTGTGGCTTCTTCCCGTCATTCTCTGCCGATAGCTCCTTGTGGAGATCCAGTTGCTCGCAAATCTGCCCCCTTGAATGTTCTCTTGTTTTTTTAAACAAAAATGGTTTTCGATTCATTTGTTTGTGGTGAAATTATGTGCAGTGTTGATTCTGATTTTTTTTTTCATTTATTGTTGGCTTGTTGATGATCTGATGAACATGACTTGGTGTTGAGTGATGACGGATGAAGAAGAAGAGGGAGCCATCCCCACCCCCAAATGAAAAGTGGATATTTTGGAAAATTCATATGTGAATGCATCCCTAATTTGTCATTCTCGTAAATGGACAATTTAACCCTTATCAGGTGAAGGAATGAATCCATACCTTACTTGTCATTCTCGTAAATGGACAATTTTAAATGTGAAGTTGTGAAATTCATATATACGAACTTGTTAAAATCATATTAGAATTTGTTAAGAAATCATATATAAATTTGTTAAAACCAACTTGGTAAAGAAAAGTTGTTAAAATCTAATCAAATGTCATGAATTTCTTAACAAAATTTATAAAAAACATGATAGTGAAAACTTGTAACTTAGTAAACGAAAGTTGATAAAACCAAATCAAATGTTGTGAATTTCTTAATAAAACTTATAAAAAACTTGATAGTTTTAAAACTTAATAAAATATCGTGAATACTTTAACAAATTTTGTTACTTTGCAAATATTATTGGGGAAATCATTTCTACATTTACTACAAAAAAAAGTTTTTCTGCAGCAAAGCCAAAACTAGGTCGTTACATTTTTTTTCCCTTTCTATCTTTAACCTTCGAGGACCATTGCGCCATCAACGATCAGTTTATACCACTTTTTAGGTGGTTTTTGTCAGAACACAGATCATGCTGGAAAGACAGATCCGAGAACACAAACCAGACAGAGACGCGAACGGAGGGAACCAGAGAAGCTGCATTGTGGAAAGGAGAGAATCGGACCTCGGACGCCAGTGAGTTTCTGAACTGGCCGGCGAACACAAACCAGGCCAAGACCTCTCCTTTTGATTCTCAGGTGTGGCAGGAAAATTTAAGCGGCCAATAGTCTTCTGTTCTGAACTTTCTTGTAAATCAACTACATAAATAGCTCTCCCTACTTCATCCACCGGCATTTTCATTGCTTCCCTGGTACCAATTATTTTTTTCCTTCCCTCTATTCTTTCAGAGAAAGCTGCACCATCATATCTTGTAGATGTATCTCCATTGGAGAGGGGAAAAACAGCCTTGGCAGAAAAATGCTTTACTTCGGCTTGTTGGTCAGAAAAATGATATTTCTGTGCGAGCAAGTGCTGGTGATGCTCTAAAGGCCCTTTCATCAAAGTCAATTGAGGCAAAGAAAGCCATTGTCAGTGCAGATGGTTTTCCAATTCTCATTGGGGCTATCATTGCTCCTTCTAAAGAGTGTATGCAAGGAAATGGCTAGGATCTGCAGGAGCATGCAACTCAAGTTTTGGCAAATATTCGTGGTGACAAATTTTCTGTTCATTGTCATCGGAAACGTCCTTCCAAAAACCAGAAATGAAGCTGCTCGAGCCTCCATCAACAACCTCGTTTCTTGATCCATCAAAGGCCAAAGCTTCTTCTTTTTTTTTCTTTTTTTTTTCCCGGTCAAAAGTTGGTGGGGCCTCATAAAATAGCTTCTTCTTTTTTTTTTTTTTTTGTCAAAAGTTTGTGGGGCCACTCAGCATTAATTAAAAAAGAGAAGAAACGACTTCGTTTTGGCTTTGCTACAGAGTTATTTTTCTGCAGCAAATGCAGAAATGATTTCCCCATTCTCATCAAAGCTTTGACATCGATGACTGGCTTCTTAGAAAAAAATTCACATTACCAGGTCATTCATAAGTTTTTAAAAAATAAAAGTTATTAAAACCTAATGAAATGTTATAAATTTTGTAACAAAACTTGTAAATGATTTGATGATGTGAATTTTTTACTTAGTAAACAAAAATTATTAAAACCAATGAAATGTTGTGAATTCTTTTTAATGTAACTTGTGAAAGAGCTTGAGTTAAAGATCAAAAATTAACATATAGATATTTATTTGCATATAATATGTTGAAAGTCATTGGTTGCCTAATGACCACCAACCTTTTTGCAAGAAAAAAACCAAGTGGTGGGGATTCAAACCCCACCCCACTACTTTGGGAATATTAATACCCAATGGAATATTTCAACAGGAGCTCCGGCTGTCGCCTGCCCATTGGAGCTTTGCCCGTCAGAGCTCCAGCGGGGTAATACTTTAATATATATATAAGGATAATTTGGTCATTTCTTTTTAATTTTAGAAAAGACAAATTGAGTCTAACATCTCTCTAGGATTATGAATATCCCAAACACCTTTTTGGCTTTTAAGATTTTTAAAGTTTTTTATTAGAGATTTTTCCTTATTTATTCTGGTCTTAAAGCTCGGTGCAATGAATTTTTACCAATAAAAAATTATGATTGACACATTTTTTCATGTCGTGGATCTGCAATGATAAATTTGCATTTGGAGGTTTTGTCAACTTCAAAATTCACCTTTTTGCTACGAAATTTACATATATCATCTCCATTATTGATATTTGGTTTTTTTCAAAATAGATTTGGAAACTGTATAAGAATCATATGAGAGTTTAAAAGGATTTGGTTTGGTGCTAGTATTTTTACTGTTATTTTTATTTTTCCTGTTAAGAGGACGTCTTTTGGCTGGAAGCATCTTTCTCCCTTGCAATGAAATGTATTTTCCTACATACATGATACATGGCTTTGTAGCCAAAAGCTTCAAGCAGGTTATCAAATGTATTGAGTCGTATTGGAACTAAGACCTCATGATTTGTGATGTAAGATTACAGAGAGGCGCTAGAAATTGCTTTTCCATTTATACATCAAAGGTAATACTACTTCACACACCACAATCCTCAAAGAAAACAACTTTTTTCACAATACAAGACTACTACTTTGACGCTTCCCTAAATTCATATTTGGGTACAAAGGGACCTCCCAAATCTAGGAAATATATGTTGTTATTCTTGATTACCACATTACAATCTTGTTTCCAAACTTTAAAAAAGAAAAAAGAAAAATCTCAATCATATGTTACAGCTTCTTTGATTTATTACCTTCAGAAAGATCTTCCATTTTGAAGTTTAACAAGAGAATAGTATGCTCCATCTCGTCCAAGAGAAATCAGTTCATTATGTGAACCTTGTTCCACAACTTTCCCATCCTTAATCACAGCAATAGAGTTTGACTTCTGTATGGTAGATAGTCTGTGAGCCACAATTATGCAAGTTCTGCCAACCATCATCTTTTCTAGTGCTTCTTGAACCAAGTTCTCTGACACACTATCAAGTGCACTTGTAGCCTCATCTAGCAATAAAATTGCAGGATTCTTCAATATTGCACGTGCTAAGGCTATCCTTTGTTTTTGACCTCCTGATAGTTGTACCCCTCTTTCTCCACAATATGTGTTATACCCATCGTTCATTCCACTAGCAAGAAAAAAACAACCAGGGAAACAAAAAAAATTGATAAGCCTGAGAGAAAGAACAACTAACATCTAACTGGAATGGATTAAATAAGAGAGGAGAGAATTTTTTTCCCATTATAGTTCTCATACCTTATAAATTCATGAGCATTAGCCAGAGTTGCAGCCTTTTTTATCTCAGCTTCAGTAGCTTTTTCTTTCCCATAGGCAATGTTTTCTCGAATGGTTCCAGCAAAAAGGGTTGGCTCCTGACTTACAAGGGCAATATGTGACCTTAGCTTTCTCAAGTTGTAGGACTTTATGTCTTGTTCGTCTATGCATATTGACCCCTTCAATGGTTCATAAAATCTTTCAATAAGTCCAATAATAGTTGATTTACCAGAACCACTTTGTCCCACTAGTGCCACTGTTCTGCCTGCCTCAACTTTAAGACATAGACCCTTGAAAATCATCTGTTCTGGTCTAGTTGGATATGCAAAGAAAACACTTCTAAGTTCCACTCTACCTCTTAATTTCTTCTTTATGTCTACTGCCCATGCGCTGTCAGGATCTATCTCACTTTTTCTGTCCAAGATTTCAAATACTGATCGAACTGCATTGCTTCCTTTAGATAAGTCAGAAGTCATGCTTCCAGCTTCTGCAATGACATATGCAGTGAAGAGCAAGATGAAAAATGCTTGAAAAAGATGCTTTGGTTCTATGAGCCCATCAACCAAGAGCTTCCCTCCATACCAGTAAGCTAAAGATGTTGCTGCAGTGTTAAAGAATTGTGAGCTAAAAAGACCAAAGCCTGAAATCCATGACTGCCTAACGCTCTCCTTTTGGGGACCTACCAATGTGGATTTGTAAAGGGCCAACATTCTTTTCTGAGAACTGAAGGCTGTTATGGTTCTATGGTTTATTACAGATTCACTTGCTAGTTGGCTTCCTTCCTTTTGAGCTTTTCGGGCTTTTTCTGCCATAGACTTCATCAGGACACTTCTTGAATAGAAGCTCCCAACTACTAATGGTTGTACAGCAATCATCACAAGGGATAGCCTCCATGTAAGCACCAATGCAAGAGCATAAGCAAAGAGAGATCCAAAAATTGCTTGGGACAATAATGACAAGCGATCTCCAACGAGGGAGCGAACCGTGTTAGCTTCAGAGGTTAATCTTGCACAAATGGCTGCACTTGTGTTCTCTTCATCATCAAACCACCCTATCTCAAAAGTCAACAATTTTCCCAGTAGTTTTTCTCGTATTCTTTTAGTCAGTCTTTCTCCCATAACAGCAAAACTATAGTGTTGAAGAATACTTGTAAGGAAGTTAAAAACACCAATTCCCAGGAAAGTAAGAGCCAAACCTCTAGTTTTGGACTTGATCTTTGAGGTTTCACTGTCAAAGTAGACAGAGATAAGTGTTCCCACAAAAAATGCATTTACTGGCTGTACAGCTCCTGAGCCTACTGCACCCAAGCATCCAAGCAATGCTCTTCCCCACTCAGGTGCATTCATCTTTAGCAAACGCCACTGAGAAGGAGCTGGATAAGTTGATCTTTTGAAATTATCTTCATAACTATCATCATCAGGATCATATTGAACTGAGTAGGAATAAGGTGTCCCCATGGAAAATGGCTGACTAAATGGAAGTAATACTGGAGTTCCTGGTGTGCTTGATCTGATACTTGCCGGGCTTGGTGCAACGCTCATCTTGTGGCGGAGATTTCTTCCCTCTGTTTGAAGGTTGGAATTCTTGGATTCTTCATCCTGTGTTGTTACTTGCTGCAACTTCACCATCCTTGCATATTCCCCACCTTGTCCATCATTCATTTGCATGAGCTCATTATGAGTACCTGATTCAATCACTCTCCCTGCTTGAAGAACTGCTATAGTGTGTGCAGATTGTATTGTAGTCAAACGGTGAGCAATAATGATTGTAGTCCTTCCTTTTGAAGTTTGATCAATTGCTGCTTGTACCACTCTTTCTGATTGTGTGTCTAGTGCACTGGTAGCTTCATCAAGCAGCAGAACCTTTGGATCCCTCAGTAAAGCTCTTGCTATGGCAATTCGTTGCTTTTGCCCACCAGACAGTTGAAAACCAAACTGCCCAACCTAAGAAAAACATTGGTTCACAATTGAAGGATTCAGTTAAAGAAAATTAAAACTGAATATCTACTTTGATAAAGGAAAACTGGGAAGATATGAATGTTATAAATATAGGGCCTGAATTATACATAAAAAAGCATCTTGTCTGCTAAGAAGCATGTTACGTTAACTGATATGTTAACCATCATAGTAGCATTTCCTACCTTCTTGAATGAAAAAAGCATTTGTTAAAAATGTTGAGAAGAAGTATATCTTAAACCTTCAAAAATAAACTCAGGCATAACAACTCAAAATTTAATTGTTAGTTTTGTTTTCCCGTACTTATCTAGTTTCTTGTTTGCCTCTTTTTAACTTACTTGAGTTTCATATCCATCTGGTAATTTGACAATGAAATCATGTGCATTTGCTGATTTAGCTGCGGCTATCACGCTTTCCATGGAGGCCCCTTCTTTTCCAAACAATATATTATCTTTTATGGTTGTGGCAAAAAGGACAGGTTCTTGGTTTACTAGACCAAGTTGAGATCTCAACCATTTTAACTGAAGTTTGTTGATCTTATGGCCATCTAAGAGTATTTCTCCCTCAACAGGGTCATAAAACCTCTCAAGCAATGCAATGATGGTGGACTTGCCTGAACCACTACCCCCCACAAGACCTATGCTCTTGCCTGCTGGAATCCTAAGGTTGAGTCCTTGTAGGACTGCTGTATCTGGCCTAGATGGGTAACAAAAGTAGATGCCTTGGAATTCAATTTCTCCTCTCACATGTGATAAACCTTTTCCCTTTTTGTCTTCAGAATCTATAGTTGGCACCCTATCAATCATTTCAAACAGACGGGCGACAGCCGCGGTTGCCTCTGTGATTGCAGTCAAGTGAGGAAGTGCACTTAAGACACTCCTGAAATTCATTGGTACATAAAACATTAAAATGAGAACCTACTTACTTAAATTTAATATGCCAGAGAAATTGACTAGAACAGCAATAATGAGAAAGTGACTTACAGGCCTCCCATGAGAACATTGAAGCCGGCTACAAATACATGGCCACCCTGTTCTCCTTTCTCAGTGATCAAAAAGGTTCCAACCCAAGCCTGAAAACCCCAACTGATATATATAACTCCTAGGCTTCCTAACATCAGCCCCTTTGCAAAACCTTGCTTTATTCCCAATTCCATCGTTTTCTCAAGTGCACTGCTGAATCTGTTCAGTGTTTGATTCTCCCCCACATATGAATAAACAGTTCTTATTGATGATATTGCTTGTTCTGCAATCCCACCAGCAACTCCATAAGATTCGATCATTTTCATTACTAGATCCAACATGATCTTCCCAAATATAAGTGCTGGAACGATGAACATGACCGAGAGTGGTATGGCTGCCAAAGTAAGCCTCCATGATAGTACAAGTGCAAAGATGTGGCAGCATAAAAAGGTTGACATGCTAGCCATGAAGTTTGGTATCTGATCACAAAAATAGATATAGTTAGATAAAGCACAAACATTAACTTTCAGTTTTTGACTACAAATTCATGTGATGTCCAATTTCACTTTGTTTTCACTATGTAAACGAGGTGCTCTACCTAATTGGATCATAGCCCTTGTGCTCTTTTTTTATACATATTTTATTATATTATGTAGAGAATTTATAATTGGAGTTTTGAATAAGACGACCTTCTCATTTTTCATTTTTATTCCTTTTTCAATAGTCTGCTCTCAAGTTGGACAATAAGGGTCGGAGAAGGGCAATCACTCATTTTTAAAACCAAAGAGGTGAGCGGAAAGAGTATGAAAGCTCTCCGTTCTCGGTTGGGGGAGATATAAGAAAAATTACCAACTTAACCCTTAGTCCAATTATTATATTTGGTTCTTTACTAAAATCACCTTTTGGAAGAGAAGGGTGGATTGTTAGTGTAGACGATTTGGAAGATATAATTGGAGGACCAGTACCTCCTGTGAATACTCTTCCAGTATGAAAAGTTCTAAATGTTAGTTGAGTACCCAATTCTTCAATAGATTGACCTGCTAAATTATTTTAGATTGGGTTATTACAAAAAACAAAGCTGTATCTTCTGTAACAAGCCAGTAGATTTTGGGGATACCATCCAAAGAGTTTCTGTTCTTAGCATTATCCATGCACTCGCTTAAAGGAAAATACTCATGCAGAGTTCCTCAAGTTTTTGCTCTCAGCTGGTTTCTTAATATGTAGAAGAATATTCCCCCCCTTAAAAACCCATGAATGTAACATGTAATTGAATTGTAAAGAACTCGGCTTTTCATTTTTTTTAGTAGAAATTTGATGGCAAGCACCTAAAAAGAAGTTTTATCTTTGTGATTTTTATCAAATAAATTGGTGTCATTTTTTATAGAAAAAGACAATGAAATGTAACCTTTTCACTTAAAGCATCTTGAATTGAGTTTGCATCAGCCGTAATGAGGGAGACAACTTGGTAAGTTGTTGAAGAACCTGCTGCCTGAGTATCAAAGAAACCGACTTCTTGTCGTAGTACTGATTTCAGGTACTCCGTTCTCATTCTGGAAGTCTGTCTCTCTGCAGTTCTTGCCCAACACATTCCTTCTGCAAATGGAAAGAAGCAATGAATGTTGTTAGCTTTATTTTGCTAATTAACATAAAATAAGTTACATAATCTGATAAGCTTATGTTTCAAAAGAAAAATAGATTACCAACAAAAGCTGAGAGTCCAACTCCAATTGCAGCATAGAAAAGCCTTAAAGCAAACTGTAAAAACAAAATGAATAGCAACCTCAAAAGCTGCTCTTGCCTTATTTACATGTAAAGTTTATGTACATGGCTGTGCTGTGTACGGAATTGAATACTAGAACTGAGATTTCAATTGAGAAAGCTAACCTTATTTACATCATGCATTGTCAGAACGGCATTTGGGTCTCCATATGCATTTATCACATTGCTAAGAATGAACATCATGAGAGGAGTTTGAATCCCATCTCCAAAACTTCCTAACGTCCCAAACAGCATCAACAACTTGTCCACCTTATCTGCATATCGAAACATGCTTTGCTTCCCCATTATTCTCTCACTCTTCACACAAAAACCTTCATCACCCAAAGTCTCGTAGATGCCTAGATATATATAATATAGCCCAGTTATATTTTTACCACATACTATCAAGCAGGGAACACACGGCTTTTACCACAAAAGCTGTGTTCGGCTTCGCACATATGGATTTAACCGCTGTCTTTCGCTTAGGCTGCCATATGTAAGTGTTTGTTCCTAAAAACGGCACTTCCATATGACCCTCGTTCATTGGCCAGCCGTATATACAGGGGGAATTTATTTGGCTTGTTGCAGGTTTAGATACCTGCAAAGAATTATTCTGGTGTCGTTATAATTGAGAATAATTGGTGGCCAATCAGGCCAGGTCAACTATTGTAAATGTCACTAGAAAATGACCAAGATTTGATGATTCCAAGGCTTGTTTATTGGATGTTTCTTTGTACCCTTCCATGTTAGATCATACTTCTCAGTCAGTATATTGATTTGCCTACACACCTGGCTTGATCTGATGATGTCTGTTCACAAGGGGAAAAAATTGGTGAAAGTGAAATAATTGATCTTTGCGAAGTCGGCTCCCAAAGTCTCTTGTTTTGCCGTTTGTATATATGGAATGGGTATATTTCATCTGATATAAATTATTATGTATTGTATATGCTGCCGTCTCTAGTCATCAACGAGCAATGTTCCATTCGATCGATTCTAATCTGCTTTGTTGTTTTTTTATGGAAGTGTCCCTGTCTCTGTTTGTGTGTGCAGAACAAATTGTTTTGAATCAAATGGCACTGATTAAGCTGCCGTCTCTAGTCAACCAAAGTCATAATCCAATCAGTCCAGTCTTGGTAACTATTATTCGTTGTTTATACATCAAATATTATTCTTCAGACTCTCTCCAAAATAGTCCTTTCAATGTAACTTTTGTGATATCCAGATTTGTTTGTCACTGACTTTGCACTTGGCTTAGCAATTTCTCAAATAATGGATGAATGTTCAGAAATGAAATTTGTTCACCAAGGAACATCCAAACAAAACTATCAATGAGACGCTTTTTATGGCAACATTAGAATCAACTCCTTAACCTGACCAACACACTCTTCAGCATCATCCTCTCTCACTAGACATGCAAAGATTCTGAGATCCAGTCAAAATTACAAACATACTGCAATTTAGAATCTTCCATCTCTTATGAACACGAATAGTCAAGATTCACAGAAAGAACTGGGGGATTAAAAACTAAGACAAAAAACAGATATAAGTGTCCCATTTTGTAGACCAGCAAGTTTTATGAAGGTGAGTGCCACTTAGTTGTTTTCGTTTTTCTTTTCTTCAGATTTCACTTCTTGAATATCTAATAGGATCCTAATTAATCATTCAGAACCCCAGTCCTTTATTCCAGATAATAAAATAAAACAGAAGGGCCAAAAATTTGCCGGGAGCGGGAGGTCTATTTTAAATATTTAATTAATAATTATTATTATTATGTAAACTGTAAAAAAGAGTAATTTTATTAATTTTTAAATATAGTAATGAGCGAGAAGGTTGTGCGTGCTGCGTTCGCCCTGTAGACTGTAGTTGGAGGAATCCGTTGAGCTTTCATCTCGAAGTATTTCAGAGTTGAGGAAATCAACGTAGAAAGCAAACTCATCTGTTCAAGCAAAGATGTGCGCCTCCAAAGCTAAAAGCCTTAGCACTCTGAGCACTCTCATACGTTCAGCGGGAAGCACTATCGCATTCAAATATTCTCTTCTAAGCAAACCCTTTTCTGAAAACTGCAATTCTAGACTCTACAGTGATTATCCGCTCTCAGGCCTCAAGCTTAAGCAAGCCCCTGACTCAGGTATATTAACTCCTCCATTATAAATGTGCACGATGAGCCAGTTCTGGGTAAGCAAGAACTGATCTGCATTATAATAATACTAGTACTGTTTTTATGTGATCACTGTGCAAAATTTATATGTTGTGCCTTTTGTTTTCACAGTTACCATAATGTTGTTTGTCTCTGTATTTTTGGGCAATTCATCTAAATTATAAGTTTTCTGGTTGTGCAGAGGATCTGCCCGGTAATGTGCACATGGAAATCCGTTCAATATTGGACTGTAAGTGTTTGAAAATTGAGGAAGCTGGAAGCGGAGAGTTTATGTATTTTGCCACATTGACTCATAACTTCTCCTCATGTTTTCTTGCAAGTATTGGTTTTCCATGTTTGGATTTCTAATGGTCATCTGGTCACAGTAGAAGGGAATTTAACGATTTAAAATTCGTGCTTTTCTAAGAACTTTTGTCCTATCCAGTATTAGGATTTTTGTTAGAAAGAGGCCTAACTGTAGCTGTTAAAATCACTGGAAAGAGTTTCTTTTTCCCTCAATTTTTCCATTAAGGGTGAACTGCAAAATTATCTTCCTCGAAATGTATCTATTTAGCAAGGCAACAAAAATGTGCATTGGCTTATGCATTTTTTCAAATCTGCCCACCTTTAATTTGTAAACTTTTTTCCTCTCTGAAGAGATTAATTATATCAGTGTATAATTTCCTTTTTGCAGCCTGTCAGTTGGACAATAAACATGAACCCGGGGATGTTGACAATGCAAAAGATTTGGTAAAAATATTAAATATGTCACACTTGATGATGAACATACCTCACAGTACAGTATCTCTTAAACGGAAAGAGTTTTCTCGGGAAAAGAAACGAAATTGTATGTTTGAATCCGGACAATCAAACCGTTTTCACAAGTTGCTTGTACGTAGTGCTGATAAACTAGGAGCAGACGTTGTGCATAACTTGTTCTGTAAGTTGGGACGAAAACCAGGTGTGAAAGATTACAATGCATTGATAGGAATATGCATAGATAAGGTTAGAGAAACTGAAGATAAAGAAATTGCTATTGAAGAAATGGCCAAGTTGTTTCACATCTTAAAATCAATGAGGGAACAAGGTTTTCAGCTTGAAGAGAAAACTTATCGCCCACTTCTTTTGCATGTGATAGAGATGGGTATGGTAGAAGAGTTTCAGTTTTTTATTAACATTATCGAAGACAATAATCCCAGCTCACTTTCAAGATTGGGTTACTATGAAATGATACTCTGGTTAAGAGTTAATAATGAAGAAAAGATTCGAGATGTTTGTGCCTTTATTGCAAACAATGATGGTGCAGACACTTCAGAATTACGAGGTACGTGAATCTGTTTTTCATGTACATTGATAGCTTGCAACTTGTTTAACAGCAGTTAGTTCTAATATCTAGCCCAGGTTTTTAAAAGAAGTGACTATCTCACCAGAGGTTTTGAATTAGGCATATAAGTAAGGTTGATGTTTTCATGGTGTTTTCTTTCTGTTATGCATGCAGTGGGGGTTTTGAGTAACATGACCTCACTGGAGAACTGCATCAGCATGATAGTTTTATATTATTGTATTGTAATCAATAGATATATCTTTTGTCTGAATGATCTGAACTTTATTAGAAACATTGTGAGAAAGCACAAATTGTTCCAAGTTGTATTCAAAGCACATTGCCAGCATCTAGCGGATTAATAGTGCATGTCTGTTCTGGCATCTGTATCAAAATCATTGAATATGGTAATGTTTCATAAATATAAACATAATGCTATTTTTTGTTCATCTTGAGATCCAGTCATAGTGGAAACTTTGTTTCATGTAGGAGTAGGACTATGGGCGCTAACTGGATTCAACTTATGTTGCAGAAAATTATTTATTGGCTCTCTGTGAAAGCGATCGGAAGAAGGATATTTTGCAGGTGTTGGAAATTGTAGACCTGAAAAAGATTTCGTCTGCCAAATCTAAAGCAAAGATATTTCAATCATTAGGAAGGCTACTATTGGAACCTATTGCAGAGAAGTTCCTTTGGGATTTCAAAACATGTGGTATGATAATGATATTATATATCCATGTAAACACCTGTATGGATGCAGTAAGAGGTCGCATAACTATATATTTATGCGTAACATAAAATTTGTAGAAATCACACTATGTCTATGGCTCACCGCAGGCTCTGTGTATAGCAAAAGCCTGCACTTTAATTTTGTTCTGAAAAGAAGAAAAATATTTTGTATATGTTCTTTTATATCTGTCAAACCATGGTAATGTTACATTTTATTTGTATTCACTGTCATAAATTACACCTTGAAGGCTTTGTCAATTTCCAAGCAGGGAAGAAAAAAATTGGCATTTGTTCTCAGATTTGTATTCTTATTCTGAAGTTTTATTGTGGTTGTAATTGTAATTAATTATGTTTTTCTAATTCCCATCCAATATGTTATTAGATTGATATTGCATGGTTTGTGATTCTCCAAAAGATTCAGCAATCTAATTCTGAAAAAATATTTGTGCCTTGAATGTAGTGTGACAATATTCCTTAAACAATGCAGATCATGAACCAGATAATATCACAAATTTCATTGCTAGCTATGTTGTTAGCATGCCAAATTTAGCGGTGAGTGAAGTTTCACTTATTTCTGCTTGGACAGCCTTTAAGAGCCAAAAAACCATGAGGCACTTCTGCACTCATGCAGTTTGTTTCATTGCACAACTATGCTTGTAGTTCTTTTATTATGTTACTTCAGACTCTGGCATAAGGGATGCTTTATTAAATCCATTTTGCTAGTTGCTAAGTTTTGTAAGAATCTACTCTTGGAACATATGGGTGACTCTTTTTAGATAGAAAGGACAATCATATATGTATTTTGTTGGGAAAAGGTTCAATTATCATGTAACCTTTATGTCTATTGTTGGCATGGTGAAAGATGGAGGATGTCGTCTCAAAATTCAAGGAATTGCACCAGAGGCTGAAAGTTCCACCTTCATCCTCATCATATGAGAAGCTCATTTTGCACAGCTGCAACTTATTGAAGGTACAACCTTCTTTTATTACTATTTGTTTGCTTTCTTATGCTAATTACTGTTCTAATTATGTTTTTGTTTTGCATATACCCTGCCCTTGGCGACTGCATCAATTCTCTCTCTCTCTTTCTTTTTTTTTCCCCTCCAATTCAGGTGCCTATAGCTCTTGATATTGTTGATGAAATGTGTGAAGGAGGCTTTACCTTATCAGCTGAGGTGTTGCACTCCATATTACAAACTTGTGCGGAAACCCATGAATATATTTTGGTATGACACATCTTTCATAAAACCTTGTTTCTTTTTTTCCAACCTTTCATACAACCTTGTTTCTTCATTGTTTTATAACTTTTATGGTAAAATCTTCTCTTCTTTCCAATATCTTAAAACTTTGTCCTTAACCCTAATGGTCTTAAAGAAACTAGTGTTTGGGATGTGTCCGGGGACTATCTGACCTTGAAGCTTAATTTTTTTAGGCAAATACCCTAGAATTATTTGTTTGTTTATTTCTTGGTTTCTCTTTTATGCATATCAAAAGAATGAATCTCTTGCACTATCCTCACTTGAAAACCCTTTGGACTCGAAGGGATAACAAAGTATAGGCCCATTATTATCTTAAGTTGGTGTTCCATCACGAAGTGAATATGGCAACAATCAATGTTGTTAAGATGTAAAGTCTATGTAGAAACGGTAAGGGTGAGCAAAAACGTAAATGAAATGTAAGAGTTTACTACGTACTACCAAAAAAAAAAAAAATCAACATATATAAAACCAAAACACACCAATACATTAAAGTCATCACAAATTTAAGTCCAAACACTCAAAGAAATAATTAAGTTCAAACTCAATCATCATAATACATATTAAAATCAAAACACCAAGGCAATAAAATTATAAAAGAGATCAACATCTCTAATTTAAGTCATTGGAGTCAAAGTCCGTTTCTATGTTTTGACACTACGTTTTTACCAAGTTGACACGGCGTTTCAACCGTTTCTACTCCAATTCCGTTCCTACCTCTGTTTTGACTCGTTTTTCAGCCAAAAAAGGTAGAAACGTCCGTTTCTACGTTTTGACACTACGTTTTTACAACACTGGCAACAATGATTGAAATAGTAACCACTCAGTTGCAATGGGTCTCATACCATATAGAATCAGTAACCAAGAATGGTTCTGCTTTGGGCAATTTGAAATCTTCCTAGTGATAATAATAGGAAAATATGATTCCTTCTAATAATTCATTGTTAAATTTGTGAAGAAAAATTGACCTTTCTTGGCTGTGATTTATCGAACATAGTGAGAATACTTGGAATTGACCATCTCAATCTTTGGAACGCTTTTGTCTAAGACTCCTAGCCACTTAACCAACTTTCTTTTCATATAGGGGAGAAGGTAATATATTTTTCTGACGGCAAGAAAAACTTTGTTCCCATCAAGATCTCACGAAATGTACAATTTGGGAGTCGGGGATTTAGAGTGTCATTATTTTATATTGTCTGCTAATCTTTTTATTGGAGTCATCTTATTTAGCATATTCTACTGTTCTGATATCTTATCTTTGTTTCCCTTATTGTTTTTCTATTTTTCCCTAAAATCAAGGCCCATCGGATCTACTGCACCATTCGTCAGTACAATTTAAAGTTGAATGGTGAAATATTCAGGTGTCTAATAGTTTTGTTCACAAAGCTGAAAGATGTAAGTTGTACTTATTTCCTTCACATGTTCAGTTGCACTAGTTTTCTATCATTTGTATCATGAATATATCTATAAAAGTTGTGGGAAGCTGCATTGTTCACAAGTTGTTATTAGTACGGATTTGCACTGAGCCCATTCTAGTTGTATATTGCTAAAATCTATTATACTTGCTTTGGTGCCAACCCTTTCACCATGCTCATATTTTTTATGGTTTACAGTTTGAAAGCGCATATAAGATGCTTGATGAGTTGGATGAAAGGGGTTTGAAGCCTACGACAGGCATGTATAATGCTATGATGGGAGAACATTTTCAAGAGGTATAGTAAGGTGGTAATAGTGATGACCAAGATAATTATTTTTAACAAGTTTTGAACTAAGCTGAGACGACCTCATAAATTAATTTAAATCAAAATTGGCCTGTGCTTTGGGTAATGCATTATTTACCTTATCTCTCTCTGAATTTTTGCAGAAGAACATTTGTGATGGGCTGAGAGCCCTTGAGCACATGCAGCGTGCCAATGTAAGACCTGATTTACAGACTTTGAGCTATCTGATCAGCAACTCTGAAACTAAAGAGGATATAAACAAGGTTAGTCCGCAAGAGTTGGGTACTCTTGTTCAAAGGTTTTCATTCTTTAGTTATATTGTTCCCTCTAATCTAGCAGTCTTCTGAATTACTTTCTGTTGACAAATTGAAAGCATTATATACTTTGTTGCTTTGGTCAATTGCTTCTTGATAGCATTTTTGTATGGTGTTTGATGGCTCAGAAGAGGTTTCATTAACTGCTATAGTATGTGTGCCTACCAACCAGTCAAGTCCAAATGCTTTGGAGTAATTACTCGTGTTCTAATCCTTTCGAGGCAGTAAACTTTTGGGGATTTTCTTTATAAAAAAAATTAAAATTTCCTGGGATTTCTATTGGGATAAGGATTCAGTCCCCCCCCCCCCCCCCCAAAAAAAAAAAAAAAAAAAAAAAAAAAAAAAAAAGAAACAAAGAAACAGAAGAAGCCTTTTTTTTGTTACATATACTCTAGTAGCTGCGTAAACCTCACTTTGATAAATTGAAGTATGTTACTAGTATTTGCTTTGCAGATAAGTGAACTCTAGCTTTTTATTTCAATATCTGTGAGATGCTAACTATGCTATATGCTTTTAGTATTATGCAGAACTGAAGCGGTCTGGACTCCAACCCACAAAGCAAATTTTGACCACCCTTATAAGTGCGTATGCAGCATGTGGAGAGTTAGAGCAGGCAAAACAGGTATTTGTGTAAGCAGGAAGTGCTGCTGCTGAAACTAGATTCTCTGGGTCCAGAAGAGATTTATATATATTCCAGCCAAAAATATCTGGCGATTGGACTTAAATGTTTAAGAAAAAGTGCACGTAGATCTATTTATGTTTATACAGTCTTCATAATCAAGGTTTACATGCTTCGTTCTGTGATATTCTTCTTAATTAAGGTCATGTGATATGAGAGGATGCAAATCCAATTTTTATGGTTTAATTGTTCATTGTTCATGACTTCCATTTCTAACTACACTTATATATCAACATCAGTATCATAAATATTGTGTTACTTTGAGCCCTTTTTTCAAGCATCTGAACAAAATCACCTGTAGTGTTTATGGTGTTCTCAGTAACCCTTGGTGTCACAGGTGATCTTAGATCCATTCATACCAGTGAAAGTCTTGAACGAAATCAAGGTTGTGCTTGCCTGCACTCTTGCATCCCACGGGCAATTGTCTGAGGCTCTTCTTATTTATGAGGAAATAAGGCGAGCTGGACAAAGTTTGGGGCCAAAATCTATCATAAGTCTCATTGTGAGGTTTTTGTATGCCTTTGCTTGTGTTGCATCGATATGTATGAATGTTTACTTACAAGATCCCATAATTGACTTCCTGGACATTGTAGGAGTGCACTCAATCAGAAGGAGAGTTAGATAAGTTACTTGAGCTGCTTGAGGAATTGCATGATACAGACCACTGGATTGATGGTTGCTGTAGCGTTGTCTTGTACTGCATTCGAAACAAGCATATAAGGTCCTCCCCCTGCTATTTTGAATACGTTTGTAGTTGGCATATTTTGCAATTTTCTCAAGTTCACTTTATTTTTGGTTAGTGCTGCTGTTGACTTGTGTAAGCAACTAAAGGATAAATTCCCCAGTGATGGAGTCATGGAAATTCTCTTAAAAAAGGTTGGTTGTGGCTCACTCCCCCTTTTAATATATAGAAATTTGCATGCCCTTAAATAAAGTTTTGTGAATAAAATAATCGTGCTGGAGAACTTCCCTCCATTTTGAGGATTAAGGTCGGGTTAGCTGATGGTACTGGATGCCTAATGAGTAATGATTTGGGGGGGAGACTGCATTGTGTTAAATGGATTATTGGCAAATTTTGTTGGCATTCACCTTCATTATGGTGTTTGCATTCATTGCCCATGTGACTTATGATTAGCTTTGATTTTGTTTATATATGTGTTTGTTGTATAGGTATTTTCTTTTATGGAAGAGTCAGATTCAACCCATTTGCAGAGTGGTGTGGAGTTCCTTTGGGAAATGAAGGATAAGCTTGGCCTTTTTCCACCAAAAGAGTATCATCATCGTCCAAGTGTTGGTGCCAACGCCCAACGCCACTAATGTGCATGATGTTCAATGGGGTTGTTGAATTTAGTCTCATCTTTCAAATACTTTTGTGTATCACAATATTATATATGGGTTTATAAGTTAAACAAATCAGTGAAAAAAGAAGAAGATAAATATAGGATTTAAAATGAAAAATAATATTATATTTAGGGTTAAAATTCACTTTTAAATTAATCCTTATTTTTATGTATAGGGGTAGTATAAAATATTAATCAAACTTTACATGGGCCATCCTGGCGTCGCTGTGGTCCATTGTTTGACAAATTTGAATCAGTAGGCCGTGAATGTCATTCCTAATATTCTTGATCTTATTTTTCTAGTAGCTTCCGTGGGGCCCACAAATATCATGAAGCTGAAAATCACCAGTTGATTGAGAGTACTTTTTAAGTGTTTTTACATTTTATCATACTGGTTATAATTATTTGAGAGTTTATCTTAGTTCTATTCAGAATAGTTAATCGCGCGCTATAGCGGTGCGATCGCGGTGGTGCGTTGCGGAACGGGACCTTGCCGCCACAAAAGCCGTGGCGGAGCGTTTTGTGATCGCGGTTTGAAGCGCGAGTAGCAGAGCGTCCGAGTAGCGTGTTGTCGCGGCTATTCCACGCGATTTAGTTTTTGACTACATTAAAAAAAAAAAAAAAAACCTTCCCGAACGCGGTCAAGTCCCAAGACGCAACCATCACGTGATTTTCGGCCAGCCCCTCCTTCCATCGTCGGACTCCTGCCATTTTCGGCCTCCTGCCATTTTCGGCCCCCTCCTGCTATTTTTTACGATCGGCAGCCATCGTTGTCCTTAAGGCATTTTCGGCCAGCCCATCCAGCCTTTAAGACATTTTCGGCCAGCCCCTCTGTTCCCTTCTTGCCATCGTTAGCCTCTGCCATTTTCGGCCAGGTCTTCCTACAGATAAGACATTTTCGGCCAGCCCTTGCCATTTTTTGGACTCGCTACAGTAAAAATGGCCTTAAGAATTTTTTTTATATGTTGAATGTTTGCTTAATGTTAAATGTTTTGATATATGTTAAATATTTTGATTATGGTGTTTAGACTTAGATTATCTATTGTTTATTCTATGTTAAATGTTTTGTTTATGGCATTTAGATACTAATTTAATGAAGTTTGTATCTTCAGTTTATGACTTTGATGATCTATTGTTTATCATATTTTTATTTTTGAGCATTTATTTATGTATTTGATATCTTCGGTATAGCGGTCATCCCGCAATGCGCTATACCGCTATAGCGTTTTTTTTTTCATTGCTCCGCGCCGCTATCCGGGATTGACTACTTTAGTTCTATTTATAGGAAAAAGTTCTATTTTTTATTAATATCTTCATAAAATACCTCTATTGATATTTTTTCAATAATAATTTAATAATGCGCCTATATATTCTACAAAATGAGTAATGCATGCTACTCATTAATGTCACATACATCTCAATTCAACTGTTTTTTTTTTTTTAATAAAATAAAATAATTTTAAGTACTTTTTGTCATATTTAATAATGTCATCACTATTAAATTTATTTCCAACCTCCAAGAGTACACTGGAAGTTATGAAAGGACATCAACTACGACGGACTATGTGAGAGTCCGGAGTAGTCGTGTGTCAAATAAGAAAGGTTTGACAACAAATAGAGAATCAAAGATTTTTGGGGAAAACATGCATGCAATATTATAGATGGGATTTGTGTGAATATTAATTAGGGGATTTGTCCGAGGCCAGATTGTAATTTCTGGTCTCCCATTTGGCATTATCATTAATCAAGCATAATTATTATATATTTGTGTAGGGGTTGATACATGATTTTCTTAATCATATAGGAACCCTGTTTGTTTAGTAGCCTTGATGACTTCCACAGTTCCACGTATAGCATAATAGTGCGTTGGACCGAATGTGCTGACAACAAATAGATACCTTATTTAAATAAGAATTTTTTAGGAAAATAAATATAATTAACTAATTTAACTACTATTTTTCTCTCTCTAAAATTAGGTAAATGTGGGAAGGGGATCCTCTCACAGTCCCCCCTCTCCCCATCTCTACCCGGCTGCATCTCAACCGTCCAATCCAGATTTGGACGGCCGAGATGCAGTCCAAATTTTTTTTTTTTTTAAAAAAAATATATGCCTTACAATTAAGAATGTGAGTACAATTTGTCTCTTGTACAACGTAGTACTTTATCATAAATAATATATTGACTAATTGGATAACATTGAAAAAATTGGTTTTGATGACTGAAATTACATTTATTTTGAGAGGACGGTCCGGCCCTCTTAGAAAAAAAAAAAAAAACACAGAGAGAGATTGGTTTGGGGTTTCTTGTTGGTTTAGGATAGGATAAGAAGCGGGGCTTGGGAAACACACCATTTAAAAATGCTTGGCGTACAAGAAATTCAATAAAAGTCATATTGAGTTTCCCATTTTAATACGATCACCTTTTATTTTATTTCATGGTGTATTCCCACAATTTGGCAGCAAAATCAATATTTGACCAAGGAATTCCCTTCTTGTGCTTTTTTTAACTGTTACTTCAAGTTTTCTATATAGATTCAATTTGTTTTCTTTTAGTTCGCTTTCTCTAGAGACTCCGTAAAACTTTGTTAATGTTATTAATATCATTTTTTCCTTTTTCTAAAAAATATTTAAATCGTAAGTCAATTTGTGCTGGCAAAAAAGAAATGGTAACTCAATTTGTCTGTTTATTTTTTTTATATTTCCAAATATTTTCTAGACAAAACTTTTTATAGTTTGACCGAGATATACTTACTTCTCATAGCATCTTTTTCTCTGGACAAAAAACATAGATGCAATTTTTATATTGCTCATTTTCTGGACTCTTAGGAGTAATTTTCTTCTTTTTATATAACTGGTCATTTTATTAGTATTATTTTTTTAAAAGAAAAAAAGACAAAGCTGAACCACTGGGAAAAAAATGGTTTGATCTTTGACCAGTCTTCTTTTGATCTTGTTCAACTTTTTGTGGCAAAAATTTGAGTTGTTTGTCTTATTTATAAGTCATTCTTAACTAAATCACACATACTAAAAAAATGTAGTTAACTTAATGATTAAAAGGTAAATTTTTAACTTTGCCTTTATTTATGAATGAATATTTTTCAATTCTTTTTTCTCTCTCTATTTTTATTGGTACAATTAATATGAGTAAAATTATTACAATATCATTTACTATCCTGAAACTAAACTTATAAATAGGATCAAATTTTTTTAGTCAATAAGACTTATAAATAGAATCGAGTGAATACTAACATCTAGCTGATACTTGTATTACCGTCCAGAATGTCCAATCATTGTTTTTGTTTTACCCAAATGGGGGATTTTAGTTAAAGGGGTTTAAACTTCTCATGTTGCATGAGAAGGAGAAGATTCCTACACACACATGAAATAGTGGAACCCACATATACATATAATGCTAATTATATATATATATATATATGGCGCCCCACCATTTGTGTGTAGAATATTTAAAAACACTTCTCCTACAATATGAGAAATGTTTTTCTCTTAGAAATTGTTGTCAAGAAATAATGTGTGATAATTAATCAGGAAAGCACAAATAAGCGGTGATTAATGAGTTCTTATCTGTAACATCCTTTTGGAATAATAAATGTGTTTCTTCATTGATGTCAAGTTTATCTGATCATTTCTTCTTGTGATCAAAATCCAAAGTGTACGTTAGTCATGCGTCCAAGTGTCTTCCACATTTTAGGCATTCCTGCTTTTCGTACTTAATTGCTTCCTCTTATGCTTTAGTTATAACTAGCAATAAACTAATACTTTTTTCTTCCTCACTTATTTGTCTTCGCTAATCAAAACAAAATCTATTTCCTTGAAAATAACTATTTAAAAATAAAATTGTACTCCATTTATTTAACGTGGCACTCAATATTTGAATTCTCTAGCTAAGAGAAAACCACTTAAACGTCTAACAATATATCAAACATGATTGTTGGTTTATGAATTACTAAAAATATTTGGATCCATAGTTTAACAGCTAATCCATGAATTATCTTGTCAATACTTAATTTTATGAATCAAGTGTGCCCCTTGATCATTCAATCTTACCTACAATTGTTATTGACTTCTTCCAATAATAATAATACGAAACACCTTTTTAAATATTTCTTAAGCATTAGGTTGTGAATTCAACTTTATATAATGAGTATACCTATTCCTTCCCTTGAAAAAAAAAATCTCAGCTAATGTTTAAAATTGCATATATGTGAATTTCTTAATTTCTTGTTATAATATATATTTATATATTATTAAGATTGCAAAATCATAGCATTTTTTTCTCTCGTTTGAACAAATCCTATCTTATTATTTAAAAAATATCGAATGAGTTATATAAGGTTCCGTTTGACTGTTTGAGAAGAGTACACAATACGACGTTGGTCTGGTTCTGCAATACCTATCAAAACTTTTTGGCTCCATTTATAAAAGCTGTGAGAAAGGCAATAACTGTAAACTTCTTTTTATCTAAATAAAGCACAGTCTTCCCCTTTTGTTCCCACTAGACTAACATCATATATTTTTTTCCGGAAAAATATATTCTCTATACATGTTATTCCCATTTATTGATTAAAACAAGAATGATTAAGAAAAGGAAAAGTGATCCAGGATATAAATAAAATAATATTGATATGCATTATCTTATCAAATGAATCAGATTGATCTGTAAAAGCATGCGATATCAGATTAAGATGGGTTAATTTATTCTTGTAATTGTAATAAATAAGTCATGGTTGATGATTGAAGTTGGGGCATGATTCTTAACTTTTATGGAGATGAGATATGACTTGGATGAGGACATGGGAGAGACAGAATGTGGAGGAGAGAGAAGTGGGCGAAAACAGTTTGACAGCGTCTAAGAAAGATAAGACGCGTATTTCCTAGAGGTTTAAAGGAGGTTGGTTTTTGATTTAGTTGAACAACGCGAATTCTTAAAACCAGTTTTTATTCTAATCCCACAGAAAAATATAGCTTTGAAAAATTTTCTCAGAGACGTGACCAGGGAGATTTCTCCTACTTCCTTCCTTCTTCCTTATCCCGTATTTCTCTTCACTTCCCCCTTCTCTCTCTAGCCTTTTCTCTCTCTTCTCATCCCCTACGGGTTTTTCGCCATCCTACCTCTCTTCTTAATCCTTTTAATCATTCATATTGGCACCTATTACGTAAATTATATCTATACGTTATAATTCAAATAATTGGTTTTATCTTTGTTTTTTTTTTTTTTTTTTTGGAATATTCTTGTTTAGATAACTGAGTATTGCTGGAATTTGAATTCGTGGGTATCAAGATAAGTGAGAAAATTTGAAACATTTTTTTCCTTCAATTTATCTTCCCAACCAGTTTTTTGCTTTGTTGTTTTAATAGCTTAAAGCGAAAAAGATAACTTGGGAGGTGCAACACGACGAGAATTCAAAACGAGTTTTAGATTTTCTGGGCGTTTGTGGTTTTCGGGAGTAATTGAAATTTGGCAGTTTTCGCCGAGGTGAAGGAGATGGCGACACTTATGATATGAGAGGTAGTTTCCTTCACCGCGAGGGTGAGCTGGTGCTTTAAAGGGGGAAAAAAAATGGACCTATGATTGAGGGTGATTTTGAGGAATCGGTTATCTTTGTGTTCTAGGAGGTTGCTATTTTTCATCTCTTTGGTTTTGGGGATGATGAATGATGATCAGAAACCGCAGCAAGCTGGCGGTGTTCGGTCCGGTCGGGCCAATGGGTTTTTTCCCAGCTCGCTCCGGGCTATCTCCAGCTACCTCAGGGTCGTTTCCTCCGGTGCTTCCAACGTTGCTCGGTCGGCAGCATCAGCTGCGTCCTTGATTGTGGATAGGGATGATGACGCCAATTCTGATCAGGTATCGGTTGTTTTTGGCTTTCACTTTTCAGCTTCTTCTGAATGGTGTAGCTCTTGAATATAATTTGAGTTTGGACTGGAACTTGATGAACATAAACTTATCATAGAAAAGTTGCTTATTTTTTAGTGCGTTAAATTTGTACGCTGTTGATTTTTTTGTTCGTAATGTGAACCGGTTGCTTGAATGACTGATAAGCATTGATCACTTATACCACCGATCAATTTAGTTTTCTCCAAACTTGAGAAAGTAGCTTGTAGAAGTGAAATTTAATATGCTATTGGTTTCAGTTTCCTTATCATTAATTTCCAAGCATCGATTTTTTGCTTGAAGTCCGTTACCCCAATGGAAGTAGGTTTCACATTGTCATCGAAGTAGATCAGAGAGCGAACTGTCCGGGTAAAGCAGCAGGCTCGCAGCTGCCAGTTTATGATGTTCTTGGATGCATGTCTTGTTCACTGCGCAACAAATCTTTGTTAAGCAGAATGTTCTGATAAAGCTAATCTTTAGATGCGTGCTATATCTAACAAGTTTATGTAATATTTCTTTCCAATTTGGAAATTGGAAATACACATGTATTGACAGTTTATACACGGACAATTTGGCGGTTGCCGAACATTTTTGTCTGGTCTGATCTACTGGATTCAATATTGGTCAAGTAGTTTTGTTTTTGTTGAGCTGCTAGCGAGGTATCATTTTTCTGCCAGGACACCTAACCAGGTTGTCTTGCATGAACACTATAAAATAGGATTTTGAGCACTATCAAATATGAAGTGCATCTATCCGTTAATGGATTTCCTCTTTTCTTTTGTATTTTCTAAAGGGTGCTATATGGAATATATAACCTATGTAATAATAACTAAGAAACGTGATTTTATTTATACATAAATCATATGTGTGGCTTGGTTTAGTTTGAACCCTCAAACCATGAAACATACTGTCCTTTTATTTCTCTTGATGAAAAACTGAACAGAACCAAATTATATTATATAATAAAAAACCTCTAGTGCTGCTAGTATCACTTGTTCTCATTATTTTTGCATTTCTTGTCTTATCTGTAATGGGTATAATGGATGCCACTTAAGGGCTATTGTTATCGATAAATTTTACTCTGCCTTTTCATTCTTCTAGATCTAGTTTCTTATCTGGTGTCTCAGATTTCTTGCTGCATTTGTTCTTTGCAATGAATCACTGATAATAATTCTATTGAATTGTTAAATGCGATTATTGATTTCAATCACTTTTACTTTGTAAAGGTCATCTGGGCTGGTTTTGATAAATTAGAGGGCGAGCGAGAAGTCACCCGTCACGTTCTACTTCTAGGATTTCGGTCTGGCTTCCAGGTTTGGGATGTTGAAGATTCACATAATGTACATGACCTAGTTTCCAGACATGATGGTCCTGTTTCTTTTATGCAAATGTTGCCAAATCCAATTGCATCAAAGAGATCAGCAGGAAAGTTTGCTTACAGCCGCCCGCTGCTAGCTGTGTGTGCTGATGGTTTCTTTGCTGGAGGCAGTAACGTTCAGGATGGACTGACCACTCCTTACAATGGGAGCACTTCCAATTTCCATGAGCAATTAAATGGAAATTATCTGCCAACAACTGTTCAGTTTTATTCCATGAGATCCCAATCTTATGTCCATGCACTAAAATTTAGATCAGTTGTTTATACTGTAAGGTGCAGTTCTCGAATAGTTGCTGTTTCTCAATCAACTCAGGTACAGTTTGTAACGTCTATCTCAAGCAACTTCAAATGCTTTTCTCTTGAAATTCTCATGGAGGCTTTGTTTTGCAGATACACTGTTTTGATGCTGCAACATTAGAAAGAGAGTATACTATACTTACCAATCCTATAGTTTCAAGTTGTCCTGGTTCTGGAGGTGTAGGCTATGGACCACTTGCAGTGGGTTCAAGATGGCTGGCTTATAGTGGAAGTCCAGTCACAATATCTAATTCTGGGCATGTCAATCCGCAAGACTTGACAACTTCAGCAAGCTTTCCTGGTTTTTCTTCAAATGGGAGCTTGGTTGCACACTATGCCAAAGAATCAAGCAAGCAACTTGCTTCTGGAATTGTGTCCCTTGGAGATATGGGGTATAAGAGACTTTCCAGATACTACTCTGAGCTTCTGTCTGATAGCAATAGTCCATCACGATCTTTAAATTCAGGCTGGAAGGGCAATGGTACCATTAATGGACATTCAGCGGATGCTGACAACATTGGAATGGTGAATACTGTTTACTTTGCATTTCCTTGAAGTTGGAACTGCATGAGTTGTTTCTGATTCTATTTTAAGTTCAAGTAGATGCAATGATTTCTTCCCTTGCTGAAATTGTCTTCTGTGTCCTCTCCTGTTCTTGGCTTAAATTTAGTTCCAGAGTAATATGGCCTTGGCTGATCTGTACTGACACTTGTCTTCCCGAATGGATGATTCAGTGGCACAAATTAGAATTGCTTTTGAGGATTGCATGTTTTGAAGAATAAGGGCAAAGAGGGGGGGGGGGACCTAGGCTAAATTGAGCATAATTACACTAACCCTCTAACTTGAGTGATTGGTTCACTGCACCCAATTCAGCAGTTATAGTATTTCATAAGGCATCTGTGGAACTGAGAATCAGAATTTTAGGAAAACTAATTTTTTTCTTTTTCTTGTTATGTTGCTTCATCTCATTCTCATGCTATAAACATCTTGTTTGTATATTTTGTCTCTGTTACCCTTGGTCTGCAATTTTCGAATCCATATTGTAGCAACCTAGTAATGATTATTTCTTTCTGTCAGGTCATTGTAAAGGATATTGTCAGTAAAAATGTAGTTACTCAACTGCGAGCCCACAGAAGTCCTATTTCAGCCTTACGCTTTGATCCCAGTGGAACCATTTTGGTGACTGCTTCAGTTCAGGGGCATAGTATAAATGTATATAAGATAATGCCTTGTCACTCAGAGGCACCTGATACTGGCCCTTCTAATGTTCATCTCTACAAGTTGCAACGTGGCTATACTAATGCAGTGAGTGCTTCATCCTGCATTTTTAACTATGTCATCCTGCTTTTTTAACTATGTTCGATGCAGAATCTTTTCCTTTTTCAATGTGTTTGTACGCCAACCTGGACTTTTCTAATATTTATTGTTGTTGTTGTTGTTATATTCAACTGTTCAGATAATACAAGATATTAGTTTTAGCGATGACAGCAACTGGATTATGATAAGTTCCTCTAGGGGCACTAGCCATATATTCGCTATAAATCCTCAGGGAGGATCTGTGGATATTCAAGCCCTTGATTGTAGTCTTCCAACACAAAATAACGGATTGGGTGGTATTACTAGTCAAGGAGTCCTTTATCCTCATAGTTCGGCCTTGCAAATGCATAAAAAGCAGAGCCTATGTGCAACTGGCCCACCAATCACTCTTTCTGTTGTTAGCAGAATTAGGAATGGAACTAATGGCTGGAGAGGTTCTGTGAGCGGTGCTGCTGCAGTTGCCACAGGAAAGACGAGTTCCCTTTCTGGGGCTGTTGCTTCATCTTTCTGTAACTGCAAGGGCAGTGGCGTGTATAATGATGGGAAGCATTCCAAGACCAAGTATCACTTGTTGGTTTTTTCATCCTCTGGCTCTATGATACAATATGCTCTACGGATGTTAAATGGTCGAGATTCAGCTATTGTTTCTGGATTAAACCCTGCTTACGAATTAGCTCCACAAGTTGATGCAAGATTAGTAGTGGAAGCTATTCAAAAATGGAATATATGTCAAAGACCAAGTTTGCGGGAGCGAGAAGATAACATTGACATATATGGTGATAATGGAATTCCTGACGGCAATAAAATTTATCCTGAGGAATCGAAAGATGACACTGTCAGTAGCCCAAAATTCAAGAATGAAGGGGTCAAAGTAAATTCCTCTTCAGAGGAAGATCGTCATCTGTATATTTCCCAAGTTGAACTGCAGATGCACCAAACTCAGACTCCATTGTGGGCAAAGTCTGAGGTATTTAAGTTAGAATCAGATACTGTTTTTAATGCTTATCATGCATGCTTTTTTGATTTAACACTCTGAAACCTTATTCTGTTGCCAACTAGATATATTTTCATTCAATGGTGAAAGAAGCTACCATAATAGATGAAGTAGCTGCTGCAGGAGGGGAAATTGAGATTGAAAGGATTCCAACTCGCATGATTCAAGCTAGGTCAAAACACTTAATTCCTGTTGTTGACCATATTCAGACCCCAAAAGTCCAACAAACAAGGTTCGATAACTTTTTTTTTTCCTGCCATTTTGTTCAAACTACTAGTACTCTCCCCTGTGCGATGCAGGGGTAATTAAAATTTTGATATAGTTCAGGATAAGCAGAAGTGGGAAGAAATTGAATTGTGTATTACTTGGTTTGATGACCCTATAATTGTTAAAATGGAGATGACTTGGCTTTCATGTGATTCCAACGTTTTATGTCATCACAGCATTTTTTGTTAAATTTTTCTGATGAAATAGAAGTTCATGTGAGTTCAGTAAGCTTGGTTTTTGAAGGTGGAAGTAAAGAGGTCTTCATAACATGAGAAAAATTACGCCAATATGAAACCAGATTTAACATGAGGCCCAAATTTTCAGGATTACTCTAAAAACAGCTAGCATTGACTACCAAGTAAATCCAGATATAGGTTTTTTGGATGAAAGAGCCTCGAGGACATGTCCTAATATCATATATTGAAGTCTCATTGCCATTTACATGTTTAGATATAATGGACTTAAGAAACTGTATTAATGCAAGTTTGTGCTTCCTATTATCATTCCTAATGATAGCATCTCAGATAATAGGAGCTGAGCAATACCAACATTTATTTTACTTTTTCTCTCAGGGCCTATGCTCTGGATGGCAGGGTAAATGAACAACTGTTACATCAAAGTACTGACATGTCTGAAAATGGCACGATTTCAAACTGCACAACAAACTCTACTGAATTGGACAATGGCATTCAAGTACCTGGGTTGGGTGATCATCTTCTGCCAACAAGAACAAGAGTCTATGTAAATAAAAATAACTCCCCCAAGCCAAATACTCAGTTTAAGATTGTAAATAATAGAATAGAGCACTTTAACATGGAAGGTCAACTCAAGTTTGTAAATAGTGACAGAGAAGGCCTGCTAATGGGGAATCACATTGAAGATTAAATGGTGAGTTTCTTGATGTATATATATTGGTTCACTAAATTTTTAGTATATGGAACTGCCTCTGCACCAGGCACTAAATATACTCTGGTTGGTACGCTGTGATTCCATAGCTGAACTAAGGATCTCTGCTCTTGAGTTAATATGGTATTTGTTTTTTGTGTTTTTCCCATTTCAGGTTTGTAATTATTCTTTCATTTGGCTCGGGAAGCTCGATTAACAGTGTTAATATATAGTGGTTGGAGAGATGAAGATCCTGAAGGAGTAGGTGCTGGACTATTATGCAAAATTGTGGATGCTACTCAGCTGAATTTTATCTGTTGGCCTTGTAAATAGCTGATGCTTATATCAATAATTAGTTAAGAGTAAATAGTGGAATCATAACTTCTAGATTGTTTTTTCACCCAAAAAAAAAAGAAAGAAAGAGAAAATTCTCGTTTGTTGGGCATCTCTGAGTAACGTCTCTATAGATGCAGATATATTTCGATCAGTAATTTCGCTCTATTCAAATCAGAGGTGCTAATCTTTCTGCTTCAAAGGGTGAAAAGGGAATTCACAAATGGATTAATTAGCACGCCAATCTTTCTATTTTGGAAAACTAGCGTGCACTTAATTCCAGGAAAAGCAGTTTATGAAAGTGGCGTTCTGGTATTCTAAGTTCCTTCCGTTCCTAGGCTGCTCATTGGTTCAAATATTTATATATTTAATCCATGAAGATTGGTCGAATTGGTAAAGATATGATTTATATTGTACATATAAAATTGAAAGGATAGTTTGCGAGTTTATCTCTAAATACTATTTGAGTTATGAGGTCTATATTGATGTTACGTCCCAATGAGTATGTGACTTGACTTGAACTTTTTTCTTTTGTGATGATGAGCTTTTGAAGACCCAACTCATTTATTTTTTTAATATCTTTTAGTGCCATCAATAGAAATAATTTGACAATGAACCCAATTGCTTGACACCCCTCGTTAATTGTTTAATTACCAAATTCATTATGACTAAAGGTGTTTTCAACCTTGTGACCAAAGGTGAAATTCTTCTGCCATGTTGATGAGCTTGGGTGCTTTCCCTTCTTTTCCTGTTTGATAGTGTTGAAGACCCATCAAAACTGAGAGTCTTCCGGTGAAGCAACAACTTTGTCAAAATTGTTGAGCGAGCATTAATTTTACTATACATAAATTAAACTAACCATGAAATGGCTAGCAGTTTTTCCTTTATAAGCATGCCAAATGGACCCAATGCTTTAACGAGAGTATGAAAATATATTGAAACTCAAAAGTCTACAAATCCTAATACCCTATCAAATTTTATTTAATACTACATCCGGTCCTATGTTCTATATTTAGGATTGGAGGAGTATCATTCTTTGGTTTGTCATACCCACTTAAAAAAGATACCACCTACCTTGGAAAGGTGCCACTATTTGAATCTTGTTCTTTCTTGTCTTTGAAAAAGTCAGTGTTAATCCCTCTTTAGAAGTAGTAGAATATAAAAGGATATATAGGGAGAGAACATCTAAAGGCGTAAACAATTTTTCTTTTACCCTCCTCTATATTTTTAACAATAATCATAAGATAAACAACTTATTATTGTCCCTTTAGGTTCGTTAATGGGAGATTTTGGTTGCATTCTTTATTCCCCTCACAGGTAATCAATCATTTAACAACCCTTGTAATATTTTAATGGTGATTCATAGGAAAGAACTTTAGACCAATAACATCTAGGGAAAACTACGTTCAGGAAGAAATTTTGTGACGTTAATAACTGATTGTTCAAAGCGTTGGTAATAATACATTAGTTAAACATTATTAAAAGACATTTTCAAGGGTTATTACCAGTATGAAAAATAGTTATCACTGTTATACTGATCAACTTACTTTCTTAATGTTGGCGAATGCATATCTAGAATTCTCCAAATCCAACGTTAGATTTTTTTTTTTTTTAATTATTTGGTGGAAGAGAATCTGGTAACTCATTTGGCTGTGCAAAAGGAAAAAAATGTTGTATCACGTTGTGTAATGTGTTTAGGATACAACTTACCAACTGGATGAGATGGAACTTCTCTTACCTAATCTCAGATAAATGACATGAATGAATGAATCTAGTCAAAGTTATTTTTTTTGGGTAATTAATATGTAATAATCCCTGCAAGGGTAGGTCACTCATTAGAGACAAATGGAAGGTTTACTGGTTTTCTACTCAAACAACCACATCCTCAAACCCACCAGTACATATGGAGAAAGCTTGTCATTTTCCATACAGAAGCCCTGTTCTATCAACGTCCAAACTTTCAAACTCAATGTTATAAAATCAAACTTCGTGTGGAGGCAAAGCCAAGCTTGCAACAACCAAATACAAACCAAATTGGTATTTGTTTTTTTTCCCCCTATCTTCTCACCTTCAAACCAAAGTCAATATTCTAAGCTTAAATCAAACTACATAGGCTTCTTCCTTATTAGTCTTGTGTCTCTTTCTACTTAACAACCCCAGTTCCTCTCAGTAAAATATTAAAAGCCTTTAAAAATCCCCTGACATCCCCTGACCCAAATACTAAGCAAGTGTAGGTGAATGACAATGACCACCTTAAAGCTTTCATCAAAATCTTCCCTTTACACAATAACTTTCATGGGTTCTTGCACCTGTTCTCTGTTCTTCATCAGGTGGTAGCTAGTAATCAAAGTGCCCAATGAAATAAGGACTACTACCCCTTTTGTGTGTGTTGCATTATTTGGGAGAAAATGCAGCTTCAAATATCACCAAGTTTAAGGCATGTGACAGTGCTTCCAGGGAAAGGGTTGAAAGAGTTTATAAAAGTGAATGTTGTATCCAGGAGAGTCTCTTATCGGATGCTCTTCTATTCGCTCTTGTTCTTCACATTACTGGTTCGCTCTGTGTTTGTGTTGACGGCAGTGGACTCCATTGATGGTGAAAACAGGTGCTCAACCATAGGTACATTATCATCTTCTTTCTTCTCACACACGTACGTACACAAGCACAAAGTCACGGACGTCAAGCACGTTTAGTCACATACATGTCCAGAGAAACAGAAGTACCCACCTTCAGTTTTCATTAATTATTATATAACATGTAATATTCAATAACTCTGTATTTGGATGCATTCTCTACCACCTACATATCATCACCGACCTTGGATTTGAAAATTTTATGGTTTTGGGATTTTGATCAATTAAAGGAAGTTGGAAACCAAAATATTTATTCAGCCAAAATTTACTATGACACGTTCTGCTTTTGGTCAGTTATATAACCATTCATGTCCCACTCCAGCCGTGAGAACTGAGTAGATTATGTAGAATATATATCATCTATGGATGCAACAGACAGAAGTTCCAGTTTCTACTAAGTTTTATATATCTATATATTAACCCACTGGCCAAAACCCGACTTTATGTATCTTCATCTTGTACTGCATACGAGGAATATGATTCGCCAACAGTTATTTTCCATTTTTAAAGAGTAAACTTATATTGAAAAAATAAAAATAAAATTATCAATTTGTTTAATTTGTAGTATTCCAATTTATAAGAGTTTTAGGCATATTTAATAATTTTTCGTATACTTTACCATCACTACATATGAGGTTTCCTCCGTCTTTAAAATAAATAAATAGCATGTGTTCAAAAAATAAATAAATAGCATATATACTCACATTCTTAGGATAGAATTAATCCAATAACAGAGCATATATAAAATCTACTAATCCAAAAACTTTTGATTTTGAACTTCAATTATGAGAAACTGAATTTATAGGATGCGTGTAATCTATATAGATGTGACTTACTGGTTTATTTTGAATTACATTTGTAGGTTGCCTGGGAAAGAAACTAGGACCAAGGATTATGGGAAGAAAACTAGAACCAACTGTAATATCCTAAACTCTTCTTGTTTTTCCAGAAACTGGAAAAGACTTAAATTTTTTACTAATGAATGAAATTGACACTGACTTCTAATAGGTCCCAGAAGTGATATTCCAAGTATTAGATGAGCCCCAAGACAAAGATGAGCTACGAGGAAGATCTGGTATTCCACAGACCTTAGAAGAGTTCATGACTGAAGTGAAGGAGAGTGAATATGATGCCCAGACATTTGCTGTTAAACTGCGAGAGATGGTGCAAGATCTGTTATTTTGAATCCCTACTTAACATTTTAGACTTTTTAATTCCTCGTCAACATGATATTATAGACATAATGATCATTAACATGAAGATTTTAGCACAGAATCCGATTTTTCTTGTTTAATTTTATTCTTACTTTAAATCCAATAAATATCAGTGTGATGGATAGGTATTTTACAACAACTTGACATTACTAGAATCTTCCAGAAAAATGTTTTCATATATCATATCAGAGAAACTTAATCAAGGCTAGTCCAAAAGATAAATTTTCACTTAACAACTTGAACTTTGAGTTGAATCAGTGTGTCTAATAGAAACAATGAACTTCTCAGGTGTCCCTCATGGAAGAAAGGACCAGGACAGCTAAAATTCAAGAATACTTATATCGTCATGTAGCATCAAGCAGCATTCCAAAACAGCTTCACTGCCTTGCCTTGAAGCTAGCGAATGAACACACTAACAACGCAGAAGCTCGCCTTCAGCTTCCTTCTGCAGAGCTCGTACCTGCCCTGGTTGACAACAACTACTTCCACTTTGTCCTTGCTTCAGACAATATTCTGGCTGCTTCTGTTGTTGCAACTTCCCTCGTGCGCAACTCGTTGCGGCCACACCTGGTTGTTCTTCACATCATCACAGATAAAAAGACTTATTATCCCATGCAGGCTTGGTTTTCATTACACCCTTTATCACCTGCTATTATTGAGGTTAAGGCATTGCACCATTTTGACTGGTTTACAAAGGGAAAGGTGCCTGTTCTGGAAGCAATGGAGAAAGATCAGAAAGTGAGGTCACAGTTTAGAGGGGGATCATCGGCTATTGTTGCAAATGCTACTGAGAAGCCTAATGTTATTGCATCAAAACTGCAAGCACTTAGTCCCAAGTATAATTCAGTGATGAACCACATACGTATACATCTGCCTGAGGTAATTAGTTTGAAACAGATTGTTTAGAGTCAAATCCATTATTTGAAAGCCTGCTTAGTTTTTTCTTGTTGATACCTCTGATGCTTATTACCATAATACATATTTCATAACAGCTATTCCCAAGTCTAAATAAGGTGGTCTTCCTGGATGATGACATTGTGGTACAAACTGATCTTTCCCCTCTTTGGGACATTGACATGAATGGAAAAGTCAATGGTGCAGTGGAAACATGTAGCGGAGAAGATAAGTTTGTAATGTCAAAGAGGCTGAAAAACTACTTGAACTTCTCCCACCCTCTAATATCCAAGAACTTCGATCCCAATGAATGTGCTTGGGCTTATGGAATGAACATTTTTGATCTGGAGGCTTGGAGGAAGACCAATATAAGCCTTACATACCATGATTGGGTTGAGCAGGTATGAGTATTTTTGTTTATATACTACCACAAAGAAAAAGCAAAGAAGTTAACAATAACACGTTATGTTTTCACCAAGTCATAGTAGCTATCAGAGCTCTTTGACCAAAAAAAAAAAAAAAAAAATCAGAGCTAGATGATACAATGATGCACTGATATCTCTGTTTCCCTTTATGCAGAATATAAAATCAGACTTAAGTTTGTGGCAGCTAGGGACATTACCTCCCGGGTTAATAGCATTCCATGGTTACGTTCACAGTATTGATCCTTTCTGGCATATGCTGGGATTGGGATATCAGGAGAATACAAGTGTTGCTGATGCAAAGAGTGCTGGTGTCATCCATTTTAATGGGCGGGCAAAGCCTTGGCTGGAGATAGCTTTTCCTCAGCTAAGGCCACTGTGGGCCAAGTATATCGACTTTTCAGATAGGTTCATCAAGAACTGTCGCATTAGGGCATCATAGCTTGGTTCTGCAAGCATGTGGCCTCAATTGTTCATGAGTTGAAGAAATGGCTTTTGTGTAAAGAAAAAGAAAAGAAAACGAGAATAGTTTTAAGCATTAGGCCTTCATCCAAGAAGTTAAAACAATGACACAGCCTGATGCTCTCCTTTTGTTATTGAAACTTTCTATTCCCTGTCTTCCATCGAAAATCTCATGTTTTTATTTCAGTTTTTATCGTATTAGTATTGTAGATTATGCATGTAAATCTTTCCAAGCATTTGATAATCTGGAAGCATCCTCCATCCAAAATGGTATAATTTTTGTAAATGAACGTTCAACTTTAGTAATAACCAAACAAAAATTAAATTAAATTAAAACTTCAATTAAATTAACCAGTATTGCCTCAGAAGTCATGGTCAAAGTTGAGATATTCCAGACAGAACCAAATTATTATTTTTTTATTAAAAAAAAAAGGTCGTGTTATCAGTTATTTAGAAGACTCGGGCCAAAAAAGGCTCTTTAGAAGATCACAATATTGTACCTAAATTTATTCAGGCGTATTCAAAATCATGTCTTGGAACTGATGGCCGCAAAGCCCAGTAACAACTAGGAAGTAAGAACAGCCATCAAAACGAATGGGAAGACAGCAAGAGAAGCTTATTAGCATTTACATGCAAATACCAGCGTTATTTCATATTAGTATCAGACATCAAATACAATCAAGCTCACCACCAGGTCCAGATCTAGCACTTGATTGAAAACTAACAAAGCCAAAGATGTTGCTAAGCTAAACAAAAGAAAAAACAGAAAACAAAGTGACAAAAAAGAAACTAAGTTAAGGAGAATGGGTGAATGAATGCAGGCTTTCGAGCCAAAATGGATGCCCAAATAATTTTGTAGTGCCATCTTAAGCAACTGGTGGACGGAGCACATGGTCCTGTGAAGTATCCACAGCAGCTGGAGGCATAAATTGCCACATGGCAACGCCGGGAGGATAACCAATAAAAGGGACCAACTTGCTGCCAGGGGCTTGGCCTTGAGCAGCAAATGCAGCAGGGATTGCATGAGGCGGAGGCATGAAATTAGGTTGGGCATTGAGAGCTTTCAGTTGCTGCTCCAAATTCTCTTTCTCAGCCTTGAGCCTCTGTTTCTCATCTCGTAGTTCATTCTTCTCTGCCTACAAAACATATAGGAATTTCATGCTGCTAGTTCTCTACATGAATTCTCTATAGTCCACTTTCTTCCATTATCAAAAACTTCCACTAAAATAGGAGGCAAGGCCGAACCTTTAGCTCTTTAATCTTCTCTTGAAGATTCATGTTTGAGTCCTTCAACTTCTCGGCTTCACCCCGTAATTGTGTCACCATTCGAACAGCATCAACCAGAATAGCAGCCTTGTCTGTTTTGGCAGGCCTTCCAGGCTCCAAAATAGAGCCTATTTCAAGAAACCTGACCATGTCAAGCATATCAGGTACAAGCCCGAGAGACGCATTTACATACAAACTCAAGTGAAGCATAGCGATAGATAGAATGGCAATAAAAAGTTTACTTGTCATTCAGCCTGTCCCTCCTCAGCTTTTCCCGACATGCCTTTGAACTAGAAGCAGAACATGATTCAGGTCTACACCTGCAACAGGAAGTGAAAAAGAGAGACGAGATGACTTACTTCAAGGGTAAGCTACACTGACAAAGAGAAGGAAAGAAAAGCTATTAAGATTTGGCCTGCTTATTTTTAATGTTAAGTTGTTGGTATTAAAAAAGGAGCGATTAGTAATTCCAAGGAAGGAAATATAATGTCAGAAGAGGGGCCAAATGAAAATGAAAGGATAAAAGAATGTCATGTGTTAGATATCAGCACCTAACCATAAGCTTTTTGAGTTTCAATATGCTACTTAACACATTTTTATTCATTGAGACTTACCAAGTACCAACTCATTGATGATGACTTGCCAAGTCTATATGAATTATAAAAAACAAAAAAACAAAATAGCAGCTTATTTATTTCATTACTCAGTTGTTGCAATAGTAAGATACTATCAGACTGAAAATTGTACCTCTTCTTTGAACCAGACTCTTTTACACCATCAGCATCCCCCAGCGTGCCATCAATTTCAGCGCTAAAATCAGATAGGATCATCAAAAATCAAAGAAGAAGATAAAGAGCAAAAAATTGGGCTTCGGAAGAAGGTAGTGGAGTTATTCAACTGATTCAATCATGTTTCATGTTTTTTTTTCCGGCTTGGATAAACAGTCATGTTTCAACATCAAACATGCAGACCAAATTCCAGCAGTGACGTCACCATATTGAGATAAACAAGATCTTCGAACATCACCATGCAGATATAATACCTTCATGTTAGGATGAAATGAACCCACCTCAGGAACATTATCTACAGGACCAAATTATACTCCAGGTATAGAAGATCACAAATCGATAAATCAGAGACTCTTGGTCAAATTCCTGAGCATTGATTCGATTTCAACCTCAAAATCTTCGTTGGGATCAGAAAAAGAGAAAGTTCAAATAGAAAGGATGAAACGGGAGAAAAAGGGTTATCACGAATAAGTTTTAAAAAATCCAAGTTCCACATAATAACGTATATAAGGACTCGTACTAAAATTTTTCACACTTAAAAAAAAAATCTACTTGAGTTTGCAGAAAGTTGCAGCAATTAGCACATTTCTTCCATGAACTAAGAAAACTTGCAACCTGTATCACTTATGAAGTACGAATGGAAAATGAATACTAAAAGCCCAGATGTTGATAGAAGTCAAGCAATCAGAGTATTCACAACAGCTCGCAAGAATAAATAATATATTGAAAACCCTAATTACCTATCATCGATAAATAGGAAAATTACAGAGTGTATCCACAAAAGAAGACGGAATTGTGAATGATTATAGAACCTGATATTGGAAGAACCATTCAAGGCCTGCGCCGGCCAGCTGAACCCGGAAGCAGGCATAGTAAAGTTCTCATCCGGGACAGTTATATCGTCAATTAAACCATAATCGAAAAGCCAATTGGTGTTTTCCTCCGGGCCAACCATTGTGCGGCGGAGGTTCCGGAAAATTCAGAATTACAGGCGAGGCCTCTTTTCCTGGAAATCAAACAGAAAGCAAGGGGCGCACGTTTGACGGGAGAGGGTAAAAGAGGAGTCTTTTCTGCGAAAAGGGGAATCCGTGACCGTGAGGACTGAGTGATGAGGAAAATAGAAGCTTGATCACAAGTGGAAAATGGTAATGACATTCGTCGAATCGTTGTCAGGTTCATTGAACAACAAAACCGGATCCAGTAATGGGCTCCAAAATCGGATGCTGGCCCAACTTCATTTCAGAATGCTTCTGAGAACCAACACAAAGAACCAAAAAAAAAAAAAAACCTTCATCCTTGGGTTATTTAGGGTGGGAATAGTAGACACTATCGACGGCCATCGTCTCTACTTATTTATTTAGAGCCCGGTCAGCCCTCTAACCTGTTTGTTAAAAAGGTCAAGTGCGCCTATTTTTGAATATGTAAATAAAATTTTTTATTTTGTTAGTCGCCAAAACCTCAGAGCGCCCGCGCGGCGCGACTGTTTAAATATTAAATAAATATAATTTTATTTATATCATATAAATAAGATAATATTTATTTTTTTCATTCTTATATTGTAATTTCAAGATATATTTACATAAATTTTGATAGGCTTAAAGTATACAAAGCCTATTTATGACCTCCAAGGCCGGTAATATGAGACCTTTTTAAAGACTTACATTGTAAGTAGGTCTTTAAAAAGGCTTCAGGCTTGACCAGGCCTTATGAAGGCTCAGGGGTGAGCCATATGCGGGTCAGCTCGGGCCTTCGCCCCCTATGCAGGCTCGGGCCTATTTAATTAAAAAGTCCTGTGTCGCGCAGCGGCATTTATTTCCATGCCTAGTTTCAACTGGCAAAGGGGTCAGACTTTCTCACCTAAAGGGAGGGGTTCGATCTTAGAGTTGGTCAAGGCGTTGGGGGAGGCATCTTAGGGGTCTACGAAGCAGTGGAAACGCTGAGAAGAGGTGGAGGCATGTGTACTCTCTAACCCAGTATGCTCTATGAACTGGGCTCCAAGTGCCCTGCCCTTGGACTGTGGGTGAGCCCAACCCTTTTCCTAAAATTTTACAAAAAAAAGAACCAAAAAAGTTGTTTATAATCTGATGTCTCAAGCGAAATTCGCAACAAAATGTTGTTTTTAATATTGTTCCACAAATACCCCTTTATCATTGGGTTCAACTGGTAAAAAGGTCGGACGCTCTCACCAAAAGGAGGGGGTTCGATTCTGGAGTTAGTCAAGACGCTGGATGAGGCATCTTAACTCCTGATTGCCTAAGTAAACGCCTGAGGATAATAGACGGCTCACCTTGTCCAACATTGGTATCACCTAGGAGAAAGGAAGACTTCGCCCTGCCCTTGGATCGTGGGTGAGCCCAACCCCTTTCCTAAAATTTCAAGTAACAATATATATATATATATATATATTGTTAGTTCTCTTTGTGTTTTGATGATATCTGACAATTGTAAACTTAAGTTTGAGTTTGTCTTTGTTAAGTTGAAAAACTTACTGTCAAAAGCAAACTTGAGTTTGGGTTGTCAAACTCGAGTTTGGACTTGACAGAGAGTAGTTCAAGTTTTCCAAATATAAGACAAACTTGAGTTTATATTAGCAAACTCGAGTTTGAGTCATACAGAGAGCACTCTAAGTTTTTTCAAGTTAAGGCAAACTCGAGTTGGTTATTAACAAACTCGAGTTTGTGTTACACAGAGAGTCTTCAAGAATTTGTAAACTTGACCAAACTCTAGTTAAGTTTTCAAAACTCAAGTTTGTACTTGGTCGAGAGTCTTAATGCTTTTTCATCCTGAGCAAACTCGAGTTTGATATGTCAAATTCAAGTTTGCACTTGGCTAATAGTTTTTAAAGTTTTCCATAGTTTTGAGAAAACTCGAGTTTATCTTTGTAAACTCGAGTTTGCACCTGGCAGGGAGTTTTCAAAGGTTTTCAACTTTTAAGGAAACTCGAGTTTGTGTCAAGCAGAGAGCTCCTAACTATTTTGTGATTTTGAAAACTCCAGTTTTGAGCTTTATGGACTTAAACATATTTTCACTTCAAAAGTCTCAAACTCGAGTTGGTCATTAATTGACTCGAGTTTGCCCATATTTTCAAAGTACTCTTTAAAACTCAAATCGCGACATTCTTCTCTGGAAGAACTAAACTCAAGTCAGGATTTGGAAACTTGAGTTTGGCCTTCTGAAGCAAAGTTGCAAACTCCAGTTTGGTTGAACAAACTCGAGTTTGTGTTGCTCTGCTTGAAAATCAAGTTGCTCGAATTTGCGAAATCTTCATGTTTGATCTTAATATTTCTTATCATCTCTCATTACTATTCTTAACTATGTTTAATCAGTTTGTTAGTGAGTTTCAGATGATTTAAAGAGTGTTAAATGAAGATTTAGCTTAAAACAAAAAGTGACGTCAGCGCATTTATTGCAAAGTCCAGAAACCTTACATTCTTTTGGACAATCATTCTTTACACGTTGCTAAGGCATTTATGTTTTCTTTCCCTATCAAGAAGTTGCTCTTCCAACGGACTTATTTCAAGGGAAGTCAACCATAAACTTCTATGCACTTGGATTAACACTAATCAAGAGAGAAACTAGACCAAGCTTTAACCTAATCTGCTCATTAATGTTTCCAACAGTTACATTAATGAATCCAACGGTCATTTAATGCTCTCTTCATATATTATCAACACTCAATCTACAGAAAAAAAAAAAGGCTTTCAAGTTTCAACTACTTCTTGTGTTTTCTACTTGTAAAGTATTTTTTTGATACACTTGTACTTCAATGATTATTTCATCTACTTTTAGAAAGAGTTTCATTTATTGAAATCATTTATTGGAAGAATCTCAAGTCGTGGGACTTGGAGATTTGGTATATTAGTTTACAACTTGTAAGAATGTATCATAGTGAGAGGATAACTTCAAGTACAGAGTGTGTAACTGATTCTGAGTGATAGTGAAAATCCTAGAGTGTATGGGGACTGGACGTAGATCAAAAGTTAAGACCAAACCAGTATAAATTTGTTGTGTCTTGCTATTCTTTCATCTCCTCTGTTCTGCTTTATTTTCGTGTTCAATTTCAGAGTATTTTTAAAAAGAATTTTTAAAATCTTCAATTCACTTCCCTTCTTGGTGATTTGCTCCGCTTTCATATATATATATATATATTGTTCCACAAATACGCAATACCTGTAGATTTGTAGAAAAAATTCTTCCCTTTGTTAGGATTTTATTACTACTTGATCTTAAATATACAAGTTGACCAAAAAAAAAATATAGAACATAAACTATATCATGTAGGACCGGAAGAGTATCACTTTTCAAACATGACTGGCACTAACGTGAGGATATATTGTGTACAACTCGAAGAACACGTTAATTTTCGCTTACAAAGAAAGCAAGATATGTCCCCCTCAATAACAAAAAAGTAAAACAAAGCACTATCAAATCTTCGTATTTAAATTTAAATTAGGGGGGCACGAAGTTCCAAAAATTAAGGTATACTACTGTTCACAACATTTCAGTAATATGACTTGTTACAATTTCCTTATAATATATATAACTTTTGGATGCTTTTTATATTTATGTTAATATTTGTGTGAATTTTGTTGATCTTATAAGTTGTAAAATCCACGTGCTTATTTACATAATCACGTGCAGAGATGTTTGGGTACGAGCTATCCTGTTTAAAAACGACCAGACATCCTGAGACATGTAGCGCACGAGGAAAACCTTCCCGGCATATCAAAAAATTATAAAAATGTGGAAAACAGTGTCATATGAATTGACCGACCGTATGAGAAATGAGAATACTATAATAAAAGTAACTCTTAATTGTACTTTTATTGACAGATTAATTGCACGTAGCTTACACGCCTCCGCCTCCACCTACTCAATTTAAAACTTGCACGTAACTTTAAAGTAAATAAAACTGCGTGTGTGTGTGTAAGCATTCAAGGGTATTAATATATTCATTCATGGTTCGCTAGCTTTTTTTGTAAATTATGATCTTATATCTTATAAGCATCAGAGTGAACTCTCTATTTAACTTACATGTCTAAGATCAAAGGGAGTAATTTTAGCTGTCAACATTAATGTGATGACTACTACTAGACTTTACATATATCTTTGTTATTTTTGCCCCTCTTTGACCTACAAAAAAAAAACTCCAGAATCAATGACCTACAAAATATATATTGAAGGGGTCTTATTTGCCTCAAACAAATTACATATTATTATCAAATAGCATCGATCCTTTTCCTAGTCTCATGATGATTGGCTGCCACAAGTTTATCCTCTCAACAGCCTCTCCACTCACATACAGCATAAAAGGATCATCTTTTAGAGGGTATTACAATGGACATTTAGAGAACCAGATGCTTCAACCTCACAGCTGCTCATAGTGCCATTAAAATAACAAAAAGAATATATATTAAGAAGTATTTTTGTGGTAATAATTGAAGAGATAAGCTTTAGTTATTGTTAGCTTGTAGATATGAACACGATCCATGTGACCTCAAAGTGGGATTTGGTGGAATTGATAAAACAATTTGGAAAAAGATTCATGTTCTGCAAAAAGAGACATGAGCATTAATTAAAAAAATTCAGGAACTAATGTGACTTTAATTGCCTCCTCCTATAATTCAGTTTATTATAACACACACACACCAATGTGTGCATTTATTGTAAATATAGCATTTCCGATTGTAAATTTATGTTTTTTCTGTTGTTAATACAAATAATATCAAAAAAGTCCATTGGGACTTCTGTGTAATTTGATATTTTTAAGGGATTTTTTATAATTATTTCTTTTCCTTGGGACCTGCATGTAATTTTCCTTAAATTATATCCCGATTTTCTTCTTTGTTAATAAAGCTCAAGCACCTAAGGAACCCTAGTTTCCCTTGATTTTATTTCTAGCTTTTATCTGAATTTTGTTCATGGATTTCTATATATACCGGTTCTTGTTGGTCTATGCAGGTTGATTCGTTATTGCATTTTGTGTGTGTGTGGATTAATGTGAGGTTCAAATGATATGAGATGGATGGGCGATGAGATGGGGGGAAGAACAGGGACTAGGGAAGAGGAGTGATGGTTGACTAGAGAAGACGAAGTTGGTGGTAGGCTGGTAGCCAATCTGATTAACAGAATCAACAGAGGAAGAGGTGTGGACAGGTGAGGGGTAAGGGTGTTGGGAAGGAAGGAGTAATTACGTGGCAACCACTTGACTTGGATGATAAGGTCGCATTATTTCGTAGGTGGCACACGTCTATTAGCCTCCTCCTATTAACTACGGGTGAGATTACTATGTTTTCATATTTTTCACGGCTGACATTGATACTCAAAAAAGTTTCAGGCCAATATTTCAGTGTAGTTGAGAAATAAAGTGAATTGATATTGAATTAAACCTAACTCTTATATTCAAAATTGGAATATTATATGTAGTTCTGTTATGTTATTTTTCTCGATGATGCCACTACTTTGGAAATTCCACCTTTTTCCATGAATCAACCGGACTTTGGGAAAATAAGAGAGCAATTACTATATTTTATCTTATTTGGGCTCTCATCATTCTTCAACCCAACAACATCTCGCTTCTTGACACTTCCTTTGACCCCACGGCCCACTTTTGGCTCCAATGAATTAAAGTCACTTGGTTCTCTTCTCAACATGCTATTTAATTTATTATCAAAAATCTTAGCAAAAAAAAATTATTATAAAAAAAAAAAAACATGCTATTTAATAACTACTATCCGTTGGAAGTTATGCTTCATCGATGAGGGAGCCATGTGCGGTCGTTGGTGATTTCAATGATATTGCTTCTTCGAGAGGAAAGAGCGGGGGCCGGGTCTCAATGCTTCTAGGTGCTCTCTTTTTTCGATAGGATGCGTGATTGTAAATTATTTGACCTTGGTTGTGGGACCCAAATTCACTGGAGGGCCCTAAGCTATTGGGTGGGCGAAGATTGTTTGAGAGATTGGACCGAGTCATCGCAAGCGAAATTTTTTTATCATGTTTCTCGGATTGCTTTGTTCTAGAACTCGTTTTTTCGACCATAGTCCTATATGTTTTAAATGTGTAAACAGTGTTGGCCCCCGGAGAAATGCTCGTCCTTTTCGGGTTTGAGGCTATGTGGATCTGGCATGATGACTTCCCTGATTTCTTGCGGAACTCTTGGGATTCTAGTGGAAATATTAATCTTTCACTAGAGGCGCTTCAACCTTTGCTTGGCTTGTGGAACAAGGAAGTATTTGGTATGATTGAACAGAAAAAGCGTAGCTTGATAAACAGACTTGCCCGGTATCCGAGAGATCTTCTGGGTACCCCCATTCCGAGTTTCTTTGTAATCTGGAAATGGAGATTTAGGAGGAATTAGAAAGGCTTTTAAAACTAGAAGAGATTAAATGGTTTCAGAAGTCAAGAAGTGAGTGGATTGCCAAGGGGGACAGGAACACCAAATATTATCATCGAAGGCTAAAATGCGGAGTAGGAGAAATAGAATCCGAGATGTTGAAAGATGAACAAGGAGTTTGGGTTGATAATGAGGAGGAGCTTAAATCTCTAGTGCTCCGCTATTTTAAAAACATTTATTGTTACGAACCCCGGGATGCTATTGATGCGGTCACGAGATCTCGGTTTCCAATCCACGGAACCTCGTTGCCTCCTTGCTGTATTTTCTATGGGGAGCTACAAGGCACTTAGGGTATTGATGGATTTCCTCCTTTGTTCTATAAGGCTAATTGGAACACGGTGGGGCATGCTCTCTGTGATTTTGTTAGGAAAGTTTTTAAGAGGAAGCTTCGCTTGTGGAGGCTAATCGAACACTTATTTCTTTGATCCCTAAGAGAGATAGTGTCGAGTTAGTGTCTCACTTTAGACCTATTTCTTTATGTATGGTTCACTATAAATGCGTTACTAAGATATTAGCTATGAGGTTAGGGGAATCATGAATGATTTAATTTCCCCTTCCAATCTAGCTTTATCAAAGGTCGATGCATTCAATATAACATTATTGTGGGTCAAGAGATTCTCCATATTATGGGGAAACACGGGAATAAAAAGGGTCTTATGGCTATAAAGATTGACCTTGAAAAGGCTTACGACGGGATTAGTTGGGAGTTTCGAGGAAGGTTATATTGAGGCCTTGGTAGGGATTTTGTGGATCTTGTTCTTGATTGTATCTCCTCGGTGTCTTATAATGTGTTGTGGAATGGAGCTAGAACCGAATTCTTTTCTCCTTTAAGGGGATTAGACAAGGTGACCCCTCTAAGTGGAAAGAGATTGACTATCCCTTAACCAAGTCCTCAGTTCGAGGCGTGAGAATGAAAAAAATGATGTTAACTCTTCCTCATTTGTGTACCCAAATTTTAAAGCAAATCCAGATTAGTGAAGCAAGATTAGGTGAATCGAGAGGCAATAAAAATAAAACATGTTATTTAATATAATAAGTATATTTTTATTTTAGGGTAAGTTTGGTTTGAGGGGAGGGGAAGGGAGAGAAAAAAAAAATGAGGGGAGGAGAAAATTGTACCAAAATTACATGTAGTGTGAGGCCTACAAAATTTTTCTCTCCATCACATTTTTTCCCTCCCCTCCCCTTCCCTCAAACCAAACTTACCCTTAAAGTCACTTGTTAAACAAGTATTGGATTTAAAAAAATAACTTACTTTTTAAGCTGTAAATTAAACAAACACATCTTTCGAGTTTCTACTCCATCATGATTCATGATTGATAAACAAAAAGAACAAAACCATGATCATTGAGCCAATAAAAAGGAGACCAAAAAAAAAAAACCAAACTATCAGAATGGGGAGATTCTCAAAATCTAAAAGCACATCAGTTAATTTCTTCCCTATACAATCTTGTATGCTAATCTAACATATTCAGTTTTATTCAAGTCACCACACATAGGCAACAAAGAATATCTCCTTCACCTATTTATAGATTAGAAATAACTCAAGCGTGAATCCATGGGGCGTCCATTGGTCTGTCGTCGAGGCGTCCCAATCTCACAAGCATTTACTCTGGAGGCGAAACGCAGAGAGCACAGTGACTCTCCCACCGAGGAAGGTTCAGGAGATATGTTCACAAACATTAATGTCTTTGAGTCTCCTCCAAGACAAGGCTGCTCAATTATTGCATTGAAAATATCAGAATCGCCTCAAAAGAACTTAACAGTAACAACATTCAATATGTGATCAACTCATCAAGAATTACCTGGAGTAGATATGTAAGCTTTGAGTTCCTGAATGGAACATGATCCTCCTTCTTTGCCAAGGCAAATATTACATCACTTAATGATGACAAACTTTTATTAATTGCCTGGTCAAGAATATATATAAAGAAAATTAATTTGTTTGAAACTAAGCAAGCAGAAGCAAACGAAATAGAAAGCATAAAGTGCTTCACATACTTGAGTTTCTTTCAGTCGGTCCCCGCTTGATCCACTCTTTGAAAGACGCTCACTCCCAGCCAGATCAATAAGATTCAGAACACCTTGTACTTGTTGGTCAGTTCTCTAGCATAAACAAGAAATAGGTTAGAATGATTTGTGTTTGAAATATTGAAATTTAAAAACGCACGAGACATGTTTCAGTACCTCATTAACGCCATATATTCTAAGAGTGAACACGAAATGACTTCTTGATGACTGTTCATTCATTTGGGTTTTTCCCACAGACCTGATAAAAAATCAACAACAAAAAACACATAATTAATTTCAAAATCAGTCCACTTTCATCATGCCATCAGAATTGGCAAAAAGATTCTTCTTGAAAGAAAGAAAGAAAGAAAGGTAAAAGTGAACATAATGATATAGTACAACCTGCTATTGGCTGCTTGATTTAGTAGAAATGCGACCTCTTTAGCACTTTGAACATCCACCACTGTAAGATCAGAAACGTATGTATTTCCATTGGCATCGTGTTTTATTGAATATTGCTTTCCAGGAGTACCATTTTCCACGCGTGTTATATCCAAGGATGATTTATTAGGAGATAAAAGATCCCGAATGGTTTCATTATATATTTCCAACATTGACACCTGCAAAATGTTATGAAGGGAAAATTTTCTCAAGATATGTACTATTATTTTTTTCACATTGAAAATGATGGGAAAACTGAAGAAGAAATTGCTGTCACCTGCAATTCATATTTCCAGCCTTGGGATTGCAGAGACTGCTTTGTTTGAAATATCTGTTCCAGCGAACGAGGTATCAAGCCCTTTTCCCCTGTATTTCCTGGCCTCCCCATCATTGTATAGGTTTTCCCTGATCCTGTCTGACCATAGGCAAATATGCAAACCTGGAAAAGAAAATGCAACCAAATGAACAAAAGAAAATTTCGACAAAAAAAATGAACAAAAGAAAAATATATAAATTCCAAGGATCATCAAAATGTCTTCCATAGTTGACTAGTTATTCTGCCGTTGTTTTCAGCTTTGTATATGTTCTTCTGGTCATATTTACCTAATTTGATAAGATTAAGAAAGTTAGTTAAATTAGTTAATATGTCTTTTTTTTTCTAAAACACCTTAGGCATTTTCCTTAATTCCCCGCCTTTCCTCTCCTTCTTGATTATTGTTGAGGGAGCATAAATAGGGGCAAATTAAGAAAAAATTGATTAATATGAAAATTATATCTTATATTTAAAACCAATATCAATTCTCCAAATATGTCTTATATTTATATTAAGTACCGGATAGAGTAATACATTTAGAAATGATAATCAAATAGGAGGACAAAGTGCGGTGGAATTACCTTGTAACCATCAAGAGCACTCTGTACAAGCTGTGAAATTTCAACAAAAACATCTTCTTGTGACGTGTCTGGTGCAAAAACTTTATCGAATGTGAAAGAATATCTCTGACCTAAGAATAAAACAAGAGCAACATTGAGTATGTGACATTAGCTAAAGCACTAAGTAAAAGAATAATTTCAGTGGCAGCATCACTAGAGATATACCACCTTGGTTTAAATCAATGCCTCGTCCTGCAGCCTCCATTGATGTGGGGAAAGATATAATCTTGCATTCTCCGTTACAACTTTCATCAGGCAGCACCGGTCGAACTCTACAGAACACGCGGATGTTCCCTTTTAACTCCTGTATTGATATGGAGACTATTAAGGTGAGGATACTTACTTAATTATCAACAAAGTTAAGTTCAGGGAGAATACCAAAATTGTGTTATGTAATTTCTTCCGCAGCTTTTCCCCTTCAATGAGTTTAGACTCTGCATCTCCCAAACGTCTTTGTAACTCCTCTATAAGTTTCTGTCGACCTTCAACTTCTGTTCTTGTCTCAAACGCAGATATATCAGAAACCTGATAAGGATCAAAATTAACAATGCTAATCATTTCAATGTTCAAATATGTTTCATGGCATGGGACCAAGTACAAGAAAGATAAATAATGGTTTTAACCTATGAATTTTCTTTTCTTCTACATTTGAAAGTTAATACCTGTACTCTATTTTCTGCAGTTGTTAGTTTCTCTTGCAATTCTTTTATCTGGTTATCTTGTAAAGAACATTTTGCCTGGGCAAGAAACTCAGCATGTCATACAAACATATATTTGCAAGAGAAAGTGATATTTGCAAGAAAGAAAAGTGCTGCAAACCAACCTCCAGTTCATTTGTTTTTATTGTCAATGTATTCAGTTCAGTACAAGACTTCTCCGTAGATTCTTTAAATTTTGCTAATTCAGGACTTAAGGTTTGCACTTGAGATAAATTGAGGTCGCGATCTTCTCTCACTTGTTTCAACTCTCCTCTAAGAGATGAAACTTCACTAGTTAAAGCTTCCTTCTGTTTCACGGCCTCTTCTTGAGAAGACTATTAAAAGAACCAATGGAACTGTGTTAGATATCATAAGCAAACTAATTACCCCAAATAAAAATAAAAAGGTTAAGTCTTTTTTCTCAGACAACTTTACTGGAACAGTCAGCACATGGAAGCAAACTCACCATGGACAAAGTAAGTTGAGCCCTTAACATGGTGAGGTTCTCCACAGCAGTGGCCTTCTCTTTCTCTACACGCTTAAGTTCATCTTCTGCTGAAGAAAGCTCTGTGTGAAGCTTTCCATTGTATTGTTGTAAGCTTGTTATGTAATCCTGTAACCGTTTATACATATCATTGAGAGATGTTATCTGCAAAAAAACAAAAGATTCAAAGTTATCACCACAATGCCATTAGAAATAATACAAAGGAAACAGAAATAAATTTGTAGAAATGGGATTTGTACTGCTATTTTACCTTCTGATTTGCGCTTTGAAGCTCTCTTTGAGCTCTTCCAAGGTCATCTGACAGGGTAGTCTGTGACCTCTCAATTTCAATCCTGGACTCTCTTTCTTTGGCAAGAGATTCCACTGCCACCTTATATTTACAAATCACAATGAATCTGTCATCAACATTTCATTTGAAAAAGAATTTTTAAGGGCTGAAATTTCACTGACTTGAAAAACTCCCTTACCGACTTTTCTGTTTCTTCCTTGATTAACTTCTCTTGCAAATTAGTGCAATTCCGTCTCATTTCCACAATAATGGAATTCAGTTCTTCTTCCTTGATTTTAAGGAGTAGCTCTACAATTATTAAACTGAGGACATTACTAAACGAACTTGATGATGAAAGAATATTCAAGAACAAAAGGCCAAAAAAATAATTAAATCTCACCAATTTCCATGCATTTTTGCTGGGTTAATTCCAAAGAATTTTTTAACCTCTCTTGCTCTAGCGAGTAGTTCAACTCAAGGTCTTGGAACCACCTGATGCAAACTTTAAGCCTCTTTATGTATTCCACCATATTTTCACATCTTTCCTAAAGAGAACACAGTTTTTTTTTTTTGGTCAGTGGCCCAAGCAGTACTATATGTAATTTAATTCAAAAGGACCCAAAGCCATGAAGATCTCAAAAGCTTTTAACTTAACTGACCTTATAATTAAATCTGTCCTTCCTTTTGGCTTTTTCATTGAGCAATGCTTCCACATCCTCCCTTGTGAACTCTATAATACCACAGTCCGACCAGGCATTGCTGGGCGGGGCACTATTCGGGCTAAGATCGTGCCCACCATTAACAACCGTGAAAACTTGCCTAGTTCTTCCATTAATCGGAGTTCCCACCATTTTTTCAGCTGCAACTTGTTGTAGGTCTCTGTCTACAAGGACTTCATCACCCATTAACTTCTGAACTTGAACAAGAACACAGTAAGAGGCCAAGAAAAGAAACCATTTTCAAGCATAACCATGAAAGAAACCGTAGTGGAGAATGGAGTAATGCAAAAAAAAAAAAAAAAGTTACCTGAGAAGAAGGGGTTGAAGGTGACGAAGAGAGAGGTAATGGAGGGCGGTTCTGGTTCTTGGAGACCATTTTTGAATCTGTCGCACACAGTTGTAGAGGTAAACGGAGGAGAGAGAAAGTATAGTCTAGAGTGGGGCCTTGGATTGTATTGAAAGCTAACAAATATATCAAAGCCGTTCGTTGCTTGGGTGAGCAGGAAGATGACTAGTGATGGTTGATGATCCATAAACACAGAGAAAGAAGAAGAGAGAGAAATGAATTCTTGAAAAGAAAAGATGAAAAAGATGACAGAAAAAAAAGTTTTTTCCCCTCTGTAGTCTGTATCGAGGTCCGCGGACGGAATACTTGGTAAGTAAACCTTGTAACTTATTTATTTTTTATTCATGATTTACAGTTTATAAAATAAATATGAGAGAAAAAATTTATCTTAAATTAAATAAATAAATATTTTTGAAACCCAAACAAGCCCGTAGTGTTTGGTGGTACTGTTTAGAGACGTGATTCTCGGTTTAAAATCACTGCCGTTGATTTTTGAACTTTGAACTTTGAAATTAACTAAGTTAATAGTGGTCACGTGTCGTTCGACTATGACTTTAAATTAGATTCGTTATAATGTTGTCCTTCCAATTTTGCCATTCAAGATTCTCCACGATTATAAATTAGAGTATAAATTTAATTTTGGGCCAAAACAAATGTAAATTTAATTTGGTATCTATGGAATATTTAACAGAAGAATATTTATAGTTTATAAGTCTTGAGCAATTTAAATATATTTTGGAAAAAATATTTTTGAAATAAAAAATAATATGTACACCAAAAAAAGATAGGTTCTACGCAGATAAATTGATTATAACAAAATTATTCTTATTTGTATGCATGAAAATACAAAACTGCTCCTGATAAATTATGAAAATGGAAAGTGAAGTAATGCCTATAAGATGAATTTGGAACGAAGGCAAAAATAATAATAATAAGAATAAGAATTTGGAACACCATTCAACCAACCAGTGCCACTGACTCGATCAGGCAACCAGACATATAACGACCATAACTAACCTCTGTAATTATAGTTTTTATATTATTTCATGAGTCCCTTAAAAAAAATAGGTAATGATATACCTTGTGATTAAAAGACTTTCAGCGCTTTGGTGGCTTGAAGTTACCTTAAACTAAAAATACAAAAATCCATGTTATATACTCTCTCCATGGCCCCTAACTATAGGATATATTTAACCGATTTTGGAACGATTAAGGATATGAGTTAAATTAGTCAATTTACTCATTTTTCTAAACTACCCTTATATAAATTTTGCCTTATAGGAATAACTGTTAACTTTAGGCAAACCATATCCCAACCCAAAGACCTTCATAATACTAACATAGCAAATGATGGCAATCAAACTAAAACTTCTGATTAAATGAAATGAAAAAGCCTTTTGATATAAATGTTTATCTGTTCAATCCTTTCATGTAGAAGTTAAAAAAAAAAAAACAGCAACAAAAAAACAGTAAATAAAATTTGCTCAATTAATTTATTAAAAAACAGTAAAATTATATTAATATGTATGTGGTATTAATGACTTACAAACATTAATATATAGTTGCATTATTAAATGATTATTGTGTTTACTGATTATTGAGAAAGTATTAATAGAGGTATCTTAGGAAGAAATTGACAAAAATTAGAATGTTATCATATAATTAGGATCAAAACCAACTCCCAAATGTTGTCTTATAATTAGAACCAGAAGAAGTATTAATAGAGGTATCTTAGGTATCAATAGGGCCGCCACCACCACCACCGGCCGGTGGGGGGTGTATGGCCTAAAATTATTCCCAACTATTTGTCCTTAATTTTTACGGGAAAATATGCCTTTACTTCCAAATATTAACCTTTTAATTTATCCGGGCTAAATTTCCTATAATTTATTCCTTATAATACTTTTTAATATCCTAAACTCAAAATTTAGGATGTCACAATTTATTTTATTTTATTTATTTAACACTAAAGGGTAAAAGGGTAATTTGACCCGAATTTGCATATCCCTCAAATAGTATTTGCAAATTTGATGACTTTCGGGAGCTATACAAATTCAAATAGTATTTATTTGGAATTTTCCCTTTAATTTTTTCCTAATTTTTTACTAATTTTTTGAAATTTTTTACTAATTATTTGAATTTTTTTCTAATTATTTTAAGTTTTTTAGCATTTTTTATTTATTTTTTATTTGATTTTTTTTCCTAATTATTTCTATTTTCTATTTTTATTCCACGTCATCGCCACGTCAACATTCCATCCAAGTTGACGGCCAACTAACTACACAGACGGGTCTTTCCCAAAACGTAACGTTATGTCTACTTTGCTCCTAAAAAAACTTCGTACGGACGCCTCCGAGAAACTTCGCAGGCATTAGTCTTTGCTATTTCCTTAACCCGTGGTATTAATGACTTACAAACATTACTTACTTTATAGAATATATAGTTGCATTATTAAATGATTATTGAGAATGTATCAATAGGGATGTCTTAAGAAGAAATTGACAAAAATTAGAATGTTGTCCTATAATTAGGATCAACCAACTCTCAAATGTTGTCTTATAATTAGGACCGGAGGAAGTATATACTACAAAACAACTCATTAACAACTGATTAAGTAGGTATTTTAAATCAACTTATTTTAAAGGGAAAATCTCACTCAATCCCAAAGAACAAAATATATATATATATATATATATAAAATCGTGGGAAATCCTCTATTCTCCTTGGGACTTGTGATATAAATTCCAAATGTGAACTTACCTTATTGACAAATGTATGTAAAGATATTGACAAGTCATAAAGTGACAATTAACAAACTCATATATGTTAACTAAAATAATTCCTACTAACAACTATATATGACTATATTGACAAGTTATATAATGGTTATTGACAAGCATAAAGATATTAACTAAAACAACTCTCATTGATAAGTGTATGTCACTATATTGACTAGTTATAGAGTGATTACTGACAATTTCATCTATGTTAACTAAAACAGTTTCTATTGACAAGTGTATGTGATATTAACAAGGCATATAGTGGCAAATAACAAGCCAATCTATGTCACTGAGGTTTTTAAGAACTTTTTTTATGGAAGAATCTACTCTAAGATTATTATTTTTTATATAGGAATCTACATTTGATTTTTTTTTTTATATATATTTTTTCTGATCCTTGGGACTTAAATGAAATTTTCTGTATTTTAAATTATTATTATTTTTTGGCCATGAAGTGATTTTGTGCTAAAGGATACGTGTGTCAAGGGCAATCTAGTTTCATAAAGCAAAAAAGTGTTTTGTTTTTTTCTGTTTACATATGAACACAAATATATTAAATTAACCCCAATTCAACGTTCATTTGGATTTCAAAAGTAAAATGGTGTCCCATTCTCCTTGTTGGGATTGTAGAACAAAATAATAAAAAGAAATGGTGATTTAGATTAGTGGCTTCAATCAAACTCCACTATATTTTAGTATATACCTAGGGGAGCAAAAGTTGGGAGATAGGGCATCAACCCATATAGAGATGTTGGTGAGGGAGGCTTTCATTTAGTGTTAAAAAAACTGCTCACCAATAAAATAAGAATTAATGGAGCTAAGAAGCAGTAAATATAATGAAATGAGATCCAACAGAAATTCCAAAATGGCCAATGAGGTTGGTTTGCAATTGCCACAAAGGAAGAGTTCCTTAGAAGATTTTTTGATGCCAGCCATCAGAAAGCAGACAGTGAAAGCACACACACACAGACGCACATATTCCTTAGTCTACCACACTCACATGCTCCAAATTAAAGTTGTTGGTCTTTCCAATTCGCTTCTTGGTGCTCACCTCACCTGAATTTTCCCTTCCCCTAGTCCTTTTCCTACCTCAACTTCTTTGTCTATTTATTATTACTACTACTACTTCTTTAGCGACAGAAGGTTGAAGATGAAATACATCGTATTATGCCACAGCCCACAAGTTTAAAACCTTAATCCATACTACAGGGTTAAAGCATGGTGAACGAGTTCAAACATGTAGAACCTTCTTCTGATCTATCTATCCACAAAAGGGATAGGAACGAAAAATACAGATATTTGAAGGAATACTTGTTGATGGCCCTACGAGTTCGAAGTTTACATGAGGCTAGTTGCAGAATAGACATGTGACCTGAGCTGATGATGGGAATGGAAACACTAATACACATCACTTTCCAAGTAATGTAGAACAAAGGCCACCATTCTTTGCGGTCACTTTCTCCCTCTTGATGCTCGGATCTTGTTTGCACTTTGCACCCTTTAATCACACACAGTAATTTATTAGTGTCGGCAAAAACTTCCATGGCCTCAAATCTCACTCCAGTATTATTATTCATCCTTTACTGTCCTTTCTCACAAAGTATTTCTCCTTTAAACTCTAGGAACATTAACTATAACTGCTGCATCTTAATCATTTTATTGAACTCTACTTGTTCTAAACCATCCAAATCAAGAATAAGCCTACGAGGTTCAAGGACAGAATACACTAAGAAGTAACAATGAGAAGGAAGGTCATCAAGGGGATGTAGCTCAGATGGTAGAGCGCTCGCTTAGCATGCGAGAGGTACGGGGATCGATACCCCGCATCTCCATTTCCAATTTTATTTTTCAATTTGTGCTTCTTTTTTTCATTTCCCCGCCGGTTAGGTTTTGCGAGAACTTTTTCTCCCTAGAGTTTTATGTAATCCCATTAATTTGTCACTAATACTTTATTAGACTCTGTTAATAATCTCTGACCATGTAGATTTCGGCTGTTGAACAGGTAGATCTTTTGCAGTAAAAGGGTGAAGTAATCATTCTCGAATTTGTCACTATCAAATAACTGCGAGTTGGTTTATGCACCAAAGCTTGGTGCTTTTTTGAAAGCATAGTTTGGCTATTAGCTTCAAGTTTCAAATTATTCTCAAATTCTTAGCTTGAGCATTATCTCTAATCATTCACCCATATTGGGCGGGATGTTATTGAGAAATTTGCGTGATAGGCACCAACTTTTTTGCTATCTTTGTTGACTGCGTAATATTTAATATTTGATTATATGGTTAGTTGTTATTGGAATAAGCAAACAAATACAAGACTGTGCTTTCCTCTGTTTGGTGGAATTGAGTGGCATGTCGTTGTCTAACTCCGAGACAGTTGAAAGATAGAATGTAGTTGTCAAAAGGTATTTTGCAGGTTTAGACAAGAGTGTGCCATCCCTCTGAAGCTGAAGAAGTTGTTAGGAGAAGAAAATAGACATGTACTAATGGAGCGTAATGTTCTTTATTTTCAAAAAAAAAAAAAAATCAAATTTCAATACTCCATCCAGATTTAGATAGAAGACAAAGTTGACTTTTTTTTTTAGAAATTAAGGAACCTAAATAAGTTACTTAATCATATTGTATATTGTATATCTTTATATTATATATCAGTTTATAAGTTAGGCAAATTAATTTAGAGAAAAAATAATAAATATAAATATTTTAAAGTAATGTAATTAACTATTTTAATTTCTTTAAAAAAAAACAACTATGTCTTATGTCTTAAGGCTCAGGCTCACAGTCAACAAACCATATGCTTAGTATTACTCCTTACAATTACCTGGGAAATGGATTCCGTTTGAGTCATCCATACTTGAGTTTTAATGACCAGCATGTTGCTTGACTTGGGAATGAGAGGTTCCCAAGTCAACAAGAGAATACTGTAAATTTGATATCCAATGAAGCATGTAAGTTTTCATTCATTAATGGGCCTACCTGAACTTAGACTACTACAAGGATTACTTTGTGTCTTTTAGTTGATTTTGAAACTGAAACTCATTTTTCCAACTAGTACTCTGTTTCGTTTGTTGTTTTCCAAATTATTTGTACCGATGTCTGCGTTATTCATGTCATGGAAAGAAAACAACTCAGTAGAAATCTATTCTCGTGCTGAAGAAGAGTATAGATCATGAATATCTCAGAAAAAGAAAATCGATGAACAGAACAGGTAATCTGGATGTTTTGGTTGGAACAATCAATATTTAAGACGAGAAACTACAGTTACTGGTAGCTGTAACTACCCACCATGTAATTAACTGCTGGTTCTAGCCTCTAATTAAATGTGTGAAAGCAAACCTGTATCTAAATAGTTCTTTTTTTCGTTCTTGTGTTGATCTCTGGTGCCTAGTTGATCATAAGCACTTACTAAACAGCTGTGATATTTTAAAAACTAAAGCAAGTGTTTCATACACCTTTGTGGTCTGTTTATTCCCATCATTCACTGATGTTGGGTTGACAGTTACAAGTTTGTTAAATATCAAGCTGCATATGGGAGTGGCCATTAGACTATATAATTAACAAGTCAAGTAGGTATGTGTTACGGCTCTGCACTTTTTGAAGCTCCTTCTTTCCCTTGAGGAGGATCACAGCCCTGTGGCCTCTTTGGTATTCGTATCTCTAAGAATACGTCATTATATAAGTGAGCCTCTATATTCCTCCACTCTGCATCCTCTGGCATCTCAAGCCTTCGTACATATCCATATTCCCACCAGTGGCCACACCTCCAATCACTTGCTTTTGTCTGCTGCTTCCACTGCCCACTAATTTCCACAACCTTCCCATTATCAACATGCACTTGAATGCTATTTCTCCCAGTTCCTGTTTTGACAACAAGTCACCGGTGTCACGTGTATGTTTTGACTAGTTAAGCATGTTTTCATTGTTTGAACTGAACGAAACTTGGCCTCATTCACAACTCTTGGTGACTGATTCACTCGATTGCTTACTAGTTTTATGTCTCCGCCTTTACTAACCAGTTTCAATATTTTCCCAGGACATAGTAAAGAAAAGTTTGGTGCAAGGGTGATAGATGAAGGGCTAAGGCCTAAGGTATAGGGCCTCTGATTCCCAGATTCTTTGCAAGTCTTGAAAAATGGTGAGGCAGTCTCCTTGTTTCATAATTATTTCTTTTAAAGATAGACTAAGTTTAGAACTAAGAAATTGGCCATGGTGATAGATGAAGGGCAATTTATCATACCTGGTAATTCTGCCTTTAACATGTAACCTTGGTCAGTCTGACCCCAATCCACTGTGCTTTGTCCGGAGCTACGTAGGTTAGATAACAAGATATCGGACTCAAACTCCCAGAGAGGGAAGGCATCAGAAGGATCGAAGAACTTGCCGAACAACATTGGGCTGAAAAGTGACCCATCACCAAAAATTTTATGTCCTGTGGGATTAGCCTGGCTGAAGAACCTCTTGAATACCTCTTCTCCCAAAGAAATGCTCCATTTATGTGGAGTTTGATTGTCCGTTTGAACCTCAAGCCTCCTAGAACTAGCCATTGCTGGGAAGTAATTGAAAAAAAATTAGGGACAATGGTGGAGAGAGTTTGTGGTCTCTTCTTATAGTGGGAAACAGGCCATCTGATAGAGAAGAGCATAAATACCTTTGGCATATTTGAGGGCTGTAAAGCTAAGGGGGAATATTTTTGTTTTCTACACTTAGACTCATCAGTAAAGGAAAATCATGCCAGGAATATTACTTATGACTAAGTTCTGTGTGTGGTAGCCCACTGCAATTTAGTTGTGAGGCACAAGACGTGGTAGAAATGGGGTGAGAAGGGTTAGAATTAGAAAGCAAGCCAACATCTACATTTTGGAGTGCTTTGGCATAATAATATGCATTATAATACATGGTCCAGGAGACCCACAAAAGCATCAATTTTCTTGTTCTTGTCCCAGCCATGAAATTTTCAGCTTATTTATTGGAACTATTGTGATTAGTCGTTATACATGAAGAATCAATGGATGCTCTCGGCTGCTGCAGCCTGGTTGTTTATGACAAATTAAGGTAACGAACCTGTCTTGGCTATATATTTTAACAAGATTGTCATGTTACTTACGGAACTGCTGCTTTTTTTTGACACTTTAAGATCTTTTTTTTCCATGGAGAATAAACTGTGGTCATCATTAATTTGTCTGCTCTCATAGATGTTGAACATGGTGGATCTTGGTTCCTTGTGATTAAGTCATAGAATCCTTTATCATTAAGCTGACAGCTCTCACATGATATGAATGAACTTCAGCTTTCAATACTAGGATGATTTTTTTTGCCAGCCCCTTGCCATTTTCCAGGCCACTGGACTTGAAAAATAGAGTTCATTTCATTGGTTAGTTGTTAAATTTATGCAGAACTGCAATAAGTTCCTCAAAATTTTAGTCATAAGCAGATAGCTTTAACAAAAGTATGGTATATTGTGAGAGTTATCAGTACAAAAAATAAAATTTAGAGGTCCATTCAATCAAGCACCCAACCTTATGCTAGGAAATTACCAAATTTACTGTTAATGGAGGTTATCAAGAGTCAAGACACATCTATAAGTTATAGGATATTTATTGTAAAATTTTAGGAGGTTTTTTTTTTTTTTTTAAATACCCATATAATCCTAAAGTCTAGAGATATTCTGGGCATCTTCACCATGAATTGATCTGGCAGCCTATAATCTTATAAATGGCCATTGGGGAGGATGGAAGAACATTAATTAATTTACAGAATCTGGGTGATGTGTCTCTGCACAAAGCAAAGTAGTGTGAAGGGAATCTTAAATGGCTTTGGCAGGGAATGGATACGTGTGAGTGTTATGAACTGTGATGCTACACATCTCAATCTATATATATATATAACACAAGTTTAAAGGCAAGAGGATTGAAGCAATGAGGCACATTAGTTAATGATTCAGAAAGGCATCTGGGAAGGTAGCTTTTGGGAAAAGAAGGCACCTTCTTTTATCTGGTTGTCCTTTGATGGATGTTTTGGAATTTTGAAGGCACTTTCAACGGTGGGTGGGACCTATTCCCTGCAAGGCGGTGCCAACAATGGCTGCTTTTTGTTATCTTCAACTTTTAATTATCACTCCTCCAATTATCTTGTTTGATTCCTTATTGTTAATTTTATGGATCTGTATCTCCTCAACCTTCAATCATGTCATGCTAAAACTTGTTACAAGCTGCCATACCTGTCTTTTATGTAAACAGATTCTGTTTTTAACCATGCTGTTTATTTATAAATATTTAATAATATTGTATTTATATTAATGAATCAGATTTTATTTTTATTTTTTGATAAGAAAGATGGCTGAGAAGCCTACATGAAAACAAAGTTACACTACACAGGAAATTAATCTCAAACCCTTTTGGTCCACCCAAGTCCATAGGCTATTAGGACAGGAAACAAAAATTTCAGACTTGTTGATACCCCATTTAGCTAGGGCATCGACCACTCTATTTTGAGCCCTTGGAATGAACTGACGGCACACCTGCCAATCCTTGTTAAGAGTCTTCTTGATCTTCTCTTCCAGCAAACTCCTCCCAATGAAGCTCTCATTATTAAACAGATTAATAAGCACTTCCGCATCAGCCTCAAGGATAATTTTTCTGAATCCCATATCCCAGGCTAATTCCAAGCCCACTAACATAGCCCAAGATTCAGCAATAAAGGATTGGCAGATTCCAATTTCCTTTGAGAAACCTACAAACCATTCTCCTTGGCAGCCCCTAAGGACACCCCCACACCCCGCCTGTGAAGAAGACAAAGTCATCGCCCCATCAATATTGAGTTTAGTCCAACCAAAAGGCGGTTTAAGCTATCCATTATCAGAGATGATAGGGTTGGAAGGGGATAACAGATCAGCCCCATTAGAAAACCTTGTCTAGGACTGGGAAATAACAAACTCAGGCTTACTGGGTTTAACAAAACCTGGTTCAAACAGAGATTTATTTCTCTAATCCCATAACCACCAAATTGCAACACCAAAAACCAAATTCCAGACAGATTCCGAACCTCTACCAAGCTTCTTAACAAGATTCATTTTCAACCACTCTCTAAGGCTAGCTGAAAAGAAAGATGGAGCATACCTTGGATGGATGAGATTAATCCATAAATTCTTAGCGTAGGTACAATCTCGCAAAATGTGAAGAATATCTTCAATATCATTCTGGCAATGAGAGCACCACGCAGAGGCCTGAGACTAAGAGCTCCTCCAAAGGTTTGTAGGAAGTTTACCCAAACTAACCTTCCACATAAACACCCGTATTCTCTCTGCCCCATTCCACTTCCAAATTATCTTGTAGAGATCGTCCCGCAAAAAATGGTTACTGCCTTCTAAGAGGAAGTAGGCGCTTTTAACAGAATAGGCGTCGTCAGTGGATGCCCCCCAAGATAGTAAATCCTCACCTGCATTAGATCTAGGATGTAAGAAAGGGATCAGATATTGCAAACCTGAAGGAGATAACAAACTTGAAACTTTCCTTACATCCCAAGCACCCTCAAGAGCCCAATCAGCAACCATAGACTCATCCTCTTCTGCAGATATCGATCTTCTACAGAAGTCTTTCAATCTGATATTGCTATCAATCCAGCAGTCATTGAGAAAGCTTACGGATATGCCATTTCTCACCTACCATTTGGCACCTTTGTTGACTAATTCACTGTGGGAGCAAATAAAACTCCATAGTTTAGAGTCTCCTGGAAGAAAAGAGAAGATAGATTCACCTTCCCTAAGCATATATCGGTGCTGCAGGATGTCCCACCATAAGCTTTTAGACCCTAAGGTCAGGGTCCAGGCCAGCTTGGCACCACAAGCATTGTTCATAGAAGACAGGTTTCTAAAGCTGAGTCCTCCAAACTGAAGAACCGGCTATCACCCAAGAGGGGGGGTGAATTGGGTGTCTGATAAAACTTTCGAAAACTTTGAAAATCTTTTTCGCAAATTAGTTCGAATGACAGAATTAGTTTATAAAGCAATAATCGGTCATTCAAACATGTATGCTAGAAATGTAAGAGTTTAGGGAAGAGAATATGCAACCGAGATTTATCTTTTGGTTCGGCCCAATCCGACCTACGTCCAGGTCCAAGCTCCACTTGAGATTTTCAATCCACTATCTCCTTGTTTAACCGGGCACAAGAGAAAGCCTTTACAACCTCACAAGTTTGGTCGGGCACTTGTGTAGCCTTTACAATCTCTTACCGAGATATCCTCTTACGCACTGTAAGATTACAATTACCGACTCTGTAAACGAAGGATGATCCTCTCACTCCCCTTACAAGTTGTAATTAATACACCCACACTTAAGGTTCCACAACCTTAAGATTTTTACAACTAAAAGAATTAATCGGTGTTTAAGAACTCCTCACCGAGTAGATGAATGCTAATCACCGAAGTACATAATCGATCATCTCACTCTCTACCGTAAACTATATAAACATTGAGAACAGAGTGTATGAGTTAAGCGTATATTCATAATGTCGGCATTTCGGCAGTGCACGCTCGTATCTCAATTTGTCCGGTTTGAATCCTTCTCCTTTTATAGTTGATGGAAAGCATTCGACCGTTGAGCAATTCTTCCGTTCGGGATACGATCGTTGAATGTCCGTTGGATGGAAGTAGCCGTTGAGTCTCGGTTTTGGCAATCGCATTTAATGCTTTGTCGATCGAAGTTGCTTTATGCAATTTTTTGGTAATTTGTGATTATACAATCGAAACTCATCAATATATGCGGTTAAAAGCATTTGGTAATCTCAATAGATGATAATCGAAGTAATAAGATAAAATCTATGATTTTGTAAATCGTCGAGAAGTGAGTTTCAAAACGGGGGCAACTTTGCTCGAGCATAAATCCAAGCTTGCTCGGGCAAGCTTCTTAAAACTCGGTTATAAAGAGTTCCTACTCGGCGATGCTCGGGCATGGATTTTTCATGCTTGCCAATGTTGCTCGAGCATGATGATATTCATGCTTGGGCAAACTCTTGAAAGCACTAGAGAAATGCCTTCCAGACGATGTTGCTCGAGCAAGACTTTCTCCTTGCTCGGGCAAGGTTCAGTCAGAGTTAAATTCAAGAAGACATCCAAAGGTTGCTCGGGCAAGCTTTTTCTCCTTGCTCGAGCATGTGCTCGAGCATGATGATTTTCATGCTTGGGCAAGATATAGACAGAGGCGGAGAAGTGAAAGCGTATCGTTGTTGCTTGAGCAAGGTAGAAAGCATGCTTTCGGAGATATGCAGATTTGCGATGTTGCTCGAGCATGCTTTCATGTTTGCTCGGGCAAACTCAAGGCGAAGTGATTCCAAGTAGAAAGGCGGTGGTTGCTCGGGCATCATTTTTCCTTTGCTCGAGCATATGCTCGGGCAAGCCTTCTTTCCTACTCGGGCAAGCTCTTCGATTTGCGAGTTTTGCTTCGTCTCAATGTTGCTCGGGCATGATAAGAACCTTGCTCGGGCAAGGTCTTACTTTCGGATGTTTTCGGAGGTTGCTCGGGCGGGCTTTTTCCTTTGCTCGAGCATATGCTTGGGCAAGCTATTTTCTTTGCTCGGGCAAGACCTTATGACTTGGATCTTTTGCTTCGTCTCACTCTTGCTCGGGCAAACCAAGAACCTTGCTCGGGCAAGGTATTGCTTTCTGGTGTTTTTGGAGGTTGCTCGGGCATATTGCTTATGATTCAACTTGACTTTCCTCGAGCCCGATGTTGCTCGAGCAAGCTTATAACCTTGCTCGGGCAAGGTCATACTTTTCGGCTCTTTCAAAGGATGCTCGGGCAAGTTTTCCTATACTTTCGTTGCTGGGCATTCATGATCAATACACCTCAGAAAGCTCTTTAAATATATCTTCCATTTCAATAAGAATCAACTCCAAACTAGTTTTATTTCATCCATTAACATCGGATGAGTGGAGGTTGATCTTATCCAGCGTTTTTGCAGAATCCAGAACAGACTATCAACTTAAAAACATCATAACTCTTTGAATTGATCTTTGTTTTCTGTGTTCTTGATGTTTTTGAAAAGGTATTTGAGTCTAGTTTCCAATGGCACAAATTTCACCTCAATTGGATTTGTAGATTGTGAGATACACTCAAATTACCGAAGGTTGGTCTGGACTGTGACGTTGATATTTATGCTGACTTACGAAAATCATAGCTCTCTCATATTGACTCCTTTGGACTTGATATTTTTTTCAAAAGTACGTGTTGGATGTCTAGTTTAATATGCCGCTGGTTTCATGTCAATCCGATTCTTGGTTTGAGAGATATCATCGAATTACCAGAGGTCGCGTAAACAGAGCGAACAGAGTATGCTTTGAAGAAGAACCTTGCTCGGGCAAGCTTCTTCTTTGCTCGGCAAGAGCGGATTTTGGGCGATTTTGGGCTGAAAATTCACCTTGCTCGGGCAGACCTTTGTTGTTGCTCGAGCATGCCTTTAGAAACTCAATATGCTCGGGCAAAGAGTGATAGAAATAGCTGAAATTACGTAAATGCCCCCAAACAAACCAATATTCATCCAGAAGCTTGAACTTGCTTGTTTTAACTCCGAATTGAGTCGTTCCAACTTCTATTTGATCACAGAGACTTGAATATTGATATTCTCATGATATTTAACAAGTTCTTCTTTCTTCAAACTCCATTCTTGATCATTCTCTATAATTTAATTTGGACTAACCTATAATACACAAAGTAGTTAGTTAATGTCTATGATATAAACTTTTTGCTCTAGATAATGGCATCAATATAATACATCATCAAAACTAAGCATAACTAACATTCTCCCCTTTTTGATGATGGTAAATACTTTAAGAAAAATATGGATGAATATGAAAATACATTAGATGCAACATATTTTTCTTTCCATTTCTCTCCCCCTTATTTGTCATTAGCAAAAAGTTGATGTGAAGAAGAAATGCTTATAGAGAGCAAAGAAACCAGATTATGAAGCCAGATGATAGAGAATGAAGAAACTGATTTTCTCTCCCGATGAAATTATTTAAAAAAAAAATTATGCAAATTTGTTTGAAAACAATCTGGAGAGGTTTGTTAGAACATCTTTCTCAATTAAAGCACATGTGCAAAATTTAGTTGAATATAAAAAGATAGAGATTAGAAATGCTCATGTAGATTCTACAAATGATGGATGATCGATGAAGTCCATTTTCTTCGTATGCAATTTAGTTGAATCTCCGTGGCCTGAGATGAAGCAGTGGTAGACTCTCTTCCTTTATAGAACGTAGTTCAGCTTCAACCATCAAGGCATCTTTTCATAATTTAATAGTTTCTCCTTGAAGTGCATTAAGAGATATCCATACAGAATGAAATCTCCTGCTACAAATTGAGAACTTTCTTTGCAAGAGAGATTTGTGAGTGCAACCAAATATCAAAGTATCCCTTTCGATATGATATTTTCAAATAATGATAATGAAAGGAAAATATAAGATATTTTCAAATATGAAATTAACTCACCATCAAAACTAATAAAACATAGTGAGTACATATGAGCAAGTGTAAAAAGGATTTTCTTCAAATAAAGGAGATGAGCTTGTAAGATATAGAACACATGTGAATGTGAAGCTCCCCCTTAATGAATGCATGACTAAAATATGAAGCTCCCTTTAATGATACCAAACAATAATGTGACACCTAATTGGTATGAAGAAATCTTTTATGCTTTTTATGATGACGAAAATGTTTGAAGCATAACGATCATTTTTAAAAATGAGTTTGTTCAGGCTAAACTTCATCAGATAAAATTAAATTAATAAAAACAAGTTAGCCTGGCATGATTATGCTATATGGATATTACAATACCTCACTCAAGTAATATCGTAATTACTTGAGTCATAATCCTCTATTATCCATTGATGCATCATCGGCTAGCCATTATCGATGATGTGATCAATGCTTTGAAGATCTCCGATTTGATGCATAAGGATGAGTTTCGTGAAGTATGGGTTGATCAATTCATAGAGTTGTCTCGATCTTGTCATTCACGAAGGGATGAACTTCAATATCGTTTGTGGCAAGCTCGGTGTAGAATTGTTGAAGTTCCTTTCTCACATAGCTCAAGTGGTTACTCATGTGATGTCCATGACTCGTAGTCATCACTTGTAGTTCACACGAGAGGACCTTGCATGCTTATCTTCCTCTATTTATCCTCCCATCAAGTATGTTCGTGAATACTTGATTTATAGATAATATTTGAACCTTTAGAGCATTGAGATTAAGTCTTCATCTTTCAAAAATTCGTCCATCAGCATGGCATGCTCGAGTAGACAAAAATGGATGCTCGAGCATTGTTCCTCATTTATCATTTTTCTTTCACATATCCCGTTGTTGCTCGAGTAGGTTTTCAAGCGTGCTCGAGCAGCGATCTATACTTTTTCATGAACCAAGAGGATAGCATCCGCTGTTGCTTGAGCATGGTGGGCGACGTGCTCGAGCAGGACTCTTCGACTTTGTTTCTTTGAGAGACTTTTCCGTTATTGCTCGAGCGAGAAAGAGGAGGTGTGCTCGAGTAGAGTTTTCTCGTTAACCCTGTTTTTCGGTATCTCAACGAGTATCTGCATAAACAAATATATGCTTTTTGGTACTCAATTTTTCTTGAGTCCACGGGATTAGACATAGTAACTCTTATGCTCTTATAATTTAACCATATAGTATTTGAGCAAAGAGAGAACAATCAAAGATCAAATGCACATTTTTACCCAATTAAATAGACTCAAGCCAATTAATCACAGAGGGTAACAATTATGTGATACCAAGAATGTTATTTCTCAATGACAATTTGAAAATAAACTTTAAGTAGAAAAGTATGTCATTGGTATGAATTTCAGTAATCCATGGATGAGATTAAAATTTCAAAAATGATCATGAAACATGCAAATTGTTTCAAATCTTGAATGTTCTTTCAAACCATGATAATGCATTATGAAATCAAAGTTTTCATGAATGAAAGATTCATTTTTGAAACATGTTTAAAATCGATGCTCACTCTAAACATGGTGGAAGTCAATCGATTTAATGAATATGTCAAGTATGCTTGAGTTTTAGAGAACATGTTGAGCATTGTAGTTAACATGTTAAAGAATTTTCTCAAAAGCAAAAGTCATGAAGGTAGAGCTTCATCAAAACATGCTTAGCACAACAGAAATATATGAGCACAATGACTTTGCTATTGTCCAAGTGATAATCTTGCCTCTTAGAATTGAATTTAGAAACATATGAATGTTCAAGGCAAGAATATGAATATACTGAGATATTGTTACTCAAGATATGGATGAAAACAAATCTTGATGAATTTGAGTAGCAAAGAGACTACTAGGAATCGTGGATGATGAAGCAAATACTCACTAGTCCAAATGACTCAAGACCAGAATATCATCCTAGTAGGTTATTCCACTAATGGTTAATGCATTAACATTCAATGCACTAATAAATATCCATAAAGCTTGGAATAACTTGACCAACTAAGAATTTATGTTTTAAGCATATCAGTTCCACAAAACTGAATTCTTTTCTTGAAGATAGGCTTGAAACTCATATATGATCAATTTGTTAGACTTGAGGTCCAACTAGTTCGAGAAAGAAATTAAAGAGTTCAAGCAACACATTGAATTCCAAAGATCAACAGGAAAGGCTCAACTGGACAAATTTGAAACATATCTGACATTCAAATTTATTAACTTCCAATTTTGAAACACTATTTGAATGCAATACAAGTATGAATATTTTACAAAACTTTTGTCTGCATCTTCACAAAGCAGAGTGAATTGACATCAAAAACAAATTTTGGAATTGTTCATCTCACAAAACATAAGCTCAGAAAGTTATGCACAAATTCATTTACGGTCCATTTAGCAATCCGAAAAAAAAAACATTTTGAAAAACCATAAACGATTGATTGCTAAAGGAGTGCAACAAGGGACAAGTTTCTTTACCCAAATATGAATTTCATATAAGCACAAAGTATAGGGTAAGGTTAAATATCACCGTAATTCCTCTTGTCCTTCTAGTATCTTGCTTGATTGAGATGGATTGATGTAGATAACTCCTTTTCCGACGTTCACTATCAACATTAACCATTGCTTCTTTGGCTTCCTCAAGAGTCGAATTGTTTCTCTATATAGTTGTTCTCTTGAGAGGCTTTTTCTTTGATCCTACAAAGACATATAAACCTTTTTCTCCCATGGTATCCAACCGTGCTTGGATCCATTAATTGTTAAGCTTGTAGGAATCATAACATAATTCATATGCTCTTACGAGAATAATCAAATTAGAACAATTGAGTATAATGAATTAAACACGACTTTATGCATAAAGAGATGCTTTCTTTTTAAATTATCATATATGCATAAAGAGTTAAATCCTTGAACATTGCAATCTCTTTGAAAAATAAATCAGGATGTGAAAACCCAATTTTAAAACAATTTGCAATGCTCATTCCTAAGGTTACAAAATATAAAACCTTAATGAATATTTCAGATGATAGCAAGGAAGGTTTTACCATTGTATACATTTGCCTTAGGTACTTGGAGGATTGGCTTTGCTTACCCATTGCCTCTTTCTATCACATTGTCTCTTCATATATCTTTCCATGGGTGTCTGCAAAGCTCTCTCAGAGGATATAGACTTCAAGAGTCTTCTCTTTTGTGCACGACAGATCCTTCTTTTCTTGTTCTCCTCAAGATAGTTGAATGGTACTCTATGGTAGTCCATTCTTGAGACAACACACTCCTCTTGCTTGTAACCATTGCTTCTTTTGATGTTTAGACCTTGTAGCTCCAACAATGGGTGTTCTGAGAGTTCTCCTATTTGATATAGACGCTATGCTCCTTTTCATTGGTGCATGAGAAACTCTTGGCTTTTTGCTCAGCTTCTCTGTACCCTTATATCCATTTATGTTCGGATCATCCTGCATATATAAAGAACTAGATGGACATTTTGGTACCCACTTATACTTGGGTCCTTGACTGTTAGTAGTGGACCTTACTTGTCCTTTTGGAGCCCAAACATATTTGTTTCTTACATCAGAATTTTTCTTAATATAGCATGTGTAAGAAATATGGCCGACTTTCCACAATAATTGCAAACAATAGAATGATGCTTATTATGAACTATTTTGCAAGAACTGTCTTTGGTCAAAGGGATTCAATGCCAAAGGATCCATATTTGTATATCCTTTCTTCCCAAATAATTTTCCGAGAAAGATTGAAAACATTTTTGCTTTTCAAAATAGAATCGTGATTGGTTGGAAAACAATTTTATGTAGTTGTTCGAAATCATTTTTCTTAACTACACAAGAAGAATTGGAAATGTTTACCGGAACAACATCTTGAGCTTCAGATAAAGATTCATCGTAATCATGTGTCATTAGCTCTTCTCGGGAATCCTCATTCTCTTGTTCTTTCGTGTTGACTGGATCATAGAAGTGTTCTCTGATTTCACCTTCTTCATTCTCCACTTCCAAATGTTCATCAATTATGGATACGCAGCTTATAGTTTTAGATGAACTGTCAACACTCTCAACTTCAACATGTTTGTTAGAAGCATTCATAAAATCAAGAGTATCCCAAATTACTTTAGCACTAGAGCAAAACTTGATTTTCTCATAATCATTTTCGGTTAAAGCACTATATAAAATTTTCATTGCTCTAATGTTCAACGAAAACACTTTCTTTTCCTTTTCGGTCCAATCCTTTCTTGGTTTGAAATCATAGACATTTATAAAAACATTCCACATATCAAAATCAAAACATTTTATAAACGATTTCATTCTAGCTTTCCAAAACCAAAAATCAACATCTTTGAAGAACGGTGGAATGGTATAATCAAAACCTTCGAAAACGAACAACACCCAAAATCAGCCATTGACAACTCTTGAGACTGTTAAGTCCTTTAAACAAGAGCGGCTGGCTCGATACCAAATGAAGAACCGGCTATCACCCAAGAGGGGGTGAATTGGGTGTCGATAAAACTTTCGAAAACTTTGAAAATCTTTTCGCAAATTAGTTCGAATGATGAGAATTAGTTTATAAAGCAATAATCGGTCATTCAAACATGTATGCTAGAAATGTAAGAGTTTAGGGAAGAGAATATGCAAGCGAGATTTATCTTGGTTCGCCCAATCCTTGACCTACGTCCAGTCCCAAGCTCCACTTGAGATTTTCAATCCACTATCTCCTTGTTGCTTAGGGCACAAGAGAAAGCCTTTACAACCTCACAAGTTTGGTCGGGCACTTGTGTAGCCTTTACAATCTCTTACCGAGATATCCTCTTACGCACTGTAAGATTACAATTACCGACTCTGTAAACGAAGGATGATCCTCTCACTCCCCCTTACAAGTTGTAATTAATACACCCACACTTAAGGTTCCACAACCTTAAGATTTTTACAACTAAAAGAATTAATCGGTGTTTAAGAACTCCTCACTGAGTAGATGAATGCTAATCACCTGAAGTACATAATCGATCATCTCACTCTCTCGTAAACTATATAAACATTGAGAACAGAGTGTATGAGTTAAGCGTATATTCATAATGTCGGCATTTCGGCAGTGCACGCTCGTATCTCAATTTGTCCGGTTTGAATCCTTCTCCTTTTATAGTTGATGGAAAGCATTCGACCGTTGAGCAATTCTTCCCGTTCAGGATACGATCGTTGAATGTCCGTTGGATGGAAGTAGCCGTTGAGTCTCGGTTTTGGCAACTGCATTTAATGCTTTGTCGATCGGGTTGCTTTATGCAATTTTCTTTGGTAATTTGTGATTATACAATCGAAACTCATCAATATCTTGGTTAAAAGCATTTGGTAATCTCAATAGATGATAATCGAAGTAATAAGATAAAATCTATGATTTTGTAAATCGTCGAGAAGTGAGTTTCAAAACGGGGCAACTTTGCTCGAGCATAAATCCAAGCTTGCTCGGGCAAGCTTCTTAAAACTCGGTTATAAAGAGTTCTACTCGCGATGCTCGGGCATGGATTTTTCATGCTTGCCAATGTTGCTCGAGCATGATGATATTCATGCTTGGGCAAACTCTTGAAAGCACTAGAGAAATGCCTTCCAGACGATGTTGCTCGAGCAAGACTTTCTCCTTGCTCGGGCAAGGTTCAGTCAGAGTTAAATTCAAGAAGACATCCAAAGGTTGCTCGGGCAAGCTTTTTCTCCTTGCTCGAGCATGTGCTCGAGCATGATGATTTTCATGCTTGGGCAAGATATAGACGAGGCGGAGAAGTGAAAGCGTATCGTTGTTGCTTGAGCAAGGTAGAAAGCATGCTTTCGGAGATATGCAGATTTGCGATGTTGCTCGAGCATGCTTTCATGTTTGCTCGGGCAAACTCAAGGCGAAGTGATTCCAAGTAGAAAGGCGGTGGTTGCTCGGGCATCATTTTTCCTTTGCTCGAGCATATGCTCGGCAAGCCTTCTTTCCTACTCGGGCAAGCTCTTCGATTTGCGAGTTTTGCTTCGTCTCAATGTTGCTCGGGCATGATAAGAACCTTGCTCGGGCAAGGTCTTACTTTCGGATGTTTTCGGAGGTTGCTCGGGCAGGCTTTTTCCTTTGCTCGAGCATATGCTTGGGCAAGCTATTTTCTTTGCTCGGGCAAGACCTTATGACTTGGATCTTTTTTCCGTCTCACTCTTGCTCGGGCAAACCAAGAACCTTGCTCGGGCAAGGTATTGCTTTCTGGTGTTTTTGGAGGTTGCTCGGGCATATTGCTTATGATTCAACTTGACTTTCCTCTGAGCCCGATGTTGCTCGAGCAAGCTTATAACCTTGCTCGGGCAAGGTCATACTTTCGGCTCTTTCAAAGGATGCTCGGGCAAGTTTTCCTATACTTTCGTTGCTGGGCATTCATGATCAATACACCTCAGAAAGCTCTTTAAATATATCTTCCATTTCAATAAGAATCAACTCCAAACTAGTTTTATTTCGTCCATTAACATCGGATGAGTGGAGGTTGATCTTATCCAGCGTTTTTGCAGAATCCAGAACAGACTATCAACTTAAAAACATCATAACTCTTTGAATTGATCTTTGTTTTCTGTGTTCTTGATGTTTTTGAAAAGGTATTTGAGTCTAGTTTCCAATGGCACAAATTTCACCTCAATTGGATTTGTAGATTGTGAGATACACTCAAATTACCGAAGGTTGGTCTGGACTGTGACGTTGATATTTATGCTGACTTACGAAAATCATAGCTCTCTCATATTGACTCCTTTGGACTTGATATTTTTTTCAAAAGTACGTGTTGGATGTCTAGTTTAATATGCCGCTGGTTTCATGTCAATCCGATTCTTGGTTTGAGAGATATCATCGAATTACCAGAGGTCGCCAGAAACAAGCTGAACAGAGTATCTTTGAAGAAGAACCTTGCTCGGGCAAGCTTTCTTCTTTGCTCGGCAAGAGCGGATTTTGGGCGATTTTGGGCTGAAAATTCACCTTGCTCGGGCAGACCTTTGTTGTTGCTCGAGCATGCCTTCGAGAAACTCAATATGCTCGGGCAAAGAGTGATAGAAATAGCTGAAATTACGTAAATGCCCCCAAACAAACCAATATTCATCCGGAAGCTTGAACTTGCTTGTTTTAACTCCGAATTGAGTCGTTCCAACTTCTATTTGATCACGAGACTTGAATATTGATATTCTCATGATATTTAACAAGTTCTTCTTTCTTCAAACTCCATTCTTGATCATTCTCTATAATTTAATTTGGACTAACCTATAATACACAAAGTAGTTAGTTAATGTCTATGATATAAACTTTTTGCTCTAGATAATGGCATCAATATAATACATCATCAAAACTAAGCATAACTAACACAAACTCCTTAGGTTGCTTCATCTGTTCCCAACTAACAGGGTGGAAACGTCTTTCATTATTCACATGTCCCCAAATGAAATTGCTTTGTAACCTTTCAATGTCCAAGCATGTAGACCTAGCTAATCGAGCCACTTGCATGGATAGAGGGGAATAGTGCTAAGAACCGACTTGGCCAGATTGATTCTGCCAGCAATAGAGAGGCTACTGATCTTCCAAGCGGATAGTTTAGAACGAACTCTGTCTACCACATATTGAAATTGGGCTTTAGTACTCCCATTTCGAGAGAGGGGGAATCCAAGATACCTTCCTATCTCACCAGAAACTTTCATTTCAGTCATATTGCTGATCCGTAGCTTGGTATGCAGCGGAACTCTAGGTGAAAAATAAATAGATGATTTTAGTCTATTAATTTTCCCCCCTGAGGCTCCCATAAAATTCTCTAGACAACTCATCATGCACCTAGCTCGGGCTTCTAAAGCAATCCCAAACAGCAATAGGTCATCAGCAAAAAGTAAGTAGGAGACCCTCAGACCAGTTGAAGAGGTGTAAATAGGACGCCAATTGCCATTGTCAACCTCATCACAAATCAGGTGCGATAGTCTATCCATGCAGAGCACAAATAAAAGAGGTGATATAGGGTCACCTTGCCTAAGTCCCCTGCGAGGGTAAAACTATACTATTTGAGCACTATTCCATAGCACATTGCATGAAGCAGAGAAGACACAATTGATGATTAGATCAATTAGAGAACTATCCAGCCCTATATCAACGAGAACTTGAGCTAGAAACTCCCAACTAATTCTATTGTAGGCCTTTTCGAGATCAATCTTCATTGCCATCAGCCCATTCTTACTACGATTACGGCTCATAACATGCATAATTTCCTGTCCAATGATGATATGGTGATAACAATGTAACTAGCAAGTGTGTGTCGCTTCAAACCTACATGCATTTTGCTTTGGGCCTGTACTGTTGGTTTTTTTTCCCCTCCAATTGTCATGAATTTTTTTTTTCAATTCAAATACCTTTAAGAGATTATTATTCTGAAAAGGAAAAAAAATTTATGGCATAACTCAATAGAAGGCAAGAAATAAGCATTATGTAGATTGTAGAGGTCATATAATGTAACCTCTATTCATGCTTTGTGCGTTTATGAAATAAAATATTCTTGCAACGGATTCTTTTTAAGATCAAGCTCATAACCATGTTCTCATAATAAAAATATATATAATCTCCTGAAAACTAATCTCTGTAATTTTCCCAATCAAAAAAGAGTTTAATGTGGAGCGTTTAAGAGCTGAATTTTATTTATAAATTTTTATTGAGTTGGATTTTAAGGCTTTTTTTATTCACGGGCCTAAAAAGGCAAAAACATTATGAAATAGAGTTCTGTTTGTTACTTTTTCTGAGTTTTAAGCCCAAAAAAAACAAGATCAAGAAGCACAACTTTACGGGTCTGCAAAAATAAAAAACTATGGGCCTTTAAAAACTATTAATTTATCTGACATGTGTTACAGTATTAAACTTCTTCTACATGGCCCTCGGCCGCAAGAATTAAAAGTCTACCCCCGCGTGTTTAACTAATAAATGGGTTGATACTTTTACCAAAGAAAAGGGTTCGATTTTGGAGTTGGTCAAGACGTGAGAAACATTTTAACCTTGGGTACCTAGGTAAACACCGAGAGTTATAAACGCTCGCCTCGCCTAACATTGATATCACTTAGGAGGAAGTCGCCTACTCGAGATCATGGGTGAGGCTCAACCCTTTCCTAAAATTTATATATATATATATATATATATATATATATATATAAAGAGTTAAAAGTCTAACTTTGAAAATTTGATATCGAGTGATAAAAATCAGGTACCATCATGAGAGCATGATAAAAAAACTATAAAGACCTAATTAAAGTCGTATAGAACTATCAGAACCTAATAAGGAACACTATAGGAACCTTATTAAAGTTTAAGTGAAATTATAGGAACTTGTTAATTAATATTCCTAAAATAATAATGGGCAGTGGACTAATAAATCTCTTTCTAAAAATATCAATAGTAACAATTTTTGTCCAAAATATCAATATTATTATTGTAGAACAATCTTAAAGAGATATTAAAAGTCATACCACTCAGTTAGGCCTTCAGCTTCATGTGTGCTCATTCTAAATTTTTCTCAATGAAAAACTTTTGAGGTATTTATCTGTTTTCACATTTCTGAGCTGTAGTATGGTATCATTTATTGTAAATTTATATTATATTCAATTATATATTTTTTGAGAAAAATATATAATTATATTTTGATGAGATGATGGTTTTGGTGCGTGTGGAGATTCTTGTTCCTTCTTTTAAAACTCTTTTTTCTCATAAGAATCTATTAAAAAAACCCATTTAAAAACAAAAATGAATATGCAGCATTTGCAAAGGGGCACATAACTCTATGATTGTTTGGGCATCTAGGCCCACTTACCAAGAAAAAATAAGGAAAATTTTTAAATAAATACCACTTGAACTTGAAAAACCTAAAAAGTTTGTTAGTACATAAAAATGACAAATAGGTCTTATGGACTATTCTGAAATTTTGAAACATTGTGATTTTACCAAAATGTCCCTCAATTTTATTTTATTTTTAAAAAGAAATAAGCTAGTGCGGGAGCTCACGGTTGGCACCACCCTGCCGGCGGACTCCAATTGTCGGAGCTCCAATGACAATTTGAATAATGTGATTGAGTACTTGAGCTCCATAAACCCTATCCGGCATCATTAATAAGTTAAATAAAAGCAATGACAAGTTAAGTATAACGATTAACAAATTATGCTCTTGAGGTTATGAATGATTACACTCAATTTGTCATTATCAATACTAAAGTTGTCATTACCTTTATTCAACTTGTCAATGACGCTTGATAAGACTTAAAGAGCTCAAATAGTCAATTTCATTATTCAAGTTGTCACCGAAGCTTCGACCGCCGGAGCTCAAGCCTTGTGAGATTTTTAAAAATTGAGGGGCATTTTGGTAAAAAAGAAAACATTCCAAAGTCTCTTGAGGCCTAACTTACATTTTCATGGGATCAAACGTACCTGGAGGAAAGTTCAAGAGGGGATTGAGGTTTTGCCAAACGCTCAACTGAAATGGAAGTGGAGTAAGGATGGGGCCTTCTCTGTGAAGACAGCCTACAACGCTCTTAACCAAGACACGCTACCTCCGGATCCACTATGGGGAAAAGTATGGAAGCTCAAAATCCCTGAAAGATGTAAAATGTTCCTCTGGCTCGTGTTACACAAAAGGATCTTAACGAATGCAGCAAGGTGCAAATGTGGCTTGACTAGCGATGCTCGCTGCTCGATTTGTTCTTCTGCGACTGAGAACCTTCTCCATGTTCTTAGGGATTGCCCTGACACTCTTAAGCTGTGGCGGCAACTTGTTCCTCCAAGTTTGTGGCGCACGTTCAGCTCCCTTCAGTTTGATGCTTGGATCTGAAGAAAGAGCAGAGTCGCAGAGGAAATAGACAAAACAATGAATGGAAAGAATGCTCAGTGCGGTTACTGTGCACTTTATCTAATATATATAATTCACAATGTGAAATCATCTACAGTACATGTACAATTTGTGAGTCACTAAGTCGATACATTGAACCCATGGAATCCTAACTAAGTTGGTTAGTGTAACTAACCCATACAAACCTAAGAATATGATTAATTATTCTAATATCCCCCGTCAAACTAAGGTACATCTCAGTAACACCCAAATGTTTCTTAAACATAGCAAAGGCACGACGAGGAATTGGTTTGGTAAAACCATCGGCAACTTGACGCGAGGAGGGGATGTGGCACACTCGAATATCTCGGCGAATGGCATGATCTCGGACAAAGTGCAGGTCTAATTCCAGATGCTTAGTCCGAGCATGAAGGATAGGATTAGTCATCAACACAAAGACTCGATTATCACGAACACTCGTGGAACATGAAGCAAACGAACCTCTAACTCACGTAGGAGAGACCGGATCCATAAGAGTTCACCAACGTAGAAGCCATGCTTCGATATTCAGCTCCAAGTACTAGAAATAGACACAGTAACCTGCTTTTTAGAGGACCAAGAGACAAGATTAGGCCCAAAATAAATGCAATAACCAGTAATACTCCTGCGATCATCCCTATCAGTGGCCCAATCAGCATCACAAAAAGCAACAAGAGTAGGACTCGAGAGAAGGTTTGAAAAGTAGACCATGAGAAATAGAGCCAAAGCAAGATAACGAAGAATGCGTTTCACGGCCTTCCAATGTTCCAAATATGGTTCTTGCATAAATTGACGAGACCTTCGACAAAGAAACTAATTTCGGGATGGGTGATGGTGGCATATTGAAGAGATCCCACAATAGTGCGGTAGTGAGAAACATCACCAAACAATTGAGTGCCTGTCTTGACAAGAATAGTGCCAGAGGACATAGGAGTAACATCTGGACGAGCCTTGATAAAACCAGCCTTAGACAACACCCCACGAATATACTTATCTTGGGAAAGAAAAAGAGAACCATCCGAAAGTCGCTTGACTTCAATGCCCAAAAAATAGTGCAAGGGGCCAAGGTCCTTCAAGGCAAACTTAGCATGTAAGGCTGAAATGAGAGTAGATATCGCAGGAGGAGAAGTACCTGTGAGAATAATGTCATCAACATACACCAACACATAGGTCACCTCAGAAGCAGTCTTGCGGATGAATAGGGACTGATCACACTTACTATTGGAGAAACCAAATTGGTTTAAAGCGGTGCAAGACGCTCAAACCAAGCACGAGGAGCCCGCTTAAGACCATATAATGCCTTAGTGAGCTTACAAACTAAGGACTTATCTTGAGTTTCAAAACCGGGAGGCTGATCAATGTAAACCTCTTCACGAAGAAACCCATTCAGAAACACACTATTCACGTCAATATGTCGAATAGGCCAGCGATGAGCCACGGCCAGAGAGAGAATCAGTCGAATGGTCACAGGTTTATTAACAGGGCTAAAAGTCTCCTTAAAGTCAAAACCTGCTTGTTGATGAAAACCCTTAGCCACAAGATGAGCTTTATTCTTCCAAGTACCATCCGAGAACGTCTTCTTTTTAAATATCCATTTGCATCCAATAGCAGATCTGTCAGGGGGAAGAGATACTAGTTGCCACGTATTATTGGCCATTAAAGCCGCATACTCAGCATCCATGGCAGATTTCCACCGGACGACTAAGAGCATGAGAAACGAGATGTAGGTTCATCGGTAGAAGGACCAACAAGAAGAGCTTTAGGTTTGAAAATACCATTCATAGACCTAGTAACCATCCGAGGAGGCTCGGGAACTAGGTGAGGAGACTCGGAATTGTAGCGAAGAAGCATCACTTGGAGAGGATGAAGATGGAGTGGAACAGTGTAAATGAACAGCATTCGGGAGTAGTAAGAAGATCAGTACCATCTGAAGAGCCAGGAGCACCTGTAGGAGAGCAAACAGGAGACAAACCAGGTGAACCAGCCAAATCAGACTGAAGACAAGGAGGATTACCGGGAGGCAAACCAGCATCTGACGCGTGGGAAGCAATAGATGAGGGGCGAGCAAGTCTACCAAAGGGAAATTCACTTTCATTGAAGACGACATCCCGAGAAATGTAAGTGCGGCCACAAGGATCCCAACACCGATAGCCCTTATGAACAGGACTATAACCAATGAAAATGCACTGGACAGACCGATACTGCAATTTGTGACGATTATAAGGACGAGTATGAGGAAAACAGAGGCAGCCAAATGTCCGTAAGTGACGAAAGCCAGGTGCCCGGCCAAATAACTGCTGAAAGGGAGAACTTTAGGCTAAAACTCGTGAAGGCAATGCGTTAGTAAGATAAACAACGCGGTATGAAAAGCCCCGGCCAAAGAGTAGAGGGCAAACAAAGATTTGCTAGGAGAGTAAGACCAATTTCGGTGATCGTACGATGTTTGCGTTCAAGAACCCCAACCCCGCTCATGAGTGTAAGGACAACTCAGGCGATGGAGAATACCATGGTCATGCAGAAACTTACCAATTTTCAAGAACTCAGCCCCAGAATCAGATTGAACAGCAAGAATAGAAGCACCAAATTGTAACTCAACCATAGTCTTAAAATGCAGAAAATTTGAGTAGGCCTCAGATTTAGCACGAAGTGGATAAAACCACACATAGCGACTGAAAGCATCAGTAAAATGTATATAGTACTTATAACCATCAAGTGAGGTATGTGGTGCAGGTCCCCAAATATCAGTGTGAATGAGTTGTAATGGCTTTGTATATTTAGTTAGGGAAGTGGGAAAGGGTTGTTTATGAGACTTAGCAACACAACAAGAATTGCAGAAATCAAAAGAGGAATTCTTATTATTAGAAACATTACATAACTTCATTATTTGAGAGACAACGGGGAAGATGGATGACCTAGCCTGTTGTGCCAAATCCTAAATGAGGAAACAAACAGAGGAATTAACAAAAGAGCAAGTATTACAATTAATTTGCAACACAGAATTTGAAGTAGGTGAAGTTGTGAGGAAAGCAGCTGGAGACGACTTGACACGTTGAAATGATTGAAGTTGATGAAGAATCTGGCGGAGAGGATAGAGTCCAGTTTTGGTATAGCCTCGAAAAAGTTCTCTACGGGTTTGCAGATCCTTGATAACATAGACATTAGAAAAGAAGGCAATTAGAATGTTGTTATCAAGGCACATACGATAGATACTCAACAAATTCTTAGAAATGGAAGGAACATGTAGGATATCAGTTAAATGAAGGGCAGACGTAGGAGAAACGGGAATAGAGGAATTGCGTAACAACTAACCGATAAATTGAAGCCATCACCAACCGAGAGAGAATTGTGTTTAGTACTACCCGACTTTTTCGAAATATTGTGATCATCATGAGTCACATGACTCGTAGCCCCCGAGTCCAAATACCAATCGGGATCCACCACATAGAATCGGTGGAGATAAGATGTGCACTCGAGATTTGGAACCTCCTTTGTTGTCCGAGATGGTGAGAGATCGAAACTCATCATCATAGCGGTACCAAGAAGATCGAGCTTCATGACCATTTTTCTTGCAAATCGCACGTACTACCGCACCGAGCAGACGAATCGTAGAATCATTAGACGAGGAACGAGGCATACCAGATCCACGAGATCGAGGCCAAACACCACGACGACCGCCAGAACCGCGACGGCCACGAGAATAGCCACGGCCAGAACCACGAGTGTGAACAACATTAGCAGTGGCAGGAATTTCAGATGAACGATGATGGCGCTCAAGACGGATTTCTTGAGAGAGAAGCAGAGCTTCAATCTCATCTACTGAATACGGCTCCTTGTGTGAGGTCACAGAGGTGACAAATGGATCATATGCTTCTGGTAAACCTTCAAGAATTTGATCGATGTGATCCGATTCAGAGATCGGATGGCCAATAGCAGCCAGAGAGTCGACCGTGCCTTTCAATTTCAACAGATAAGCATTGATTGACAGATTTTGCAGTTTGATGGTCTTGAGATGAGTCTTGAGTTGTCGGAGTTTGGCTTTGGTTTGAGAGGTGAAATGAGTTTGAAGCTTCTCCCAAATCTTCGAGAAGACTCACGACCCAACAACACGAGTGAGAACTCCTTCGGACATCGAACAAGTCATCCAAGACATGAGAAGGTGATCTTGACGCTGCCAGTCAAGAAACTGAGGATTGTTAACAAATCCTTCACCGTCGTCGCCGGTGGCGAGATATTGAGTCGGTGGTTTGACATTTTTGTCAATAAATTGCTGCAAATCGTGACCTCGGATCGCCGTCGAGATCTGTTGCTTCCAGAGGAGATAATTGTGCTCCTCGAGCTTCACTGAAACGAGATGCGAGAAAGTGACTACATCCTTGCGTTGAATGGAGAAAGAACCGGTGGATCCAGAACTTGGAGAGGTCTTTTCAATGGAGGCAGGTTGCGCCGAGGAAAGAGATGGAGTTGGCTCTGATGCCATGAAGAAAGAGCAGAGTCGCAGAGGAAATAGACAAAACAATGAATGGAAAGAATGCTCAGTGCGGTTACTGTGCACTTTATCTAATATATATAATTCACAATGTGAAATCATCTACAGTACATGTACAGCTGTGAGTCACTAAGTCAGATACATTGAACCCATGGAATCCTAACTAAGTTGGTTAGTGTAACTAACCCATACAGCTAAGAATATGATTAATTATTCTAATAGGATCCACTGGAATCTGAATGCTAGAGGAGGGTCCCAGCAAGCTGAGGAGTGGAGGCAGTTATTTGGCATTAGTTGCTGGTGGTTATGGAGACGTCGAAATACTGCAGTTTTTGAAGATAAGAAGGTGTCGAACTTCCACATCACAGCTAACGTGTCTGCCGTAATGCGCAGCATGAACGAAGCCCGCAACCGAATCTGTCTCGTTAAGGGACATCAACTGCCCTCAAGTGCCCCTATGGAAAAATGGCACCCTCCACCATCGGGCTGGGTTAAGATAAACACAGACGGTGCCTTCTCCCACATGACCCCTGGTATCGCATGTGGCGGAGTCCTGCGGAATGATCTTGGCGGCCTCCTCAAGGCGTTCATGTTCAAAGGGGAGGATGGGGATAGTTTGTCCGCTGAGTTGTGGGGTTGCATCAATGGCCTTAAACTTGCGTGGGACCTGGGGATTAGATACGCTATCCTGGAAGTAGATTCTGTAGACACGGTGGCTCTGATAAGGGATCCTGTGAATGTAGCGCACGCAGACCGGCGACTGGTCGAAGAGATTAAAGGTATGCTGGATCGTGATTGGAGTGTGGAGGTTCATCTCATAAGTCGATGGGCGAACGCCGCTGCTGACCACCTAGCCAAAGGAGGACTATCAACCATGCCTGGTCTTCATGTTTTTTCGCAGATGGATAGGACGCTGGAGAGGCTTCTGGAAGTAGATAAAAGTTAGATAATGTTTGGTTGCTCAATTGTATCAAAAAAAAAAACTTTTTTGAGTTTTTCAAGTTTAAATGGTATTTATTTAGAATTTTCTTAAAAAACAATGATAACAAATTTTTCAAATGGAAAATGATTAATATTTGAAGAAAGCAACGAGGGAAATTTCTAAATAAATATCATCTAAATTTAGAAAATCCCTAAAAAGTCTATTAACACATGAAAAGGATAAATAGGTCTCAAGGGACTAATTTAAGATTTTGAAATGTTGTGCTTTTACGAAAATGCCCTTTAAGTTTTTTAAAAAAAAATAAAAGAAGAAATCCTTGTGGCGGGATGATCGGTTGCCAAAGCTCCGGTGACAACTTTAGTATAGAAAATGACTACTTGAGCTGAGCTCCTTAAGCTCTATCAAGCATCGTTGACAAATTAAATAAAGACAATGACAACTTAAGTATTAGCAATGACAACTTGAGTATAGCCATTCATAACTTCGGGGGCGTAATTTGTCAATTGCTATACTCAAGTTTTCAATGCCTTTGTTCAGCTTGTTAATGACGCCTGATAGGATTTATAGAGCTCAAATAGTCAATCTTTATACTAAAGTAGTTAATCTCATTACTCAATTAGTTATCGTAGTTTCGGCCGCTAGAGTCCCGCCGATTGGTTGGTGTCTCTGGCGCCAATAAGGGTTCTTTCTTTTTCTTAAAAAAGAGCTTGAGGGGTATTTTGGTAACAATACAACATTTCAAAATATCAGAATAGTCTCTTAAAACCTATTTGTCAATTTTATTTGTTAATAGACTTTTAGAGTTTTACAAGTTTAAATGGTAATTATTTAAAAAATTCTAAGGACCTTCAACGTTATACTGCCTTTGGTCTTTATTATAAGGCACCAACTAGCAAGTTTATTTGGTCTTTTTTATAAGGCACTTGCTTATTTCTAAGGAGCATTAATTATTATTTTTCATGGATGCCCCTAATAAATAAGGATAGTGGGTGAGAGTAATAATTAATACTATCTCTAATTATAAGAGTAGTTGACTTTTTTTTTGGAGAAATTAAGGAAGTTAAATAATTATAAAATATGTTGTGTTTTAGTTAGATATATATTTTTTTGGATAAATTAAGGAAGTTAAGTAAGTTAATTAATCATTTCTTATATATTGTGTTTTCATAGATTATATATTAGTTTATTGGTCAAATTATTTAGTTATTAGTTTGTATTAAGGAAATAAAGTTAAAAAAATAAAAATAGTTGGTTTTGGCCTAATTATCAATTAAACTTCCATTTTTTTCGTATAATTAATTTTACTTTCTTAATAATAATTCTTTTATAATAATAATTTAATAATACACCTATATATATTTTATAAAGTAAATAATGTTTAGTTCATTAATGTAATGTATATACACCTAAATTATACTTTTTCATATAAAATAATTTTGAGCAATTTTTTTTAATATTTTTCCCATATCAAAATCTACTAATACTTCTTCCACGATAATTAATTTAACAAATGGCGTTTATATTGATCAAGTAAGATATTCTTCTTTATTTTTTATTTTTAAATAAAATAATTTTAATATTCCTTTAAGAATATTTTTTAACTAATTTTATTCTATTAATTAACATTGTTTCTTCTTTTAACTAATTAGTGTTTTTATATAAACATGCCTTATAATACAAGCCCCGCGGAAAACGATTGGATAAAGAGTTTTAATGTTTCATGTCGTTGTATACAAAAGATACATTTTTGTTGTAACAAAAAAAAAGATTCATTTTGAAGTACTATAAAACCATAATATTTTTTATGGGAGGAAATGTTATTGTTGAGGAATTCGCTTAAGTTATCGCTGCGTTTAATAAAATTTGAAAGCTTACTTTGCGAGAATATGACTTCGTTTTTAAAATATTGGTTTGTATTTTAGGAAAAATTATTAGTTGGTGTTAAGGAAATAACTAGTTAATTTTTTTATTTCAATTTAAAAAATTAAAAGGAAGGAGCTATCCAATTGACCGCGGAAATACTGGATGCGTGCTAGGACTTTTATATAGACGGCACTTTGCGCCATTGCGCGTATGATAAATTTCGGATTCATACACCCGCAGTCTTCCGCCTTGTTAAAAATTACGACGATTTAATTATTTTCAGTTATTCACAGCTCATTCTTCGAAAGCTTTCTTGCGATTACTTCCTGGAGAAGAACATTTAACGCTTCTTTGATATCTTTGAACTGTTTTTCGTGGATCTGGTCAGAAGCATAGTTTCATTTTTCTTCAGTTTTCTTATAGGCAGCTTCCATTTCTATTTGCATCTGCTGCAGTGCTGGGCCTATTGTAAGATAATTTTTGGAAGTCTGCGATTCTGCTGGTTGAGGTCCTATTGAGCTACTTTTTCATTGCTTTTTGCTGGGCTTTTGATTGAAAGTGATCTTGATTTACATTTTTAGAGGGAAAAGTTGGGGGCTGCTTTTGTCCTAGGTTTCTTGACCACGGAGGTCGCTTCGGCAACAAGAATAAAGGTGGATTGGCGGTATATATCGAAGAGCTGAAATGTTTGCGTGCTTTTGGTGGATGAAGGGGTTTATTGGGGGTTAAGGCATTGATGAAATGTATCTCAAGCCCTTGGAATGGCAATTCAACGAATTTTGAGTGTTGCAACGGTCAGCTTTTGCGTCCTTTTGTTTCTTCTTCTTACTTCAACTGGTAACTTGCAAGAGAGTGCAGAAACACAAACAGACTTCCTTAGCCAGCTACTCGATCCGTCATCTGGATTGTTGTTAGATGATAACACGGTAAGATTTGATTTACTGGTGATATCTGATATGAGTTCGGGTTACTAGTAAAGTATACATTAAACTTTCTCTTTTCCCTCTAAAAAAAGTGTCCACAACATATGAACTTAAAATTTTGATGTTTTGAGAGACTTCCATATAAAATCAACTGTTGCTAGGAGCGGAATGATGAATTGTTGCATCTTCTTACCTATGCCCCTCCTGAATTCGCAGAAAATTGGCCCCTTTTGTTTTTCACGAAGGACGTGTTCACCTATAACTCCCTCGCGCCTGCCATCTCCCTCCCCTGCCTCCTCTTGGAGAGGATTTTGTTAGAGATTTTCTAATTTTTGAACTCTGGTGCAAATTGTGTGCTTATACTGAATTCATTAGTATGTCATGGCCTTTACCTGACATTCCCGTTCCGTCAAGCCCAAAACCTTGCTCCATCCTCAATAAAGGCCGGTGGTAGTATTTAGCTGACTTGACAGTAGGCAGCCGCCACGAATGTCTGAGACCAAGTGTCTCAAGGAACATCGTAGGCCTTACAATTGCGAAGTTTTGATGTGATATGATTGAATTAATACTTGTTGTGATAACTGATAAGATATATGACATGATACAAGATTGCATTTACCTTCTAACTTACCAGATTCTGTTCTGAAAGGCTACCTTTCATAAGATTTGCATGAGCTTATATCCGTAGTGATATTTTTTTTCATTTTCATGTACTAGCTGCCTAGTTCATGTGCCACTAATTTTGTACGATTATGCTGAGTAGCATTATCTGCACCATTATTGGTAAAAGGAATGGGTAGGCTCTAAAACTGGTTATAATTTTTTGGCTGCAGGCAGAACAATTATGGTCCTCATGCTGGGTGGATTTGATTCAGTTAAAGGGAGAGGTAGATGATCTTGTTGTATGGTTCCCGCAAGAACCATCCAGTAGCCCAGATGAAAATTCAGATATCCGATATTTGATGAGAGAAAACATCAAAAAATTGATCAATACTCACCATCCACAGTTAAAGCAAACTTTTCTTCATTGTTTGAGACAGAATGATCTACCATTCCGTGTCTCTGGAGAAGAGCCTGATTCTAAGACATGGCATGCCTCGTTTATAGAATCAATGTTTTCCAGATCCAGTGTTTTTAGAAGAAATTTGGCTCAGGAATTTCCTCAACGCATATCAGTAGCACCTAGCCCAGGTCCTGCAGTTATGTCACTGGCTCCCAGTCCAGAACCATCACTAGTGCCGGTCCCATCACCTGCCATCTCTCAAGTTCCTAAATCTGGGCATCCTTCTTCATCACCTGAAACTCCATTCTTCCGACAGCTGGATCCTCCAGCTATTGGGGATACCACTGGACGGCCATCTTCAGATGCTGATACACAGGCTGATAAGAAAAGTAATCATGAAAGAACAGTTGTTCTTGCCGTAGTAATAACTGCTCTTGGGACATTTGTAATTGCAGCACTGCTATTTTTATGCTGCCGTAGGTTTTATAGGTCTCGTCGTGGTAGACAAAATGATCAGCGACCCCTTCTCAGCCTGAGCATGAGTGACTACTCTATTGGTACGTATATCACTATTCTCTAATATTTGGTGGATTTAATGTACAATTCTCGATTAATTTGACTTTGATCTTTCAGGCTCTCCCCATTATCCTTTTGGAAATTCAGTCAAAGAGGATAAACTTGGGTTTCAGTCATCAAGTAATAGCACTGGTGACCACAAAAAGATATCATCTGTGAATGCCAATTCCTATGTTAGCTCCAATATTTTCCATACCACAGTGCAGGAAGCTCAGTCAATTGGTGCTGTCGGTGTTGCTGAGGGAACCACCACTTCTGGATTGCCTACACTAAAACCTCCTCCCGAGAGGGTGGGAACCACCACTTCCGGATTTCCTCCTTTGAAACCTCCTCCCGGGAGGGCTAGAACCACCACTTCCGGATTGCCTCCTCTAAAACCTCCTCCAGGCAGACTGAGTCCCCTCCCCCCTGAACCACCTTTTAGACCTGATAACACTGCTCCTCCTCCACCTCGACCTTCCGCACCTTCACAACCTGTGAAATCTCACTCTGATGCTGGTGGAGTTCCAACTCCAGGACCTCCTCCACCTCCTGCACCCCCACAAACACTGAAACATCATTCTAATGTTGGTGGAGCTCCACCTCCCGGACCTCCACCACCGCCACCAGCACCACCTGCTGCCAGACCAGGTGCTCATCCACCACCACCTCCTCCTCCAAAGGGCGGTATAGCCCCTCCAAGACCTCCTCCACCTAATGGTCCAAAGGCAGCACAGCAAAAATCACAGAATGCAGGAGCTGGTTCAGAAGGTGAAGGCCATGCTTCCAAAGCCAAGCTAAAACCTTTCTTCTGGGATAAGGTCCAAGCCAACTCAGATCATTCAATGGTCTGGAATCAGATTAAATCAGGATCATTCCAGTAAGGGATAATTGTCCATCTGGTTTTCTTGCCAATAAATTAAAACTTATCATTAGCTGATGATTTTCGTTATGACAAATATTTGACAGGTTTAATGAAGAGATGATAGAGACTCTTTTTGGATATAATAATGTGGATAAACACAAAGGCGAGCCAAAGAAAGAGTCATCATCCCAAGACCCTGCAACTCAGTATATCCAGATAATTGATAGGAAAAGAGCACAAAATTTGTTGATTTTGCTGCGAGCCTTGAACATCACTACAGAAGAAGTTTGTGATGCACTTCATGAGGGTGATTATCTTTTAACTTATTTTTTCTCTAGTATTCCTGATAGTATAAAATATTATGATTACAATAGCATCAGGTTCTTTTCTGAGGAATCACACATGGGCAATCTGCTGAACTTGTATTAGAATTTGAGTGCCAGAGGTCACAAAATTAAGTTTATTAATTCAGTAGACATATATGAATCAGTAGATGCTTGACATATTGTATTCCTGCAGTTCGCTGAGTTGCACTGGCATATTATGCTATCATGGGTCCTATGAAACTAGCCTCATAATCTTTGCAGATGGCGAGTGTGTAGGGCCTGTAGGCTATGATGGTATTGTTGCCAGGTTCTGAGTATTATTATATTAAGAATGTCTCAAAAATTTAGCTTATGTTGAACATGAATTAATTTGTGAAATTAGATGAAAAGACCTTTTAATGACAATTGAGCTAGTATTTTATATGTAGGATCTGGTGGATCTATGTTCCTTATTTTACTGATATGAATTATGTCTTCTGTTTTGCTATTACTGTGAATATGGACCATGGTATTAATAACCCTGCATTCAACCAAGAACATGAATTTATGATGCACTTGGTTGAATCAGCTTTGCCATAAGATGTGGATTGATACTGTTTAATGGAAATGAAATGATAGATGAAGTGAATAACAAATGATAAAATAGGAAACGTGTGGGACTAAAGCTGTCTGGACTCTGGAGCACGTAGGAATACAGCATGCATAGAAAAGCTATACTCGGTATCTGTTATATAATATTCAAATGTGTGTTTGTAGGGCACCTCTTAGATGTTGACCATGACCTCAAACCTGCCATCAGCATTTGCAGTCCTTTTTTTTTTGGCAGTATAATTTATGTGTGCGTCTTCTATATATCACTGAGGTCAATATTCTGGGACATTTGCACTTCAATAATTATTGAGTTTTAAATTATGGAAACATTATTCATCAGGAAAGTAATCACAGAAACCAAAATAATTAAGTTGTTTCTTGTTCTACTTGTATGAAAGCATTTAAACTGTCTCTGGTTGATCAGGAAATGAGCTTCCCTCAGAATTTCTGCAAACCTTGTTGAAGATGGCACCAACATCCGAGGAAGAACTTAAGCTTAGACTATTCAGTGGTGAAATATCTCAACTTGGGCCTGCAGACCGGTTCCTAAAAGCTTTGGTTGACATTCCATTTGCTTTTAAACGAATGGAAGCGTTGCTTTTCATGAGTACTTTTCAAGAGGATCTCACGGCTACTAAGGAGTTGTTTGCGACTTTAGAGGTAGGATACTAAGATTGTATCGCTCTTACCTTGTATGGGTCTGTACTTATGCACTTTATGACACTGCTATTGTCAAATAATTTCATGACAAAATGAGATGAGCATGCTTAACATGGTACCTGGAGAATCTTAGAATATTGCAATTTAAATTTATGCTTATGCATGAATTTAGAGCATTATGATGCTTTATTAGTATGCAGACAAAACGAAACCTGGATAAATGGGCCACCATCGAAACTTAATACAGAATATTTGTGCTACTATTTTCTTATTTAACACGCACAATTTTAGATAAATGGGACTCTGTTTTTCTTCTAGTAGTTTTTTCCCATAGATTTTGGTATGCAGATGTAGTACGGACCCACTTACCAATTTCTGATTAAGATGAGATTTTATTATAATCCAGTCATGGATATTATATATGCCAGTTATGTATAAACTATATATATAGAGAGAGAGAGGACATGTTTAGTCTGGGATATTGTGAGAGGAGTGATTAACTTTGTCTGGATCAAAAATTAACGGTCATTGGTCAAGACACAAGATTAATGCAAAACCGATAAATCACTCATCTCAGCAAATGTGTACCCTCTTTGGAACTGACTATTATTATGCTTTGTAATGCATATTCTTTTAGGTCTATTGTTTTGGAACTTAACATCTCAATGTCCTTGTACTTACATCTGACATCTGATATGCTAGGTTGCATGTAAGGAACTAAGAAGCAGTCGGCTGTTCCTCAAGCTTCTAGAAGCTGTTCTTAAAACTGGAAACCGTATGAATGATGGTACATATCGTGGTGGTGCACAAGCATTTAAACTTGATACGCTACTGAAACTGTCTGATGTGAAAGGAACGGATGGCAAGACCACACTCTTACACTTCGTAGTCCAAGAGATAGTCCGCTCTGAGGGCAAAAGAGCTGCTCGACTGGAAAGAGAAAATCAGAGATCCTCTGATATTAAAAAGGATGGCCGTGTTGGGGTTGTATCTGATGAAACTGAGGAACACCATCACGATCTTGGTCTCCAGGTGGTTTCACATTTGAGCAGCGAACTAGAGAATGTCAGGAAAGCAGCAACTATTGATGCTGACAGCTTAACAGGAACTGCGGCCAAACTTGGCCATGGTCTCCTTAAAATCAGAAATTTTGTGAACAGTGACTTGAAGAGCATAGAGGAAGACAGAGAATTTTGTCAGGCAGTGAAGGCTTTTGCGCAGGATGCGGAGAATGATGTCACTAGTCTGCTGGAAGAAGAGAAGAAAATCATGGCTTTGGTGAAGAGCACTGGTGATTATTTTCACGGTAAAGCTGGGAAAGATGAAGGATTGCGGGTGTTTGTGATTGTACGGGACTTCTTGGTGATGTTAGATAAGGTGTGCAAGGAGGTGACAGACGCCCAGAAGAAGCAAGCAAAAGCTCAAAAGCAGGAGGCGCCTAAAGCATCATCTTCCTCTGATGTTCGTTCACCACCTGATTTTCGTCATCTGCTATTTCCAGCAATTACAGATAGGCGGGTGAAAGACGATAGTTCAGACGATGAGAATGAACCTTGAAGTTGTATTGGAATTATTCTTTCACCATATTTTTTGACATATACTTTTATTTGTTCATTTGTTTCATCCATTATTAGTTACCGATAGATCTCCCTGCATTTGTAGGGCAGTGTTACATTTTATAGTATATTATAATCTAGAGGAGGATGTCGCGTGTTGCAATAGTATCGATCTATAGGCATACATTTCAGAATTCAGATACACACCCCACATCTCTGATAAGACTACAAATGGCCTGTTTGAATTAGCATTATAAATTGTAGATAAAATCCATCTTATATACTTATCAAATATACAATAAATCAAATTGAAAAAACAACTTCTATCATTAAATGAAACAAACACTAAGTCGTGAGGCGCTATTCAGCGTTTACTTCATCCCATTTATTTGGCCCATTGCCTTCTATACAAAATCATGTGACAACTGTTTTGTAGGTATATTCTGACTCCATTTTTACCTGTTTTATGTATTTTGGAAAAAATTGGAAAATATACAATCAAAATTTGAAAATACCAAATCATACTAGAATTACTAATTAGTTAATCCAGAAAATTAAAAAACAAAACTAATCAAGAGTAGTTTATTCAGAAATTATTATAAAAAAACAAAACTATTCCGTGCTATTTTGAAATTGATCAGGATTTTTACGGAAAAAAAGGAAGGAAGGAGGCACGGCTTCACCAATTTTTCCTATGTTCATCATCTTCATCGCACAAGGTACTGTTGATAATCTTCATCACACAGAACCAGGACGCCGAACAGGGAGCTGCCGTCCATTCTCTTCCTCGATCTCTTTCTTTTCCTCTCTGTAATCGTTGAAACCGCCAAAACTCTCTTGTATCACATGATTTAATGAAATTTTTCATGTTTTCCCCTTTATCACATCATTTAATGAAATCCTGTTAAAACTAGTCTGCAGCTTTGCAAGTATTACTTTGTTAAGATCACTGACTCCTTTTAATTTTACGCATTATTAATCTTCGTACTTGTAAAATAATATATTCACCAAAATTAATGAAATTTGCAAAAATATAATTTGAAATTTTAAAATAAGTATAATTACTGATCCTTAATATAAAATATAATTCTAAAAAATTAATTAAATTAATTAATATAACCTTTTTGTCTGTCTACTTTAATTAAAACTTTGATTGTTAAATTACTAAAAAAATTAATTAAATCAATTAAATTATTTTAATTTTTATTTTTATTTTTAAAACACCCACCACCTACTAATATAATTACCCTCCCTCTATGAAATAAATAATTTGATTATTAATGTTCCCACAATTAACAATTTATATTTCAAACCAAAAAAATCAGGGAGTAACACTTAATTCCACTCGACTGATGATTCACACCAATTAAAGATACCTTTTAATGTATTTTCTTAATTTAACGAAACATGCAAACAGGTCTAGGAGGCAGCAAACAAGGATTCAAGGAAATCTCCCATCGATCGGAGTGACACTCTTCCCCGCTTCTGAAAAGGCATTGTCCTAGCTCTATTGAATCCTAAAATTCAACTTACGGAGATAAGAGTATGCAACGAAAACCATAGAACGTTTAGTCGCTAGTTTTCGATTCGGGTATTCAAGTGTCGTTATGAATTAATCATTCCAGCCACAAGAACTCGGATAAAAAAATTCATTGATTCCCAGATAAGTTAGAAAAACACTATATTCACATCACTAACTGAAATTTTAGCTGCAACTACATCTAATCCCAAAAAAGCAAAGATCAAGCTATGATGAAATTAAAGTCTTGAAAGAGAAAAGGACTAAATTGGATAATCAACGTGAAAAACCTTTTTTTTTTAAAAAAAAAAATGCATATTGTCTCGCTCCAATTTAAGAGTCGTCGTCACCGCCTGCGCCCTTTGAAGAAGTGCCGGCCTTCTTAGGCAGTAGCAGATTGTGAATGTTGGGCATAACACCGCCATTCGCAATGGTCACATCGCCCAAAAGCTTGCTAAGCTCTTCATCGTTCCTGACCGCCAATTGAATGTGTCGAGGCACAATACGAGTTTTCTTGTTATCTCTTGCAGCGTTTCCAGCCAACTCAAGAACCTGAAAATTCATGCTATGGAAACATTAGGAGCATGATGCAGTAATATTAAGTGCGAAAAAAAAATCAAAATTTCAAATTTCATCGATATTAAAAAAGATGAAATTGATCGAAGCTTTGGAATTGAATTATAATTGGGATACTAAATCAAATTCCCCCAATTCAGAAAACCCTAGATTCGGTAACATGGAAGCATACAATACATGAAAATATACAGTAACCAACCATGCACAAAGTAAATTACCTCAGCGGCGAGATATTCGAGAACGGCAGCCAGGTAGACGGGGGCTCCGGCACCAACACGCTCCGCATACTTCCCGGCCTTCAAAAACCGAGCGATACGGCCGACAGGGAATTGCAGACCCGCTTTGCTGCTACGGGACGTAGCCTTCTTCGCAGAGCCAGATCCTAAGGTTTTTCCTCGACCTGCCATTGGTTAAGCACCGCTGTTTTGAGAAATCGAAGTGCACAGAGAGAGGCCGAGGGATGAAAGATTGTCGGGTGAAGAAGTTAAAAAAGAGAGAAACAGTAGCGTAGAATGATCTCAAAGCGGTCGCAGAATTTATATATAGAGTAAAATTTTAAAATGACCAATGAGATTCGCGTACACGGATCGAGCTTTCTAACTGTCAGATATAAAAGGAAATGAACGGTAGAGATGCGCTTGAGGTCATTCGGCTGGCGTGAGGTGGAGGTGTCGAAGACTATCCTTTCGCGACCAATGAATTGACGAAAAAGCCATTACCGTCTCTCTTTTCCTTTATTTTCGTCAAATTTTGTTTTTGTTTTTTTGTCTCCTTTTTTCTCAGAGGAAAGAGGATTAAAAATTTCAAAAAAAAAATTCTTACAAAAACCAACAAACAGAGAAGTCTCACTTACACACCACACATGAAAGTAAATGAAACATGGAAATTAAAACACCGGATGCACTACCAAAAAAAAAATATATATATATATATATATTAAGCCTCACAGTACAATACGAACATGCGGGCAATTAATAGCAAGTTTATAGTAAGTTATGTGCAAGTCAAATATCTGTATTCGTAGTTTGAGTCCAAAAAGTCAGATAAAAAGTAGCAAGTTAGATAAGACAGATAGTTTGAAATATATTTCAGCTGCAGATCTCAATCTAAAGTCATCATGTTCCTTATGCTGAGAAAAACCAAACTGTACAAACTATAAGTGCAGCGATTGAGAAGCATGTTGATTAAATCTCACGTCCTAAACTAAGGTCAGCCATTTGAAACTTGCTCATTCTTCTGCCTCAAAAGTACTGTATGGTCTCTCTTATAACCCCACCACAACTTGCCTTAATGACATTGTTCCATTCACATGAATCTTAATTAAATCTGTTGGTGGAGCTTGCCAAACAGGTAACTCATGATGAGATGACATGTTATGACTAGGCAGTATATTAGTCCCTCGAACAAAAAACTTCCAAGCGTGCAAGACAACCACAGCAGGGTCAGATGGTTTTTGCAGTACATTAGTGGATAACATTTATTCCTCCAGAGTCACAATTACAAATAGAAACACCCAAATAAGGTCCCAATGAGTTAGTTCATATGTTTTTGGGCCAAGAATCTATTTTGCCTCAGAAAGTTGTTACAGTGGAGCAATTTTGTTATGAAAATTTTTCGGGATGCAATGTCACCCCGAAAATTACAAAATCTTAGTATTTTTGTCTTGACCGTTATGCTAGTTAAATTTAACCATTAATTGACCAAATATGATGATTTGATGGTTCACATGTCATCCATACCACTTTTGTTTTGGGTTTATGCACAAATTTGTCTCCAGAAGTTTTCACTTAAGAGCAATGTTGCTTTGAAAGTTTCCAAATTATAACAATTTCAACCTAGTTATCCATGTTAATTTTACCTGCCAGTTCACCAAATATCTTACTTGACAAGTCTATATGTCACCTACTTCATTTTTTTTCAAAGTTATATTTAAAAATAAGTAAACAAAATTTGAACATGCATTAAGTCTAAAAAGGACAATTAAAGAGACAATTAAAAAGGAAAATCAAAATGTATCTTGTCGCAATAAAGAGTAAAATCAAAGTTTTTAAGATAAATCCTTAGTGTGTATGCATCCAGTGATTGAATCTTTTTATTAATTTCTTTTTGGCAAATGTGAGCTCCTCCTCCATATGTAACTTCTTCTTCTTCAATGTTATTCACTCTGAAAACTCGACATATTTGATTAACTAACAATCAAACTTGACCTAAATAACTATCAGGGCGACATTGCTATGATTTAAAAACTTCTGAAACAAATTTGCACTTTAACAAACATGACATGGATGATACATGAACTGTTAGTTCAATATATGTAATCAATTAACGGTCAAACTTAACATGAATAATATCCAAGGGAAAATTGCTAAGGTTTGAAAGTTTCGGGGCGACATTACACCCTAAAAAACTTTCATGGCTAAATTGCCTCACGGTGACAACTTCTGGGGTAGCTTATTTGTTTTAATACAATAAATAAAGGGAAATACACTTCTACCGTGTTGTAAGAGAAGTGTATCCTCATGTCATAGATATAAAAAGATGTGGGTCCCACTATTTTCGTGCTTGAGTTTTTTTATATATATAAAAGAGATGTGGGTCCCACCATTTCACGTGTGTGTAGGAATCTTCTTCTTCTCATGCAACATGAAAAATATAAACCCCATAAATAAACTAAATCTGGAAATAAAGGGGAATACCAATGGGTCTTTTGTGTATGGGCCCAACTACTTTACACAGTGGTGAAGATCATTAGTTTTTGGTCAATAAAGCCCACTCATGTTTGGGCTCTAGTTTTGGATTTTTTTAGCATTTTATTGACCTCATAGTCGAATAAATAATGACCATAACTGGGCCGTCCCAACCAATGAGACAATGTTTAATTGGTCATCTGACCAACACGCATGGGTTGATCCGGAACCAAATGTGTGTTGGATTCCTTAAGAGTATAGGGTTCGAAATTTACAGTAAAATCACTCGTAATCCGCGCTTGTATGGAGCCTACTACTATTGGGAGGGTCGTCTTAACGCACGTAACCCGAAATGATTGTACACTTGCCACCATTTTTTGTAGCAAAAAAAAAAAAAAAATTGGTCCTCTGGGATGTCACACAATTACTCGCAAGTGAGTGAGTGACAAAGCATTTAAAAAAGGGATAAATTTCAAAATTAAATTCCAAATCTAAGTAAAGTCAGCACTATAGACCTCAAATCTTGTTTGAATCAGTAATCGGATAAGTTACCCCACAATAGTAATAACACCTATTTATTATTTTAATTTAAACTACATATCATGTTATCGCTTTAGATGCTATTAGTGATCATTTTATTATATGTAAATAAATTATCTCTGCAGCCATTCAAAGGAAAATTGATTTTCAGATATTTTAATTTACTGTTCATCCGAATTTGAGTTCTTCAAATTTCACCCAAAAGTGGATGCTTTGAAGAATAGCCAAGACTTCATATAAACTCAGAAGAGAAAGGTAAATTAGCCAAGAAATTAAATAAATCTTGCATTGCTAGTCATTATAATATTTAGTAGTAATACCCAGATAATATCATAAATGATACTCCTCCTGTTCTAAATATATGACATAATTTATATTATAAATTGCTCTACAAACTATGCCCTATATTTAGAACAGAGATAGTAGTAAATTACAATGATGTTAGGAGCGTGAGGTATGTGGAAGTAAAGAAGAAGAATATATTGGTACCCATAAAAAGAAAAAGAAAAAACAGAGAATACATTGGGTCCATTTGGGTTAGCGGTGGGAAAAGTGATTTTTTTTTAAATTAAAATGTGTTTGGACTATTATTTTAAAAGTCAGTTGAAAGGAAAAATGAAAATAAAATGTATTAATATTATTGAATTATATATATATATATATATATTATAATAATTAAAAATTAAAAATTTAAATTATTATTAAAAAAAAACAATAAAGTCCTTAATTAACAAAAGAAAGTCATTTATGGGACACACACAAAAAATTTGTCCCTAAAATTTTTATTTAACAAAATTCTTATTAAAATTCTAAACAAAAGCCCTCAATAAATTGTGATTTATTAAAATTCTTAACTAACAAAAGAAAGTCTCATACTCACTCACCGTAAAGTCTCATACCCAGATGCTATAGAGCCCAAGGCTAACATCGCCAGCATTGGCTTTTTGGATATAAACTCAATAAACTAACCCAAATACTTCCAACTTTACTTTTTTTCACTGAATTTTTTTTTTCCTCTACAGAGTACAGACTACAGCTCAACCCACCGCTGCCTGACGCGACCAGCTTTTAAAAAGGGTCCTTTGGCATTTCACTCACATGAGTACGAATGATTTCTCACAAGCAGCTTTCTTTTTAAATGTAGTTCTGGAATGACAAATAGAAGGGTGGGAAGTAAGAAGGAACTAATTAACTCCATTGACGTTGGCTCGGCTTTGGAATAAAGGGATAATTCTGTCTGCCCCTTTCGTGTGTTAAGAACAGAGACACTAAATATCTTAAAGAGGTATCCGTTTTGATGCATGCTGCTTGTGAATAAGCGGTGTGTTTGGTGCCATCCATGGTATAGCAATACCACACAGAAGCCCCCACCTTACGAAAAGGCATACAATATTGAACATAGGAGACACCAATGCCAATACAAATGAGTGAAATTCACACTTAGGTCCCAAGAACAAAAAGAATGACAAACAATTCTCATTATAGACAATGGAGGATCCAGAAATTTATTGAGGGGCACTAGTGGTAAGGGATTTGGGGTTACGCCCCAAATTTTTTTTTTAATTTTTTTTTAAATACATTAAAAAACAAAAAAATATTAAATGAAATCAGTGAATCTTGATGATGTAATAAGATAAGCGATTATTTTACAAACCCGTCATTTAAAAAAGTAAGGCTAAGTGCGGTTAGAAATGCATTACATAAATTACGTTGAAGAGTGGTGACTCAATGAGTTCAATACATATATTTTAATAACAAAATTATAGGCAATGGAGGATCTAGAAGTTTATAGGAGCCTCAATGATATATATTCAAAACCTTTGTTTTCCTTTCAATAAACATGTATCAATAAAAATTATCACTTATCCCTTTGATTATAGATCCTATAAAACAAGTTTTGGATATTATATTCAAAATGTGAAATTATCTTATTGCCCTTGATAATTGATATTTGGATATTAAATTGTATGACTAGTGAAAGTGGAACTTAATCACTAAGAGGGGGGTGAATTGAGGATTTTAAACTTTTTCAGAAACTCTGTTTTAATTTACAAAAACAGAGATGAGCAGAGAGTAGAGAAAAAGAACAAGACACAAAGATTTATCTTGGTTGGCCCAACTCCTCGACCTACGTCCGTCCCGCACTCTCCGGGATTTTCACTATCACAATTGATTACACACTCTGTACTCAAGAGTAATTCTCTCACTAGAACTTACTCCCCCTTACAAGTTACAATCAATGAACTCAATCACCAAGTTCCCAGACTTGTGATTCTTTACAATAAATGGTTTACAGATAAAAACTCTCTCTAAGAGTGGATAATGATAAGCATTTGAAGCTTTGAGTATCAAAAGACACAATACAAGTGAAAACATAAAGGTAGTTGAAGAACTTTGAATGCTATGCGTTTTCAGCAGGTGTGTTAGTTGAGAAGACTTGAATGCTGCTCTATATATACCAAGAGAACATTAAATGACCGTTGTAATCTTCAATATAACCGTTGCCTACATTAGACAAGGTTCTAGTTTTGCTTTGGTCTTATTCTCTCTCTAATCTTCACTTAATCTAGCTGTGCAGAAGTTCAGAGTTGACTCTCTGCGAATTAATCCGTTGGTGAAGCTTGATTCTTTGGATGTGGAAAACATTCTTTAATGCTTTGCAAGTGTGTGCAGACAGATTACCCAAAAATATGCAACTTTCTGGGTTTTGCATTTAATGTGCTGACATCACTTTTTGCTTTTGCTTTAAACCTTCAATAAACATTGATCAAACAAGAAGGTTTTACAAAATCGTAGAATTTGAAATTCTGAAGACGCGTTGAAACCTCGAGGTTTGTTCTTCAAACCTCGAGTTTTGGACTGTAGCATGTAAAGTTGATTTAAGTCCAAAACATCAAAACTGGAGGTTTCCACCCAAAACCGGAGGTTTTCAAAACTGCAAAAAGCGTCAGCCTTTCTGTTTGACAAAACCTCGAGGTTTCATTTGAATATGAAACCTTTGAAAAATCGCGTCAAGGCAAACCTGGAGGTTTTCTAAATCAGAGGAAAGCAAGAGTGCTCTCGGGTTGGCAAAACCTCGAGGTTTATCACCAAACCTCGAGTTTTGGTTCAAGTGTGAAAAGTTTGAGTTTTTGCGCCAAAACAAAAACTGGAGGTTTTGAAGTAAAAGCGGAGGTTTCCAAAGCGGGAAAGCACGGATGCTCTCTCTGCTGGACAAACCTCGAGTTTTCACAATTTTGAGAAAACTCGGACTAGACTCAAACCCGGAGGTTTTTCACAAAACTAGAGGTAGCCAAAACATGAGCTTTCTACGGCGGGTCAAAATCTCGAGGTTTCTTACCAAACCTTGAGGTTTCACAAAACTTGTGAAACCTGGAATTTTCATGTTAAAACAGAAGCTCAAGGTTTTGGATTACAACTGGAGGTTTTCAAGTGTTTAAAACTTAGGAGACTCTCTATAAGTTAAAACCTCGAGGTTTTACTAGAAATCTCGAGTTTTGCGTTTTCCAGAAAATGTTGAGAAGTCTCGTGTTATGAAACCTCGAGTTTTTTTTTTTTTTTCCCCGAAAACCTCAAGTTTTGCTCGATCCGAAACTTTGAGTTCTTCTCTCGTAAGGCCAAACCTCGAGGTTTCGTGCAAACCTCAAGTTTTTGCTCGACGAGTGAGTTTTACAACATTTGAAAGCAAAACTTCATGATTTGTTTACAATTATTGGATATCATCAATACCCTTAGAGAACTAACAACTAGGTTTATGTACTTGTTAAGCGCTACTCTAAGATTTGTCAATATAGACATATCTATATGTCTTTTTTTATATATATATACAAAAATTTTAAGAGAGAGGTTAGGCTCACCCACAGTCCAAGGGCAAAGCGCTATGACTTTGAACCACGTGGAATACAGAACTAAGAGTATATATGCCTCCACCTCGGCCGCGTTACCCCATTTCACTTCGCCTAGGATGCCTCCCTTAGCGCCTTGACCAACTCTAGAATCGAACCCCCTCCCTTTTGGTGAGGTGTCAGACACCTTTACCATTTGAACCCAAGGAAGAGGGGTAGCATACCCTGCTTTAGTTAACATAAATAGCTTTGTTAATAATCACTCTATGACTTGTCAATATTGTCATCTCCACTTGTTAACATGAGCTATTTTAAATTATACTAAAAAATGGTAATAGTTAATATAAATGGGCCTTGTCAATGACCACTTTTTGACTTATTATTATAAGCACATGAACTTGTCAAAATAGGCACATAAACTTGTCAAATATGTACATACACTTACCAATGTATAACTTATCAAAATAAATACATAAGCTTGTCAAAATATGCACATGCATTCACCAATATATAAATGGGCATTATAGGCACATAAGCTTGAAAAATAGGCGCATAAACTTGTCAAAACAAGCGGATACACTTGTCAATGTATAACTTGTCAAAACACACACATTAACATGTTTATCCTTGTGTAAACCATGGTTGAAGGAGACGGATTTGACAACAGGTCAATGTGTGTGTTTTGACAGGTTATACATTGGTAAGTGTGCCTATTTTAACAAGTTTATGTACATATTTTGACAAGTTTATATGCCTATAGTGGCAAGTTCTACATTGGTGACTGCATGTGGCTATTTTGACAAGTTTATGCATCTATTTTGGTAAGTTTATGTGCTTATAATGACAAATTATACATTGACAAGTATATGTGCTTATAATGACAAGTCAAAAAGTGGCAATTGACAAAGGCCATCTATGTTAACTATTGTCATTTTCCAACAAAATTTAAAATAGCTCTCATTAACAAGAGGACGTGACTATATTAATAAGTCATAGAGTGACTATTGATAAACCTATATATGTTAACAATAGCTTTCGTTGACAAGTGAATATCCCTATATTGACAAATTCTAACATGATGATTGACAAATACCTAAACCTATTCATATAACTTCAATCATATAATATCCAAATATCAATTACTAAGGACATGAAGTTAATTTCACATTCAAAATTTAAATAACCGAAGTCTCTAAAGCCTTTTTTGATAAGGGTTCTGCAATGATACTTTTTTATTATATTTTCTTGTCTTTGGAACTTAAGTGTGATTTTTCCCTACAAACAATATATACCCTAAACATGCCCTTCTCTCGCTCTCCTCCCTCAATGCTTCGGATTTTATAGAACGCACATTTTTTTAAAAAAAAAAAAAAAAATAACCACACAAGAAGAAGAATAAGAAGCCATAAGTGCAATTTAAAAATAATATATAATTTATTATCCTTCTTTTTCTTCTCAATAATATGTAAATTTTAGAGAGCCTAAAATACGTTGTCCCTAGATAAAAATGAGCACATCAAGCTTTTAATTAGGTAATTATTCACTTTCACATAATCTATGACGTTGGACGCATATACTATAAGGAGTGTTATGCAAAAGTTAAGGAAACAGCAGTGTTTTAAAAATAGGAGGACAATGCAAAAGATGACAAAACATAAATAAATGCAGTGGTCAAGGACAGTGTAATGAGAATTAGGGTTCAGTGTTCATATGTAGGACCAGGAGTATTATTTTTTTAAGAATGATTGCGGAATTAAAGGGCAGGCGGGTAGTGGTAGTGGTAGTGGGGGGACCTACATATCTCTCGGAGACCAAAAGGAAAGTTGTTACAAATAATTTTAAGGGTGAAAGGGCAATTTTAAGGGTGAAAAATTTTAAATCTTGAGCGTCCAAGATAATTAACTAAGTGAGGATCCAAGATAATAAACTTTTAAAAAGGAGGATCGAAGACAATGTTAAAAAAGTTAACGTAGTGAAAAAGTTAGCCATTATCTAGGGGGGACTAAAGACAACATATCTCTCGGAGACCAAAAGAAAAGTTGTTACAAATAATTTTAATTATACTGCTAAGCATATACTCTAAACACAAATTAATTAAAGAAGGACAAAAATTACTTATTCTTCAATTTTGTCAAAATTATAATTTTTTAAAATAAACAAAAGTTTTGATTAAAAATATAATTATATGGGGATTTAAATCCCCAAAACCATGTGTTTTATAGTTTATTATATATGTTAAAAAAAATATATGATTTATTTTTATTTTAGAAGAAATTTAAGTTAAAAAATAAATGTTAATAAAATTTAAAAAATTTATCATGCAAAATGAAGAAGTGTAATTTTTATTCTATATGATTTATGTCTGTGTGTGAATGTTTGGGACAATTGAGAAAAAAATTATTTAATTTAAAAAAATAAGGTGTTTTATAGTTTATTATATATGTTAAAAAAAAAATATATGATTTATTTTTATTTTAGAAAAAATTTATGTGAGTTAAAAAATTCATTTAATGTTAATAAAATTTTAAAAATCTAAAAAATTTGTTAACAAAATTGAAAAATGAGTAATTTTTGTCCATAGATATTTATACAAGTAGTTTTGAATAATGACAATTGAGAAAAAAATTATTTTATTTAGTAAAATTTAGAATTTTGTGCTGGGCGTTATTGGAATAATAGTTTGTTGTGCTGGGCGCTCCTTAGATAACGGACGTTAACTTTTTTTCGTTAACTTTTTGCTAACGGTGTTAACTTTGTTTTAACGGTGTTGTCTTTGGTATTTCCTTTTTAAAAGTTTGTTGTCTTTGGGCGGCCTTAATAGTTAATTGTCTTTGCAATGACGCTCCCGAAATTTAATAATTTGTTGTGTTGGACGCTCCTTCACCCTAATTTTAATTATACTGCTAAGCATATACTCTATAACACAAATTAATTAAAGAAGCTTGTTGGCAAAATATTTTTTTTTTTTTTAAAAAAAAAAACTTAAAGAAGCTAATCATGTGGGGCATTCTGAGTCCCCACCCCCATGTGCCCATCACCCTTCCATCCCCACTCTCCTCTCTTTCCTAATTTTGAAGAAACTAATAAATAATAAATGAAGAGGACACCTACTAATTTATCATGCTATGTTCAGTGTAATCTATATTCTATATGATTTATGTCTGTGTGTGCATGTTTGGGACCCTAAAACCATAGTTTTATGGGCTTTTTTTTTTTCCCGCAAGTTGAGATAAGACTTTTCTCACATACTTACCTTGTAAATCATAAAAGTTATTTTTAAAAGTTAATCCAAATATACACTAAACTTAGGCAATATTTGAGAGTTTTACAATCTAGCTAAGATTTAAAAAGCTTTTACAATCCTTAAACCTTACTCTATATATGACTAGTTTACTATTATTATCTTGGGACCTTAATATAAATTTTTGTTTTTAATCCAATTTACACTTTTGGTTTGTATTAAGGATTGAAGGTGACACTACCTCTAGTATTACAAACTTGGTCATTCATTTAACACTATTTAAGACCAGAGGAGTATTATGTACTTATTCGTCCCAATATACAAGAGCCTTTTTTTAATGGGCTTATCCTAAATGTAAGATCCCATTTGAGTTTGTCTTAATAATAACTGCACTTTTTCTTATGTTGCCATTAATTAATTATTATACTACTTACATTCTCTTTTATCATTTTATCTCTAACCCATTTATAAATAGGGGCATATTTGGAAGAAAAAAATATATTCGTACATAATTATTATATTTAAGTCTTTTTACATGTCTTTTAAAACCTCGTCATTTAGTTAAAATGTTCTTCTATACCACCTGGTCCTATTTATAAGTCTATTTTTGACCAAATATCACATACCAAGGATGTTAACTCAATGATTATAGGATAAATTTTTAAATTTACCCTCTTTTATGATTGGGTATCTTTCAACTATTTTTTTTTCTCTCTATCTTTATGAATGCGATTAATATGGGCAAAATTATCACAATCTCATTTATTATATGAAACTGGACTTATAAATAGAACTAAATTTTTTTGTCAAAATGAACTTATAAATATAACTAAAGTGACATAGGAATAGAAGGAGTAAGGCAAAATTTTCTAAAATCCGTGTATAAAGTTGCTTACCATTTATTAAGTTGCACTTCTAATATTTCAGGGATGCATCATTTCCAATGAGTAAATTGATTTTCAACTCTTAGCTGGCTCCGGTAAATTAAAATAAATCGAGTTATGTAGTGAATGGTACAACTCAAGCTGAATTATTTTGAAAATCCTTATGTTTAATTTCTAAGTTAAATTAAGTGACAAAAACATTAAGAAGGGTTTGGCATTGATTTTCTTTTTAATTATGGAAAAGAGCCTAAAGCCCTAAACTACCACTTTTTTTTTTTTTTTTTTTTTTGGGTTTTTGAGAAATTGTTGAGATAAGTAATGAAATTTGATGTAAGCAAATTGATGATTCAAAAATGGAATATAGGTTAGTCTTGCTCAAAATGATTTGCGAGTTAAGTTATTAACTAAGTCATAAATCAAACCGTAGCAACTAGCTAAGTCTAGTGATATTAATTAGTGATTACCCCTAGAACTCTAGCTAGATAGATAATTACTTCTTAATACAATATTAAATACCACTTAGCGTGCAATTTAGGATCGGATTTATGCAGTGAACACTCTACTGAGATATTCAAACAAGATCAAAGCAATTATAATACTCATTCAAATTAAGAAAGAACAACATAACCACGTTAAACTGAAAAGGGAATATATAAGTATAAATCTCAAATTAGGGATAGGTTATTCTATCTACTTTTATTTTGCCTACCTTTACCTACCCCTCTCAACATCATTAGATTATAATCTCATCCAACAGAGGAAATTTAAGGAATAAAATAAATCCCTTTATCTCTTCCTCTCTTCCTCTCTCTCACTGCCTCCCTCCCTTTCTCTCTTCCGCTCTCTCCTCCGCACGGCTCGCCAGTTCTAAAAAGGCCATGGATAGAATGAAATGGGAGACGTAATACCAATTAAAAGGATATCCTCAAAGTTAAAAGTTAATTCGCGTAAACAATTTCATGTGTTAACAATACGTCCATGTATGGACAATCAATTCTAAGCTGTTTAAAAAGACGCTTCGTCTAATCAGGATCCAAGATATAGGTTAGGGCGAAGGAAAATGATAAGATATGGAGTGAAAGGGAGAAAAGGAAAAAGGAAAACAAAAAGCAATGAGAAGAAATTGTCAAATCGGGAAGTAAAATAGGAAATAACAATTGCCTGAATCAATCGGAAGAGAAGATGTCCGATATGTGTGGTCTTGCCAGATTAGGGTTCCGAGAAGACGCAAACTTCGAGGTGGATGAGAAAAGGAGAAGGGTAAGGGAAATATCGGAGAAAGCGATTTATTTCCAGGATCTTGGTTATCTTGTTCATAGCGGTGGTCGTCTCCCGAATCTTCTTTCATCATAAAATGTGTGAATAGGGATTTGGTGTTGGTTTTCGAGTTATTGTTTCTAAGGCTTAATTCTGGATTTTTTTTTTTTTTTTAAATTTTTACTAAAACAAATATGGATTTGGAGAAGATTCTAGGATATTTCATCGGCTGCGTATTTACTAGTAATGCTTTCTTTTTTGTTTAGCAGTTTCTCAGGTGATAAAATTCTAGAAAGGGTGGGAGGTGGTGGCCGATGGGAGAAAATGAGGGGTAAAAGAGTTTATTTTATCCCTCAAATCTTCGTCGTTAGATATTCAGAGATGTAGACAAAATAAGAGTAGGCATAATAACCTATCCCCTCAAACTATACAATTCAATCCAAATCACAATCGTTCAATTTAAACTAAGTTAAACAACTCGCTATGTTACTAAATTAATCATATAACAAGAATCCTAACTCAGAAAATCCATTACATAGCCAAAATCAAAGGATTAAAACAAATATCTCCCCTGAATGTATTTATGCAGCTTAAACCAATCTTCCATTTACAAAAAGCACGAAAGAATTTAGCCTCTCATAGAGTTTATTATAGCCACAAACTCCTTCAAAGCACAAAGAATCCATAGAATGAGAAGAAGATGGAGGCGATGCTGGTTGATGATTGATGATGGGTAGAACGAGACGTTGGTGAAGCTCGATGGTGAAGGCCGCCTCCGTTCTCTCTCTTCGTTTAAAGTCACTCGTCACTTTGTGGATCTCGTCTACGTTTGCTGTTTTGTAACTCTCATCCGCCTCCTCGCCTTTTAATTGTGGGTCAATATCCTCTAAAATATTCACCCCCTTCTAGGTTTATATGTCCGAAGCTGTGGGTTTCAAAAAATCCTCAAAATCTCAGTAAATCAGCCTTAAAATCATATTCAGTGAAGAGGCTAATTTTTCAGAAATTTGAACTAAATTGGAATTTTTGAAATTAGGGGACTAAATTTAGGGGTACTTTACTGTAATTTTATCTGATCTTTCTTGTTCTACAAGTGATGCTAATATTACAGAAAATTTCCTTATTTCTGTCAAAATTCCCATATTCAGAATTTTGTTTTCCATTTAGTCCTTATGCACCTTTACTTTTCAGTCATTCAGCTCCAACTTTCACAAAATGACCCATCATTCATTCAAATAATATCTTCATTCAAAATTCAAATTTTAAAAAGCAATCACAAGATTATGAGATACATATCCTTTAAAACTCTATTTTCACACAATCATCTTTAATTCAATTTAATCATAATAAGTGCTATTTAGCCCAAAATTAACAATAAAATCCCTAAATAAGGTATCAAATATTAGGATAAAACGATATACCACTTTTTTCGGATTTATAAAGTCTTTTGACCAAAACACATCTTACTTAATTATTTCATATGATTATATTCTTAAATTATATACTAGTTTATTAGCCAAACTAATTTATGATTGAAGAAAAAAATAAAAATAAAAATATCTTTAAAGTATAATTTAATTGGGCAAAATTTCAATTTAATCTCTCTATAAAAAAGCTTATAAATGTGACCTTATAATTTTTTTGATAGAAAGGTATTAAATATTATGATAAAAACGGTATATACAATAAATTATAGTAATCTCGTCACAAACTTTTGCTATCACTTTAAGCATAAGATCATGCCAACAATGTAATACTTGTCTATTGATAAATTAACGCCTTAAAGATGAAATTGTTTCCAATTTTCTTTTGGAATGCTTGAAAGTTGTTTCCAATAAGCACTGATTTAATACTTGCGCAATCAAAACCACTAAAAATGGCTTTCACAAAGCAAGTGTTGTGTTGGCCATGAAAGAGGGGAAATCAGAGGCGATCGGTGGATTGATTGAGAAGATGAGAGAAGAGTTAAAGTAATATTATGATTGATTTGATGAATATAATTTTAAAATAATGATTGCGAATCATATTCACCAGTGAACTGACACATTTTGATGCTCTTAATAAATACACTGTCTGGTTGTCTCGCACCATGTTCTCTCCAAAATCCAAACAGAGTTCAAATTTCTGACCAAGAAAATAACAGCTCAAGGTTGAGGACAAAATTTATATTCTAATATTTTCTGCTATTCTAATTATAAATATTTTCCACTTATCTACATATATTTTATTTTTGAGTTACGGTGCTATCTATTTTATTCGTCGTGGTCCTCCTAAGTTTGAACTCAACTCTACATGTGCTTTTGTGTCAAAATACCTTACAGAGATTTGTCATATTCACAAGGTAAACCGTATAACAGCGCGGCATCCGAATTTCTTAATCATTATTTATGTTTTGGCCAAATCAATATGTTTTCAAATTTCAAAAATTAATATTATCGTTTACTTGGACTATGTCGAAGTTTGATGCTTTTATTCTTATGTTTTATTTTACATACAAATGTGATAGTTCTAACTGACCAATGATAACGATTCTGTTATTATAAACTAGAAATAAGAAAGGTTGGGAAAATATGATAACAAGCTAACGATTGGTATTTTTTTTTTGAGATGGAATTTTTCTTTTTTATATATATATATATATAAATCAGAGTGTGGGTAAGAGTCATTTAATAGGCAGGACAATACAACAGCGCCACTGAACACGGATTTGTCAAGGTTCGTTGTCATCTTCTCCGAGTCCAAGCTCCATAGATTCTTCATTTTTCCCAGCAAAAACAGGTCATCCATTTCCTGTGGATTTCAATCCTCTTCTCAATGGCGTCATTTGTAACTTGAATGCTCTCGAGGTGTTTGATGTAATTTTTCTCCTCATCGATAACTGTTTTGGTATTTGGTACGATTTCGTGAAGGAATTTTCCGGGAAAAGTGAGTGTTTTGCCTAAAGCAGAAAGTGAGCTTTCACAGCACATAGTGCTGGTGTCTTTCAATATTCCATCTTTCTCTCTGCTTCCACAAGATGGCGAAAGGAAACAAGGTGCCTCCTTTTGCGTATAGAGAGAAATGGAGGAGCTCTTAAAGCTTGGGACTCGAGTTGAAGTGTCACTGCAAAAAGGGAAAACAAAAAAAAAAGGAAGCTTTAGGGATATAATATGCCAACAGTTTGGTTCTCTCTCAAGAAGTCACTACACTGCAAATCAGAGCCATCAGAAGTTCATGACCCGAAATCCAGAAAGCATCTGAGCACAATCTTAACGAAAAGGGCTGGTAGGTCTGGGTGTTCGAGGAGTATTGCAAATCTAAAAGATGTGATCCATGGAAGCAAAAGGCATCTCGAGAAGCCACCAAGTTGCAGTCCAAGATCCATCGGGAGCAGTGAGTTTCTCAACCCAATAACCCACGAAGTGATTTTAAGCAACTCAAGGTGTGAGCTTAAAATCACTGGCTTTGGAGGATTTCAAGATGGGGTTGGGGGCGGCGCTAACGGCGGTGGAGGAGGTGGCGGTGGCGGTGGTAATAATGGTGGTAGTGGGGGCTCTACCTTTGTGGGTACCTTAAGGCCTGGGACTCCGGGACCCGGAGGACACCCTACAATGCACTACTTCAATCCTTCTTTTAGGACATCAACCACACCTCCAAGGAAATCTCCAAGTCCTTTTCTTTTATCAGATAAAGAAGGGTCTGCTTTGCATGGTGGTGGTGGTGGTGGGCTTCATTCTAGCAATAGGATGTCTCTTGAGACTGACTCTAATGGCTGTTCCACTGTCACTTGTCACAAATGTGGAGAGCAATTTACCAAATGGGAAGCTGCTGAGACTCATCATCTCTCCAAGCATGCTGGTAACACCAAGAAACTTGGTTCTCTCAGTTTTCTGGTTTTTTTAGGCTTGCTTTCTTTTTCCAATGTTTTCCAAATTCTAGAAAGTAGAAACCTTTTGTATTTGTAGCTTTATCAGATTACCCTTCTGAGTTCTGACCACAAACTTTCCAGCCTCCTCCTATTATCTGATGCACAGTGATTGCTATGTGAGGAATCTTTTTAGTGTAACTTGACTTTTTCAGCTTTGGGATAACCCCGCTGATTTTCCTTTTTCTTCATTTTTTCAAAAGTCAAGGAGAAATAATAACCTGTCTGTCCCTCTTTTTCAGCACTGTTTCTTTTTTATTCCTTCACGAACATGCGGTATAGTTTTCAGTTTCGCATTCTTATGTTTCATCTCATCTTGTTTGAAATTAAAGTTCTGGTCTTTATTTCACAGTCACTGAGCTTGTGGAAGGCGATTCATCAAGGAAGATAGTGGAGATAATATGCAGGACGAGCTGGTTAAAGTCTGAGAATCACTGCGGCCGAATAGAGAGAGTTTTGAAGGTCCACAACATGCAAAAGACACTGGCTCGATTCGAAGAGTACAGAGAGATGGTAAAAATCAAAGCCAGCAAGCTCCCAAAGAAACATCCTCGGTGTCTTGCTGATGGAAACGAACTTTTAAGGTTCTATGGCACTACAGTGTCCTGCAATCTTGGTCTCAACGGCTCATCCAGCCTCTGCCTCTCAGAAAAATGTTGTGTTTGTCGAATTATCAGAAATGGGTTCTCGGCAAAGAAGGAGCTCAAGGGTGGAATTGGAGTTTTCACAACTTCCACAAGCGGAAGGGCATTTGAATCCATTGAGATCCTTGATGATGACATTTCAATCAGAAAAGCACTTATTGTTTGCAGAGTAATAGCTGGCAGGGTTCATAGGCCACTCGACAACATTCAAGAAATGGCAGGGCAAACAGGGTTTGATTCTTTGGCGGGCAAAGTTGGTCTTTATTCAAACATAGAGGAGCTTTATTTGCTCAACCCTAAAGCCCTTCTTCCTTGCTTTGTTGTAATTTGCAAGCCCTGAAGTGAAAAATGGAGTTGTACACAATAATTTGCCCTGTTGTAATGAAAATCCCCTGTTTTTGGCCTTTCCATGGAGCTTCTCTGCGGCTTCATCTTTTGGAAAGATTAGATTTTATTGCTCATGTCACTTGTCTCCTTGTTTTGTTGTATGAACTTCTTATTCATACCCCTATAACATTTTAAATGGTGCTAATTTTTTCACCCACACAAGGGAGTTAGTAAAAATGTATAATGGTACCAAGTTAATGGTGCCCTCAGGACCAGGTTATAATTTTTTTGTGAGAGTGAGACAACTTAGTTATTGGAATGGGTGATAGAGTAGCATTTCGAATATCGAATGGCAATAATTGAATAGAGCTTCATGTTGGAGCATTTAATTGAGGGATGCGGTCCAGGATCGGATCTAGTGGTTTAATTTAATGCAATCCAAGATTAGATTCCGTTTTGATATCTCATCAGTTCATTGAAGGACTAAAAAGGAACCTTATACCCATCTTCCATTGATACTGATCGGTCGCTTAGCAATCAATTAATATAACATATTCTCAATGTGATCGTCACGTGGTCAGCCCCTATAACGGTCTTTAAGTACCATTATAGAGTAGTGAATATACTTTTTTTTTGCTCAAGGAGTAGTGAATATACTACAGTATGAAAACTTGAGTATGTCAAGCTGGACTATGAAAATGTGAAGCAAATAAAATAATGTTGCGGAGTTTTTAAATGATAGTAGTGAAACTTAATTACTATATTAAATATATATTAATTAGCATGAAAGAGAGTGGATCTTTCTCTTAACACCCCAAACATACTCCGTTTTGTCATTTGTACCTAGCCTTCTTCAACAGTGAGAACCCCCAGACCTACAAACGCAATGAGAATGAGACCAAAAGTTGAACTCTCTAGGGCATGTGGTCCATCCTAGAAGACAATGGTTCATGTTTAAAGAGGTTGGTGAGTTCACACTTGACAGTCTAGTCTCCGTATATGTTTTCTGTCTCTTCTTCCCCTTTGTCCTGTGCTGTAAAATCTTTCTTACTCACTCTTCAATTGTCACTTTTTCCCCTCCTTAAAGTTGATAGGCCAACCTGATGTAAGAGCAGAAACCTTTTAAAGTTAGATCTTCAAGTATTTGGGGACAATCACACACAGAAATTATGTTAGTTTTACAAATCTGATTTTGAGGCCTTTAAGTCTGAAGGTGGAGGGCATGTTCCTGAAGTGGGTTGGTTTGGTATGAATTCAACTGTAATATCTGTACAGCTTTCAATGCTTCATTGCAATTGCACATGCCCCTCATAAATGTGTACAACCACCCTCATAATGCTCTTCCCCTTTGCATTGAATTTCAGAATTTGAATTCATTTTGGAAATTTGAGTCTGAGGTTTGGTGGGTGCCTTCTTCTTGCTTCAATTAAGCTGAAACAGGTTCATTAGGACCAGAGGGAGTAACAGCTACTTTACCATGAGGGGTTGCGTTAATCTTGTAAATTCTGAGAGTTTATGAGCCATTTGGGACTCTCTCTTAAATGCTTGACGCAGACCTGACCAGACCAGTATACTGAGAGCTGTGTCATAGAGATAATGGGAAAAGGAAAATTAACGAATGAAGGATTAAGACTCGCTGATAGCAGATAGTTAAAAGCTGTCTAAGAAGGGTAGGCTTTTTGCGATAACAAAACTTGCCTACTTTTAACCTCGCCATCATTTGACCATGATCTGACTGGTATCTCATGAAGATATTGGATGGTGATGTTTTGTGAGAAGTGAAGACTTCTGATTTTTTTTATTTTTTTTTGGGGGATTTCAAAAAGTATCTCAAACCAGAATGCTAATAATAAAGCAACAGTTCTTATTCCCCCAATTACTTCCATGGTTAATTTTCAAATTAGATCCCCTCAAAAAAAAAAAAAAAAAACCTTTATCCATCTACCATATAGGTCATTTGGAGAGCAATTAATACTTATTTTTTTAATTTTACTCATGTAATTAATGTTTAAAATATGATTTGTATTTTTTTTCTCTCCTTCAATACTTCATTTAATATGGGTAAAGTTAAAAAAAAAAAAATCTAATTTTAAAACAAATTTAATGAGTTAACTATTATTTCTTAATTCTAATAAATTAGTTGAAGTGTTTTGTAGTTAACGACAGGAGGGAGTATCCTTGTTCTCAAGGACCGGGATTAAAGTTATTAGATGGAATAATAATTAAAAAAAAAAAGCAACAACCCAATTTTTAATATTATTTTGGTACCCTTGTTTTATGTCACTAAGAATGGACCCCTCTGTTTTAATGCTGAGCCTCCGCAAAGATACTGGGTTTTAGGCCCAATTGGGGGGCGCTGATCCATCATTTTCGATGTCCACAGGCCCATTTTCTTGGTCCTCATGAACCCAGCTTGTTGAAGGACCACCACTACTTGAGCAGCTGTCACGCCTAAGTGCCACATGCCCTCTGCTACTGTTATATATACCAAACACTACCAGGGAGGAACAGGGAGTAATTAGCTTCGTCATACACTCAGCATATTAATTGTCTAATGAATGATCTCCGAAGCCACGCTTGTAATTAAAACCACCTTTTGGCCTTTTACATGGATGTCAGCAGCAGTTTTGCTAAGATTTTTTATAACATAACATGGTGGAGACACAAGGCATACGACGGCAGCTAAGGAAACAATCATATGATCTTTTACCATTGAGCCATACTAAACTTTTCAGAGGTACAGGCATGAACAATTTCTCACGAGGGTCAATTATAAAAAACAGCCAGCTGATAATAAAAAAATTAATCTCCAATCAGGTTGTTTGTAAATGGAAATGAACATACAGACCAAAAATATACACTGAATTCCAAACAGTATAAGTACATCTAGAGTTACATTACTGGCGAAGGCATGAACTCACCCACTCAAATTAAGAAGCAGCCACAGCTTCTTCATTTTTCTTCTTCGCCTCCTTCAATTTCTTCCAGTTCTCTGCATTATCAATTATTTCTCCAGTTTTTATTAGGTAACGGACTCTCGTGCCATTTTCAAGAACCTTATGGCCCACGCGACTTGCCACCTCCTGTTCTTTAGAGTATAGCATTACATTTGAGCTGTGTATGGCACCTTCGATCTGGGAAAAATGGAATAATTGCCAGAATTAGCATAAAGAAATATGTGTTCACATTCAAATCCATGCTGGTACTTCTGTTTATGAAGCCAAAGTTTGGGACAGCCCAGTTAAATGACAAACCAGAAGATTTAAACGTCTGCAAAGTTTCTGGTGATAATTATTACGTACACTTGAGAACAGATTAAGCAAATGAAGATCGTCCATGCATTGAACTGACTCTACGAATGTGCATCCAAGCTTTCCAGAGTATACAGAGGTAAAAGAGGGAACGAAAACTAATTTCATTACTTCAGGCAAGGGCGATGGAAACTACCTTAATGATTTGCCCTGGTTCGCCCTCTTCTCTACTCTTCATATGCTTTGTCTTCAAATTTGTGTCTTTGACGATGACGGAGCTGTTATGCTTGAAGATCTTAGTAATCTCTCCAATTTTACCTTTTTCACGTCCAGATATTACTTTCACTGTATCCCCAATTTTAACATGCATTTTGTGCAAGACTGGAAGGCTATTTGGCTTACATTCCTTTCGTTCCCATCGTTTAAGCTGTCAGAGGAGGGACAGGGAATATTATACACTATATGAGGATATTAGCAAATATTCTGTATCATATTGGAATAATTTGAGTGCCTCCAAGAAATAACAAACAGCTAATAACTGCAGCAGTCCATTTTCAGATCAAATCTCACAAATAATGTTCAACCATTTCGCTTTCCTTAAATTTTTTTTTTGTCCACTTTGGTTTTCAACAGAAAAGAATCTGAAACTAACCTTCATTACGATGAGGCATGGCTTCTCTGCTGACTTGCCCTGCATGAAAAAACAAATGATGTCAAATTAGTCTTCCAAACATGTGCACTACATGTGAATGCAACGTTAGTTACAATCCTTATGATAGATTTTCCAGGGATAATTTTGAATGCCACGATGAACTTTAGAAGATGCAGGGATCGATAATTAATTTTCTTCAATATTAGAAGTCGTCTTATTATTATGGAAATGAAAGTTATTGAGTTGTTCTTTGTTACTTGACATTAAACAAGAATAATATGATTAAAACAACATTCTTGCAAGAAAGTGATCAGCAAAAGAAATTAAAAGAGTTAAACATAGAAAATCACTGACTAATCAGGTTGGTATCTGAAAATTCCCAGTACCTCTACAAACATTAAACTTTTGCAAGCTTTCATCTCATCTCTTGAAGAGATAAGAAATCAAAAGTTGCAGCAAGAAACCAAGAATAAGTAATCTTACACAATGAATAAAATATTAAGTGCCAAGCAATTAGTTCCTGCAAGTCCAAATTTTTTGGGGGCTAACTAAGGACAAATGAAGAAAAATTAAAGGGAAAAAAAAAATGTAAGCAAGCATTTCCTCGGAGTTGCTACTTTTAAAATGCACAGACATCTGAAACCAAATTGGATAAGTACAAGGACTTCAATTTTCAATTGAGAAATAAAAAAAGAAAACCCTCTATCCTTTCTGAATAAAAACAACTTATCTGATCTTAACCTTTAAATCAGGGATTATCAATTGCACTCCACTAGTCCCGGACCCAGGAAACAAATGAGAATATAGAGATCTACTATGACATACTCAAAACAACCACATTAATTTTTTTTTTCCTTTTGTTAAATGGAAATACTAATTTGACCAAGAGAACAATGACACCAATGCAAACATATGTTGAAACTTGACACCAGCTGTATTTTAAACTAATAAGCAGATAACCGAATACGAGAGCACACAATGCAACTATTGTAACCCGTTAATGAAACAAGAAATACAAGATACATAAGAATTCGTGAAATACACGGTTTGACATCACCGCCAATTTTCAAACAGGAGCCCTGAAAGAAATTGGCAGCATCAACCAATGACCACAAGCACAACAAAACACACGTATAGTTTATGAAATTGAAATTTAAGATAAATAAGCGATTGAGTTGCACTAAAAGAGAAGAAAGAAAGTTGGGAAATGGCTGGGAATAGAGTATAGTAACCTACCGGAAGGGGACAGAGAGTGATGGGGGAGAGGCGTTGCCCCATGAAACTGTTGGATGAAAGGGAGAGAGAGGTGAAGGAGCTCTGAAGAGCAGCCATGGCAGCCATTTTTCACTGCTTTCCCCGGCTACTGCGACTGTGGCTTCAAGCTATTTCTTTCTCCTTCTGATGATAATGGATAATCTCATAATCCGCGGGGGAGATCTGCGAGGAGAACACTCAAAACGACGACGTTGCCTAGGCCAGATTGCTCTTGAAACAGTAGCAGGTGGTATGTGGGCCGAATGTGGCCCAATCCAATTCCCCTCCCTGACTTCCCCCAATTTTCTTCTTTCCTTTTATTTTTCCGACAAAAAAATTGGAGTTCAGAACTCAGTGAACTTAAGCACAGGTAATATATCAACGGGCAATTTCGATTAACGGAAGGTTTAGTACTTAAAACGTGACTAATTAGAGTTTGAATTCTTACTTTATGAGGTGTCCATATTTAATATTCGAAAGTGTCTCGACAGAATTGCTTCAATAATAAAATATATACGATTAGCATAAAAGTACAGATTTTATTTTAGTGATGTTTGCTTAGTTATTAATTAAGGGTTAAATTATACAAAGCCCCCTAAATTTTTGAGCAATTAATGGAAGTACTCAGTGAACTCAAGTATAATTAATTTATCAACGGGCAATTTTAATAGGAAAATACTTCGATGTTTAAATTTAACCTCTCTTGTTAACAGACAGTTATCTTTTGACTCAAGTTTCCATGCCAGATGAAAATGAAGAAAAGACACTTTATATTCTATGTGGCATCCTACACTACATGACATCGGACCATATGCAAATAATTTTATAATTGTTATATCATTTTTATATGGGAAAAATCCATACCATGTTGTAGAAGAAGTGTATTAACGTCACACACACACATAAAATGGTGAGACTCACACACACACACATATATATATATATATATATATAATTAGCATTATATATATGGGATAGGTTATTCTGCCTATTTTTATTTCACCTACCTTTGCCTACCCTTCTCAATACCGTTAGATTATAATTCCATCCGTGGAGATATGAGGGATAAAATAAACTCTTTTATTCGATTCCTCTCATTGCTTCATCGGACCGAGCCACGGTAATCCGGATCAACCGAATTGATCGAAATGGGGACCACTTCCCCAATTTGTTGACCTAAGTTTCTTCAAGATTGAAATTATTGAGTTTGGGATGATAGGATTGAGATGAGTCTGATCTGATTGTACAGGGAAGCTAGAGATTGCATACAGGCATGGCGGAATCAGTTCATCGGCGAACCGGTGGGCTGCATGGGGAATCAACCCTAACAACAACGCCGTAACTTTTGTTTCGCCTGCTCCCATTACACAAAAACAAAGACCCACATTTTGATTGCTTGAAAGTTGTGGGCTGATCAGAAGAACTGGATTGGCAGCATATATAATAAAAATTGTTTTGATCAATGGTTCATATATATTACATCAGATTCGTGGTAACTCAGAGAAATCCAAAGGATTAATGGGGTTCAATATATATGCAATATGTAGTTTTAACAATTTAATATTCATCCATCCGTGGTTTAAAAACGACAAAAATTTTAGATATGAGTGGTTTTGTGAGGTTGATGCTTACCGCTATCCTTGCGAATTTCCCTCGATCTCCAGAATCGGTGTTATAATCTACTCGGATAACCTCACCAAAAACGCTTCCGATAGAACGTATCATGCTCTTGTGGTAGTAACGTGCTGGGAGTTTTGGAAGCCTTACCCATCCCATTACCTGATTAATCACGTGGTCATGCGGTTTAAAAGCTGGCGTCCATGGTTGAACAGTGAGATAATGACCATAGACCATCCAAGGTCCAGACAAGAGGGCGTTTTGATAATCCAAATCATCCTGAAACCTGACTAGAAAGCAATCTTCATCGAGATCAGTGAGCTTGATATGTCCAGTAGGCTTCCATAGATTCTGTATTTGAGTGCGTAACTGGCGATAGCCAACTTTCCTTCCAAGGAGTTTAATAATTACAGCTAAATCAACAGTTGGAATGCTCCCATTTAAGCCGATGGATACGTCCCCCTGTTTTAGAACAATATCATCCTCGTCATCCTCAGAGGTATTTGAGTCCAAATTTAACAATTTGTCTTTGAATGATGGAACTTTGATGTTCTGAGCAACATTACTATCATTATCATCCATCTGGACATCCCGAGCTGGTTCGAGATCGAGGTCGTTTGTGTCTCCGGGACACGGTCACAGACAGGTGGTCGAAGGAACATGGTTTTCGACAGAGGCAAGGCCGAGACTGAATCCATAATAGTATCCGAAATGGATCTTCATCTAGCTTGGCCCGCTTGCGCTTGATCTTCGCCAGATGCGGGGAGGTTCATTCTTCGGATTGCTTTCAAAAGAAGCAGGTTGGTCCATGGTTAGAAAAGACGGGAAAGCTCTAGAGAGAAGACGGAGGTTCTCTCTCTAACCCATTCCACACAGGACGTACGAGATGGATTGAATTGAATTCGCACTTTACTGTAGAAGGGATACTGGCTCACATTAAAGCCATAGTTGTTCACTCCCAGCTTAGTTTTTCTAAGTTCCAGATGATTCTGTAATTAGTTGTTAGCTTTATTAGCTTTGTCCGATCCGGTTTGAGTCGGCCACTTGTATTTTGAAGATTTGACCATTTTTAATGGAATTCCAATTCGTTCAAAAAAAAAAAACGACAAAAACAATCAGCAGACACAAACCTTCATCATTCCAAAAAAGAAAAAAACAATTCTATAACAGCTGAGGAGAGAGAGGGTGGGAGACAGTGGGAGAGAGGGAGAGGTAAAAGAGTTTATTTTATCCCTCAAATCTCCACCGTTAGATGAGATTATAATCTAACGATATTGTGAGGGGTAGACAAAGGTAGGCAGAATAAGAGTAGACAGAATAACCTATCCCTATATATATATATATATATATGAGTCTCACCATTTTATGTGTGGGTATGAATCTTCTTTTTCTCATGCAACATGAGAAGTTTAAATTTCTTTTTTATATAAAGGGGTGAAACTGTGCTTTTAACTATTAAAAAAACCTAGTCTCATTGCCGTCTAGACACACACCTCTTTCAATTCAAAGAAAACCCTCGGCCCGTTGCTTTAGATTCGATGGTGGAGTGAAATTTCATTCTTGATCTCAGTTTCATGGTCAAACGTTGACTGTTTGATAGGAAAGATAAAGTCATCAAAGGAAGGTATCTCGGTTTCATGTGATGCTCTTGGCGATGGATGCCCGTAGTCATCAATTTTGCCTATTTCAACTTTGAAGGAACTTTAAAAATGTATATATATTCATTTTATTTTTTAAACCTTTCTTTCTACAAGTCAAGAATTCAAAGGCTATGTCTTCAAGATCACTTCACTGGTGGTTGCGAGATACAAGGTTTTTCAACGAAGCAAGGAGTGTCTACAGCAGCGGCTGAGGGTTTTCTAAGAATTGAAAGAGAAGATGTGGGTTGCAGACGGCAATGAGATTAAAGGGTCTTTTTCAATGGTGATTTGAATATTGATTTGCTACGTTGTGAAGAAGTAGCCCATTCTGTTAACCTCCTTTGTTAATTCCCCTCTTGTGATTTTATTTTAGTCATGATTGCTTACTTATTGATTAAAATGGTGTATTTTGACAAAATATTTAATTAAAATGGTGTAAGGACAGTGATATGCCGCATGTGTCATTCTAAGATTTAACAAAAACAAATGAATCATTTTCTTAATAATATATATATATATAGGTGAAGTATTAAGGCAGGGAGTGGATATTTTCTAAATAAAAATATTGTAGGGTGTAATGTAATTCTACAAAGCCTAAAAGGGATTCATAGAGTCAACTCTATAGCCTAAAGGTGGAGAAAATGCACTTTATTGCTTGGGATAAGATTACTCAAGCTAAAAAACAAGGGGGTCTGGGCTTCAAAGATTTGCGGCGTCAAAATAAAGCATTCATTATGAAACTTTGTTGGAGCCTCCTTACGCAAAAAGATGTTCTTTGGGTTAAATGCCTATAGGCTAAATATAACTGTGGCAACCTTCCTATGCCTAAGGTTTCCAGAAAACGAAACTCATCATCTGCATGGAAAGCAATAACCGAAGTCTAGGACAAGTTTCTCAGTGGTGTGGGGAAAAAAGTCAACAACGGGAAATGAACCAAGTTCTGGTCTGATATCTGGCTCCCCTTTGATCGTCCCATTATAACCTTTGTTCAAAATCCAGCATCAGTGAATGATGACGAGACTGTTAAAGATCATGTTTTGACTAATGGGTTTTGGGATACTACCAGATGGCAAGGAGTTATGCCTTCCGATATTATAAGGATTATCTCCAAGTACCGCCCTCCTCCAAATAACTTGGATGACTGCTTTACCTGGCGGGCTTCGAAAGATGGTTGTTTTTCTGTTAAATCTGCTTATCAGTATCTCTCTGAGAGACGAGAAAACACCGTTAACAACTTCTGGACTCAGTTGTGGAAATGGTAGCTTCCTGAAAAAGTCAAATTCTTCATATGGCAAGTTGGTCGTGAGAGATTGGTCACTAATTCCTTAAGAGCCAGAAGGGGCCTTACTAATGACAGTGCTTGTCCTTTTCACTGGGATAGCGAGGAAAGTGTAATCCATATTATCAGAGATTGCGAGAGCAAGAGATTTTTGGAAACAAATTTTGATGCCTAACCTTTTTGCTCAGTTTTTCGCAGGTAATTTGTAGGTTTGGCTCAGATGGAACACCATTCGCAATCCAGTTAAAGGCAGATTCAAGAATATCTCTTGGCCAAGAATATTTAGTCTGGGGTGCTGGATCCTTTGGACAACCAGATGCAAATTTGTTTTTCAAGGAGAAAGCACAGATGCTAGAGAGATGCTTCATCAATGCAGCTACCTCCTCATGGAAAGCGCTTTAAACCATACTCTAGCTCACCAGATTTTTAAACTAAACAAGTCTCCCGAAGAATCTTGGACCCCTCCACCTGCTAATGCAGTGCGTATTGATGTTGACGGGTCAGTGCGGTATCATCACCAAGCGGCATGCGGAGGGGTGCTAAGGAATGCTCAGGGGGAATGGCTTATGGGCTTCCACAAATCACTCGGTCTCAACACGGTTCTCGAAGCTGAAATCTATGCCATCATGACAGGGCTACAAGTCGGTCAACAGATGGGCTTGCAGAACATTGTAGTTTATTCGGATTCCCTGGATGCTGTTAATACTCTTATGAGAGACTGCTCCACAGACCACCCGCTAAGAGACCTTATTGGGGAAACAAGGGATCTTCTGTTCAAGACTTGGAGCGTGGAACTTCATCATACCTCAAGAAATAACATTTCATGTGCTGATTTTATGGCTAAGGAAGGTCATCGTGTTACGGCTGATGCCGGGGTTGTTCTTGTCCACGACATCCCAAGAGGATGTCTTGATATGATCAGGAGGGACCAGATGTCTTGTCAATGCTAATTTTTTCCTAGTTGTATGTTATTGGGCTAGATTTACGAGTCTAGCCTTCTCTTTGTATCTCAAGCTCCAACTTGCCTTCTTATTCAAAAAAAGAAAAAAAGAATCAACTCTATAGCAGTTCATGGAAAGGGGAATCAGAAAATGAGGTATAACCATCTAGTGTGCACGGAACCTTTCTTCCATGCCACTCCCGTCCTCTTCTTCACTTACACTCATTAAGCAATATACAAATTTCTGTTTCCACAACCACTGCAAGACATCAAAGATTCAAAATTCACAAAAAAAAGAAAAGAAAATTACAGATGATCATGCATGCAGGGCATCATCAAGTCTCCCACGGAAAACCAGAGTTAAACTAGACTCAATAAACACCATATATATATATATATATAACAGCAAAACCCAAAATTGACAAGTACTCCTAACAAATAAAAGCATCCCAAAGTTAATTAAGAGCAATGTTACTGTACACTTCATTCATAGGTGTCCGCTGCACTATCCATAGACTCTTCTCTGCGATGAATCCTTGCATGAGGGTGATGATCCACATCAATGCACACTTCATCTGGGGTAGCAGACAATACCTTCCTGTGACGCCTTTTATCGTTTCTTGTTTTAAGAATCTTTGTGAGCACTTGAACCACGTCTCTCATGGAAGGTCTCTTCCTTGGGGCGCGGTTTATGCATTTGTATGCAAGCCCTGCCACTTCATTCAGCTCTTCCACATCATATTCGCCTTCCAATGCAGAGTCCACTATCTCCTCCCAACCCATTTTCCCCTCACTGTTCATTGCTGCCTGTTCATCCATTAACGCCTTCCATTATTATCCTCAGAAATGTAATGAAGATATATATATATATATATATATATAGAGAGAGAGAGAGAGAGATCTTACTAGGTCAACTAGTTCCATGAGACCTTGTTGAGGATTTCTTCCAGCTATGAGTTCAAACAGCAACACTCCATAGCTGTAGACATCACTTTTCTTGGTGAATGTTGCTGACGATATGTACTCTGGGTCTAGATACCCAAATGTACCTCTGATGGCTGCCTGCTTGTCCACCTTCTCCTCTCTTGACAGCCCAAGATCTGCAACCTGCAGCTCCATTCATCAGAATTGTTACAATCACGTCACTTCACTCGAGATACTCTGGTAGGTAGTAATTTACAAGACTAATTACTTACCCTGGCTCTCATGGACTGGTCTAGCAAAATGTTAGAAGACTTGATATCTCTGTGGATTACTGGAGGAACTGCCTGAGCTCACATCACATATGGGATTATCAACAACTATAAAACAAAATGCATGGACTGATGCAGATGGATCACTGGGAAATTAACCTACCCCGTCATGAAGATACTCCAAGCCTCTCGCTGTATCTAGAGCAATGCGAACTCTCAAATCCCAGCTCATTGCTTCATTCTCCTTACCTGCATATAGAGTCAACAATAGTACACTGAAGCTTCCTTATTTTCCCTTTTTAAACTGACAACATATGAAACACAAAATGGGTTAGGAGGAGGCTAACGTACTGTACAAGTGGGAAGCCAAGCAGCCTTTGCTCATATACACATATACAAGCATATGCTGTCCCTTCTCTGCGCAATATCCAACCAAATTAACCAGGTTTCTATGGTGCAGCCTTCCCAACAACATCACCTGACAATAATTCATTCAACAACAACACACACAAAAGTAGACCATGTGAGAACAAATAGGCTGCTCAAGTTACCACACGTTTAAACACATTTCTCTCTGAAAAGTGAAAACATCAAGAGATTCTATTGGAGGGCGACCTGAGAGGTAGATATAGTAAATGGTAATTAACCCCACCTCTGTATGAAATTCTCTCTCTCCTTGCTTAGAATTAGTGGCAAGAACTTTAACTGCAACGGTCTCGCCGGTGGACATCTGAGCTTTGTAAACAGGACCAAATGCACCTTGTCCTATAAGTGTTGTAAAGTTACGGGTCGCCTTCTGCAATTCCCTGAAGTGAAAATCAAAGTGTTAAACAGAAGGACAATGACAAGGAATATCTAAATCCCAGAAGTGTGAACTCGACTCTTGGACTAAAGAAACACATACTTGTAAGGATATTCGGGTGTTCCAGAAGCTGAAACGACAGTACTTCTCTTGAAGCCATCAAACCAGAAGGACATGGCACTACGTCCAGACTTAACAGGAGATTCTGGTCCTAAGGTTGAGTCAGATCGAATGGTACAAGAATCATCACCATTTGTACGGATTGGAATGGTAGCCGCCATCCGTGAACTGCTATTCCCAATCTGCGATCGCGTCCTATGATATCTCACGCAAAAAAGTGCAGAAATAGCCAAAACAACGCCAATAACTACACCAATTGAAATCCCAATGATCAGTCCTGTTGATTCCCCCTTCATCTCCTCTTTTTTTCGCGTTTTGCTTTTGATTGATTATTCCTTTTTGATAATCCCATCCATTCCAAGACCTGCCAAAAGGGCATATCATTTATCAAACATAGCCCGAGGTACGAAATATTTAGCATTCTGTGGTGCTTAGTTTTATTGATTTGAATATTAAGCGGTCAACTGTAGACTATTGCTTTGGTTAGAAAACTTTGGAGTTCTCTGTTTATAAGCCATTCAAAGAGTTTACATGCCTCCAAATGTGAAAATGTACCCAGAAAAACCGTACGGTACTCATACGGTAAAAGTCTTGGGTTGAAAATTTTGACTGTAAATATGGATTATTATGTTGAACACTAAACAAATCGGATGAGAATAATTTAACGTGACTATTCCATGCCTATACAAAAGTCAAACCCATTGAAATCACATATATACAGGAGAACAAAGGATTTCTCTGTAAAGATCCCGAGAAAGAAATTTAGCAGAATAAGCAGAGCAAAAAATAAGATAGCAGTTAGGTGCCTCAGCTAAAGTTAATGAGAATTTCTCTGTAACACCTGATCTATTATCTACTAGACAAAGATTTTCCAGATACGAAAAATGAAAACGAGAAAACATAGGAGCAGAGAATGAAGATCAGATTGATGGAAATTGGTTCTAACCGGGCACAAATTCCTACTTAGAGCAAAACAACCTCTTGGCCAAATGCAGTTTCTCTTTCCTCTGTTTTCATCTTACCCAGTTTTTTTTTCTGGGAACCAAACAGGGCAATACAAAAAAGAGAACCAGCCCACACAATGCAAAGTACACTCCTCAAGGAACAAAAACAGACTTACAGATCGAAACAATAAAAAGAAAGATGTTGACAGGCAAAAAGAGCATTTTTTGAAGACAAGATTAAGAGACTCTGGGCCAGGAATTACCAGTTAATCCAAGGGAAAAGAAAAGGTTGAAGCAGTTAAAGTGTTCTGGAAGGTTGGCCACATGTAATTGAAACTCAGAACCAGAAGTGTAAGAGTAACAGTGAGAAGGAATCAAATACTTTTGAATGAGATTCTAAGAACCAAGCAGAGAGAAAAGAATCTGAGGGAAAGAAGGAAGAAAGGAACACAGGCTTGAGCCTTGAGCTTTGAAGTTTGAATTGCAGCATCAACTAACATTGAGCAGTACAAAAAGAGAGAAAATAAATAAAACTGGTCATACAGTTAGCTAAGATACAAAATGAAAAGTCGCTGACTCGCTGCTCCACAATTGAAAAATAAATAAAAATAAAGGAGGTGAGAATTTGCATTATAGCAGCGCCATAAGAGATCTTTTGTGTTCCCAAAGTGACCTTCCTGATCTGCAACGTATGGCAATTATTCTGACCAAAATATTTGGGAATTTAGGAATTGTATCCTGGTTGGGATAACAGGCGCATGGGGCCCGCACAGTGCTGGACACGTGGGTCCTATCGTAAGAGAAATTCTTGCATGCACAGCGTACACCACATCACTTATGCACTGACCAATAAAACTTTGCCACATCACTAAATTCAAATCTATGTGTAAGCCTAGCTGTCAGCCCCTAATTTATCTCTGATTGATAATTTAATTAATTTAAAGGAAAATCCTTTTGAGGGCCCTTTTTGGTGTAAAAATCTTAAAAAAGCGCTCAAATCGACAATACACGAAAGCGCGCAAAAGTGCGCTTTTTAGGTATTTTCGAAATCTTGCGTGAGTTGTTAACTGCGGGCGATATAGTTGTTAACGAGTCGATATAGTTGTAAATGGGGTGATTTAGTTGTTAAAAAATTGTTGTTAATGGGGTGATATAGTTATTAACCAACAACTATATATCTAAATTAACAACTCTCGAAAATACCGAAAAAGCCTTATTGTCAGATTTTGAGGGCATTTTTTGGTATTTTTACACCAAAAAGGACCCTCAAAAGGATTTTTCCTTAATTTAATTCTTTTTGGGAACCCGTGCCCATTTTCCCCCACTCCTCTCTCACCCGTCTTCTTTAGGGACTGGATTTCCTCAGTATCGCCATTCTCAGCGTCCCTCATTATCCCATTTTCAGTCATAGGATCAATCTAAAGTGTCCCACATAATCATACCTTTTTAATTTAAAACAAAAATTAAAATCTGGACCATTTTTGGATAATTTTGAAATAAATATTTCTGAAATATTTTTCTAGATACTAAAATATCATGACGTATTTTTTCAAGAGATCAATAAGATAAATTATCTTTTTTATACTGGGTCGGTAAGATCCGAAATATGTTTTATAATACTTCATAACTTTGAAAAATTATTTGAGGATCTTAAAAAAATATTTCAAGGTACTAAAAAGATACTTCAGGATAGTGACTACGCTTTGATCATTACTCTGAAGTATCTTTTTTTTGTACGTCGATCCAATTTTTTTATTTAGGATCTTAAAAAAATATTTCAGGATACTACTGGTATTAAAAATATACTTCATTATATTTTAGGATTTTGAAAAAATATTTCAGAAATATTTATTTCAAAATTATCCAAAATGGTCGAGATTTTATTTATTTTTTTAAAATTAAAAAATATGATTATGTGGCACACTTTAGATTGATCCTATGGCTGAAAATGGGATCTTGTGGGACAATGAGAATGACGATCTTGAGAAAATCCGATCTCGTCTTGTTTATCGGGAGCAGCTAGCATCCACTTCTGCTAAAATCCACTGTTGTCCAGTCGTCCACTGCTCCGAAACTGTGTCGTTTTGGTACAAAATTGTGAAGGATGATTTTTTTTTAAAAATATATATATATATATATATATATATATTATATAAGTGGCACGACGGATACTAAAAATATACTTTAGGATACTGACCGGTACTGAAAAAATGCTTCATGATTTTGAAAAATTATTTTAGGATATTGAAAAATATTTTAGGGTACTGACCGATACTTAAAAGATTGACTGGTACAGAAAAATACTTCATGATCTTGAAAAATTATTTTGTGATATCAAACAATTATTTTAGGATCTTGAAAAAAATATTTTAGGGTATTGAATGGTACTAAAATGATACTGACTTATACTTAAAAAAATATTTCGCAGTCTTGACTAAGACTTAAAAAATATTTTGAGGATCTTGATTAATCTGATTTAAAAAGTATTTCACGATCTTAAAAAATTATTTTAGGATCTTAAAAAAATATTTCAGACTATTGACGGGTACTAAAAAGATCGAATCTTGAAAAAATATTTCATGATATTGAAAAATTATATTAAGATCATGAAAAAATATTTCATAGTATTGATTGGTATTAAAAATATATTTCAAGATATTTTTTTAAGATCATAAAATAATTTTTAAAGATCATAAAGCATTTTTTCAGTACTGGTAAGTATAGTGAAATATATTTTTAGTACCCTAATTTTTTTTTTTTTAAAAAAATCACCCTTCACAATTTTGCGCCAAAACGGTACAGTTTCGGAGACGGATATTAGCAGAAGTGGATGCTAGCCGCTCCCCTTCTCCATCTTCATACTCTTCCTTTTTTTTCCCGTGAGCCATCTTCTTCTCAAATCCAGATGAAAACCCTGTTTTCTTACTTTGCCTCTGAACATGGCTTCCTCTGAAACTACTCCTCCCAGTGCCAACATCTTTACTCAACTCTTCCTTACTTTAGATCCCGCCAAGCCCATTAAGATCTGTATACACTACGCCAACTGGGGCTATGCCATATTCGCCGCCGATCTCCTCGACTACGGCAGATCCGATGCTATCTTGGCGATATGGAGAAGGTCGCCGATTCCCTCTGTTTCTTTCTTTCTTCCTTCCTTCATGTCCGCCGGAGTGATCAGTGCAAGTATCTTCCCGGTTTCCTCTTCGGCGAGTCCATGGAGGAAAGGGAGATATTTCTATGGTTTTGAGAACAAACAGTGGCTTCCCTCAGAGCAAAAAGCAGCTAACAATGAGGCCTGTTGTTTGTTATGAAGGAGATTTAAGGAGGGAAATGAATGGAAAGGAAGATTGAGATAGAACTTTAAAAATATGAGCCGTTTGGTATACAAGAGAATGAAACTTAAGTTGAAGGAAAATAAGATGTTTGGTATGAAGAATTAGGTGTTGGTTAAGTGGGAAAAAGAAAAATCGCGCCGATTTTGGAAGGAAAAAAACACTTTCTTTGGGAAGATTATGAACTTTCCTTCCATTTTCGGATGGAAAAGATCTTCCTCAAATATGGGAAGATAAAGACTCACCTGGGAAGATCTTGTTGGATCTTTCGTCTACCAAACACCCAAAAACTATGGGATCTTCCCTTTCCTTCTCTAATCTTCTTTGTAACAAACGGATCTTGGAGAATCGGACCAAGAGAGGGAGGAATAAGTGAAAAAGGTTGGCTCGAATATCAGAAAGTTAAATTAATTAATTAAATTATCAATCAGAGATAAATTAGGGGCTGACAGCTAGGCTTACACATAGATTTAAATTCAGTGATGTGGCAAAGCTTTATTGGTCAGCGCATAAGTGATGTGGTGGACTCGGGGCATGCAAGAATTTCGACTATAGTGAAGGTTCTTTGAAATTTGATGGACCACTTCATTGCGTTTGTCTTCGTATTGGGTGTCCCATAAATAAATTGATCCACTTGGCAAATGGTCCTGTCTTTTTGCTGTATAAACATGCTTGAAATGGCAGGATTTGGTTTAAACTTTGAGAAATATTGAACCTTGTTTGGTTGCAACGGCAACAACACATAATCTAAAAAGTTTTGATTTTGATCTTTCTCCCTCCTCATTTATTTCTACATCAACTCCTCTCTCTATCCCATGTGCCAAAAACTTCGTATTTAAATTTTTTCTTACATCCTTCGTTTTTTAGCTCAATTGGCAAAAGGGTCAAACACTCTTACCAAAGGGAGGGGGTTCAATCCTGGAGTTGGCGTTGGAGGGAGCGATCCACTTCTCCTAAGCTTGCAGAACGCTGAGGGTAAAAGACGGCTCGTCCTACCCAACATCGATATGACCTAGAAGGAAGAGAGATTTCGCTCTACCCTTGAATCGTGGGTAAACTCAACCCCTTTCCTAAAATTTCAGTATAAAATAAAAAAAAAAAAAAATCTTACCACTACTTTATTTCTTGTGTTTGTTTGTTTTATATTTATAAAGAATTAACCGATTTTATCTCTTGCTTATTAATGAAAAATAAAGTATGAGACATATTAGGAGTTTTGTTGTTCCTTCTTTTGGGGAAAAAAAGTTGGGGAAGGAGGCAAAGAACTGTCGACCTAACACACCTAAATGTGAAACGAAATAAAGGGGAGTATGAAGGCAAAATGAAGCCCACGGGTTTTGTTCATGAAAGTGACTTTGATTTAATTAGTCTTTTATTAGTTATTACAGTAGTGATTAAAGTTAATTACGTTCATTAAGGAATATCAAACCTAATGATCTCATCCGCACAAAGTCCAATGACCTTAAAGAACCACCTACTATGTTGTCATATTCTCTGACTCTTTGACCTTCAATCTTACTGCTCCTAGTTCCTTATCTCGTTTATTTATTCTTTCTACCTCATTATAGAAACATCTGTTGTAGCTTTCAGGCAAAGGTTGATTTTTGCGTTTCAATTCTTATTCCTTAAACTACTAGAGTGGCCACAAGTCTTTAAACAAAAATGAGAAAGCAAAACAGTCACGTGGGTCCAGTTCGAAAGAGATGGAGATTTCAATTGCAAAAAAGACTTCTGAGCAAAAAAAAAAATTGCAAAAAAGACAAGAGATGTTGTATTAGGACGACGATATCAAGGTTGTTTCTAAGAACAAATAAATGAACAAACAAAGTGTGGGTCCATTTCAAACCAAATAAAAGAAGAAGAAGAAGACAGGGAGTACACAAAGAACAAAGCGACAATGGGACATTAGATAGAGGTGAGTGGACTAAAAGAAGGAAAAATGCAATGTTTGGTGGGTGATTAGCTTTGGAATGAGGACACATTGGATCCATCTAAGCACTTTGCCTTTTAACTTTATCGATATACTCACCCACACACTAAATTCACAATGCATTTCATTATAGGTGAACCCGTCAAATATGCTGAGCCTTTTCTATTTGATTTCTGAGAGAGTATATAAGATAAAAATTAGATTGTGAATGTTATGGTCTCGTATATTGGGCCTAGATATGATACGGCTCAGTAAAGTCACTTTATGACAGAATCCCTCTTTAAGCAGGGAAAACGCTAATCACCTTGTAATGTCAACACTAATCACGGATAGTGCAGGTAGTGGAGCAGTCATTTGCTGAACATGGAAACACATGTTGCTTGGAGGCGCGCACAGAAACTGAAACCCCAGAGGTAATCTTTATAAATAGGAGATTACCCACAAGGTGCATATCCTATACGTATCCTTTTACTATTCAGTCACACTATGCACACACCCCACCCCCTTTGGCTAATCGTCATTCTTGTATAGCATAGTGATCATATGATATTCTTTGGTGTTTTCCTTATAGACATCACTGAACATTCACATTCTCTTCGGTATTAATTGATACACACCCTGAAGAGCATTACAGATCCTATATCAATCAGATACTAACCCATTGTGGTTAGACATTTGTGTTCTTACAACAGAACAGTAAATATTTTTTGTGTTTAGATTGGTGGTAACAGAAGTGACTTTTTTTTATTATTAAAAAATAACACTAATTAAAGATACAATATGGCTTAAAACCCCCCACGGAGGCAATGAACTGAAAAATCCTTTCCGCACGCTCGCAACACTCAAAACCCAGACGCGGAGAAGACGATGAACTTAAACTTAACGTAGAGAGAGAGAGAGAGATGAGATACAATATGGCTTTTCTTCTTCTTTTTCTTCATGGTCAGATTTGTCCAAGGACACTAACCCAGCATTGTTTGATGTACAGGGTCCAAAGAATCATCTCGTTGTATTTTACAATCTATAGGAATGCTTTTTATATAAAAATGTGGCAAGTAAGCTATATATATGCTTCATAGATAGCTAATGCCTAATTCCCTCACGGAATAATATTTTTTGTTGGGCCAATCTCAATACTATGGGCATCTAGGTTTTTTTTTTTTTTTTTTTTTTTTTTTTTTGTAATTTAAAGAGATTGTTGTCAGCCCAAAAAGCGACAGGTGGTTTGTGTATTGGGTTCGTTCAGCAAAAATGGGCCTAAATGAGACAAACTACGAAAAGGTTGCCACCATCACTATTCATGTTTTTTAGGTCACCATCATGTTATTTTATCTTAAACATGTTTAACAAATAAAAATATAATAATTGATGGGAAATAACATAGTGATGAATGTCAGATGATCGATTATACTCGTATTAGCTATAGAAATATTATTAATATAAAACGATTATTTTAGTTATCAAATTCTTTTTTTTTCATCAACCAACATGAGATCAGTCACTACTACAAAAAATGGTTACTACTTCCTTAAAAGATGTCCTTATTTTTTAAAGAGAAGTTACAATGGCATTCTTATAATTATTTACTTGAATTCTACGAATTTGGCGTCATGAAATTATTTTAGGACGCCTAAAGGAATTTTTTTTGGCGCCAGCTAATGTTTTGGGAATAATTTTTTTCCTTTTTGGCGTCCTAAATAAGGTTAAGGACGCCTTAATTTAATTTTTTGGCGTCCTAAAGAACTATTCGGACGCCTAAAAGGTAATTTTTTTGGCCCAAGCTAATTTTTTAGGCATAGTTTTGCTTTTTTGGCGTCCTAAATGTATGTAAGGACATCTTAATTAAATTTTTTAGCGTCCTTATACAATTTTCAGGATGCCAAAATTGCCTCATCACTCACTCAATCTCCTCGAACCTTCGGTCCAGTTTTTTTTTTTGAATTATTATTATAGAATAGATTTTTTTTTATTCTTCTTTTTCACTACAGCTATAACATAATCACATTCACTTTGGTTTTTTCCTCCATGCGTCTGCTCTCTTTCTTTTGCACTACAACTGTAACATAATCACATTTGCTCTGGTTTTTTACTTCATGCGTCTGCTCTCTAAACTTCTCATCGCGCGAAGAACTTGCTCTCAGACCTTCTTCACAGTGACCTCCCTTGGTGACCTTGCTCCTTCGCTGCTGCGACCACCCTCTCCATCCCTTACAACGACGTGACTCAGGCAAAAGCGTAGGACAACGAGGCACCAACGATCTTCAGGTCCTGCGAATTTCGTGACTCCAGATCTTTAGGTCCAGTGATCTTCAGGTCCTTCTCCATCCCTTGTGTTTTTTTTTTCAACTCCAGATCTGAAAATAGATTTGCTTCGCCGATTGCACAGATTTGTTGTGGTTCTTTTTTTTTACTCCAGATCTGAAAATAGTTTTGCTTTACTGATTGCACAGATATGCTTGTGTTTTTTTTTTGTTACTCTAGATCTGAAAATATATATGCTTTGCTGATTGCACAGATCTGCTGTCATGGAAGAGCACCGCCGCTTTGTGTCCTGGGTCATGGGCGAAATGGTGGTGAGTACAAGAAGCATGCGTGTGGGGAGGCTAGGCGGTCGAATATTTTTTTAAAAAAAAAACAAAAGCCTTAAGACGTCCTAATTATTTTTTAGGGCGCCAAAATAATTGTATTCAGGCGTCCTGAATTGTATTCAAGACGTCTTACAGGAGGCGTCCTAAATTTTGTTCAGTAAGTATTCAGGACGCTAAAAGTGGGAAATATGACTTTCCCCGTCGAGACGTCCCTCTGAAAAGGGGCATTAATTGGGTCTTATTTATGTTTTTTTTTTGTGTGTGTGTGTGTGTGTTTTTTTTTTTTTTTAGAATGGCGTAACCAATAATCTTTTCCTGTTCTTTTTGTTGGGCAGACCTTGTCTCTTATTCTTTGTTTTGTAATTTTTGTTCAAACAGCTTCCAGTCTTTGAACTAAAAATAAGCGTATTGGTTGTTTTTTAGAAACAATAATTGATTTGTAGACCTTAAGAAATCGTAGAAAATGCAAAATAATAAGTAAACATGGTATATAAAACTTCGTTTATATTTCTATTTGAAAAAAAATGAATTTAATGAACATAAAATTTTAAAAAATAATTACAAAATAATGTTTCAATCAAACTATATATTGTTAGATAAAAAAATATTATATGATGCATGAATTGACCAGTCAACGATATAGATCCATATAAAATTTACAAAAAATTTAAGAGGCGACATTATTTTATAATCTGATTTGAAATCCATAAAAAGATAGCATAAGGAATTTATGAAAATATTAGACTGAGTCGAAGGGTTTATTTTTTTTTGCTCGCAAGTCGAAGGGTTTATGGGTGTATGAATAATGGGAGAACGGTCAAAATGAAAGGGATTGCCCGCCCGCTCACGGCGGAATCCGGGTCCCACTCGTTTTGCGGCACAGTGAGGAGTGGTGGGTCCGTGATGCATGACGTGGCACATAATTCTTTCCAGAGGGGCGCAATGGGAACACAGTCTCGTCTGTGGCGCCGCTTCCAATTATCCACGTGATTCCTTGGACCTTGGCCATGTCGACCGCAGTCCGCAATTCGTTTCATTCTCCCTCTAAACCGTCTCATCAATCGTATATTTGAGTTGACATTCCAGTACGTTCATGTAAATTCTTATGAAACTTCTTTTCAATATTTACATAATACGTTGTAAATATTTACATAATACTGAGCTTTTACAAGCAAAGTGAACGATACAAACAACACAACCCAAGCTAAAACAGATCAGAAAGCCTATTAACAAAAGTAAACCAGCATAAATAAACTAGAGTCTGGAGTTAAAACAAGATACATAGTACCGATACTTCACGCTAGCCATGGTGCTCCTTGAGGAACTGAAAAAATCTCTAGAAAAGACAAACTTGAGATAGAAAGTTTCGACCAACATAGAGTTTGTCAAGCGGTATAAGACTCTGCTAAATCTCTCTAGGTCTCATGTTTCAGTCCTAAATGAGTTACTTTTGTTAAGAGAAGTAACCACGAAACCCAAACTGAATACCCGATGATAATATATATATAGATAGAAAGTTTGGCATTAAAGCTAAGAAGAGAACAAGCCAAGAATCATGCATTTGTATGTATGTATAGATTTTTTTTTTTTTTTTTTCTTAAATATCCTTGATATAAACTTTTGTGCTTGATAAATCTAATTATATTTCAAAATGTAACACTTCTTTGGCAATGTGTGCAACGGATATTAACCTTTCACGTACATACGTGTTTGAAATATCCAAAATATGGTCCAGGTAAATAAAATAGTATTTTATATACATTTTTAGAGAAAATGATTTTGGGCGTCGTTTTTAAAGAATGAGGCGATGAAATAATCTGAAGCGTACTCATCTAACATAACATATTTAGGTTCAAACGTACTAAATCTGCATATTACTTTTGTTTAAGAAATTACTCCATGTTATCAAAAAAAAAAAAAAACCACACGTACAAGACATTTTTTAAAATAAAAGTTACTATCTCCCTTCTTAAATATATTGACATATTTTATAGTATAATTTGTATTACAAACTACTACCCCGGTCCTAATTATAAGCATAGTTGATTTTTATTTGGAAAAATTAAGGAAACTAAATAAGTTACTTAATAATTTCATATGTTTGTGTATCTTTAAATTATATATTAGTTTATTAGTCAAACTAATTAGTTTGAAGGAAAAATTAAAAATAAAATTACTCTAAATTAATTTAATTAACTTTCTTAATATTCTAAAAAAGTCAACTAAGTCTTATAATTAGGACTGGAGGAGTGATTTAGTACAACCACATGTTGGTCAATATCGTGATCCGATCCTCATCCTACTACGTGATATCAATTTGAAGAAATAATCAGCCGACTCAACAGTGAAAAAACACGTGGGGATTTGTTTAATAATCTGAGCCGCAATTTGCTCTATTATATTCCTAGCTCCTATTCTATATCTGGGTATAGAACCACGTGAATTGGGTGATGTTTATGTTATATGTATCCAAACAATAACTTGCAACTGATGTTCTTAATAAAAAAAAATTGGTCAAATTATTTATGTGATGAAATGCTTCGTTACATATTTTATGATGAGAAAATGAAAGTGACATTTCAGAAGCAAAAGTATGGAGTATAATAAATGTAATTACGAGGAACGGTCACATTGTAAGATTCGTCTTTCAAAAAGACAATTTTGACTTTTAGATTGACTGAGTTTATATATATGGATGCACATGTATTTATTTTGCTCATCGTATTTGCTGTTCGTCGGTGGCTTGCTGGATATGGATGCCAAATTACATATGGTTCATTCAATTGTCTCTATCACCATATAATTATGATTTTTTTCATTTTTTAACATTTTTAATTTTATATATTGCATTGAGTTACAAATAGTATAATTATAGTTGGACAAAAACTTAGGTCCATTTGTCTATATTTATTATCCAATAATTCTCAAGTTAAATTTGTGTCATATATATTTTTTATTAATTAATAATCTTCCAATAGAATTATAAAATTTTATGAGTATGAATTTTTATTATTTAGAAAAGTCCACAATATTGCAAAACTTGATTAGAGAATTTGACCTGATAAATATAAGCAAATGGACTTAAGCTTTGTTAGTTATATTTAAGTTGTTCATTATTAACACTTTATTTAAGATTTGTGCTTTTCTTAGCTTGAGCGGTGATTTCAACAAGATGTAAACTTGAAACTTGTAAACTATCGATCATTTTTGCTTGATATTATTTCTCTCTTTTATATATACCACTAAAAAAGATCAAGATAATATTAGCTTGTGTGTGTGTGTGTCTTTGTTTGAGAGATATTGTGGGCCATATATGGATGCTAAATCAGAAGTCTAATTCATTTTGCTTCAGTCACAAGATATGATCAATAATCACAGTGGAATTATAATGCTTTACTCTTGTTAGTTTTTCTTTTAAAAATTTAGTCACCTATTAAATGATTGGCGTGGATATTCGATCACCAATGTATATGCCCCGAAAAATGATAATAATGCCTTCATAGTACGTAGTTTTGATTATTTCAACTGTTTTTAAGGGAATTAATTAGGAAAAAGCCCAAAATTAAAATGATTTAAGCATGGGCTTAATCTTGTTTGGAATCCGATCCATCATGCTTATCCATTCTAATGATAACGAGATCCATTTTATTTAACTTTTTAAGATTGCAAAGTACGTACTCTTAATCAAGGGGGTCCAAATCAATCAGTAGATCAAATGTATCTTCCTGGTTTAAGCCACGTCGTGGATCATATTAGTTCAAGTCATGATCAGATATATTTGAAAGCCAAAGTTACAAAAAAACAACAAAGGCATGCAAGTAAAGATGTGACACCAATTTAATCTGATCACAAGAAAAGTGTAATCTAAAATAAATAAAAATTAGTTTGATCACTTTGAATGTTTCTGTGATACTGTTTTTGTTTTCTTCTAAGGTAAGTAAAATACAAAAAAAGATTATTCACCAGAGATAAGCACGAACGGTTGAGAATTCATAATCCAGCAAGTGGATGAAAGAATCCTCGTACCATGCGTACAAGATTAAAAAATTAATGGAAACCATCAGGAAATTGCACTGAATGCACTCTGTAACATCATTGGGTTGAGTTGATAAAAAGTTGAGTCATACTCTATAAATACTTTCATAAAGGTATTTCTTTAACCTAATGGTTCTATCTTTTAAGAATCTAACTTGCCTAAACTTTTGATTATTTAAAGACATCATAGTGTGAAATATGAAATGTGAGGGAAGTTTCAGGATGAGCACGTACTTAGCTTGATCTTATTATACCCCACCACCTAAATAATGATTCGGCTGGATATGCACCTTTACCTCAGGGGATTTTAGCCACGAAAGAAAGCCATTGATAAGGACGCATTCATTTCACCTAAATCGGAATCTGAATCTGAATGTGTGAACATATTATTATATGCCTCCATCTTTTTCTTTTTCCTTTATCTCTGGAGATGCATATATATCCCTTTATTTGGTGGGGCTGAGAAGAGAGAACCGATGCTCTCAAGATCTCTACTTTTTTAATTTCTGATAATGAAACCAACTAAAAGTAACGTATCATGACAGTGATCATCAATCGATCCCCATAATGCTTTCAATATATTGGATAAGATGTATATATATATATATATATATATAGCCAAAATGACCAGTAAATTTTTTTTGGTGGAGACCATTGATAGGGGGATTTGGGGGTCGGGCGCTGCCCGAATTTTTTTTTTTAAGAACAATTTTAAAGATGGTTTAGTGTTATGAATGAAAGAGTATTTTCTATTGAAACTTGTTGGATGTTGATTAAGATGATTATTTTTGGTGACAATTTCAATTAGGAGGATAGAATCAGAATATCCCAATTTTTCTAATAAGTAATTAAATACTATTGTGATATGACTTATTAAGTAATCTAGGTTTAGAGAAGATCTAAAAGTATAAAAATTAAGAGTTGAAAACAATAATAAATAAATATAATCAATTTTTTAAAGTTGATTAATTAACAATGATAAATGATATTGATAAGAATAATAATAAGAAGAAAACATGTAAGGGAAATATATTCATTAAATAATTTGATCTATATCTCAATAAAAAGAAAGAGATAAGACAAAAAATAATTATATGATACAATAAATCATTATATGCATTATATTAAATATTATATAATATTGTTGGAGGCCTGACACAATTAAGGGCATATTTGCTCTTATCATGATCTCGGTAGTTAGAGAGATTTTAGGATATGATTAGAAGATTATGGAAATTTGAAATTTATAATTATTATTTTGTAATTAATATTCTGGTTATAATCCCTAGATATTAGCATCTAAAAGATAATATTCCTATTATATATAATTATGTAAACTCTAGTGAATAAAATGTATTGGGATCAATTATCATTACTTGGCTCTTCAAATATAATAATATATTATGCAATATAATATAATAATAATATACGTATAGGTGAAGGAACACATGTAAAAGGAAAAAAATATTATTTATAATAATATTATTTATTATATTATAATAATATATTGTATTTTAATATAATATAATATATATATATACACATATAGTGTTAGCTATGATTTTTTTTTTTTTTTAAAAAAAAAAAATGCTTCTTTGGAAATCTTCTATGAAAATGCTTCTGGAAATCTTCACCTCTTAACCGCGTCTCCAATATTTAACAAAGATATTCCTTCACTTTAGGCTTGCCATTGCCAGGGTTCAAATTCTTCTATCTCTATGTACAGGGGCGGACCCAGAAAATAACAAAAAGGGGGGCATAATTTGAGGGGGGCTGCCCCCGATTTTTTTTTTAAAAGAAATTTTTAAATGCATTAAAAAATAAAAGAATTTAAACAAGAAAAAAAAAATATCAAAAAAAATTATGAAATAAAGTGAATACTGATGATATAATAAGAGAGACAATTATTTTACAAACCTGTCATTTAGAAAAGTAAGGCTAAGTACGGTTAGAAATGCAGTTACATAAATTACAATGAAGGGTGTGTACTCAATAAGTTCAAGTACATATATTTTAATAAAAAAAAAAGTATATTACAATAAAAATAATTATAATGTCATCCTTCTAAGCCTTATTTTTTGGAATTCCTTCATAATTACCTTATTATCAATGCTATCAAATACATCTTTTTTCAATATAAGGCACTAAACAATCATTCAACCATTCATCCACATCCCATTATGAAGTGCAGTCTTGATGTATTAAGGGTGGACACTTAATTTAAGGGTGGGCAATCATTCAAACATTTTTTTTTTGTTTTTTGAAAAAAAAAAACTTTCAAATTCAAGGGGGGCACTTGCCCCCTTCTCTTATACATGGGTCCGCCCATGTCTATGTATACAAATACCTTATTTTTTCTAGTAACCCTAAAATTTGAATTCTCTCTTCTCTGCTTCACGACCCTCCTTCATCTCTTTGTGGCACCATCACAAGCCGCCGGCGAGTATCATTCTATGCCACAAATGCGTCAGAGTGGTAGATCGGTTTTCAGAGATTTAATCTGTGGCCTTCTCCCTTTGATTTCTGGCGGTTGTGGAGTTCTCTCGACCTTGTGGCGAGTTTTTTCCTCTCCTTCTTCAGAGCTATTTTGCGGCGGTGAGAGCTATCTGTCTTTTGTTTCTTTTTTTTGTGGTACTAAGTTTTGTGGTGGTGTTCTTGTTTTATTAGGAAATAAATAGATCTATGAGATTTGAGTATAAATCCAGCCTCTTGGTTGGATGGTTGTTTGAACGTTATTAGATTCGACTATCACCTGGTGGCTCGGATCTGCGTTCTTGAGGGAAGATTTCAAGAAGTGTTGTTCGGTGTGTAGTTGAGGTCACCATATTTGTTTGAATGGAGGAACAAAAATGTTCTTCAGGATATCATGGGTTTTCTTCCTTCTAAGGTTGTGTTTTCTTTGATTAGTACCCAAGTTGAGGTATCTATGTCACGGTTTGCTTCTAATTGCGTTTAACGCTTTATAAGGAGGTGTGCCCGTTAGGATGAGTTTTACAACCAACACTTTCTTTCACGTCACTTCTAACCTTGGATATCGATGAGGCCGGTTTTGTCTATATATGCTTATATTTTTACTCTTAAATCTTTAATGTACGGTGATTGATTTTTCTTGTTTTTGGCTTATTTTGTTATATTTGATTTGTCTTTGTTTGTATTCCACCTTCAGTTTATTTTCATGTATTGCACCGGTTTACAGTAATAATATAAATAGCTTTTGACAAAAAAAAATGTATACGAATACCTTTTTTTATATAAAAAATAGTTTGTTTGAAAGAGAAACAAACGAAGGTTTTTCCCTGGAGTAACAAAAAAGAGGACAAAATGATTATCCATAGGATGCTCTATATATAGAATCTCATTTATTATCCCGCCGATTGTTGTTGATTTTCTCGTTAAAAAGTTATGTTTTCGTTATAAATAAAAGCACGTTCGTCCATATTAATATGCTGAGCTAGTATATGCATTTTTTTAAAACAAAATTATGAGCTTATTTCAATAAAAAATATGATCATTGTCATAAAAAAAGAAGACAATGTAAAGTTTTGTTTTCTGAAAATGTTTAATATAGTCGTGTTTACATGGTGAATGTGTTTTTTTTAATACAATTTTATCCACTCCAGCGACTAATTGCTTTTTACTTTTTAATTAAATATGACAGAGGCCTTCATAAGGGGGGAAAAAAAAAAGAATGTCAAAGACAAGGACCCCATCATCCCATTCTTATTTATTTAATTTGAACTAAAGATTCTTGTCGGGATTAATTAATTTAATTTGGTGTGATGGCAATAAAAAACTGTGTTCAAATCCTGCTCTCGATGTTGAACCCAGTTTTACCAATTAAGTATAGCATTACGAAGAAGAGACAAATCAAAATCAGTTGGTTTGAGTACGTCAACTTACAAATATAACTACGATCTATTAAGCACATGTGATTAGCATTCGCAGCCGATACTAATTATTAATTTGTTCATTCAGGATTCTTAATATCACAAGCTTTTCCATGAGAACCTTTATATTGAATTAGAGAGAAAAATACACTTTCTTCCTCGCCAGTTCTTGATTGTTTGTGCTCACACCTCTCTTTCTATATATATATATACACAATGCGCATTAAATTTAAGGACAAAAAGGAAACGTCCTCCTGAAATTCCCACTTTTGACAAAAAGGAAAAAAATGAATTATCATGGGAAGGCATTCTATTAATAAAGTATCATTCACACCTTTGGATGACATATTATAACTTGTGTTAAGAATAACATATGTTTTACCTTGAAGCTTGCTTATTCATATTGGGGCGAGCCATCCCATCACTCTATGCATGAACACGTGTATGATGAGGAATAACATATGTATCATTAAAGTGATGAAGTAGTCTTATTTAAGACGTACCACTCTGACCCTATTTATAAGTCCAGTTTGACTAAAAAAATTGATCATATTTATAAGTTCAGTTTCAAGTAATAAATGAATTGTGACAATTTTACTCATATTAATTGTCACCTATGAAGATGGAGAGAGAAGAAACAATTGAAAAATACCCAATCATAAATTAGTTTATTTCCTTAGATCCAAATTCATTACTAGCATAGTCACAGAGAAATTCTATGGAGATATGAAATGAATAGAAATGAAATGAATGGGGCAGTAGACAGTAGTATTAAGGTTGATATGTGATTGATGAAAATAATGTGAAGGGGTCTAGAAGGCTTGATCGAGAGGGAGGTTTGACCCAGTAAAACCGCTGGAGGCAGCGCGTATACGTTCGCCACGTGTCTTTAGGACAAAAACAGGTCAAATTGAGCGACACGTGGCTGCTGTGGCGCTGGATTAGTGGCATTACCCCTCTTGCCTCACGCGCTTCCCTCTTTTGTCCCCGTCGTACCATTTTCGTCGCGTATGACTCACGTGACGTGACCCTCCCCCGGTCAAACACTCCCAGGCCCGTCAAGGCCACTCCTGCACATCCACTCAAATTTATTACTCATCACAATTCATATGACACCCTGATTATAAAAAACCAGCATTATATCAGATCATAGAATTATGATGCAGAATCATGTTTATTCATCATTGAATTCGCTTTTAATGGTTGAGATTTATTTTATAAAAATATTATTATTATTTAATATTTAATATTACCATAACATTTCTCAATTATTAAGAATCAAATGAATAATGGTGGATAAATTAAGTGGAGAGGAAATAGAGAGAGGGGCTATTGGAGACACCAAAAGTCTCATTACCAGAGAGCATCATACAATAAAAGATTCATTGTATAATAACAAAGACTTTTTAGATTGTTTATGCGAAACTGACTGACAATTCTTGACAAAAACAAGGAAGAACAGGTCAATATGGGAGAAATTGGAGTGGTGGAATCTGGCTGCCTCAGTGCCTTGTCAATTTCATGGGGTGCCCCGTGCACATCACGCTTAGTTTGCAAGCAAATATCAAATCCAATTATCTGTTGCTTAGCACGCGTTTTACTCACTAATCACTAATCACTAATCACAATCATTCATTAACACCATACTTATCATTATCACCCTTTTTCCTCCTCCTCACCTCTGCATCGTTGGATCAAACAGTTTATCTCGTTAATAAAGGGAGAAAATTGAATACCACGTAGGTGAGGCTGTATATTTAATTTACTTTTGCCCGCTCTAGGCAGTTTATTTTTTTTGGAAAAGGAAGGAGAGCATGTATATTTAATTTACTTTTATATTTTAAATATATTCTTATTTTATTATATGCAGAATTAAGAATAAATATAATATTATAATTATCACTTCTCATAAGAATAAATTTATTATTTAAAAAATCATAAATTAAAAATTTAAACAGTTGAAATCTTGTGAAGTGATAACAAATTGGTTGCCCATCCTTACGATGAGTATGGAATGCAGAGTGAGTTCTGGGATTCCGCTTCGAACGTGTGGTTGGCGTTGTCAACCGCTATTCCACTCCGTTAGAAAATCGCGACTCTTAACTGATGCCGTTACCGTTATCATCCGTACATACATCCGCTTCCACTCACCTCCCTCCTCATCGCTTCTATATAAACCATTTCATTCCAATCCTCCTTAGCTTACGGCTCCCAATTTCGGCTCCAACCCATAGGTCATAATCATACTCTAAACAAAACACTCCCTTCTTCTTCTTCTTCTTCTTCTTCACGTTGAATTCCACTCATTTTCGAGGTAATTTCTTCTACTTTCTTACTGATTTTCTTCACCATTCTGTGGGTGCTCCCGACATAGGAATACTCAATTTCACTTGAAGCATAAATAAATACACATCGTGGCGCTTTAAACGCTACGTCTGCTTGTGTTTGTTTTTTAATAGTAGCAACCAGTACTGGGTCGGTGTTCTTTGTTCTTTTATTAATTTGCGTCGATTCAATATTTTACACTTCGAATGTGGGCCTGTGGGCTTCTTCCAATGATGCTTTGAGGTTTTTGCTTCTTGTTTCTCGTATCTATCATCCGTGATTTCTCTTCTTGCGCTTGTTAGCTGTAATTGTTTGATCGAATTAGAACAACTTTCCTTTATTGCTCTTGTATTTTCAGAAGCTATTTGCATCAATAATACGCTTTCCCTTTTGGTGTTTCGATTTCATCTGCAAATAATTGATCAGTCGACTCAAAGTTTGGAGATAAGGTTCTGGGTTGTGATCAAATTCCCTGCTTCGGATTGGAGAAAAAATGTTTATATAAAATTTCCATGTGAAAATCATTTTCCTGGTTAGGGCCCAGTGATTAACAAATAAACAAGTGCAGCAAATAATTTTTGGGAGTGGCTTATTTTGATGACTTGATTCAGTCACAGCCCATGAGGCCATGATTTCCAACGGTTGTATTGGAGCTGCAATGAGTTGTATTGATTCCCCGCCATATTGCTGTGACATCTGTTATCCACACACCGCCTGTGTGTTTTTTTTTGGTTCTGGCGCACAATTCTGAACTAGTCATTATTTGATAAGAATACGCGAATATTTCCTCTATACTTGTTCATTAAATTACATGATTGACAGAGGTGTTAAAATGATTATTTTCTAAATCAAATCCTGATATAGACCAGTTTCCATTAATCATCTCACCCTGAATCAGTTAGCCTGATCCGTGACCATGCGTATGCTTTACTTTTGTCTTAATCTACACTCTTCCTTTATCCTTGTCCATTCATAGAGTTAGATACTTAGATCAATGCTTTTTGTGAGTGGTATAAATGAAGATATTCACAATATTTGCCACTGTTGATATGCAGGTATATCTTCTATTTCATTCGAAGAGGTTTCCGGGTTGAAGTGCAAAGCCGATACTTTTCTTTTTCTGATTTTCTGCTGATCTGCCCTGCTAATTTCTCTTTTCGCATAGAAAGGCTGATGCCTTAATCCTAGCATGGACTCGCAGCAGCTGTTCAGTTTTAGTGTGACTGGGGCAGGGATTCCTTACACGCCATCTTATTCCACCGTCCCATCACTACCTACAAGGTTTCTCGGATCCTTGAAATTTGACACAGGAGACTCACCCAATTCTCCCTTTTCTACTCAATTTGATTCGGATTCTCTCTCTACATTGAGCGACGGTCAGGAGCAGCACGGTTCTGGGGAGATTCTTTCTGGTTTCAGCCCTTCTTATAACTCTTCTCTGGAAACTAATTATTACTTAAACAGGTCAATCTCACCTGTGGACCGTCTCCGAGACAGTCTGCATCCATATTTTGCTAAAAGGTCTCTTGCACAGGATGCAAGTTCTAGCCAAAAGATCAGGCACGCTTTGCTGGAGTTAGAGTCTGCTCTGATGGCCCCTGATGACGGTGATGTAGCTACCACATCAAATACTTCTTTGAGTGGGATTAACAAGCCTACAACTTCTGGCCAAAGTTTCAAGCCTTGGAACGAGGAGCGCCAAGGGTCACAATACCTTCAAAGCCAGCCATCTTTTGCCACTAGCACTAGGCAGTCAAATGAAGTTGCACACGTTGAGAAGCGTCACAAACTGATGGAGGAAGCATGGCTCCAGGGCTTCCCACCTAGCAGTTTAAAAGAATTGTTGATTGCTTGCGCCAAAGCCCTCTCTGAAAGCAACATGAAAGTCTTTGACGAGTTGATTGAAAGGGCTAAAAGTGCTGTGTCTATCTGTGGCGAGCCAATCCAGCGGCTTGGTGCTTATATGGTAGAAGGGCTTGTTGCTAGGAAGGAGGCATCAGGTAATAGCATATATCATGCCCTAAGGTGCCGGGAACCTGAAGGCAAAGACCTGCTCTCGTACATGCACATGCTGTATGAGATTTGCCCCTACTTTAAATTTGGTTACATGGCTGCCAATGGAGCCATAGCTGAAACTTGCAGAAATGAAGACCGCATTCACATCATAGACTTCCAGATTGCTCAGGGAGTTCAGTGGGAGACACTCCTTCAAGCTCTTGCAGCAAGGCCTGGTGGGGCACCCCATGTCCGGATCACCGGAATCGATGATCCCATCTCTCGATATGCACGTGGTGACGGCCTAGATGCAGTTGGGAAAAAATTGACCGCAATCTCAGACAAATTTGGTATCCCAGTTGAATTTCATGGAGTGCCTGTGTTTGCTTCAGAAGTTACAAGGGACATGCTTGATGTAAGGCCTGGAGAGGCTTTGGCTGTGAACTTCCCCCTGCATCTGCATCACACGGCTGATGAGAGTGTTGATGTGAATAACCCGAGGGATGAACTTCTGAGAATGGTGAAGTCACTTGGTCCCAAGGTGACCACGTTAGTGGAACAGGAATCCAACACAAACACAACGCCATTCTTCAACAGGTTCTTGGAAACGTTGGACTACTACTTGGCCATGTTGGAGTCTATTGATGGCACACTGCCAAGAAATAGCAAGGAGCGGATTAACGTGGAGCAGCACTGCTTGGCGAGGGACATCGTGAACGTCATTGCTTGTGAAGGGAAGGAAAGGATAGAGCGACACGAGCTGTTGGGAAAGTGGAAGTCAAGGTTGACAATGGCCGGATTCCGACAGTATCCATTGAGCTCTTACGTGAATTCTGTGATCAGAAGCCTACTTAGTTTCTATTCAGAGCATTATACGCTGGTGGAGAAGGATGGGGCTATGTTGTTGGGGTGGAAACACAGAAATCTGATATCAGCCTCAGCCTGGCATTGATGAACTGAAGACGTTGATGGCACCAGCATTAGTAAAATATTTCACTGACTGAAGTTTATGTTGAATACAATGTATGTTTGATCACTGTAATTATAGGTTTCTGTTCCTTAGATTTGTTCATTGAGAGTATATTTACTAGTAGCTCTGTATACTGATTCTTTTATAAAAATTTTAGTAGCCTGGACTGTTTTGGTCTCCGAGATGATGATAATAACAAACGTACTTTTTTTGTGAACACTTGTAGAAAGTTGAATGATACTCCCTCCCCTTTTTGATATAAAGCATGCTTGGAGAGTTAATCTTGATTTTAAACATAAGACATAGTTTACATATTTGTCAAATTTTTTATTTATTAATTTCTATTAAAGCTCTCCTATTCAAGTTGGGTAAATATCTCTTATATTAAGGAGAGGTTCAGTATTATTTAAACTGATATCTTATTGGACAAGTTGTGAGATGAAATCACATGACCGCCTGCTCTGCTTGTATTTATTTTTTAATCACATTAACTTTGTGAATTGGGAAAGTTATATGCAGAATCGGCAGGTTCACTGCATTTTTGTGAATCGAGATGAAGGGAACAGAGCTTTGTTTTCCCCAAATATGTAAAAAAGTTGGATCCACATATGTATGTGACCGACTTGGTTTGGTATTTTCCAGTGGAATCAAAGCCGAATCTAACAGTACAAGTTAAAGGCATCAGACAAGCTGGAGCCTGGAAGGACTCAAACAAAGAATCTTAAATAGCAATTTCGCTCAGGTTATCACAATATCATTACAAATTTGGGTTTAAAAGACCTAACATGGTTCGGCCCATTATTTGTTATCGATGTTTGGATCCAACTCTTGTTGAGCCATAGTAGTGTTTTAACATGGGCCAATGGCTGTACTAATAGATAGGTGATGGTTGGAAAAACATGTGGCCTAATAACTGACAAGTGACAACCTTTCATGTGAGAGGTGATGAGTTCGATGTACGGGTACTTGTGACAATAAAATAACCCCAGTTTCATTAAGGTGCAAAAATACATGTCAGATTTTCTAAAAGTGTGCTAAATACTAAATGTTTTTTTTACAGGACTATGTACTTTTAAAATAGGCACAAAATATACGTTGACCCTTTTTTTGAATTTTTTAAAGGCATACAAGATTTTTTTAAAAGTGTGCGTGACACAAATATTTTTTTGAGAGATAAAAGTAACAATGAACTTCTAAAATAGGTGTAAAAATACATGCTGACAATTAGTTGACTATTTGTTTGAATTTTTCGATTGAAAATGGTGACATGAAGGATGACATAAATGATTAAGAAATAACCTGGAATAATAATTTGCTGATTGCGCAACATAAATTAATTGGAAAAATTTTAGTTAAGTCCCACAAGACCAAATTTATTTCAATTAAAGACAATAACATTTTGAAATTTAACTGCAGAGCCAATAACTAAAATGAAAATAATGCCATTTGTTTTATTTTCTTCAAAAAAAAAGAAAAAGATTTGATCCTCGTTGGAGATTTATGGGTAAGAAAAAATATCTTTATTACAAAAACTAAAACAAATGATCAATCAATATTTTTCTTAAAAACAAGATAAAATTTTAATTTTTTTTTTCTTAGATGAGTCATCTTTATCATAACACCCATTAGGTATTGAGGCTCGGTGAGGTTATGATATGCCTATTATTGTGATAATAATTAACGGACACATGTAAACAACCGTCATAATATATGGTAATGCTTGCATAATACATAACTTTTCTTCTTCTTCCAAATAACCATTATATATAGTTGACATAAATAACAGTTGTTAAGTAACATATATAACTATTCTTTCCAAACAACCGCTATATATAGTTTATATAAATAATGGTTGTTAAATAACAACAACAATTTATAGAAGTTAATTATTTTTTTAAAAAAATTCTCGGGGGGTTATGCTTTTGAGATCCCGTGCATGTACATTTATAAAATGGTTCACAATATATATTTACATTTTTATTTATATATAGAACAATATAACATGCCAGAATATATTCAATGTCATTTATGTACATGTATAAACTATTAAAACCAAAATTTTAAAACAAATTAAACAAATCATCAGTATCTATAAATTTACAGTTATACTATTTATTATTTACACTCCAACCGACGTTGCATAGATGCCGCCAACTCTTCAACCACTTCTTCCATTTATGAGTTGCTAAACATCGTGTATGATGGATTAAAATGCTGTGCTAAAAGGAAATAATAGATGAAAGTTAAATATTGTAATACATAGCTGACCGAGTGTATATATGAATAAATTGATCATATATATAATATATCTTATTTATGTCAATATTTTCATAATTATGCGTAATTATGTTTTTCATGTACTGTTGGTTTGGACACTAAAGAAATGAAGAGAAAAATTTGTTGCTATATAAACTATAGTTTACGTGTGCTTCGTTTTAATCTGCATCTCCATTTTGTCAGTTGCTTCCTGCATTTTCAACTTTGTGTTATTATTACTCTTTTATAACATCAAAATAAAAGGACCTGACTTTCATATATATGCTGCGTATATATAGATCTCTAATGGGATATTCAAATAGTAATGATATTTATTTGTTATGAGTACAAAAAGTATCAGATTGATGGCTTTAATAATGATTAACTTTACGTGGAGATAAAGCCAAATATAAAGGGAAAGTGGGAATACCAAAGATTGGGAGGCATATTGAATAAATTGATACTCCCTCCACTCCCACCAACATGTACTATTGAAGTATTCCCCTTCCGATAAAAATTAGGTTGATACTTAATATAAGTTTTTTTTTTTTTTAATGTCTCAAAACTTAAACTACATTTTTCTTTTGTACTCTCTTATTAAATTATAACTTTATATTAATTATCCTCCACTCACCACTAATTTTCTTTTATTTATTCATTTCTATTTCACTCTTATGTATAATAGAAGCATATTTAAAAAAGATATGAAATTTTTGACACATTTACTTTTTTAACTAATCTTAACCATTAGTGCGTTTTGCGCAATCAGAAAAAAGTTGTTTATAAAAAAGACCAAATGAGTATATATTAGTTGCTGATATATATAGGTTGAAGATATGAATTTGTGCAATTATATATGTCATATGTTTAGGTCCTAAATATATAATATACTTTATTAAAAACAAATTGGGTCCATAAAATATATTCTAGATGTTTGCACATGCGCTGGTGTCCATATACATTTATTAAAAATAAAATTGGGTCCATGTAGAATTTTTCTAGATGTTTGCACATGCGCTGGTGTCCATAAGTGGCATGTGTATTAATAAGATGGTCAAGTGGGAATCGATTCTTCAGGCTGGATTTATTAAATATTCTCATCCTAGCTAGTATATGCTCATGTGAGAGGATTTCTTCAAGTAGGCTTTTCGTCTATTGAGTGCTCGTGCTATAGTAATTCTTAAGTTTTACCTATTTATTAAAAAACTAAAACAAATGATGAACTATTTTTCTTCAAAAAAATAAGATAAAATTTAAATTTTTTTAGATGAGTCATTAGCCAACTATGATTAAAATGATATGATGAGTTGTTATGTTTTCTAGACAGAGTTTAAAAATTATAGAAAATTCAAATAAACATCCACGTCATCTTCTAGTTACCAAGTTGAAAAATTCAAATAAACAGTAAATTAATTGTCAATGTGTATTTTTCCCTTATTTTAGAAGTTTACTTTTGTCTCTAAAAAAAAAAAACATTCGTGTCAACCACACTTTTGGAAAAACTGTAAAAATACATTTTTGTATTGTAATTCTTAAAAATTTAAATAAAAGATCAACTAACGGTCAATATATATTTTTTAACCTATTTTAGAAATTTATAGTTACTTTTATCTTTTAAAAGGTATTATTGGACGGAATTTTAAAAAAAATCTCATGTGTATTATACAGTTTAACTCTTCATTTTAAGATCTTTTATATTCAGTAACTGATTACGACCAAATAACGTCACCGACGCGTTTGCAATGCATTTTGTGTCAGCCTAAAAACGTGGACACATTTTTAAAAGTAAAAACCAATGAAGAATCAATCACATGCTGTTTGTTAAAATTAATTAATGAGAAACTTGTTGATACAAAACAAAGTCTCTGATCTATAAGAATGAATTAAATCAGAACATCAATCTCAAAACATCCAATTGTGTATCGAGTTTTAGGTTTACGCCTTTCTACTTCTCTTAACAGGAAAGCTCATAAGATCTTGAGACCAAGCTGAGCACTAAGCATTCGCAGGTTTTATAATGTCTTGCTCAAGTCAAAGTTGTGAAATAAAGCGTCCGGTCGCCAGTTTCAGCCCCAATGTCTGGGCATACCATTTCTTCAACTCTGTTTCACCCTCCCCGTAATACTTTTATACACCCTCCCAACTTTTTGCTTTCAATATATATTTTATCTTCTACTTCTTTTTCGTGCATATATAGCAACCTTTCATTATTCTTGAAGGTGAAGAATGGAGAACAGCTGGAAGTCCGACAGCGATCGCAACATCTGAAGGAGAGAGTTCGAAAATTGATACTTGCACCGATTGAGGATCTTACAGAGAAGCTCAACTTGATCGACAACATCAAACGTTTGGGTTTGTCTTACCATTTCGAGAGTGAGATTGAAGAGATTTTACAAAATACGCACAAGAACCCTCCACCTTCCAAAGGCAAAGATCTTCACACCATTTCCCTCTGGTTTCGGTTGCTTAGGCAACAAGGTTATCATGCTCCATCTGGTACACGCTATTCATATTTTGTGTAAGCTCTCTCAGCCAGCTATATATATAGATCTTTAAGTTTCTGAAAGTGAGACATACATGCATATATATTTGACCAATTTAGGGATGGAAATGGTGATTTCAACAAGTCATTGGTTGAGGATGTGGTGGGAATGCTAAGCTTATATGAGGCTGCACATTTTGGCATCCATGGAGAACATGTTCTTGACCAAGCTGTACACTTCACTTCCTATCACCTCAACTCAAGACTGAGCACCGTGAACCCTAATCTTGAACGAAAAGTGAGTCATGCATTGAACTACCCTATTCGCAAAGGAATACCAAGATTGCGATCCAGATATTACATTCCCATGTACTCAGCTGAGGTTTCTCCAAATGACCCATTGCTAGAATTGGCCGTCCTGGACTTTCATACTCTACAGGCTCAGCACAAAGAGGAACTGCAACATGTCACAGAGTAAGACCTGCTTGCTTTCTTAATCATATCTATATAAAAGTCAGATATCATATCAAAATGAACGGGAAAGCTTAACATATATTATATTGCATTGCAGGTGGTGGAAAAAGCTAAACTTTGTGACCAAAGTGCCATATGCTAGGGACAGAGTAGTTGAATCATACTTTTGGCCTTTGGGTGTATATTATGAGCCTCAGTATACCACAGGAAGGACAATTGTGAGAAAATTAGTTGCGGTTACTTGTGCTGTTGATGATACATATGATGCATATGCGACCCTAGAAGAACTTGAACTCTTCACTGAAGCAATCCGGAGGTTTAATTAATTGATTAATAATTTAAAAATGTTTTAGGTCAATTTTTTTAAAAAATGTCATTTCTTGAAAATTATATTCTTCAATACTTTTGTTCTCATTTGTGGTTAATCAACAAAGCTAATAATGTTACTTGAAACTGTTGCTCATCAGATGGGATGCAAGTCCTTTAAATGCTGTTCCAGAATGCATGAAAGTGGTATTCCATGCTCTGTTAGAGCTATTCAATAAAATGGAGTTGCTGACTGCAAAGGAAGGAGAATCATGCTTTGTTCCATATGTTAAACAAGCTGTAGGATATTTTTTGTCAACATCAATTTCTACATATTATTTTTAAGTTTAATTGGCGAGTTTAACTATTAGTTGATGTATATGTTTGTACTTTGTACCATGTAGTTTCAAAAACTTGCAGAAGCATATCTGGTTGAAGCCAAGTGGTGCGACCAAGGTTACATCCCAACGTACGAAGAGTACCTGGAAAATGGAGTAGTGACATCTGTTCATCCTTTGCTCCAGACAGCTTCTTTCCTTGGCCTTGGCAACTCTGCAACCAAACATGTGTTTGATTGGATTTCCACTGTTCCCAGAATTGTGAGAGCTTCAGCTATTATCTGCAGATTAAAAGGTGACATGAGTTCTCACAAGGTAAACGTTAATAGTTCAAATTATAGGTAACATAACTTTGTGATTAATTCTTATGATGCTCTTATAAGTACTGAGTCTCTGGTTTTCGTGAATTGGTGGTAGTTTGAGAGGAAGAGAGTACATGTTGCTTCTGCAGTGGAATGTTTGATGAATCAACACGGGATTTCAGAAGAAGAGGCCTATGATACTCTGCAGAAGGATGTGGATAATGCGTGGAAAGATATAAACGAAGAATGCTTGAAGGCAGAAGTTGTTGCAAAGGTTGTGCTGGATTGCGTCGTGAATTTCTCAAGCATAATAGAGCTTGCGTATGGAAACTTTGTAGATAGATACACACATGCTGAACTGCTGAAAGATCATGTTGCAGCATTGGTTGTGGATCCTGTGGACAATTGGCAACACAAATAGATACTTGAGAGACATAAATACTTGAGAAGTAAAGTTTCTGCGGTGTGTATCAATTTGTTGATGATGTTGTTTTCTTTGATTGTACGATCATTACGCTTACGCAGAACAGTAGGCAGCAAGTAGTGAAGTTTGATAAAATATGTACGAGTAATGTGGTATTATTGAAATTTATAAGATAGTATTTGTGACAAGTAAGTATAAGTCAAAGGAAAGTTTTATCCAATTGTTATAAGATTAGTAATACTATGTGATAGTGAATGTTGGGTTCTAAAAGAATAGTAAGAGCATAAAAGTTGTGGTTACAAAGATGACGAGGTTGAGATGAATATGTATGATCATATAAAAAAAATGAGATTCAAAATGATGATACCATAGCAATAGTGGGAGTGACATCTATTAAAGATAAATTGGTAGAAAATCGTTTGAGGTGGTTTAGACATGTACTACAAAGGTCATTAGAGACGTTGACGAGGAGGGTATATCGGATAATATGGACTCATGTTCAATGAAATTATTGAATGACACATTTTGATTAACAATATATACATGTATTTGATTGTTGATAGAGTATAATATTATCATACGATAAATGTAGTTAACTCTATTTAGTGGGATAAGAGTTGTTGTTACACACTTGCACTGATAATTCTTGAAAGCTGATAAACTATAAAGTTTATCCACTATAACACTAGGTTCAAAGTTGCATATAAACTGTAAATAAGAGAATTTGGATTGAATGCATATCCTGCAAATCTCATCAGTGGAAGCCTTGCCTAGTTGGCTTCCCTTTATCGATTTATTTATTTATCTTTTCACCGATTCGCTGCTTTGCGTGATTAGATCAATCTATCTCAATGACATTATTTTAAAATATTTTTCCTCTTTTCTTTTGCGAATTCCACACAGAGCATAAAATGTGAAAAATGAGAGTTATAGGAGGAACAAAGAGCTAAAAATGGATACCCAGTGCTCAAGAGACTCCTACTAAAGGAATTCAGGGAGAAAAGATGTACGTAGTCTCTTGCCCCGTAAGAGGAGAGATGGTTTCTAAGGTTTCCCGTGTAGGTCATACTACAACAACTTTACCATCGTGTCAAAGCTAACTTAACCAATTTTCTTAATACTACTTCTTCTTGTCCTTAATGTAAGACCTAATTGATTTTTTTTGGAGGGATTAATGAAATTAAATAAATTACGTATTTATATCTATGGTTTTTCTCTAAAGTAATTTACATGACTCATAAATTAATATATAGTCTAACAATACACAACATATGCTATGATTAATAGTAATTTATTTAATCTTCTTTATTTTTTGAGGTTAAGGTGCAGATTGGCTAACGAACTTTTACTCCAAGAGCGTCCAGCACAAAAAACTTTTAAGTAGACCAAAAATACCAAAAAACTTTTAAAAATGTAAAGTCAGCACAATGTCGTTAAAAAAATCAAATTCCGTTAAAAAGTAAACTTTTAAGGGTTAAGGTACAGATTGACCAACAAAGTTTTACTCCGGGAGCGTCTAACACAAAATAGTTTTACTCCAGGAGCGCCTAGCACAAACAGTTTATGTCATCCACCCAAAATCTGACTGTTGCAAATCCTTGTCCGGACCCTCAACCATGTGCATTGAGGTTAGGAAGAATGAATGCAACAACAAAAAATCACAAATGTAACGAGTTTAGGTCCACTTAAAAGTCACAATCTACATCTGCACCTGGCAAGTTCGAAAACTTACTACCCTTACTCAAAATGAAATCTACTTGTTACATTTATGATTTTTTTGTCGTATTCACTCTTCCTAACCCTAATGCACACGGTTAGGGGGTCTAAGCAAGGATTTGCAACAGTCAGATTTTGGGTGACTTGCCTGAACACGTTCAAAACTTACCACCCTTACTCAAAATGAAATCTACTTGTTATATTTGTAATTTTTTTGTTGCATTCACTTTTCCTTACCCTAATACACATGGTTGAGGGGTCCAGGCAAAGATTTGCAACAGTCGGATTTTGGGTGGATTGCACATAAACTTTTTTGTGCTGGACGCTTCTGGAGTAAAACTTTGTTGGCCAATCTGCACCTTAATCCTTAAAAGTTTTCATTTTAACGGACATTGATTTTTTTCTCCTAACGACGTTGAACTGACTTTATATTTTTAAAAGTTTTTTGGTATTTTTGGTTCACTTAAGAGTTTTTTGTGCTGATGCTTCTGGAGTAAAAATTCGATGGCCAATCTACACCTTAACCATTTTTTTTAAAAGTCAACTAAATCTTATACTACTATTAAATACATGAGAGAGAGCACTATTTAACTCTTATATTGAGGTTGGAGGGAGTATTATTTTTGGAACCAAAATCCCCCATCATTCATTCATACTAACATAAGACAATTATCGTCCATTTACTTGAATTATTATATCCAGCAACTTCTTCTTCGTTATTCAATCCCATTGCTTGATTGAAAGATGCACTCAACATTTATAATGTCACTGATTTGACACTAATGTCACACACGTTAGCCTTTTAAAACACGTTTTTTAGGTTCCACACCGACTTGAATAAGTTAATGAACCATGCTATGTATAAAAAAAAGATTATTCTAAGTTTTCCAGGGTCCATATATATATAAAAGATTCTTCCTTTTCTACCAATTCATATATATATATCACTGGTTGAACCATGCTAATCATGCTATGTATAAAAAAAATTATTCTAAGTTTTTCGGGGTCCACACACATGTATATAAATAAATAAAGGATTCTTCCTTTTCTACCAATTCATATATATATCGTTGGTTTTTCGTCACTTTAGCGGGGTGCTGGTTTTTGTGTGTGTGTGTGTGTGGTGATAAACGAGTTTGTTGTTTTTAAATGGAACTCCAGATAAATTTTTATGCAGTGACGAGCCATAAAGGTTTAAATTAAATAAGTTAATACCTTTTTTATTTTAAAATTTTAATTTGCTTCCCCTGAAACATCTTTAATAATTTCTCTCTTTTTGTTAAAGTTCTTATCTTGTTGATCTTCTGTGTCTAATAATTTATTTAATTTGAACTAGCTTTATTAAAGTAAATTTAAAAATAATATATAATAAGATAATAATTTCAGTGGAACAAAAACCAAACCGACCTGTAAAGGCAAAAGGCATCAGAGGACCGCACCCCCAAAGATCTGCAGTTTGCAGCAAGCATTCCAACACAATTTTTCAACATAAGAAATATTAAGTGGTTGCTTCATTCCAATATAAAATTTGTTTTTTTTTTTGGGAAAATTCTAAATAAATGTCATTTGAATTTAAAAAATTCTAAAAAATCTGTTAACATATGGAAATGATAAATAAGTTTTAAGGGACGATTATGAAATTTTGAAATGTTATACAATTTTTACATAAAATGCATCCTATTTTTTTTTTTTTGGGAAAATTCTAAATAAAATTTGAATTTAAAAAATTTTTTTTTTTAAAAAGAAATTTTGAAATGTTATACTTTTACTAAAATGCTCCTCAAGTTTTTTTTTTTTTTTAAAAGAAAGAACCCTCGCCAGCGTTGGAGCTCCAGCAACCAGCACCACCCCACCAGCCGGAACTCCGATGACAACTTAAGTAATGTGATTGACTACTTTAATATAGAGATTGGCTATTTAAGATCCATAAACCTTATCCAGTGTCATTAACAAACTTTTAGAGAATTTTTTAAATTTAAATGATATTTATTTAAAAAATTTCCCTTTTTTTGCAACTGTATAAATTAAACAAGACCTTAGCAAGTCATTTTCTCTTTATTTCCAATTAATATTTAATTAGTTCATACTAGTCTATTTCTAATATATAGGAGACCCGGATTCAAAATTTATTTGCTCCGTTCATTTTTTTGGGACTAGTTTAATTCAAGCTTTAAAATTTGAATATAAAATACTTCCTCTAGTTCGAAGCTAGTCGATTGGTTTACTTTTTTTTTTTTGGTATAATCGATTGGTTTACTTTAATTCAATATATAAGACTTCAATCTATTTTATGACCCAAATTTATAATCTTTTTACAATATTTATTGATTACACATGTTACAAGGTTGATTAAAAGGTAGCTAGTTTTGATGGCAATTGTTAAAGAGAATATTTAGGAAACCAACACACATTTTTAATAAATAAATAACTTACTACTTTTCTTAATATGTAGACGTTTAGTTATCTAGTGCTTGTATTGAAGAAATTCCTATCCATTTCCACTAAGGAAATTGTAACAGGGCATTTGGATCACGTTTTGATCGGGTTTCATAAGAAAACAACAAGCTAAGATATATTTACAGAGTATTTTATTAATCCTCCAATCAAACATCAAATTGCTTCATAATGATCGGATTTGGCTTATCTCCTCTGCACTCATTTGTCCGCTGCAGCAAACACGGCGCCGTTTTGTGTGCCACGCACAAGCCTGGTCCTTTAAAAAAAAAAAATAAAAAAAAAAATCAGGCAATGCCGGACAGTAAAATGATAATTCAAGATACTAAATGGTACTGAAAAAATAATTGATCTTGAAAAATTATTTTAGGATCATGAAAAAATATTTCAGGATACTTAATGCTATTAAAAGAATACTTTAGGATACTGACGCTATTAAAAGGATACTTCAGGATACTGACTTTGAGGTTGTTGAAAAAATATTTTAGGATATTGACTGATACTAAAAAGAATACTTTAGGATACTGAAAAAATAATTTATGATCTTAAAAAAATTATTTTAAGATCTTAAAAAGATACTTTAAAGTATATTTTTAGTAGTAGTCAATCTAAATTATTTTTTTAAGATTCTAAAATTATTTTTTTAAGATCATGAATAATTTTTTCAGTATCAGTTAGTATTTTAAAATATTTTTCCAAAATCCTAAAATAATTTTTGAAGATAATAAAGAATTTTTTTAGTACAATTTAGTATCCTGAATTATCATTTTATTGTCCGGCGGCAATGCCTGCTTTTTTTTTTTTTTTAAGGACCAGGCTTGTGCGTGGCACACAAAACGGCGCCGTGTTTTCTGCAGCGGACAAATGCGTGCAGAGGACATAAGCCAAATCCATAATGATCCTTCCATTCCCTTGCCTAAATAGTATTCCCTCCGATCCTAATTATAGGAACACTTTTGTAGTGCAATTTGTACTATAAAGTATTCCTATAATTAGGATCGGAGGTAGTATTTTATTAATTTGTGACTGAGGCAATCGGTGATGAGGAGTACTATAAATAGCAATGCCAATAATTAAGATGTTCAAACTAAGCCAACGCAAACAGATTTATAGAGTATATACGCTCTCACCCAACAAAATGTCTTCTGCAAGTCACACTTCTCAAATTATGCGTCCCATGGCCGATTTTAATCCCAATATTTGGGGATACCATTTCTTCAACTTTGATTCCTCTCCTCTCCTTGTAATTCTTTTGCTCTCACTATTTTCTTTCCTGTTTTAAAGCTCGCACCTTGCTTAAACGCTGCATGAGATCTATTATTTTGCATACTATGAATAGAATTGATCGATCAGTTAGAGGAAGGATATATATATATAAATAAAATACAATACAATACACCTTTGAACTTTAAGAAGGAAATATTTTTATTTTCGGTTGAACGCCCGTTGAGGTGCTAGATTTTTTTAGATGTCATCACCTTGTTCTTTTTTACGTGCATATAAAAATGTGATTATTTTTTACGGTGCAGAATGGAGAACGGGAAGTCATGCAACGGTCAAAATATCTGAAGGAGAAAGTTCGAAAATTGATACTGGCACCAATCGAGGATCTTACAGAAAAGCTGAACTTGATCGACAACATCAAACATTTAGGCGTGTCTTATCATTTCGAGAGTGAGATTGAACAGATCTTACAAAATATGCACAACAACCCTTCTCCTCTTAAAGGCAAAGATCTTCACACCATTTCCCTTTGGTTCCGGTTACTTAGGCAACAAGGTTATCATGCGCCGTCCGGTACGTTAAGTAATAACTCTCTTCATGATTTGTCTAAATTCTCACCCAACTATTAATTAGACTTTCTTGTTTCTGAATGTGAGACACACACACATCTATGTATGCAGATATATTTGACCAATTTAGGGATGAAAATGGTGATTTCAACAATTCACTGGTGGAAGATGTGGTGGGAATGCTAAGTTTATATGAGGCTGCATATTTTGGCATCCATGGAGAAGATGTTCTTGACCAAGCCATACACTTCACTTCCCGTCACCTCAAATCAAGGTTGAGCACCATGAATCCTAATCTTGAACGAAAAGCGAGTCATGCATTGGACTACCCTGTTCGCAAAGGAGTGCCAAGATTGGAATCAAGATATTACATTCCCATGTACTCAGCTGAGGCCTCTCCAAATGACCCTTTGCTAGAATTGGCCCTCCTTGACTTTCATATTGTGCGGCTTTTGCACAAAGAGGAACTGGAACATGTCACAGAGTAAGACCAGCTTTAATTTCTTTCTTTTTCTTTTTTTTTTTTTTTTTTAAAAAAATTGGAGTTTAGATGGCGGGGGCAAGGTCTGAAGAGTGTGGGATCGAAACCCCAAACCTAGTGCCACAAAGGGCTCATCTAGTGTCACTAGATCAAAGGTCTTCGGCGACCAACTTTAATTAATGTCTGAATTATACCTATGTAAAGTTAGATATCATTTTAAAAAGAATAGGAAAGTTTAACATGTATCATTATATTGCATTTGCAGGTGGTGGAAAAAGTTAGACTTTGTGACCAAAGTGCCGTTTGCTAGGGACAGAGTAGTTGAAGCATACTTTTGGCCCTTGGGCGTATATTATGAGCCTCAGTACATTATGGGAAGGACAATAGTGGGCAAATTAATTGCGGTTACTTCTGCTGTTGATGATACATATGATGCTTATGGCACCCTTGAAGAACTTGAACTCTTCACTGAAGCAATCCGGAGGTTAATTAAATTAACTGATTAATAATTTTAAATGTCATTTTCTTAAAAATTAGATATTTTTCTCATTTGTAGTTAAGAAAGCTAATATTGTTACTTCTTCAAACTGTGCCTCAGATGGGATGCAAGTCCTTTAGATCCTGTTCCAGAATGCATGAAAGTGGTATTCCATGCTCTGTTAGATCTATTCAATGAAATGGAGTTTCTGACTGCCAAGGAAGGAAAATCATGCTTTGTCCCATATGTTAAAGAAACTGTAGGATATTTGATTGCCAACATCAAATTCGACTATTATGTTTAATTAATTTTGATTGGCAAGTTTAGCTAATTTAACTTATATGTTTGTACTATATATGTAGTTTCAAAAACATGGAGAAGCCTATCTGGTTGAAGCCAAGTGGTGCAACCAAGGTTACATCCCAACATACGAAGAGTACCTAGAAAATGGAGTAGTGACATCTTGTTACCCTTTGCTCGAGATAGCTTCTTTCCTTGGCCTTGCCAACTTTGCAACCAAACACGTGTTTGATTGGATTTCCAATGTTCCCAGAATCATGAGAGCTTCATCTATTATCTGCAGATTAACAGATGACCTGAGTTCTCACAAGGTACAACAACGTTAATAATTCAAATGATATATAGATACTTCCTTAATATAAGACAAATTTACCTATTGAGAAGATTAAGGAAGTTATTAGTTAATATGACATGTATTTTTTAAAACACCCTAGTCATCTTCTTTAATCCGATCCCTTCCTTCGCTCTTCTTCTTGATATTGTTAAAAGAGCATTAAAAGGAGCAGATTAATAAAAAAATTGACAAATATAAAAAAATGTCTTATATTGAGAACCAAAATCAATACCTCAAATATATGTTTGATAGTAACGAATGGAGTTGTAACATTAAGTTATATATATGATGCTCTCATAAGTACTGATGAGTTTGTGATTTTCATGAATTGGGGGTACGTAGTTTGAGAGGAAGAGAGTGCATGTTGCTTCAGCAGTGGAATGTTTGATGAATCAACATGGGATTTCAGAAGAAGAGGCGTACCAAATTCTGGAAAAGGAGTTAGATAATGCGTGGAAAGATATAAACGAAGAATGTATGAAGGCAGAAGGAGGTGTTCCAAAGGTTGTGCTGGATTGTGTTGTGAACTTCTCAAGTGTAATAGAGCTTGTGTATGGAAAGTTTGCTGATAAATACACACATGCTGAACTGCTCAAGGATCATGTTGCAGCATTGGTCGTGGATTCGGTCCATAATTTACAAAACAAATATATTCTTTAGATCTGGGCATGATTTGCAAGTATTAATGATACTTTATGTTCGTGTGTACTAATAAGCAGTGAGAACCATATCTTTCTTCTTCTTCTTATATTATCATCTGGCTTTGAGATTTATGACTGCCCCTCCCAACATAATGTCGCTTCTTGAGCTCAAATTCAAGACCTAAAGGGATCTAATAGGGCCTTCTACCGTTAAACCAACTCTATATTGGTGAATTATATCTAGTGCTGTATGTGTGCGATTATATGCAAGAAATGGAAACATATTATATACAAGGGATTTGGGATTTGAGAGCTATTTATGTTTTTCATGAGAATTTTTGTATTTAGATTTTTCACATGGGACTCAAATAATTTTCCCAAAGTAAATATGCATGTGTGCGTGACAAAATCAAGATTAAAAAGAAGTTATATGATCATAATTCACCACACTATGTTTATGAAGAGAACCTTTATTTTGAATTTATGAACCACTTCTCTTGTGAGGCTTTCTAACACAAGACTTGTGACAAAAACATCGTGTGGTGTGCCTTCAAATTAGTGATAATATTTTAAACTTTGAAGCTATCCAAATCGTTCAAGGGACACACACACAAACATATATATATGTGTATATGTCCCACATAATCGCTTTAGGTTGTTTGGTCAAAATTTTTAAATACGTGGTGCCCTCGGTTAGGATTCTGTCTCTTGATCGACCTGAATAATGCGATCGTGCTGCAAGTCCCCACAAAGGCTTTCAATTTTTCCCTTTCATTTCTCCAAATTATTAATAAGACTGGTGAAAAAATGGCTAGATGAAAAAATATAAATGAAACTGATTAAGGTAGAGTAATTTGATATTGTTGCATCAGTCAGGAATCAATTTTGTCAATGTCTTAAAAAACTGGGGTAGCAGCAGCACAGTGTTCTTTTCCTTTAATTAGGATAAAGCACTGAAAAACCTTTAGTAAGAAACACGCAGCTTTAATTTCCATGAATTTTTTTATGATCTACACCATCCGATAAATATGATAAACCTTACAATAAAATATAAGTGACCCGACAGGAAACAATTTAATTTGGTGATTATGTGCTTGTTTTCCTTTTTGATTTTGATTGGGTCATGAGTTTTAATTCTTGTGATGATTTTGTTAATAGGTGAGTTATATCGTGCGATGGATGATCCTCATTATTGTGTGTTCACGAGTCCGTACGTTGTTGCGGGGTAATGAAATGATGAATGGTTAATCAATAATCACAGAATTTACCCTCGTCATTTCTTGGATTCAACTGGGAAGGGTGGACTTCCTCACTAAAAGGGAGGGGTTCGATCCTGAAGTTAAAGTTATTTTTACATCCTGCGTCTATGAAGCGTTAACAGAATGTGTGGATTGACGGCTTCAAGACCTACCCTTAAACGTCAAAAAGGTGGCCCAACCCCTTTCCTAAAATTTTTCTTATATATATATATATATATATAAATCACAGAATTTGTCGGCAAAAATGATTGCTCAAATTCAATCACTTATTCTTTTTGGGCCTTCCTCACACAAAGTAAGGATTCGGCCCATCTTTGATTGTCTCTCAACATTGAATCTACCTCCACCCATGTCCTATCAACCATCAACTTCACATAAAATTTAAATTTATATAGGTTAATATCATTGTTAATCCATATAGTATGATTGAATTTTGGTTTTGACCAAGTACTTATAGTTTCAAAGCATTGCATTGGCTTTTACGCCTATAGCTTTAAAGGGAATTGGTATGAAGTTGTGACTGGTTCACTAAAATGAGTTGGTTACGTTGCTCACAATGTGTTGGTCAAGTGTGTGTGAACGGTACACTACATTGGATTGCTTGTGCAAGATATAATGAAGATCAGCATGTCAGTTTTATAGTAACGTTTGATTTGGGTGAAGAGACTTTGAGATAAATAATGATGCCACAATCACTACTACAAAAAAACTCAAAAAACGACTTAACACTACTACAAAAAAGTGAAAAAACGTCCTGAATTAGAGGCAATTAACGTCCCTTTTCCAAAGCGACGTCTAACAGGGAAGTTGTTTATAAAAAGTATTTCGGCGTCCGTATTTAAAACAGACGCCTTAACAAAAGCGTCCTGTTTTTAATATAGGACGCCTTAATAAAGACGTCCTGTTTTAAAAACAGGACGCCTTAAAAAAGGCGTCCTATTTAAAGTAAAGGACGCCTTATTTAGGCGTCCTAAACGAAAACCAAGACGCCTATTTTGTGTGATTTTTGCACATATAAGGCGTCCTGGGTATTTATTAGGACGCTTATATTTATATAAGGCGTCCCGATCATTAATGTAGACGCCTTATATATATAAGGCGTCCTATTTTTTAATATAGGACGCCTTATATGTAATTTTTTTTTTAAAAAAAACCCTATTCATACACTGGGGGTCAAAGAATAATGGATGAACCTACAATTTTAAAGTGATAAGCCAATTTTCCAGCATATACACACATACATTTATATTACTCACAAAGATTCAACAAATTGGCCGGTCCCTTGTATAGCGCATTACCTAATTAAATACCTCAAGCAAATTAACCGCCAAGACGTAGCAACTAACACATATGCACATGTACAATGACAAATCGATGCCATTTAGAGCAAGCAAAGTATTTACTCTACAATTTGTGCAAAGAAAGTGAAGTGACGTAACATATTTACTCTACAGGATTTGTGCAGCAAAAGTATTTCACAATGCAAGATCAGAAGTGAAAAAGGCACCTTCTACAGGGGGTGTATACGTATCATCAACTACAAAGGATTTATGCACCTTTCAATGATTAATCACTTAATTACTTTGAAAGTGAAACATGCAAGTAAATTAAAGGGCGGGGTGTATCATCAACTTTCAAGTTCACCTTCTACACTTTTGTAATAACTTAGATTATAAGAACAACAAATTCCCAAACATCATCCATGTCTATCAATTATATGGAAAAGTTAACACATGACGTACGTATCTATAGGTTTTCAAGAAAATGTGCAGCCATTGCGTTTCGAATAGTATCGATGTCTTCGTCCGAGCACGGATCATCACTATCAAAAAGCTATAAATTGGAAAACAAGGTATAAGTTAAACCAATGAAGTAAATGAAGTAATTAACAACTCAAGATTCAACAAAAATATTATCATTTGAGAATCACGGAGCGATTACGTACGTATTGAAAGCCCGTCGTACGTCCGCTAGTAACGATGGTATGCATATAATAGATAACGTAGTATCGCATTTCGTGTTCCCTCGTTGTCGAGGGCACTATAAATCAAAAGCAAATTGTTAAAACGAATAAAGGCATATCGAAAGCTACCGTGTCAATGTAATAATAACTTGAATGAATTGAAACTTCTTACTCTTGGATAAAACCACTTGGGCCCACCCCGCTCTTCCGATCCAAGAATCGATCTAGCCGACTTGAATGCACTATCATTAAAATGGAAAGTAAAGACATGAAAACGAATCATATATAAATGAAGAATCAATGATTTTAAAGAAAATTTACTTACTTGGCAAACATGGTTTTGATTTCGGTTTTGGTTTGCCGGATAAGGAATCGAACCAATAGCATGCGTTCTTGGACGGACAAACGACACAGGGTCCAATGACCACTACAACATATACATTTTAAGGGCGAAATTAAGATAAGAAAGGAATTTATTTTGAAACATCTTAAATAGACAAAACTAAGACTACGTACCCTTCAAGTATTGGGGCTAGATAAACGGGAAAGTCGTCCTCGGCAATTGTATAACCAACATAAAGCGTCCTTTTGGTTACCGTATTGCGAGTCGACATCGTGTTTATTGGACTTAAGAATCCATACAAACTCTTTCGGCCGAATCGGACGCATATGTCATTGCGTACACTATGATCGAAATTAAATAAAATCAACTGCGTTGTTGAGTATATAAAACAAAAAGATCAATGCAATAATTAAAGGGAAACAAAAACTTACATTATCCCAACTTCAAGAATGACTAAGTCTAAATCCGCATATGCAGAAATTCGTCCAGATCTTTTTTGTCAACGGTAAAGTCATATGTCTTTTCTCGCCGACTATGCCCGCACGCATCTTGAAGGTGATATAGGTGATGTCCTTGAAGATGTCGCACTTGTTGTGCTAGGTAGGGAAATTTGCCCACCTCATTTTCATTCTATGAAAACATAAACAAACATATTAATATGAGTGAGTTACCAATGAAAAGCAAGTTCTAGTAATATATTTCTTACCACCGGAGGTGTCGTCCCCGCCATTCGAATAAGATGACTCGGCCAAAGGATGAACGATCCTATTGCCCGCCTAAATCGGGAACCTCGTCATCATCAATCGGGATTTTTGTTTGTCCTTCTCCTCTCGAATACATTTCACGGTCCCTACGTAGGTCTTGTGGAATTTCAATATTATGGTGGGTGGTGTGATCTATGTAAATAAGGGCATCGGCAACAATACGCCGATGTGGGTCATCTAACCAGCAAGTGCAAGGTTTTCCTCCCTGTGGAATGGGAGAAGGATCGCCGAGATCAACATCCAGAGGGTTAAAACTATCTTTACTGCTGGGGAAGGCCGGGGCTTCACGGCCGTATGTTCCGTATTGTCCCTCGAACCTAGCATTGTGTGCACTTCACTCGTACTTCAGCTCGTACTTGTTGCAAGAGTTCGTCCATTAGACTCGCCCGAATTGAGGCTACAAGCGTAGGACTAGGGTTCTTCTCGTCATAAACCCGTGAACGCCGTCCAAAATATTTTGCGGCGATCACTCCCCTAGGCTCCCTCGAATGTTATCTTGGTAATCGGGCTTCCCAATCGCCGTGGACAAAATGTCCATCCGTACACCCGGCGTAAATGAACCTTGGGAACTCTTCTCCTCAAGTGCATCCCGTATCATACGATGTTTCGTAAATAACAAATAAACCCCGTAATATGAAACAACCGATCGAGGCTACTTAAAACGTCTAAGTGAACTACTTACAATCTTGGAGGCAACCTCAAAGAACATCTGCATTTATGTAGTTGTCGCCCTTCTTCCTCGCATGACTTTCCATTTTTTATGACGAGGAGGACGTTCGTGGGGCCGGGACAACAACGGAGGAAGGATCGGATTGGGCAGCTTCCTCATTCTCTCAGAATCGCTTCTTCCATCATTCTTCGTTCAAGCTTCCTATACCCACCACGGGACATGCAATGCGGATACTTATTTGCCGCTTGCCTCTCTTTATTGGCTTGACCGGTTTCTGTGACACGAAAACAAATAAAACCGCATCTAAGTTGTCAAGTAGGTTCAAAGAAAAGAAAAGATATGAAAGAAATTTTACAAGAAATTCGGATTTTGGCGTGACGCCACAAACTCCCTCCGGTCCTCGGGAGAAATATAAGGATATATCCGACATGGATCCTCGTTCCTCTTTTCCCCTCGAACCCACTTTCTAGTCGTTTGTTCTTAAAGTCTTTCCAACGTAGACGGACTTCCCCATCCAATGCTTTTCCATTGCCCTATTCTTTGGGACGTCGTACGTTTGCTGCAAGGTAAAAGGAAAGGTAATTACATTTCAAGCAATAAGACAAATGAAAATCTTGCAGATATAGCGAAGGTGACGTACCAAAATTTGTGCCCAAATCAACTGCTTCGTTTTCTCGAGAACGAACTTCCAAGCGAGTAGACAATGCGAACTTTGCTTCGAGCGATAGCCTAAGTAGCTAATGAAATTGTCTTCCTCTCGCACCCGGTTGGATTCCCATGCTCATCAAATTCCACATGTAGCCTCTCTTTTTGATGCTCACGACGGGCCACTAGCGCACTCATCTGTGTGCTACCTCTACCCTTTCTCACAACGGGCTCGTCAACTCTATCACCTCCTGACTCGTCGGAGCTAGACATGTTCCTGTTCATCAAGGATGAATCAATTTTAGATGGGTTATTAAATAGTAAACGAGAGGAATAAAATGAACTAAAACACTAAACCACCACAAAAATAAGATAGTACTATTTCATAACTTAAGATCTTACTTTATATGGCTTCCCATATTCCTTCACAATGATCGTTTCTTGCAAAGATATTCTTCATCATCTACCAATTCTACATCACGTGTTGTAGGGGGATTTGTTGTGAAAGGGGAGTATCGTCAAGGTCGAACGATTCGTCACCATACTTTTGTTTTTTACTTTGAAGTACAATGGACATTGTTTTATTTGCGTGGTCTCGTAACATAAAACACTTGTTTCGCCCGGCTTGCTAGAATGAATGGCTCATCTCTATGACCAACTCTTTCAAGATCAACCGAGACAAACCCAAATTGTGGATCTATCACAACAAAGCATTATTGCTAACCCACTTACATTTCAATACAGCAATTTTGAACTTGGTGTAGCTCATCTCCCATATTTCTTCAATGACTCCATAATAGGCCATTGATGCTAATACCGGGTTTTTGTCTTTCGAACTCGAAAAGTGCATGGATTCAGACTTCAACCATCACCCCACTATTTTGCAGTAACTTCTGTCATCTTGGTCCTTTGTGTAGAAAGTATACCCATTTATATCATAACCGCTCCAAGTGATGACCAAAAGCAGGCCCTGTGCGAGCCACTCAATTGTATCGACACTCCGGTCTCGTGCAATACCTTCTCACCGAACCACTTTATGAACGTCTTCTTTTGCTCATTCGCTATCGCATGTCACTCTTCCTTGGATTCATATTCTTCAAACTCTTTCGTGTTCATTAATGTATGGTTGAACTTCTTCCATATTATTCAAGATGTACATGTGAGCTTGCAATACCTCTTCACGAGGCTTATTCTTCGATTTGATTCCTCGAGTTCCCTCGGTTATCCCGTCATGCTGATATTGTATCGTCGTCCTTGATAGATAATCTTTACAAAAGTCCATAGCCTCTTCAACTACATATCTTTCAACAATTGAGGCTTCCTGGCCGATAAGGATTTTTAGAATACCCTTTTAAGATCTTCATATATCGCTCGAAAGGGTACATCCACCTTAGGTAACCGGACCGCGAGTCTTACCTCCCTTACCAAGTGCACTATCAGTGCACCATGATATCAAAAAGCGGGAGGAAATGCATCTCTAATTGTGACAAAATAATATAACCCTCATTTTCCAATTCATCCAACTTTTCAATGTCAATGACTTTGTTACGTATAGCATTAAAGAAAATACTCAATCTGGTTATAGTGGATCGAACTTCATCTTTCATAATGCCTCTAATAGCTATTGGTAGTAGTTGTTGCATCAACACATGATAATCATGGGACTTCATTCCCACTAACTTCAAATCGCCCATTGAAACACACCTTCTCAAATTAGAAGAATATCCTTGTGGAGCCTTAATATCATATAGACACCCACACAAACTTTTTTCTCCGCTTTTGATAGTGTATGAGCCGCCTTGGCTCCAAGTATGCCCGCTTACCATCTTCTCTTACTTGTGGATGTAACCGTTCTCTTATTCCCATTTCAACCAGGTCTAGTCTCGCACTAATTCCATCCTTAGTCTTCCCCGGTATGTGCAAAAGAGTATCGACAAGGCTATCGCAGACATTTTTCTCCACATGCATCACATCAAGATCGTGTCTCACATCAAGACTACGCCAATATGGAAGATCAAAGAAAATTGATCTCTTCTTCCATATATTCTTCTCACCCGTAATCCTTTGCCTTGCTTACCCAATATGACATTGATATGTCTCACCCGACTATAAACATCCTCTCCGGTTAATGCCTTTGGTGCCGTTCTATGCTCCTGTAAGCCGTTAAAACGCTTTTTTAACTTACGATATGGGTGGAACCGATGAAGAAACCTCCCGTGACCGAGGTAGACCGTTTTTTTTCCGTGCTTTAATTGATGGAAGCTTGTGTCCGCTTCACATATTGGACATGCTTTATGCCCTTGACACCGTACCGACAAATTTCCGTATGCAGGAAAGTCATTTATCGTGGTAAAAATCATTGCACGCAAATTGAAGGACTCCTTCATATATGCATCAAACACATCTACGCCTTCCTCCCACAACTTCTTCAAATCCTCAACCAGAGGCGCCAAGTACACATCGATATTGTTCCGGGTTGTTTTGGTCCGTAAATCATCATAGAAAGCATCACATACTTGCGTTTCATACATAGCCGGGGAGGTAAGTTGTATATTACAAGGAGAACGGCCATGCACTATGGGTGCTACTAAGAGTTCGATAGGGATTGAAGCCATCCGTACAAAGCCCCAACCGAAGGTTTCTTGGTTCACTTTGCCAAATTGAGGGAACATTTCGTCTATTTTCTTCCATTGCGGAGAGTCACCGGGTGCCGAAGATATTTTCCATCGATATTCTCTCATCCGAATGCCATCTCAACTTCTTTGCCGTTGCTTCACTAGTAAAGAGACGCTTAAACCGCGGTATTATTGGAAGATACCACAATGCTTTCAAAGGTTGTCTTGTTGTTGTCTCGATCTCCGTAACCACCACCTTTCTTCACTTTGTATCGTGAAGTTTTACACTTCGGACAATTACTAAGGCCTTCATACTCATTTCTCGTACAATATGCAGTCATTAGGGCAATTTGTGTATCTTTTTATACTCCATACCCATCGTAGACAAGATTTTCTTGGCCTCATACATACGTTTTGGAAGTACATTGTCATCTCGGCAACATATCACACAACAATTTCAGCGGTGATGTGAAACTACTATCGGTCCACCCACAAGTTGCCTTTAAGTTGACCAAATGTAAGGTCCCGATCAACCGTGTATACTTAGTACACCCAGGGAACAAAGGTGTCTCGCATCACTCCGCACGCTATCATATTCATGCGGTTGAGCAAAAGATTCAACCTCAACATCATGAATCATTCTCTCCATTGCATCGTCGACATCTACTTCAACTTCATTTTCGTGGGACGACCGGGAGTTACATCCTCACCATGCCATATCCACGTTTTGTATCGAAGGTTTATTCCATCACAAATTAGGTGATCCCTTATATCGCAATATCCCGTCGAACCCCATTTAAACAATTAACACATGGACAATAATACATCCCATTTTTTGTAGCCACATTCCTTCTAGCAAATTCAATAAACTCTTCCACTCCATTCTCATATTCTTCACTAGTTCTCAAAGCATTCATCCAACTATGACCCATTTTATTACCACCTAAGACATTACCAACAAATGCCCAAGTTCATATCAATTTCAAGAACGACATGCTTTTTTTTTTCAATCCCTTAAAAAAATTCGCTAAAAGATTTCCCCTCAACAAGTAAGATATCCCAAAATTTCAATAACAAACCATTTCAAAGATTAACATTCCCTTCAATTGCCAATAACACCGATATGCAAAAAGAGGAGGCAAATATCAATGGCAAGAATGACTTTTGCACACAAAGTTTAACAGAATTTCAAGGTTAGTTTCACCATACGTAATTTAACAAGTAAGACTCCCAAAGAATGGCACCATTTGATTCAACAAAGAAAGTTAAGCTAAGTGTGGTATAAGTGGAATCTAGCCTAAGTCGAGTCTCAAAGGAGCCTAATAGATGTCAAACTTCCGGGCAAATCTAATTAACCACAATTTATCAAATTAATCACAGCAGAGGCAATTGAAGAACACTTTCTGGTTTCCCTTCTGAATTAAGACTAATCCTAATGTTTATAATTTGAATTCAAAAAATAAGAGCCATAGAAATACGAATCTTCCGAGAGGTTGTAATAAGAGCCATTTACACAAAGTATTATGAAGGCGAATCATGCTATATTTTTTACCGCATAACGTATTAATATAGCATAAAGAAAAAATTCAAAAAATATAGCATGGTCACGGGGAATTCAAATTACCTCCTCGCCGCGAAGAGGGAAGACGGAGGAGAAGGACGTCGTCGCCGCGACTAGGGCTTGGGTTCGGCGTGAATCGAGAAACGGCCACACCGAGTCGCCCCACATTCAATTACCTCGCCGCGAAGAGGGAAGACGGAGGAGAAGGACTACGTCGCCGCGACTAGGGCTTGGGTTCGGCGTGAATCGAGCAACGGGACGAGTGAGAGTCGACGGAGGATTCGATGAAATAAAAGACTCTAGGGTTGAAGAAGCACTAGAGAGAAGGGGGCGATAGGGGAAGCGAGAGAGGGAAATATAGAAAGTCGCGGGCATATTTGGCGTTAAAATAACATTAAGGCGTCCCGTTGCACAAAACACGACGCCTTAATTGAAATTAAGGCGTCCCGGTAACAAAAAAACGGGACGCCTTAATTGACATTAAAGCGTCTGTTCCACCACGGGACGCCTTAATTAAAATTTAAGAATTAAGGCGTCCCGACAAAATAAACAGACGCCTTAATTGACATTAAGCGCCCGTTCCACCAAACGGGACGCCTTAATTGAAATTTAAGAATTAAGGCGTCCCGATAAACTAAACAGACGCCTTAATTGCAAAAAAATTAATTTAATCCAAAACCTTCAAATTTGGCGCCAAAAAAATTCTCGAAATGGCGCCAAAGAATTAATTTTTGGCGCAAAAAAATTAATTTTAGTCGTCCTTTTGTTATGTTAGGACGCCTTAATTTAAATTTAAACGTCCTTTTAACATATTTCAGGACGCCAAATTGTACAATATAAGCAATATAATTACAAGAATGCCACTAATTTCATCTTTAACTTCCTTTTAATAAATAAGGACGTCCTTTATGGAAGTAGTAACCCTCTTTTGTAGTAGTGTAAATAAGACCCAATTAATGTCTATTTTCGGAGGGACGGGGAAGTCATAATTCTGACTTTTGGCGTCGTGAATAAAATTCAGGACGCCTTAGTTAAGGCGTCCTAAAACTTGTTAAGGACGCCTTATTGCTTTTTTTTTTTTTAAAAAAAAAACCAAAACCTGAAGGCGAAGAACCGCAAAGGACCTCACAAAATTGGAAAGAAAAACAGGGAGACGGAGACGGAGTAGATTTGGAGTGAAAGCACGGGGAGAACAACAAATCACAACAATGAATGAAAAAAAGATTTGGAGCAGATTCTGGAAAAACAAATCAGATCTGGAACAACAAATCACAACAATGAAAGAAAAAAAAGGTTTCTACACTGACAAATCACAACAACAGATCTGAAACAAGGATAATTTCCACACTTACATCTAAGATTCACACACAGAATGCAGAAATTACAATATCATATCTACACAAAAGAGACTTCCAGATCCAATCACGGTCACCGCCGAAATCATACCAAAATTTTTCCCAAATCGAAATCAATGTTCAAAATCGAAATATAAACCAAGATCCAGAGGCTAGATGGAAATCAAAATCTAAACCGAAAACTCAGATGCTTGGGAGAAACTGAAACCTCTGATGTCGACAAAGCCGCATTCGTTGTCGAGGGGAGACGACGGCGAAGTCCGGTTTGAAGCCTTAGATCTTGTCATCTCTTGAGCAGATTCGGCGAGACGACGGTGAGGGAAGACGAAGGTCTGGTTTGCAGCCCTAGATCTTGTCATCTCGTGAGCAGATCTGGCGACCCAGGCAAATCCGGCGAGACAACGTCGAGTGGAGACGGCGGTCCGGTTTGCAGCCCTGGATCTCGTCATCTCATCAGCAGATCCGACGAGGGGAGACGACGGCGAAGACTTCATCACAACCCAGGCAATGGAGATGAGACGAGATGGAGAGAGTCACAATGGAAGAGAGAGTGAACTAAGAGATGGGAGAATGAGAATATATTTTAATCCCAAAAAAAAAAAACAGAGTCAAGAGACTTTGGCGTCCTGATTTCAATGTAGGACGCCAAAAAATTTATTTTGACGTCCTCATTTAAGACGCCAAAAATTTCTTTTGGCGTCGCCCCTTTTTTCGGTGACGCCAAAAATTTTCACCAACGCCAAAATACTCCCCTGGCGCCAAAAAATTTCACAAAATGCGCCAAATATTTAATTTTAGGCGTCTTAAATTAGATTTAGGATGCCAAAAAGATTTCTTTTGGCGTCCTGAACTTCTTTCAGGACGCCAAAAATTTTCACCGGAGCCAAAAAACTCCTTGGCGCCAAAAAAATTCACAAAATGTGCCAAATATTTAATTTTAGATTTGGGACGCCAAAAAAACTTTTTAAACGTCCTAAATTAATATTTAGGACGTCTAAAGTTTCAAAGTGAAGCAAATAATTACGACAATGCCACCGCCTTCATTTTTTACATCTTTTTTTTTTTTTAAAAAAAAACGGACGTCTTTTAGGGTAGTAGTTTCTATAATTTGTAGTAGTGAATATAATATTGTTTGGATAGGGCAAGTCAAGGCAGTTAAAATCGAGATTTTACATAAAATCGGAAGAAGGATAAAAAATTGTAAAATGTAAAATTGTAACGTAAAAAAATCGTAAAAAATTGTAAAAACATAAAAGCGTTTGGAAAATTAGTAAAATCGTTTTAATGAAAAAAAATCATAAAAACGTAAAATCGTAGTGATAAATTGAGATTTTAACTACCATGGGGCAAGTTGTGGTTTGTCTCTATTTGTTAGGGGTATTTGTGGTTTGATTTAAAGGTTGGACATAATCATGTTTAATATATGGGTGATGGAAAAATATGGTGTTGGGGATTCATGGATTCCATCATTCCAGTGTTTTGTTTTGATTCGAATAGCTCTTAGGAACTGTGGCCAAGTGTTGTTTCAAACCATTGATGGTAAGAAATTAAAATTTTGTTAGATCTAAAGAACAATTCAGCAAAAGGTCTTGGACTTGAGCAATATTCTGTTGGTTTTTCTGGTAATCTTGTTGAGAGTTTGTTTTTTATCAACAAAGAAAATGTTGTCACCTTTTAGGAAAACTGAAACATATGTGGTTATTTTTCTCTATTTTTTTTTCCCGTGGGTCAATGTGATAGAGATAATTTATGTTAATCGTATTTTATTTAAATTTTATGTTTGTCTTTCTTATATCGTCCTTTACATATTGTTCGAAATCCAATAAAATAAACTAGGGACTACAATAACTCATATTGAATTGGAAAAGTGATACTCTCATCACATAATAAGGCAGCAAGTTTTTACATTTTATCTTGGCATTTTTTCCTTTAAAATCGATCATACTCTAGGAATAAACATATATTTATCTATCAACGAAGAAAAATAATTAATGTTACACTATATTTAATACTACTATAGTATAAGCCAGGTAAATACAGTTTAAAGTCATTATTTAAATGAATATCATTCAGACAAGTTTTTTGAACAGAAGCTATCAAATTAGCTAGTAACATACTGCATCAGGAATTGTATTGATTTTGTGTCCATTATTGCCAATGTGCCGCCCATCTCAATGGAATAGGAGATGATTAATCAATGAAAGTAACTTGGGGACAGGAAATTATTGTTCTGTTTCAATCAGTTAATTAATTAGTAGACTCATTTCACTCAAAGGAGGGTTGGAGCCATCTTTAACTGGAACCAGTTTCCTTACCTATTTTGGGATAGGTAGAGAGAGCTTTTCTAAATCCGGATCGTCCAAATTTTTTTTTTAACTGTCAATTTTTAAATGAAAAAAAAATCATTTTTAAAAAATATATTAGTTGACAAATTATTTTTATTTTAGATTCTCTATCTATTAAAATAATTATTTTTTAAAAAATAAAAAGTAAAAAAAAAATCCTGACCATCCAAATCCCATCATTTGGACGGTCATAATGGGAAGTTTTCTCTCCCAACCTATCCAAGGATAGGTAGGGAAACTGATTCCATCTTGTTAATTTGCCTCTCTCAAAGCTAGTCGAATATGCATACATATACATATATGTCCTATCAAAATCGTTTTTATATGGCCATTATCTGCCTTTCCATGTACGCCTCATGAACCAACTTCACAAAAATTTAAATATATATAGATCAATGATACATATTTTTCCTTGACACCTAAGTTAACTATTTAATTGTGCTATATTTATATTTTCTTAGGCGAGTAGATTCTCGTACAGAACATTTATCATTTATTGATCATTTGACATGTCGAAATTCAAAAAGTTTGAATGACAACCACATGTTTGTTTGTTTGTATGCTTAGTTAGTTAGTTTTTTTCCATGGCTGCTCTTCCTCTCTGGCCTCACTCTCTTGCTGTACTCTTTATACAGTACATTACTTATGAGAACCACACATATATTCATTAGTGTCGTATGTTTCGAAATAGAATATAAATTAGCATGAGAACCAACCATATCGCTAGTGGTCCCGCACAGCATGATATCGATCATACCACATATTCACTATGTGTTACGGTTTATCTTTTAGCAACCACACATATCATAGAAAAACAAATTAAAACTTGTGGCACATTTTGAAATACTCCCCCACTCCTTAATATACTCTTCCTAATTCTTATTATAAGACAAAAACTACAAATTCTCCCAAACCAATAAAAAACGTTAAAATTGTTTTAAAATTTATGTGATTTCCAATATTACTCTTACCAATTACGCTAAACTCAAATATCATACTCCCTCCAGTTTTAATTATAAGACATATTTGACCGATTTTAGAGGGATTAAGGATATGAGTTAAATTAGTTAATTTTATCTATTTTCTTAAAATGCCCTTATAATAAACCTAACATCTTGGATCCATTGACATGGTATATGCTAGGGAGCTAATAGGTTTCTCTTCCTCTACGCAACACGGACAAAATGGTAGAAATATTACCCTTTAAACTTCCTGTTAAAAAGAAATTACCCTTCCAGTGTTAAATTTACGTGAATCTATACTAACTCTAATACTCATAATGAAGATTTTTTTTAACCTTAATTATTAATTAGTAAGGGTGATATGAGAAAACTATGACAAAAATTGCTTAGAGTTATTTTATTAAAAAACATTAGAATTAAGGTGTATGTGACATTAATGAGTTGTAAACATTACTTACTTTATAGAATATATAGGTGCATTATTAAATTATTTTTGTGTCTAATTATTATTGAGAAAGTATCAATAGGAGTATTTTAGGAAGAAATTGACAAAAATTAAAATGTTTTCATATAATTAAGACCAAAACCAACGTCTAAATGTTATCCTATAATTAGACCGAATGAAATATTAATTATTACTCACGCCTACTACCTTTATTAAATATAGGCAGATATGAAAAATAAATTAAATGTAGTGGTCCCAAGAAAGCATGACATCGATCATAACACTTATTCATTGGAGGGTTATCTTGCGAACAAACTAATCACAGGGGAAAAAACATGATACACGTTTCCAAATATATATTCCCTCTGGTCCTTATTATAAGGCACCAACTAACTTTTCTCACAAACCAATAAAAGTAGTTAAAGTCAATAAAGTTGTCTTAGAATCTAAGTAATTTCCAATACTACCCCTACTAATTACACTAAACTCATTATTACTTTCACCCACTACCTTTATTAATTATGGGTAGACATGGAAAAAAATAATCAATGCTCATTAGAAACAAGAAAGTGTCTTATAAAAAGGACTAAATAAACTTGCTAGTTAGTGTCTTATAATAAGAACCAGAGGAAGTATAATTAATATAAATTCGCCTGAGAACCAACCATCGCTTGTGGCTCAAAAATCATGATATCTGTCATACCACATATTCATTAATATCTCCTCACTCAAAAATATCTTCCACTTGAAGAAGTCGTATAAATTTCAAAACGTTCTCTAAGGTTTTCTCATAAAAAGGACAACATTTATTTTGAATTGGAAAAGTGATACTCTCACCACATAATAAGGCAGCAAGTTTTTACATTTTATCTTGACATGTTCTCATTTAAAATCGATCAAACTTTTGGAATAAACATATATTTATCCTTCAACGAAGAAAAATAATTAGTGCTTCACTATATTTGATCCTACTATATTATAAGCCAGCTATATACAGTTTAAAATTATTATTTAAATGAATATCATTCAGGAATGGTATTGATTTTGTGTCCATTATTGCCAATTTGCCGTCCCTCTCAATGGAATAGGATATTATTAATCAATGAAATTAACTTGCGGACAGGAAATTCTTGTTCTGTTTCAATTACTTAATTAATTAGTAGGCTCAATTCACTCAAAGGAGGGCTGGGGCCATCTTTAATTTGCCTCTCTCAAAGTTGAATATGCTTACATATACATATATGTCCTATCAAAATCGTTTTTATATGGCCATTATCTGCCTTTACAAAAATTTAAATATGGATCAATTTTACATATTTTTCCTTGACACCTAAGTTAACTATTTAATTGTGCTATATTTATAATTTCTTAGGCGAGCAGATTCTCGTACAGAACATTTATCATTTATTGATCATTTGACCCGTTCAAATTCAAAAAGTTTGAATGAAAACCACATGTTGGTTTGTTCGTATGTTTATTTTTTTTTCATCATTTGATGTATTGAAATAGAAAATGTTAGTTTGATAAAATAAAGAAGTAGAATATAAGTTTTTATGTGAACAACCCATTGCTTCAGGTCCCAAAAAAGCACGAGTACCACATTTAAGTTTGTTAATTTTTTTCCATGGCTGCTCTTCCTCTCTGGCCACATTCTCTTGCTGTACTCTTTATACAGTACATTGCGTATGAGAACCACTTATTCATCAGTGTCGTACGTTCGAAATAGAATATAAATATGGACAGACATGAAAAAAACATTAAATGTAGTGGTCCCAAGAAAGCATGACATCGATCATAACACCTATTAAAAAATATTTGATGGGTTAAATTTATACTTATTAACTATTTTAAAAAAATATATTTGGAAAAGATTAAATGTATAAATTTTTGAGTTAAATGTACAAATTTTTAAGTTAAATGTATTAAAAAATCCAATTTACATTAAATATTTGAGACAAATTTTTTTTTTTTTTTTGGAGCCATGGCCCATTATATCCATTAAGCTCTGTCTCGGGTGGGTTATCCTGCGAACAAACCAATGGGAAAAAAAACATGCTACACGTTTCCAGAGATATATATATATATATAAACTCGCCTGAGAACCAACCATGGCTTGTGGCTCAAAAATCATGATATCTGTCATACCACATATTCATTAATATCTCCTCACTCAAAATTATCTTCTACAGTAGTTGAAGAAGTCGTATAAATTTCACAATGGTCTCTAAGGTTTTCTCACACTCAAAGCCCTTTAGTTGAAAACAAAAGTGAAGAGAATCAATATATCATTATGTCTTTGGTAACTTCGCCGCTTGTTGCTTCGTCCCATTGCCCTCGGCGCTCTGCAAATTATCATCCCAGCATTTGGGGAGATCATTTTACTCAATATGCCTCCCAATCTCTGGTATTCCAACTTTGTCCTTCTATATAAGCTTTATCCCCACGTAAAGTTATCATTGTCAAGAGAATCAATCTGATGCTTTTTATACGCAAATATCATTATTATAGTTTCAGCAGCCTATTAGAGATCTATATACACACGACACATATGAAAGCGAATATGCATACGTCCTTGTATTTTGTTGTTATCAAAGAGTGACAACACAAAGTTAAATCTGCAGGAAGTGCCTGACAAAATGGAGGTGCAGAGTAAAATGCTCGAGGAAGAATTGAGGAAGATGCTCGCCCTTCCAACCAAAAATCTCGTAGCAAAAATGAACTTGATTGATTCAATCCAACGTCTAGGTGTGAGCTACCATTTTGAACTTGAGATTGATGACATATTGCAACAGATTCATGATACTTATGTTGAAAATGGTAAAATAACTTTGGAAGAAGATCTACACCCTCTTGCGCTTCTCTTTAGGTTACTAAGGCAACATGGACACCGCGTCTCACCACTTGGTATGCCTCAACCCATCCATCCATTTCATACTTCATCCGCTCCTAAATATAACACAAGATTAACTTTTTCAAAATTATTAAGAACGCTAGTCAGACTACTTTAAAATATTTTTATTTATTGTTTTTTCTTCAAACTATTTTTTCTAACTTACAAAATGTTATACTATAATATAATGATATACAACATATGATATGATTAAGTAACTTATTTAACTTCTTTAATTTCTCTAAAAAAATCAATTTTGTCTTTCATTTAGGATCGGAGGGAATACCTTTTTGGCCTCTCAACCACATAACATACACGTACGAAATTAAACTAACATGACAAATCTGACTCGTTTGATCTAAACCAGATGTGTTTGAAAAGTTCAAGGAAGGGCAAGGTAATATTAGGGAAGGGGTAGCTACTGATGTAGAAGCAATGCTAAGTTTATATGAAGCTGCACATCTTAGAGTTCACGGAGAAGATATAATGGATGAGGCTCTTGCCTTCACTTCCTCTCATCTTGAGTTTATGATCATTCATTTAAATCCTTCTCTTGCCGCAAAAGTCAAACACAGCTTAAGGCACCCACTTCGCAAGAACCTTCCAAGGCTAGAAGCTTGGCGTTATATTTCTTCCTACCAAGATGATCCTTACCACCATGAAACTCTACTTGCCTTCGCCAAGCTTGATTTCAATATGCTTCAAAAGTTGCACCGAAATGAACTAGGAAATATTTCTAAGTATGTTTTTCTAAATTATACTCATATTCTTAATATAATATATGTGCATGTTACGTTATGTATGACTCACACAAGTCATTCATTTTTGAACTTATAGGTGGTGGAAAGAATTGGATTTCAGAACCAAGTTGCCTTTTGCTCGTGATAGGTTGGTGGAATGTTACTTTTGGATTTTGGGAGTGTTTTATGAACCTTGCTATGCTTTGGCTAGAAGGATAACCACCAAAGTGATATGCATCACATCGGTCATTGATGACATATATGATGTTTATGGCACGTTCGAAGAGCTACAGCTTTTCACTGCAGCAATTGAGAGGTTTAAGTTCATCAAGTCTAAATTCCTATCACGTTGAGATTTTTTCCTAAAAATAAAATAAAATGAAATGAAATTCTATTATCCAAAGACTTTTATTAGTTAACTTTAACTAATGATTTCTCAAAAATATCATTTTTCAGTTGGGACATAAGGTGCCTGGAATTGTTGCCAGAATACATGAGATTTTGTTACCAAGCACTATTGGATATTTATGACGAAGTGAAGCAAGAAATGACCAACGAAGGAAGAGAATTTTGCATCAAGTATGCCAAAGATGAAGTAAGATATACTCCTATATTATTTCTATTTCACCCGCTTTGTCTATAGACTTGGTTTCAATGCTAAGCACTGTGTTTAGTTCTCCCAACTCATCAGATCTAGACCATCAAATCTGATTTGGACGATCTAGATCTGAGTTTTTAAAAGTCTATATTTTTTAAGAAAAATTATTTTAATGGATATAGAATATAAAATAAAAATAATATTTTAAATACTATTCTTTTAAAAAATGTTTTTTTTATTTAAAAAATCATCATTTTAAGAAAAATCAAATCTAGGGATCTGATCTAAAATCAGATCTAAATGGCCTAGATCTGATGAGTTGAGAGAGCTAAGTGCTTAGCACTGGCTTTGTTTAGACATTTCAAATTATTGATTGTTTTATAATAATCTAAATATAATTTGTTCAATTCTTCCTATTCCATGATCAATCAAATATTAATTAAAAATTATCTAGAAATTTAAATATTAAATAATATTGGGTTGATTATGATCGTCATATCTCAAGGCATAACTGATGATCAGCCAAGAACTACTCTATCTCTTAAAAGTTGGTATATTGCAAGATAATATCACAACTTTCACTTACACTACAATCATACGCTCAGATGAAAAGCTTGGTGCGAGCTTACTTTGTTGAAGCCAAATGGTATAATAGTAATTATACACCAACAATGGAGGAGTACATGGACAATGCACTTGTGACTTGTGGGTACCGTATGCTTGAAGCCACATCATTCATTGGCATGGGACCTATTGTTACAGAGGAAGCTTTCCAATGGCTGGGCAATAACCCCAAAATTGTTAGAGCCTCTCAAATTATTAACAGGCTTATGGACGACATTGTTTCCAACGAGGTACGCACGTACTCACATGTCCAAAATTTCTACCTTGTTTAGTATTCAAATTCTAAGTTATTTGGACAGGCAGTAATAATTTGTGTGTTTGTGGCGTATTTGTTAGTTTGAGCAAAAGAGAGGGCATGTTGTTTCGGGCATAGAGTGTTACATGAAGCAACATGGTGGGCAGAGAGAAAACGCCATTGAAGAGTTCAAGAGGCAAGTGATAAGTGCATGGAAGGATATAAATGAGGAACTGCTTGAGCCTTTGCAAGTGCCAAGGCCTTTGTTGATGCGAATTCTAAACCTGAGTCGCGTAATTGACGTGCTTTACACTGATTCTGATGGCTACAGTGATTCTGCAGGATCAACAAAGCATCATATCGCTGCTTTATTCTTACATGCTTTTCCTCTTTGAAAATGTGAGGATCACAGTTAGTTTTGAACTGACGCCCTGTTTTATATAATTAGTGAATCAAGTTGATGGAGAGACCACGGGCGTCGTCAGTTTCTTAAAATGGCTAGTTTCAAAGTTTAATATATTATGAGCTTCTTTCACAGTTCAACAAAGTATGTAATTTGCTTCTCTGATAGCATGGTTATAACTTATAAGTATGTTGATTTCACCAGGTCAATCCAACCAATCTCTCTAATTAAGTAGATTTGGCTCTTTGTACAAAGCTTCTGTTGGTCGACTATCCTATTCTAATTCTGAGTATTGGCTTAATTCTTAGTAGACCAACTGCCATTTGTTCATGACATTCATTGATTCTAAAGGTAATGGTTATAGAATCTAAAATAAAAATAATATCTTTATTAATTTTTTTTTTCAAAAAATGGTTTTTATTTCAAAAATCACTCTTTTTTTTTTTAAAAAAAAAAATGGACCCTCAAATTAGATCTAAACAGTCCACACATGTTTAGTTCTCCCAACTAAGCAAAGCGCTTAACATGAAACTGAAACCGGTTCTATCACGTTGTTGCATAGTCTATGTCAAGGGAATAGAAGTTGATTAATGAATAAATTAATTAATTAGTACACCTTCTCTTCAGTTCATGCAAACCAGGGCTGGGGCCATCTTTAATTCGCATCTCTCATAGTTGAATCTTCTTACATGCATTTATGTGATTATTAACAAAAAAAACTCGGGTTTACATGGCCATTATCTGCCTGTACGGTTTATTAATAACTTTCTATATTAGCGGTAGAAACTACCTTTCTAACATGATTTATGATATACGATATAAGTATGTGGCTTGCATGAACTTTCTTCCTGAATACTAACCCAAACAGATCTTATAGTCTCTTGAGATGTAATAATAATAATAATCTCTTGAAATAATGATAATAATAATCGACAGCTTCTTGATGGAGACTGATCCGTCCCCCGTTCCCATGTGTTTAGCTAACTTGATAAGAGCCACTCATATCCTCGCTCTTCCAGGCTCCTGGATATACCCCAGATTCTTTGTCTGTTTATGTTTTCGAATTTTTTCCGTAACAAAATAGAAAATGAATTAAAAATAACTCAAACTGACCAAACAAAAATAATCGTTTAATTATTATATTTCCTATTGATAACGTGCCTTTATGTGATGATGATGATCGATTATTAATATAATGTCGACAGCTGAGATAACTAAACTCTAAATATATACCTAAGGTGTGAATAACTTATTACTTGAAAATGGGTATGCTTCTACATAAGTAAATAAAAGTGAGCGCGTGCGTGCCTTTTTTTTTTTATCAAAAAAGTTTGAACATATTTACCAAAAAAAAAGTTCAAATATAGATGTTACTCTATACCCCCAGCCATTTCACATTTCCTGAGTTCGAGTTCCAACATAGGGTTTAAAAGAGGTTTGAGATCAAAAAAGTACAAAAAAACATAATCCTAAGAAGTGACTCAACACACTGCAGTTGTCAATTGATTCTAATTAAGGGATAAGAGGAGTATATATTATTCGCTGATATATATAGGTTGAAGCCCTGAAATTGTGCAATTATATATATACTTTATTAAATACAAAATGGGTCCATGTAGAAATTTTCTGGATGTTTGCATAGGTGGCATGTGTATTAATAAGATGATCTGATCCACAGGCTGGATTTATTAAATATTTGTACGGGCAACATTATCCTCAAAATCTCATCTCTTGGTCAGTCTATTTGAAGTAGTAGTTAATGAGGACCTGATTTACTTGGAATGGGAGTGGGACCTTCTTCAGCTTATTAGATTTGCTCCACACACCATATTTCTAAGTGTGCCGATTATTTTGTTAAATATTCTCATCCTAGCTGCTATATATATGCTCATGTGACACGATTTCTTACAGTAGGCTTTTCGTTTATTCAGTACTGTGGTAATTCTTAAGTTCTACCTTTCCTCTTGTGCTTGAAAAAAATACCTAATTAATTAATGAGGGGGACACGTGCTGTAGATAATAACACCGATAACAATAACTTGACTGGAAATACCTATTTTAACACAAGTGATTGTCATCCTTTTAACTATGATATAATTTATTCTTTAATAAAAATATAATATGATATTATATTATTGTTTAAGATGTTAATTTCTTTATTAAGAAAAATTTATAAAGTTTATGTTCTTAAACAGAAAAAATCATGAAAGAATAATTATGTATGTACGGTGAGCAAGGCTATCAAGCCTAGACAGGTCTCCAAACCGATCAAGGTAGTGGGTCAGCTTAGAGTCAACTTGAGGCTAGACCGATAGAAAATAAAAATTAAAAAACTTAAATTTCACTTCGACAAGTATTGCCGTCTACAATTTATACCCATGAAAAATAATATTTTTAAAGGCAACCGGTTAACGAAGCAACTCGCTGGTTGAGCCCAGGTCATCCCAAGTTGCCAAAAGTCCTGAGTTAGGATCTTCTCAAACCGGTTATATGGCAAGGTCGCCGATTTTCAAACTGATCCCTTGGTCTGATTCAAGTTAGATAACCTTGATGGTGAGAGAGAAAGTGTGAAAAAGCCTATATATGTGATGATTTTATATATATATATATATATATATATATATATATATATATAAGAAAGATGGCAAAAGCCTACATAATAAGATAAAATTACAACAAAGGGGAAATTAATCTCAATCCCTCCTGATCCACCGAATTACACAAAAAGGATGGACAAGAATCCAAAATATGTGATGAAATTGTTGACATGGCTTTGGGTCAAAAAAAATCTGATGATATGAAGCATTTGGGTGCTGTAATGCCCGTTCAAGGAACATGTTGGTCCAATAAGAGAGTAGGAGAACATTGGATTTGGGCCGTGAATATACATGGATACCCAAACATTCCAATAAGCATGTAAGTGAGAGGTAGGACGACATTTGAGCGCAATTTAGTTTAAAAGACTCCCACTTTAAATAATCGTGAAGTTGAAGAAGGCCTGTTTATATTTGCGGTCTGGTTTTCATTAACATAGATTTCATTCACAAAACCAACACTCAACTGATGATACCTGTCTTTCCATTTATACATTATTTTGCAACTTGCATTAGGAATGTTAGTTTGTGTCAAGTACGTACGTACCTTCAAATTATATAAGGAAAATTACATTTAGGTCTCAATTAAAACAAATAATACCAGAAAAGTCACACAACTTGTTTATGGTTACTGTTTCATTTCCTATTAACAAGTTCATGGGACTTTTTTGATATTTTTTCTCTTAATTAAAACCTAAACATGATTTTCCTAATTATATAACGGCACTTATGCATGCGTGCTCATCAACTCAACCATGTAATCAAAATGTAGCAAAGGAAGTTTTCATTGAATAGACGACAGAGAAAACTGCAAGAGAAGGGGAAGATAAAAAAGAGGGGAAATTTTCAGAAAAATACAATTAAAATAGGAAAAGATAAATTAGTGTTGCAAATTTATTAAATCTCATGTCAGAATTGAAGTATGAATTTGATATTTCCAATTCTAACCAAATGCCCTAAATTGAAGGCACAAGTTTCAGGGATCAATAACAATATCTATATCTATATTAACAACATCAGATTTTACATTAAAGACTTCACTTTTATGTTTCACATCTTAACTCAGGGCAATTTGGTCAGAATTGGAAATCCTAGCTAGATTCATACTTCAGTTCTGACTTGAGATTTAATAAATTTGCAGCACCAATTTTTCTTTTCCCATTTGTAGTTATGTTTTTCTAGAATTTTCTCCAAAAAGAATCTCCCTCCAGAAATGGAAATTATGGAGCAAAAAATTAAAGAGCACAATATGACCTCTTACTTTAATTTAGTAGTACTCTCTCCTTACCATAATATAAGATTTAGTTTGACTTTTTTTTTTTTTCAAGAGGTTAAAAAAGCTAAATAAACTACGAAATTATAGTATATATTGAGCATCATTAAATTATATATTAATTTATATGTCAAGCAAATTAATTTGAAAAAAAAAATCATAAATATAATTAAACACTTTAATATAACTTAATTAATTAGCTTCACTAATCTCTTTTAAAAAAAAAAAGTCAATTGAGGGTATATTAAAAACAGAAGGTAGTATATCATAAGAAATGAAACAGCACAGCATCCAAAACCTCCTTATCGGAACTACACAAACTCAACCAATACAGCTTTTACACCAACACAATCTCTCCCAACGCACATACATCATGCCGCCCATTAATTGTGTTGTTTTCTCGGTCTCTATCTATACTTTTTTCTACATTTTAACCATTCAACTAATTAACTGCCAGACCACCAAAGATATAGGAAGTGGCTTAGGTCCTTTGCGGATCTTTGTCCGCTGCAGTATATACGTCGACGTATTGTGTGTGTGGCGCTTATACGTCGACGTATATGCTGCAGCGAACAAAGGTATGCAAAGTACCTAAGCCGGTTCCAAAGATATAATGAGTAAGTCAACCAAACATTTTGATCTTTTTTGGACAATCTGGATGAATATAGAAAATCAGTCGGCCTCATTCTCCCTCTCACACTGCCTCTTCACCCTCCTCAAGCCTTTCTACAAATTTATATGTTTATATCATAATTTGGTTTCATATATATATATGTGTGTACATACATATATATATATATACACATACACACATATATATGTATATATATTCAACCATACATACATATATATACATATATATATATATGTGTATATGTGTGTGTGTGTATATTCAACTGTGCAGCGTTTCATACATACATATATATATATAAACCATCATGCAAAACCGATGTGCAGAAATTCAAGGAACTAATGTGCAGAATTTACAAAAGCTTGAGAGAACAAGCTCAAAAACTCACCTTGTTTAAGACTCAAGCTTATATGCACGTTCAAAACTTTTTCGACAGTCCAACACTTCTCGTTTTCACACTCTGTTTTCTTCTTGTGGTGCAGAGTTAAAACCAATGGAAATGAGGATTGTGACTCTCGTTCTTAGCTTCCTCTTGCTCTCTGCAAGTTGCAGCTCTCTACTCTTTCTCGTCTCTCGGTTGTGTCTCTCTATATCGTACACTCTCACTCTCACTCTCTCTATATCATAAGAAATGAAACAGAACAACATCCAAAACCTCCTTATCCGAACCACACAAACTCAACCAATACAGCTTTTACACCAACACAATCTCTCCCAACGCACATACATCATGCCGCCCATTGTGTTGTTTTCTCTGTCTCTATCTATACTTTTTTCTACATTTTAACCATTCAACTAATTAACTGTCAGACCACCAAAGATATAATGAGTAAGTCAACCAAAATTTTTGATCTTTTTTGGACAATCTGGATGAATATAGAAAATCAGTCGGTCTTCTTCTCCCTCTCACACTGCCTCTTCACCCTCCTCAAGCCTTTCTATAAATTTTTGCCTCTCCCTTCTTGTTAATTATATCTTCTTTTTTATGAATATAAGCTTGAGTTTTCCCTACAGCTTTAATTTTTTCTTGTTTTGACATTTTAATTTAATTGTTGAAGCAATGATGTATTCTTTTATTCACCACTTTACATCATACAAGAGTGTGAGTGTGGCGACTTAATTATGTATATATTTTCAACGCATATATTTAGCTTAGGATGCCCATCGATCAGGTTAATGAAATGGTATATCTTCTCCTGTTTCTTTATTGTATATTTTCCATTTCCACGGTTTTTAACTTAAAAACTCGTTTCATTTTTCTTTATTTTCACCCGACTTTAGGTTATAATTCTTAATATGCCCATCGGGAAAGTAGCCGTATAACCCAATGGCAGGAAAGCAGAGAGGAGGACGACAAGGACCTAACCAATTTTTTCATTTACAAATGAAAGAGCTACGTACAATATTGAATGATATATAGAAGCTCCACTTCACGTATCCATCCCACCACAATAATTAAGCCACCACTCGAAAGCTATGCACCATTTTTTTTTATACTCTCTTTTAATCCAAACACAAAATATTGTATTGTTATATGCACATTTCATTTGCCTTTCTCTCTCATATATATATATATATCATATGTCCAAATTTGATATATTCTCAGAAGTCAGAACATGAACGGCGTCGGAGAAAACGCTGGCATGACCGTCGCAACAGCAACTCGCCTGCAATTCCCGTCAATTGCGTATTTAGTTATCAGAAAAATTCTAGACATGATGATGAATATGACATATATGCATGGAACCGCATGTAGCTTTCCTTTTTCTTCTCATGGGGAACAACAAATATGCAGGAAGGAATAAAATATATCACTTTATAATTTAAATAAATTAGTTTAAGAAGCAAATGATAAATATTAGAAATAAAATGGATTATAGGTCTTTTATTTAGAGCTAACGCTAATATCTAGATTTTATTTTAAGTACGATGAATTATGAATTTCTTGAATGTAAGTCAGTCAACCCAACATAGCATAACTTCTTAGCAGCAGCCAACCACAATCATAAATATATTTTATATTAAGATTAATATTAATATATTAATCTGTGCGTTTTGAATCCTTTGGGCGTGTATGTTACAGATGGAAAAAATAAAACCGAACGCCAAGAAACCAAATACTAATAATTTAATAATAACGTGTTTCTCATGAATAGACTCAAATTAAAGTATACTAATTAAAAAAAGGAGAGAAATTAATTACTTGTGATCGTCGCGATAACTACGGTGGTGAACCTTTGAAGCGGCGGCGTTCTTCCTCTTAACCTCCCTTTCCGGTTCCACCTTGCGGTCCCGGGTGTCGACCCTCTCTCTCTGCTGTGCTATATGGTCCTCCGAAATAGATCCCAGCGATGGCCTCCATTCCGGTGCGGTTGACGCCAACCTTCTCTGTTTCTTACGGTGGCGCGTCCTGGGAGACAGAGACACTGACGACCCCTCATCCTCCGCGAGCGGCTGCGGGGAGGCTGTACTCTGAACTTTGGAACGTTGGGCGCCGGAACCACACCAAAAAACGAGTTCTAAGAACCTCATTGGCCAAATTACGCAGCTATATATATAGCTATATCTAAACTGAATTTATTCTTTCGTTGAGAAAACTAAGAGGAGGAAATCAGAGTCGCGCGGGCGAGTTTCAACTTTAAGAGTCAGAGGGTGATGTCATTGTAGAAGGTAGAGGAGCTTCATTCTCGTTGATGCGAGAAGATGAGGAAGGAAATTAAAGAAGGAAGGAGATAGCTGTGAGCCTGTGACTATTTTGCGAGTTTTCGACTGTTGATTTGGGACGCAGTTATATAAGCTGCAAACGGAACGGACGTAACTCCATGAAATTTGTCCCTATCTGATGCCCATTCTCCATTTTGCCCACGTTGATTCATTTTATTACAAGCCTGCCCTTCCCGAAGTGAGGGGGCAGTGACTAGAAGAATAGTAATTGATCTGGTGGTGGGCCCAGTGGGCTCGCGTGGGCCACTCCACGTGCTCGGTTTTATGAGTTTTGGTATTATCATCTCGCCTAAATACATTTCTTTCACCCACGACCTCTCGGACGACTTGCCTCTTAACATGAGGATTTCTTTCACCCACAAAAACAAACACCAATTTCCTTTTTTTTTTTTTTTTTCTTTTTACTCATTTTATTTTTTGAGAAAAATATAAGTAAATACCTCTTAAATTTTAAAATCTTAAATTAGTTTTGTTACTTATAAAAATAAAGATATTATTTATAAGAGTATAATAATTGACAACTCATTTTAATACAAATCATTAATTTTTTATTTTGAAGTTCAAGTGATATTTTCTTATTATTTCACCTTTTCTTTTCGTCAATTTCATAGTTTAACTCAATAATAATTTATTTTCTAAGAAAATGACAATATTATGAAATGAAAATCATATTCTCTCGGTTGGGTGCTAGAACCATCTTTGACACTGACGCTGGTTTAGTTTAATTAACCAGAATTTGTAATTTCAATGGAGGTGATTAACATAGTTTTCCGTACTTGTAAACTACAATATATTGTTGGAAAAAAAAACCAAAATATATTATTTTCATCCATGTGATCAATATATGATTAAGTTTTAAAATAATATTTCTGAAAACAATTCGTCAAAATGGCTAGTCTTCGATCGCATTTTGTCTTGTATGTTTATATACAACATACTCTAAGATTATCTTCCTATACTAAAACATCATGTCATCACCAACAACATTAAAACGATGATTTATCATGATTATTATCATTATTATCTCTAAATGGTCCCCCCATACAAATATCAAGTTGAAAATACAAGTTCATTCGTGGAGGCCACTCGTTTATTTATAAGTGATTTTAACTAACTTATTTTCTTCAATACAATATTAAAATTATCACAGACTTTCGTAACTATTAGAAGCATTCTAAGTTGACTTTCATTATTATGCAAATCTTGCAAGCTGTGATTCCGTGTGATGTTCTTAAATCGTGTAATTAAAGAGAACTAAAATTATTCTTACGCCTTGAATTTCATTAGTCTATCATCTCCCACAGGAAGCACGTGCAATTAAATTAAAGTTGAGTATATATGAACAAGAAGTGGAATTTAGAGTTGAAAATTAAAATGCATGTGCATGTGTTGGCAAAAGAATAAAATAAAATGCACGAGGAATAAAAAAGAGAAGCAACAGCCTGGCTGTGTCGAGTATTTTTATTTATGGCTGATTTAATTAGTTTCCATTTAATTATGGTTAGAGATATATTAATTATGAATTCAAGTGGGTCTTGAAGTAGGTCAAGTAGGTGGTTAATTAATTAATAATTAGGGATCGTGGTCCATGGAGTATTAGATTGTGATTAGTAATGGGTTGATGTTGGCAAAAAAGATTAGTAATGGGTTGATAGTGGAGTTTATCAGTTTATTAATTAATTTGCCCAAATATATTTTGTCTTCTTAACAAAAAGGCACTTTCATTATCTTTAATTACTAATATCCTTCAACATTCTGCTGTACACATAGGACGGCGATCATAATGATCTCTTTGGAGATTTTATGATATTAATTAATTTCCTCATTTGTTCATGTTTATCAAGAGGTTTTAATTATTAACTAGGGGGTCAATATCATATTAGCAAATCAATTGGTGGGTGGGAGGGAGGACAGGAAAGGTAAAGCCACTGAATTTTAAGAAAAACAAGCCACAAAAAAATAAAATAAAAGTTTTAAAAAGAATATTTCTGCAACACTGATTTGTAGTGCTCACGGATAAATATAGATAATTGTATTTATTATATGCATAATATTAATTTCTCTGGCCCATGGCCATCAAGGGATATGGACATATGGTTATGGGACTCTGGGAGGCACAACTATATGTAGAGCAGGAAAATCGGGCCGAGTCCATCGGGCCGGCCCGTTAAGCGCAGTCGTGGTGAGGTTGAGGCTTGAAAAATGGTTGAGATATTTGAAATTAGCTTGGAGGCTTGCGCTTAAACGGGCGGCCGCAGCCGTTTTCATTTTTTTTTTTTTTTTTTTTTTAAATTTATTAATTTATTAATTTATATATATATATATATTTTATTGGTTATAGAGTTATTTATCCATTTAACTACAAATACATAATAACTATACTCTAATTTTATGATTTGGTTTATTATTTGTTGCAAATAAAGATTATGGATGTGTTCATGATGTGGAAGAAGAAATTTATGATATTCTTACTCATGAGCCAGAGGTTACTACTCAAAGTGAAGAACAATAAAATATCGTTGAAATTGATGATAGTAGCGAAAATGATGACAATAATACTCTTCGTACTAATATCACTTAGTGTTATGCTTCTTATGTTTTATGTGGGTCATTTGTGAACAAAGTTTGCTTTTGATTATGAATTAGTAATTGTGCTTATTTGTTGGATGATTCGTGTTGTAATTTACTAATTATATTTCTTAAAAAAAACAGAGGAAAAATAGTTAAAATTTAGAATAGTAATTTCCGGGCCTTGGAGGGCCAGTCCTAGCCCTGGCCCTAGTGCTCTCGGGTCGGGCTTTTAAAAACAGATGTTTTTCTTAGCTTAGACCGGTCCTGATTCTCAGCTCTATCTATATGTATTGAAACATAATTATAGCCAAAACGGGACATAGAATAAGCACAGAATTGTTTATGTATCTAAAATGATAACCATATAGGCATATTGAATTGTTTAGGAAATGAATTATTTTTCTTTCAAAGAAGTTTCACATGTGAACATTTTGAGGAAGCAGGGACATATGTAACAACATATAATAGGGTTAAGGTGAAAAAATGCATTTGTGAATTATCTAAAAGAGCATTTAACACCAAATGTTTTTTTAGATACAACAATGACTAGCTATGTGGTTATAAAAATAGAGCAAAAATCTCATACGCCATTTATGGAGCAAACGTTGACCATGAACTTGGAATCTTTGACTAAAAATATTGACATGTACGCTGACGTGGAGTTTGAAAAAGGCAAGTGGAAGCTAAACCGCATTGCCGGATTGGTCCAACGGATTTATTGTTGGACCAATCTGTCCAGTACAAAGCATGAATTGGTCCAAGCACATATGCCCCTTGAAATTCGTCCCCTCTTACGTCTTCCATGGCATCCGCCACTCGTTCATTGCACTGCCGGCTGTGGTCTCTAAGATCCGTGGTTCGGTCAAGGGGATCACAGTCTGGTCCAATTTAGGTTTCGGTTCCCAAACCCAAACCGAAGGCGGAATCAGAAAGCTAAGCACCAATATCGTATTGTAACCACGGTTGAGTAATTTGAGAGCGTACAGCTCTAATCAAGTCGGAGTGATCAAGACTAGCTAGGAACGATGGCGAAGATGGTGCAGACGGCGTATCCCTGTTCTTCGAGACCATCTCTGGTCGCCTCGCTATGGTAAGCAAGCACCTCGAGGCTTTCCATCAAATCTATTATGAGTGAAAAATAGCAGGTTTAATTCATAGAAAACATAAAGAATTTCACGATTTAGTAACAATTACCATTTTGATTGTGCCTAGTTATGAGAATTTGTGAGGTGTTAATTGTAATGAAAGGGGATTTGTGATGGATGCAGATGGTGTTTGCAGTGACGGTGACAAAAGAATTAATGACGGGAAGCTCTGTGTATGGGAAAAAGGACATTGAAGGATTTACAATTAACAAATTGCTCCCTCTCGACGTTGAAGACGACAAATGTTGGCGACTCAGGACTTAGGTGGTTCAGTGTTTAAATGACAACTCTCCACCGATAGCCACGTGTTCATTTTAGCTTCCACTTGCCTTCTTCAAACTCCATGTTAGTGTATACGTCAGCATTTTTAGTCAAACATCCCAAGTTAACGATCAACGTCTGCTCCATTAACGGCATATGAGACTTTTGCTCTTCTTTTGTAACCACATAGTCACTGTTGCATATAAAAAAACATTTGATGTTGGACGCTCTTTTGGATAAACTACGTATGTATTTTTGTACGTTAACCCTGTATAATAACTACCAACTAATTAATTTGCATATCCAAAATCCATTTCCCACCACAAACCTATCTCCCTCTAACAATTTGCATCTTCTTCTTCTTCTTGTCACTTTCCATATCTCGTTTATTCAATTCCGATCCCACTATCTGTCCAGAAGAAAAGGGTCTAGAAGGTCTCATGCATAAACCGTTGTAGAGAAATTTTGTCTGGTTCTGAAGGAAAAGTTACAGGGGGTGATCAGAAACGAGAACACACGTACACCTGCAGAGAGAAAATAGGAACAACAACCGTATCATTGTCGAAATAGGTCGACATGAAAATATCCAGTGTTTGGTTTCTTTCTGGGTCATGACTAATTAGTTGGGTTTGCTTGGCAAAAAGGGAATTGCTCTCACCACACCATTGGTTCATTGCTTGGAAGGGAATGGAGGATGTGATGGGGCATTGTTGAATAGAGGCCATGAGTGAAATATATTTATATGTATATCAGAGAATCAATTAAGTGTTGTGTGAGTGTGAAAGTGCATTCCGTCGCTTTACTACATATAACTCTTCATTCAGACGATTTAAGTCTCTCACAGTTATATATATGTGGCTCCCTAAGGAACACTCAGGAACCACACTGGTTCACATCAGAAAGCAACAGCTACGTACGTTGTTACTATTGTTGCCAGTAATTGCAAAGCGATTCAACTCATCCAGCACAAAGATGTCTCCTTTATTTTTTTATCTGTTTGTGAAATTTTCATTGGATCTTGTATTCTTGAGGGTCTCATCTTAGCTGGCGCTTTACTTCTTCCCAATTCATTTTTTTTTCCTTCTGCGGCAAGGTTTGGTGATTTGAGATTCGCCACATTTCATGATATTATAAAAACTTGGATATCCTCTTAAAAACTGTATTTTAAATGGATTTATTACACAATTCATGAGACTCCTCTCCACTCTCCTTTACGAAAAAGTTTTGGTCAAGTTGCTTATACGATTATGTTAAGTTCTCCGGTATGTAACGCATAGTCATATGTATATATCCTATTTGTTTCAGGAGATTTATAGGCATATAATAATATCCAAAAAAAAATAGGACACATAGCTATGTGTGATTAGAGAACTTCATATAATAAATGTGGGAAATATACTTCTCATATTGTAAGGAGAAGTGTATCCTCATGTCATAGATACGAAAAGATGTGGGTCCCACCATTTCATGTGTGTGTATGATTTTTTTTTTCTCATACAACATGAGAAGTGTAAATCTCAATAAATATATAGGCTAGCAACTTTATTTAAGTATTGTCATGATGTTTATTTTATATACCATTGATGATGTTAAAATTATCCATATTTATAATTAATTGAATCCTACAAAAATTTTCAAAGTTTGAACAAATCTTTTTGGGTTCAATATGTTTTTTATGATATGAAAGTGAACTTAAAGCATGATGTGTGTAGATCCGCTCGCTTCTTATAAAAAATATCTGCTTTTTTTGTTTCAGAAATTATTAAAAAAAAATCTAAAAAATAAGTAAAATTGACCAATATAAAAGTAGGATATAAGAGAGGGTCGGATAATAGAGAGAAACGGGCCAAAGGCCCAAATGTTTTGGGTTGGTTTAATGGATTGTGTCGGAGTAAGGTATTGTAGAGGCAGTTGGCAACAAGAAAGGGTCCTTGTGTTCTATCAAAAAAAAAAAGAAAGGGTCCTTGTGAAGGCAGAGTACGGGGCCCAAAAGATGATGAAGTTCACTCAATGACCAGGACAATAAAAGTCTCTTGTAACCAGTAACCAATGGGGGTTAACACAAATGGTAAGTGACTTATATCGTTTAAGCAAGACCTTGAGTTTGAGTCTTATAATTGCAGAAAAGCCCCATTGGGATACTCTCCCATCATAATCAGGTGCGCGACGCGGGTCAAATTCAAATTGAAGTTCTGGATACCGAATGGACAACCAAAAATAAAAAATAAAAGCCTCCTGTAAAAAGTTGGTTCGCAATTATAAGAGTGTAAGTTTGAATCTCGCTCCTCTTATGACGACATTGTTAATAGGTGATTGTCAAGTATTTCTATAAACACTTTAAATTTGGAGGTGTATCTTTAGCCTTGTAAGTGACTCAACTTACCTTAACTTTTTTTGTACACAGAAAAAAGCTTTGCACTTTTCACTTTGGATGCATTTCCTATTTGAAAAGTTAAAACATGCCAATTATTATCGATCGACGTATAACCTAGTGGTAAGAAAACTCTTTTATAAAAAGTGTGATGTTACATGTTCAATTTCAATCGTAATATCATGTCTTTATTACTTGTCCCTTTAGTTAAAAAAATACTAATTACTCTGGTTTTAGTTAAACTTCCTGTTTTTGGTATAGTGCTCCTCACATATGATTACTTCCTCACAATTGGGTCGATCTGCCCATGAAGGGCAGTTTCGACTTCCTCACAATTAAAATACATATATTTTTAATAAAAAAAATATGTTCATAAATTAGTCAATGATGATTTTTATATAATATATATATATATCAATATTATGGCTTATACTTGTTTAGACAAATTAATATGGTAAAATACAACAAAAAGCAACAGCACTTTAATTCTTGGTTAAACAGTTTATTGATTCAGCTTTGGTTTTATTTTCTCAGATTTCTTTATTATGACCCTTCAAAGCCCTATTTTCAGTCAGATCGAAAAAATACATAAATATACTTTACCAAAAAAAGGGGTTTAAAGAAACCATTTCTGAAGCCGTAGCACGTTTTGTTTAGAATAAGTATACTATGTGTATACAAATTGCAAGAGTTGGAACTCTGGACTTTCAATGTTATTTTGTACAAAGAACCGTAATAGTTGAGCTTTCAACCCTTTTTATCATCTTATTAGCGTGCTAATGAATAATGATATGGCCTTACTTTTTGGTTTTTGCCATCAGCCTGGAGTGTTCATTTTGGATCTGAACTCTTCTTGTACTGCAATTTTTAAGGACAGCTTTTTCAAGGTTCTTGAGTTGCCTAATGTTGTCAATTTTAAATTTCCCTATAAGTTAATTAATGGGACGTTATTTATTTTAAAGTACTATATATTACATGGATATGAGAAGATCAGGGCCTTGCGTGCATTAGAATTTTTCAAAAATCGTACCAACTGATACAGTTTGGAAGATTAAAAAAACCATATCTTGTAGGATCAGAGTCCAAACAGTTGCTTAGAAGGCATCCGATGTTTGTAATCTTCATATGTATGCTGACATGTAGGCGTTATCTACTTTAATATATATGTATATATATATATAAATAAATAAATAGTTTTGTTTAATTGTGATAACTTGCAAGGCAAAGCTGATGAATCTAAAATCAGCCCGCTGACAGCTCTTTCAAGGTTCTTGAGTTGCCTAATGTTGTCAATTTTAAATTTCCCTAAGTTAATTAATGGGACGTTATTTATTTTAAAGTACTATATATTACATGGATATGAGAAGATCAGGGCCTTGCGTGCATTAGAATTTTTCAAAAACACAAAACAGTTGCTTAGAAGGCATCCGATGTTTGTAATCTTCATATGTATGCTAAGGCGTTATCTACTTTAATATATATGTATATATATATATAAATAAATAAATAGTTTTGTTTAATTGTGATAACTTGCAAGGCAAAGCTGATGTCAGAAATGCTGACACATAAGAAAAATATTATCCAAATTACAAACAGGCTCAACACTTTGCTTTTGCAATATGGTTTGAAATTTCAGTCCGAATACTTCGGTGTTTGGACAAATTTTGGTAGGTGGCTTGAGTTTATCAGAATTGTTGCCAACCAAACCCACATTGCTATTTCTTATTCTTATCTCCAACAATTTAATTTATTCTAAAATAATTACTTTAATTTCTTTCTTGCTAGCTTCCATAATCAGCATAACATCCATTTCAATTTCTTTTCTTTTTCTTTATTTTACTTGTACCTTAATTTGCTGCATGTACAAATAAAGAATTCCATTTTGCACTCATACTCCACAACCTTTTTGGTTTTATCCTCATAATCTTTTTATTATTTTTTTTCTTCCTGCTTTTAATTATTGTTAATCCTGTCTGTTTTGCATTTGATAGGATCTGAGAATCTAGTTGAAAAGGGTGTGTAAATTTAATTTATGATTGGACGAATGATTACTGAATAATTCAAAGCCCTCTCTGTTTGAGTGTCTTTTCCTCAAGAGAAATCAGAAGCCCCAAGAAAAGGGAGTAGTATAAAAAAATAGGAAGTTTCCACCTCTCTCATGTGTCACTTGAGAAAAGCACACAAAAGATGTCTCTTCCCCGCAACTAGAACCTACAATTGATGTGGATAGCGCCATTTCCTGATGTTTATAGCCTTTTCGTCTGTCTTCACACTCACACACATTTCCCCACCATATTTTCTGCAACAAGAAAGTAGGAAATAAAGGGGGAAATATCCCTTTCTTGCCCAATGTGCCATTCATATTCCTCCATGATCCTCTGCCTCATGGGGCTTCCTCTGTTTCTGATGGTCCTGCAAATTCCAATATGAACAAATATAGGATTAGCCCCCATCAATTGTCAGTTTCTTAGTAAGCTCATGGTTGCTTCTGGTTTTGTCTATTTCTTCTTCAGCCTTAACCTTTACAACAAAGTTAGCTAATAAGCATGTTTGCTGTGTATATATTCCAAGTTGTACAGCCTGAAACCACAGAGAGAAGTTGGAAGTAGTGTATAGCTTTCTAACCACAAGCACTATGAGGATTTGTATTGGCTTTCTTCTCATAATTCAGTTCTTTGTGAGTACAGAATCAATTAGCAGAGGAGATTTTCCAGATGGGTTTATCTTTGGAACTGCTTCTTCAGCTTACCAGGTAAGAATCTTACTTTTCCCTGCAATGTTCTTCAATCTAGATAATGAAATAGTACCAAAAGAAAGGATAAGCCAATTCTCATCACTTGGAAATACTGTGCTGCATAGTTTGAAGGAGCTGTTAATGAAGGAAATAGAGGAGATAGCATATGGGATACTTTCACCAGGCTTCCGGGTAAGATCAAAGTTCAAGGGGAAAACCAAAATATATATATTTTCATCAACATCATTAATATCTACAATAAGTAATGATTTTTGCAGACAAGTTTCTGATTTCCATTTTTGCATTCTGATAGGGAGAATTTTGGACTTCAGTAATGCAGACATGGCTGTGGACCAATATCACAGATTTAAGGTAACAAGGAAGATACTTTGGGACTTCAATTTAGATTACTTCATCAACTTTTCTGTCTGAGTCTCAAATAAATTTCAAGTGGCTCATATTCAAGGAGAGAGCATGCGAATATGAATAGAAAAAGAAAGTATTAACAATTTAGGATGAGATGACACACCATAATAAAATATGAGAGAATATTGAGACGATGACGCCGACATATCACCCACTTTAAGCAATGGACAATCAAATTGTAAAGAAAACGAATGCCGTGAAGTTTCTCAACGTGAAAAGAGTTTTTAAACTCATGTTGATGCGACATTACTCAAGCTTTTTTTTGTTTTCTTTTCTTTTCCTATTTCACTGAAATTTTTTATTAAAATAGTTAATGGTCAACTGAAGCATTAATAATATTTCACTTTACGCAGAATGACATAGAATTGATGAAAGATATGGGGATGGATTTTTACAGATTTTCCATATCATGGTCTAGAATTTTTCCAAGTAAGTGGTAAACGTTTTCAAAAGCTCTTTTTTTTTCTTCCCTAGAATAAAATTATAGTACAGTGTTATTCATGTTAGAGGCTGTGTATGTAATAATTGTGAACAGATGGAACAGGGGAACCTAGTGCAGAAGGAATAAAGTATTACAACAGTCTCATAGGTGCTCTACTGGAAAAAGGTTACAAAGGTTTTCTATAGGAATCTTTCTTTTACAGACGGAACAAAATAGCATTAAAATCTTAGTTCTTCTCTTCAATCAGGAATCCAGCCTTTTGTAACCCTATATCATTGGGATCTTCCACAGATGCTAGAAGATCAATATGAAGGATGGCTAAGCACACAAGTCATGTAAGTTGAAAAAAAAAAAAAACATGTTATGGATCTTTTGAGATAAAGTGATGAACTTTGTATTAATTCGTTTGCAGAAAAGACTTTGAGCACTATGCCTATACATGCTTCAAAAATTTTGGAGACAGAGTGAAGTACTGGGTCACTTTCAATGAACCACATAACTTTGCCCTCCATGGTTACGATTTAGGCATTCAAGCTCCTGGAAGATGTTCCATTCTAGGTCATTTTTTATGTAGGGAGGGGAAATCATCCACTGAACCCTACATTGTAGCTCACCATATTCTCTTATCTCATGCTGCAACATATCGCACTTATCAGCAACATTTCAAGGTTCTAAACAAGTCATCTTCAATTCCTGAAATATACTCAGTCCAATTATTCATTTTTTGACTCTAAAATACCTGATCTTGATAATCCAGGAAAGACAAGGGGGTCAAATAGGGATGGCTCTAGATGCCACATGGTATGAACCCATAACTGATCTTGATGAGGACAAAGATGCAGCAGGCAGAGCTATGGATTTTTCAGTTGGATGGTAATTCATTTATGACTAAGATAATGAGCTATGCACATAGCTGCGTGACATTTACCAAAACCTGAACAATTCCTTTTCCTTAATAGGTTCCTTGACCCCGTCTTCTTTGGGAAGTATCCTCTTTCAATGGAACAACTAGTAGCTGAAAGATTGCCACAGATCTCAGATGCAACCTCCAAAATGCTTGTGGGATCATTGGACTTTGTTGGCATAAATCATTACACCTCACTTTATACTCGTAACGACAGGACTAGGATTCGGAAACTGGTTTTACAGGATGCTGCATCTGATGCTGCTGTCATCACTACCCGTAAGCCTTCAATGAAAATTATGACCTTTTTCTCCTTTATCTTCCATTTTTCTTCTTCTTGGTCTCATTTATTGTCCTACTTTGTAGCATACAGAAAAGGGGCTGTAATTGGAGAAAGGGTATGATTAAGAAACTCACTAAGACTTAAACTTGGTGTAAAGACCTTATTCTGAACCAACTCTTCTTACTTCTGCAGGCAGCTTCACGCTGGCTTCACATTGTACCATGGGGAATCCGAAAAATGGTGAATTATGTGAAGAACAAGTATGGGAATCCCCCAATGATTATAACAGAAAACGGTGAGGCAGGAGTTTTCTAATCACAAGCTAATCAAAATAATTCACAAAAGTGTTCACATTGTTTAGATTAACTATGGCAGGAATGGATGATTCAAATGGACCTTTCATGACCTTAGAAAAGACTTTGCAGGATGATAAAAGGATAAGGTTTCATAAAGACTATCTCTCAAACCTATCTGCCGCAATAAGGTATTGGAAAAAACCAGGTCCTTTAACAAATTCTGCATCTTGATTCTCTGCATAACATGGATTTTAAATTATTATAACTCAACAGGATTGAAGTAATGTATATTATATTTTAACACAGGGAAGATAATTGCGATGTTCGCGGCTACTTTGTGTGGTCATTGCTAGACAACTGGGAGTGGAATATGGGCTATACTGTTCGGTTTGGACTGTACTATGTGGATTTTAAGAATAACCTTACAAGGATACCGAAAGCTTCTGCACAGTGGTTCAAAAACATGCTCAGATTAAAAAGAGATACGAGTCGCGACATTTGATTTGGTTTTGCTCTTGTATTTTCTGTAAAGAATGCAATGCACACAGTCACCCACCCAAAATGCAATTGTAAAGTGCATAAATTAATGAAAGGAAAGCGACAAGGGAATGAAATATCCACGAACAAGTTTAAAATGGTGACAACTTGTCTTTCTCTGCTTCGTTCCCTTCCCTTGCCCTCGAATTAAAATTACCATAAAGTAAATGTGACTGAGACTTGAATTGCTTCGTCCATACTCCATATAACCAAAGAAAAGTGAATAAAAATATTAATATGTGGGCTTTTGTTTGGCAAAATCATACAGAAGTTTAAAAAGTAAGTTGAAAGAAAGGGTAATATAGTCCTTTTCAAAGTAGTTTATACTAAAAGAGGATAAAAAAGGGAAAGTTGTAAATAAATACCATTTGAATTTATAAAATCCAAAAAGTCTGTTAACATTTGTAAATAATAAAGAGGTAACAAAACCCGAGCAAAAAAAAAAAAGAGGTGACAAAGATTAAATTGAAATTTTAAAGTGTTGTTGATTTTACCATAATATCGCTCAGTTTTTTAAATTTTTGAAAAGAAATGGCACCTTGCCGGAGCACCACGGCCGGCCACTCCTCTCGTCGGAGCTTCAGCGCCAATGGCTTTTTTTTGTGTGGTGTTTTTTTTTTTTTTTTTCCTTAAAAAAATAGTGCTAAAGTGGTGACAGTGAGATTTGAACCCACCCCACCTTGGTTCCAAAAGACATGATGGTCATTGGGTTACTAAAGGTTCTAGTGTATGATATTCACTAAATCAATAATAAAAATGACTAAATTCGTAATGGTATTTACTAAATTTTCGTAATGATTTTTACTAAAGGTGTAATGATATTGACTAAAAGAAAAATGACATTGACTAGAGGCATAATGATATTAACTAAATGAGTAATGATATTTACTAAAAATGTGAACAAAATGACTAAAAGTATAATGATATTGATTTGATGAGTAGTGATATTAAAAGTATTTATTCTTTAAGTGTATACTTTACACCTTTAGTCAATATCTTTCTTTATTTAGTCAGTTTGATTATTACTCATTTACTCAACAACATTAGGCCTTTAGTCATTTTCATTACTCATTTAATTTATATAATTACTCATTTAGTCAATACCAATACCATGATGCTTTTAGTTAGTACCATATGCCATTGATCATTTTGTTTATGCATTTAGCAAATATCATTATTATTTAGTTAGTACCATTTACTCATTTAGTCAATCTTGTTGCGCATTTAAATAATATCATTACGAATTTAGTCATTTCCATTACTGATTTAGTTAATATCATTACGCTTTTATTTGTATTATACATATATTTAGTCAATGTCATTACTCATCTAATAATACCATTACGCCTTTAGTAAACGTCATTACTTTTTTAGTTAAAATCATTACGCCTTTAATTAATGTTATTACTCATCTACTCAATAACATTAGACCTTTAGTCAATGTTACTACTCATTTGATTAATATCATTTTAGTAAAATTTCACCTCTTTTAATCATTTTATTCCATTTTTGTGGAATGTGTATGAGACCTGTTTATTTTAGTTTTTCAAATATGTTTTTATGATTTATAAAATAAATATGTAAAAAGAGTTTTATGTATATTTACTTGGTTAAAGTTGGTCAAAAACGCATACGAACATTTTTACCTAAAGCAAGATCCAAGATTATCTTTTGAAGGTCTAAAAATACTCACGAACTTTTAAAATTAAAAGAAAAATACCATGACCATTAAGTCTACCTAACACCGTCACTTTTTTGTGTGGGTCCCACACTATTTTGATAGAAATACCAAAATACCCCTAATTAAAAAAAAAACAAAAAACAAAAACTTCTCTCAGATTTGCAAACCATCACCGTCGAACGTTGGAGAGAATCATTATTAATTATTAGTTTCATCAGTGACCTACTTATTTTGACCTTTTTTATTATTATTTATTTTATGGCCCTTTTTCGTTTTCTTGTTCAATGTTACGCTGCAAAACAGAGTCTAACACTCATCCCTTCCATTGTTTTTTTTTCCAAATATCTCTTTCATTGTTCAGTACCCGTCTCTTTCACCAAGCATCGCTGGAATTATAGAACTCAGATGCTGAGAATGCAGCTGATCAAACATTTATCTCTTTTTTACCCATCCAACATTTACCTCTTCAAAGAATAAACATTTCTTCACCGACTAGGAAAAAGGATCGAGATCGCAGCCCTCAAACCTTCTCATCTGAATCTTAGTTTCCATCGCCGATCTCCAAAAATTTCAGTCCCTGCAAAAGGCATCATCAATCAATTTGCACATTTCATCAAATTCCTAAAAACTCAAAAGGCATCCAATGAACTGGAAAAAAAAAAAACTAAAAAATTATAGAACTCAGATGTTGAGAATGCAACTAAAGAATTTTAAACAATACATGACACTGAAACTAACACAGGGACACATTGTACTCGCAAAAGAAATATAATTCACACCAAAGAAACTAATAAAAAAAAAAAAAAAAAAAAAAAACCTAAGCCCCCAACGACTAGATAAGCAGAAACCCTAGGAAAGGGAAGAAAGTTTAGGGGCCTTGCGCTTTCACATCGCTGCGGCTCCTTAAATTGCAAGTTTTTGTCTGACAATACTACGAAACTGAATCCCTATCTGAGAACCAAAAAGCTGCAGAAGTATGAAAAATCGATGGAGTGAAATCGAATCGAGGATGGAGAGGGGAACAACAACTCTGAGGTCAACTTGAATAGTGAACAATCCATTAAAATTCTAGGATATGTTGAAAGAGTTCTCTCTCTGAGAGGGATCAGGAATATATAGAATAGAACGAAAGGCAGAAAAGAGAGGCTTTTTATGGAGCCAAGATTCAAAGGCACATCGGTGAATGCTGCTTCTTGGAGAGATTTGTCACCGGACGCCATCGAAGGAAGATGTCGGAGGGATAGGAGAGCGATGGATGAAGACAGGGGTAGCGTGAGGAAATTATAAAATCTTAATATTTTTTATTTGTTTAATATGGTGGGCCCCACCAAAAACTAACAGACGTTGACGCCTTCTAAAATCCCAATTTTGAAAGCTCGAAAGAGTTTTAAGCACCTCGAAAAAGACAGTGAAGACGCCGCTTTGGGTCAAGTTCGTCAAAGCGTTTTGCGCACCATAACCCTAATTACTTCAACGCTTTTTATGCTTCTCCCAAACATACAAATCCTCGTTTTTGTCTTGCGAGAACAACCGGATGAATTTACTTTAGGAAAAATTCCATTTAAATACCAAATGAATTTCAGAAAAAACCCCTGAGAGGTCATAAATTTATAAAAAGACCGGAGGTGCACTGAAAGGATCTATGAGGATATCCTTAAAATTACCTTTCTACCCTTACATTTAAATAAATTAAAATAAAAAATAAAAAACCCCACCCCCCACCACACCACCACCACCCCACCCCCACCACCACCACCACCGCCGTCGCCGCCGGGCCGACCACCACCACCACCACCAACGCCGGGCCACCACCGCCGTCGGTAGTGGTGGGGGGTGGTGGCGCCGTCCGGCAGTGGTGGTGGTGGTGGCTGGCGGCGTGACGGTGCCGTGGCGGTGGTGGCCGGCCGGTGGTGGGGTGGGGTGGGAGGGGGGTGGGTTTTTTTTAATTTATTTAAATGTAAGGGTAGAAAGGTAATTTCACGCGAATTTGATATTCCTCATAAGTGGGTTTCTTTGCGCCTCCGCCCTTTTTACAAATTTCGGAGGACCTCCTGCAGGGGTAGAAATTCATTTTGTATTTAAACGAAATTTTCCCTTTACTTTATTGGTCAATAAAAGCAGCAATAAAAACAGAGAATTATTTTTTTAATATCACTTATTTCCATCTTCTTCCTCTGTCTGCGTTAAAGTGAAATCCTTGAAGATCGGCGCAGCTCTTTCTGGTTTCTACGTTCTACTATGATTGGGGTTCGTTGTTCGCTGGTTCTTTGAGCAACAAAAGCTGATACAAGTACATATCCAATCACAAGGTTGTTCTCTTTGATTCTTTTGGAGAAAGATGCCTGTTTCAGATGTTACGCTGACCACCATTCTTCGCTGTTCTCCACCAATCACGCTTTGCTAGATGCCCTCACCGCCTCCGACTCCACAGTAAGCATAAATTCTCCCGGAGACAGCAATCCATGTTCCCCTCCGCGCCTTATTCAACTTGAGCTTTCATTATTCCGCCTGATCGAACTCGACGGCAAAAATATCAAAACGGCTCGTCTATGATAAGACCCAAAAATTAACGGTTTTTATCTCTTAAAGCATCGACGTAGAGTTTTGCTGTCTTTTCGATTGTTCCCCATGAAACGAGGATACCAAGAATCTCCTTCATCCTCTTTCGGGCCACCTCAATCGAAAGCTAGATACAACCCTGAAGGTAACTTTGTGCTGCTGCCCTTTCTTCGATTTGTTTTGTCGTATAGTTGTTCACTGTTATAAAGGGTAATTTGGTGTTTCATGGATCTGGGTGATGCGGTTTAAAGTTTTAGGCTTGGTTTGGTTTGGTTCCTCATAAACGAATAATGAGCCAGGATTCTGCTCGTGAACTGTAAAAGAGGGAGGGGGAAATCTTCTCTGCAATTCTGAATGAAAAAAGAATGATTATGAGAGTTCGCCTTAACTTTGTAAACAGAATGTTATCCTGAGTAGAGTTCACCTTAACGTTTTAATCAATTGTGGCAAGGGTTTGAAAAAAATATAGGCTTTATACTTCCCCACCGTTTAGTGAAGAATCCTACTTGCAAGCCTGCGTATTTTCCCGTCCCCATTTGTTGCTATTCTTTTAGAAAGCTAATAAGGTTCTGGGCAGTGTGCTTATTTGCATTTGGTGAATTGTGTTTAGGTGACTCACATTTTCTGGAGGATGAAAGCACGAAAATATATGCTCGGAAAGTGGCTGATCATTACAGTGCAAGAACTAACCAGACCCTGGAAGAGCGGGAGGCTAGTCCAATTATTCATTTGAAGAAACTCAACAATTGGGTATGCGTTCTATTTTGTAACTCTTAAAATCTTATCAGCAGAATATTACATCATTGTTGGTTAATTAATTGTTGTGTGTGTGCTTTTATTGAACAGATTAAGAGTGTCTTAATTCAGCTTTATGCACGTCGAGGAGATGCAGTCCTTGACATTGCCTGTGGCAAGGTGCTAATGGGTTATAATCCATGTTCAATTTTCAAAACCCTACTCTCCTGCAGGGGCTAAGCCTCTTTATGTAATTCTTTTGTTTTCATAGGGTGGAGATCTTATTAAATGGGACAAGGCCAAAGTTGGATATTATGTTGGTATTGACATTGCTGAAGGCTCGGTAAGTGTTACAATTTACTGGAATTGTCAACTTATTAGCCTTATCTGAATTCTGAAATTTTAGCAAATATACTCATCACATTGTGATAGTTGTGGGATAAGGGTTTGAAGAAATTATTCATACAATCTCCAGATACTGGAATTGTCAACTTATTAGCCTTATCTGAATTCTGAAATTTTAGCAAATATACTCATCACATTGTGATAGTTGTGGGATAAGGGTTTGAAGAAATTATTCATACAATCTCCAGATAACTTCTATTTCTATATCATATACCTCTGTCATGGCCTATTTCATGCATAAAACTCCTCTTTTGTCTATCTCTTGCAGTTTAACTCTTTGCAAACAGTTACAGAATTCTGTTTTGGCTGTTATGTGCTTCGGGGATGACCTTGATGCAAGTTTTCCCAAGAATGAATTACTCATTTATTTCTTGTACACTTCAAGCTATACTAATTTTGATTTCAAATTATTCATAAACTTATACTTAGTGGCAGTAAATTTTTTCATTGTAACTTTGTATTTTCCCTCATTCCAGGTGATGAATTTCTTATATGTTATACCTCAAGTCCTTGCTATTAGATGGTGAAAGATTACATGCCTTATTGTGTCAAAATATTTGCAATTGTCACATGTTTGTCATCCTCACCTTCAGCTCACTGATTTCAACAATCTTCCAGATTGACGATTGTCGTACACGATACAATGGTGATGCAGACCATCATCAACGACGTAAAAAGTTCACATTTCCTGCTCGCCTCTTCTGTGGAGATTGTTATGAGGTGACTAAAACTTGTTGATCTCATGAAAATACTTTATGTACTCGTTGCTTGATGAAAATTGAGAATGAAGAGATTAAAATTTTAGTGAAGATACTTGAAAGAAGGAAGACAAAGAGAAATAATATAAATAATACATTTATAATCAAGACTTAAATCCCTTGTGTTCTCTGCAAGACTTTGTCTGTAGTTGAATAGTTTGATAAAATATAGGTCATTGATGATGGTATAATGACTTAACCCAAAATACATCTATTTCTATGAAAACTCTCTTCCCCTTCTTTTATTAGCAATTTATGAATTTTGTTTAGATAATGCAATTGTGTTCTCATATTCTTAACAATTGTTGATCATCAGGCTCGCTTGGACAAGGTTCTTGCAGAAGATGCGCCCTTTGATATTTGTAGTTGTCAGGTGAATTAAGCATTCAAGTTAGTTACTTTAAGTCATCTCTGAATCACACCAAAAATGAGAGGAACTGGCTTGTACTACTACAATAAAGTACAATTGTCCTTCATCTTTAAATCACCGTTGCCCTGAAATCAGCTTGTTTTTGGACAAAACTGTTGGTTCATGTATTTCTACTCTATATTCTTGACAACTGCCATTTCCCCCTGCCAACTGTTACTACTCTTTTATCCCATGTCATGCAAATTAAATTTATGGGCTAGTTTCAGTTTTGGAAGTGTATTTTATTTTCTAATCTGTCAAACCTTTTGAATTATGCAGTTTGCGTTGCATTACTCTTGGTCTACAGAAGCTCGTGCTCGACGAGCCTTGGCTAATGTGTCAGCATTACTTCGTCCTGGAGGCATTTTTATTGGAACAATGCCTGATGCTAATGTTCTTGTTAAAAAGCTAAGACAAGGTTTTGGATGCCCCCGCTGTTTTGACTACATTTAAGAAAATGACAGAATTTGATATCTCTTGATTTAGGATTATTGTGTTCTTCAAACTTATGACATGAGCATTTGCAAGGATATGATCTCTATTTGAGATATATCTCTTGGTTACTAAAAGATGAATTTTGATTAGCTAAACCGCATATTCAAGTGTGATGAGTCTGACGAAACTATAGCATGCTAGTGCTATCTAAATCTATGTTACTAATAGTGCTTTTGCTGTCTTTCCATGATTTCTCATTCTGAAGTGAATTCTTAGGTACTAGTATCATGTATTGCATTGATTTAGGCTTCAGTATTCTGTGTGTGTGAAGAGCTGTAATACAGTTTACTCAAATGATGATGAACTGTTCTTGTCCCCGCTAGAGATGTCTACTCATTCTCGTTGAACAGGATAATGACATTTTGGTCCTTGTGTATATTAGCATAATGTCATCAGTTTTGCAATTCTTGAACTTGATTGGAGATGCTGTTTTCATTTTATCAAATATATGCAGCTGAAGGGTTGTCTTTTGGAAATAGTGTCTACTGGGTGCATTTTGATGAAGAATTTTCTGAGAAGGTAAATTTTATCTCCTCATGTTACGTCTTCCTAATTATGTATTTAGGGTGGAAATTACTAATGAATTTTATACAAGTTGTGGAACAGTATCTTACCTGATATTCTTTTTTTTACTCAGAAATTTAAATCTTCCAGCCCCTTTGGCATAAAGTACAAGTTCCATCTAGAGGTATTGTTTCTATTTTTAAGAGGTTAAATTTTTTCCTTGTACTCCAGTAGTTGTTTCCATGAAAAAAAGCTTCTTGATAGTATTTTAATATCAGACTATTTGTTACGCCATAAATGTGATTCAGGAATATGATTTACACTTCCGTCATTTACAACACAACTTCTGTTGCAGGATGCTGTTGATTGTCCTGAATGGATTGTCCCGTTCCACGTATTCAAGAAGTTGGCCGAAGAGGTATCACATCTTTCAAGAGTCAATTAAATTGAATCTCTATATTTCCCTCCAAGTAATAGATTAAGCAAGCTTGTGCTCTCTTGATAACACTCTCCTTCACACTTTACAGTACGATTTTGAGCTTGTCTTTGCAAAGAATTCCCATGAGTTCGTGCATGAGTACATGAAAAAACCAGAATTTATTGATCTCATGCGAAGACTTGGTGCCTTGGGTGATGGCAACCAAGATCAGAGTAAGTCTTTCTTGCCCTGTCACCCATGCATTTAGTTTTCTTGGTCCCATGAAGCTGAACATCCTTTCTCGTTACCTTCATCTTTGTTAACATTCTGCTGCTTATAACATAAAATGAAACATTCCTCATGTCTTTCATATTTTATCACGCCATATTCATATTCCTCTTTTATTCTCAGGCACACTCTCGCCAGATGAATGGGAAGTAGCTTACTTATACTTGGCGTTTGTGTTGCGGAAGGTAAGTGGCTTGTTTAAACAAGTACCAACATAATCACCAAGTTGCAGAAATTCTCTTTAGTACTTGTTCACGAGCTTTTATTGTTTTACGATGTTCCAGCGAGGCCAACCAGACCGAACGCAAGCAAGTGGCAGAAGAGACAGAGGTTTGATGCAAATAGCAAAGGCAGACATAATCGATATTAGCAATGACTATTAGCATGAATAAAACAGCCCGTGGCTCGATTTTCCAAGTTGATGAGAAGAGGCGTGTAGCAGTAAAGGGAAAAAGAACTTCTGCTCACGAATTTTAGCTTTGCATTATACACGTACTTTTGTAGTTCTAGGGTCGCAATAATTTGCTGAGAAATATTTTGTTTTAGCATTTATTTGTATCCTCTTCTGGATAACGAACTCAAACAAATCCACCAACTATAACTATCTTTTTCCTTTTAGCGACAGTTAGCAGTGATGTTGGAGAATTCTAAATGATTGAATCTACCTGACAAGGTAAACGTAATCTGTTTTTTTTTTTTTTTTTTTGCTATAGAAGAAGGCAATGAAGCCTACAATACAAAGAAAGAAATTAAACCCATGAAGAAATTAATCTCAAACACTCATGCTCAAACCAACTCCTCAAGTTAGTAGGACACTCATTCAAAATACTAGAATTTGAAATGTCTCTTTTGGACAAGGCATCCGCAATTCATCCGCAATTCTGTTGCTCTTCCTAGGAATAGATTTAACATCCATTTGTCAATTAAAAGACAATAATTCTCTGGCTTTTAACAGTAAACTACTACAAGAATTACAAGTTGTAATCTGTTCCATGGGGTGGGGAAAAAAAAAAGATCAATCCATCTTTAGTTTCTGGCCCATAATGAAATTGACATAGAACTACCATAATGAAAAAAAGGCAGAAAGGGAATAGATCAGAGCTTATTAGAAGGCTCGGCGAATTAACGATAACGGCAAGAGTTTTAAGCCCGCTTGAGCAGGACTACCATAATCACCATTACTGCCAACCCCATAAGAGTTCCTCCCATGGCAAAATGATCCATGAAGTTTACTTTCGTGTTTCCATTCGCACCACCAGACGACGATTTCTCCGCTTCCGATAACCCAAATATGCTGCTGAAGTATTTTGACACATTGCTTGCCATTTCAGTCACTGTCACCTTAAAATTCTGCATTGTCTCCATGAAATCCACAAACCCATTCCCTTGATTGCCCTTTTGGTCCGAGTGGTGTAACTTCTCCACAATTTTAGAAGCTTCCTCTGATTCAACCCCAGCAGCAGTAGAACAATTAGTATCAACATGAAATCCACAGTGTAAGACCTTACAGGAGGGGAATTAATATGCAACATGAAATAGAACAAGGCCCAAAAAAATACTGTAAGACATAGAGATAGAGAAGAGTTTTCTTATTTTTAGAGATTAAGGAAGTTAAATAAGTTAATTAATTATATCATATGTATGCATATTTAGATTATAAAATCAGTTTATAAATTAGACAAAATAATTTAGGAAAATATGACAAATATAAATCCGTTAAATTAATTTAATTAGGTTCCTTAATATCTCTAAAAAAAGTCAATTTCTATATTATATTTAGGACTTAAATACCTGTTTGGTGAGATTGGAGGAAGTCCTTTAATTTAGGATTTTGCATGACAGCATTCCATACGTTCGGATCAGAAGCAACAGACGCTACAGTGGTCTGGTTAAATCAAAGAAAAGTGAATAGCATCAGGACTTGACAATAAATTTAGGCGGCGCTTCATTCATTATTGTCCTACTTTCCATGGTATTTAGTATTTACCAAGCAACTAAATAAGCTCTTTAAGCATCGCACAAAGAGATCTCCAATGGATTAGAAAAGTCATGAATTACCTGGGCCTCAGAATTTGTGCTCAGAAATTTAAAGGCCTCAAGGGCATGGTTCCGCATTGAAGGAGTTGAAATAGCCTCGATCACACAAGATTTGGTCTCCTTACCAGGAAGAAGAGGGGACTGAACAGAGACTTCACTACCAGAAGAATTAGAGGACAGGTATACCCTGACATTTGATAAATAAGATAAGGTCTTAGCATGAAGAGAAGTGTCCTCAGATAGAAGATAAATCATACTCTATTTATGATGCATGTACAGGAACACATGATCTCAGCATTAGTTTCAGACTAAACCTCATTAGTTTTAACCAGCATTCCTGACACCTACCAGAAATTGTTAGCACTTATCCATTCTGAAATAAAATCGAGTAATTTAATTTACGAATTTCACCACTCTGTTCTCAATTTTATTCAAAGATAAGGGGGGGAACAATATACTCATCAATGGCGTTTTTCAATTCGGAGGCAGCAGCCTTGGCCTCCCGAAAGCTGGGGACCTCGCCAAACACCACCCTGGGCGTAGGCTCACCGGCCTCCATGGCGAGTCCATCGTCATGGGCGAAATCCCATTCGTCGAAGCCCCAGGACGCCGCCGTGTGCAGAGGCGCAGCGTCAGCAGATTTCGCTCCCTCCGAAGTCAATACTGCCGACACAGGTCTCGACGCTCTGCGAATCGACTGCTCGGCAGGCGACGCAACGGGCACGCCCCTCAGGCCGGCGGAAGCCACGCCGACTCCGGCCACCTTCGCCGCGGTCCTCAAAACTCCTCCGCCTCCCATGATCACTCTCTGACTTTGTTGGCGTCACAGGTATGTGGAGTATAGCAGAATTGAGGAAGTGGAAAGAAAAGAAAAGGGTGTGGCTTTTTTTCTCGGAAGCGTATGGGAAGGGGACGCGATTTTACTGGGTAGAGTGAAAATGATGCGAAATTCAGTTTGGGAGGAGTCGCGTCTTTGGGTACTGGCCACTGGATACGTTGTTGGATGGGAAAGCATGACGGTGCCACGTGTGCGTGACGTCTGATTGGGGGATCAATGATTAAATTCGACCGCGTCTCGTTCATGGCCATGAAAGGGAATGCATTAATTTATTTTTTAACATCTGGAATTAATTGCACGAATTTTTCATCTTCCCATTTCATCCTTTTCTTAGATGCGAAGCAAACCCAAAACCTCAACAACTTCCATCGCTCTTTTAATATTTTATCATCATCTATTAAAATTAAAAGTTGTCGTAATAATCAAATCAATATTTTTTGAACTTTTTTATATTGATGCATCAATGTAGGAGCCAGGTTGTCTAAAAAAAGGTGGTCTAGTTGGTCTTGACCCAGTCCAGGAAAAAAAATTGGTTCGAGACAATTTCACCGGACCGGACTGGATCAGATCAGCTCAGGTTGGACCAGACTTCAATCTAGGGGCTTAAACCCATTGGACTGATCCGGTCTAACTCTATTTTTTTTTTTGTAAATCATCATTGCACTCAGTCACTTACTAGAATCTGAACATCCTAATGTGTTTTTTAATTTATAAGAATCACTTTTCACTCACTTTTCATTACTTTTGGAAGTCAGGTGAAACTAAAGTTAAAATATTGCCTCCCAAAAAGACAAAAAAAAAAGAAAAAAAAAAAAGAAAAAAAAACTAGACTGCCAAAACAAGTTTAGACAGTCTGTCAGTCCGATTTGGTCCAGCCCGACCTCAAACTAGTACCAGACCGGACCGGACCTCGGGCTGACTTTTCTAGCTTGAGGTCCTATTGGGCCGGATCTCGGGTTGACCTCCAACCCGGTTTGGCCCAATCCTTAGACATCCATGGTAGGAACGAGTATGAAAAAATATTCAAAGTGAGGGTGCCAAAATATTAGGATGGTAGGAGGAAGAACTACGCAAGACATGTATAATACATGTGTGTTGTTTTTTTCCCCTACCATATAAATTATTTATTGGGTAATTGATGTTTATTCGTCCATTTTATTCCTGAAATTAATTCCAATGAATTAAGTAAAGTGACGGTAGACCAAAAACGAGTATTCATCCTACAAGATGGGAATAAGAGGAGTGTGGGAATATTGGGCCTGTTTGGAGTGCAGCGTTAGGAGCGTTAGGACTAGCAATTTTGAAAAAAAGTCCAGTAACGTTGTCAACTGATTTTTGGTCCGTTTGGCAATAACTTTAAGTTCACTGAGTTTTAAATCAAAAAAATTCAAAAAGCTAGTTAAGGAAAAAGCTCAACCATAGAGCTTTTCCAAAAAGCTCTCAAGCTTTTTGACATTGGCTCCATCATTTCTACCACTATCAATCCAAATACAAATCATTATTTATAATCTGACTTTTTTCCTACCGAGCTTTTTTTTTAAAGTCAGATAGCTTTTAAACCACCGCTCCTACAACCAACCCAAACAGACCCATTAATATACTGATAGATAAGGGAAGCTGCGCCTTTCTGCTAATGGGGAACAGTCCAAATGAGGTAATTTCCTACGACTGGATGGCCTCACTTCCACAGCGCTTGCTTTCATTTGCTCTCATATTGCCCTTCTAATATCTGTCTCCTCTCATTCTTCCCAAATTATTCCTCACCAGCCTTCCTTCCTAGATACCGCTACTGCTACAGCCTCCTTCACTCACTCTCTTTTTGCCCATGTTTCTACTTCGGCTCCATCAAATTCTTCTTCCAAATTATTATTATTCACTTTTTCATATTTCTCACAGCCAAAGGCATTCACTTTTTTTGGTTGAAACAACTTAACTTAAACCCCACTCCCCTGTAAGGGGTAGGGAGCAGGTTCACTTATTTTAACATTCATTGACATTCACAAAACTCATACCGTCGCTTTCGCCAAACAGTCAATGAGGCATGAGCTATGAGGTTAAACGAAGTGCATGTTACGGAACGAAAAGCGCATCAAAAGGATGAGAGAGAGAGAATTGGTTGATGTTGTGGGGGCACGATGACACAGATTAAAGTAAGGAAGGGCATGCAGCTGCAGCAGTGGAAGAGTGAAGTGTGTGATTGTGTGAAGCCCAATGGTGGGGATCGCTTCCACTCTAATAAACTCACAGACAACACCCGTGACATCACTGTTACTTTCACATCATTCACAACAAAAGTAGCCCGTGTTAACAACATCGTACCCTCTCCACCTTAATACGAGTACCTGCTATGCGATACTTTTGAGGTAGAGGGAGCCGCTCTTTTTACCCTTTTTCTATGCAGGCCTACACAAAAAACCATCTCAGCCCCCTCAAATCGTATCTATTATTATTCTTTCACTAAGCAAGGAACAAATACACCCACTACTTGTCCCCTTATTCTTCACAACCCAAAAACACCGAGCAGACAATCCGCATATTTCCTCCCCATCTTCTTAAGCAAGTTTGCTTTTATCATAACTTATTCATTCACATTTATTTACTCGATTCTTTGCCTTCCCACACATATATCACATCAACTTAACATCCAACACAAGTATGAAGATCGGAACTTATAATTTCATTACCACATTCACATTCCACTGTTTCCCTTCTCTCTCTTTCCCTCTCTCTCCTTTTTTTCTCCTTTTTACAGGCTCTCCGCATTCTCTGCTCTAACATAACGCCAACCCTACTCTCACACTGAAAACGCAAAAGGTGAAACTTATATATGAACAAGACAGAGAAAAAAGACAACGACCGATTCCTCAAAGACAAGACAGGGTGGCATGCGTCTTCTCTCTATCTCAGCGCTTCGAATCCTTTCTCCTTCCTCACAAGATTCCTTATCACACCTGCACAAACCATATTATTAACCTCACAATACCCAAAATCAATGCCATAAAGTGTTGCCTTTTATTTCTTTGGCAACTTAATCAAATGTAGAGAAAGTTGAAAGTGCTGACAAAAACTCAAAAAAAAAAAAAAACGGTAAAACGAGCAGAAAACCCACAACCAAACAAACTCTGAAACTGCTTGTCTGGCTTGGACAGCACACTGATGCTGCAGACACCTCTCTGCATAATACTGACTTGACGGGAAGAACAATTGCTATCTCAGAGGCAACTTCCTTTGATTTTGATTTTTTTTTTACCCAAATATAACAAAAGTTCTTGTTTTTTTCCGAAGGGGAATTCTAGAAAAAAACAAAACGATGAGTTCGATGTTTGTCACCATGTTTAGCGTTGTTTTTTCGGGTAGTCGCAGTGCGGCTTCAGATATTCAGATACAGTGGAAATACGTATTCAAGGCAAAGAAATAGGTATTCGTACTAAAAGATACGAACCATGAATGCAGCTAGAATTACAAGATACCAAAACTATAAAGATCTCATAAAGCTGTTTCCTTCCTGCCAAATAAGAGAGCATTATGAATCGTGGACAATACAAATGCTACAACATGTTTCAGATTTCTCCACCTCTCAGGTGAGAAAATTGCTTAATTGGAACAAATTAAACTGTATCAAGTATGACCAAAGATGTGTGTGGTAAATTCTATTTAGTTTCGAGTGCGATATAAATCAAAATCTTGGGATGAATAAATTGGGAGAGACAATTAAGGTAATTTGATGGGAGAAAGAGAAAGACGTTACCTTGGGGCTTGCAGTGGGGTGGATCTTCGAAGAGAGAGAGGGAGAGCTGTTTGTGAGCGACCCCAATGTCGAAAAGAATCAAACCTGACTTGGGATCATCGACTATGATATCTTTAACAGGCAGCCAAAGAAAAAGCTCTTCTTGAGACAGACCCTCCACTCCAATAAGACTGCCATAAGTGAGGTTCGCTCTCACCACGCTTTCAAAGAGGACTCTGTTCTCATATTTCGTCAAGCAAGGCCCGTGGAGAAATACCTCTAATCGGCCATCCTCCGATAAGGTGTAGGACTTGACCTCTTCCGGCAGGAGACCCGCCGGCAAACCCTTTGACCGGAGGAGATCGTGAATGGAGGAGGAGGAGGAGGAAGAAGAAGAGAGAGAGGCGAGAGGAACGAAGAGGAACACAGCGAAGAATAGAGTGTTAAAGAAAGCCATGGTTGCTGGCCACCAATTAAAAGGAAAAAAAAGAGAAAGATGGGAATTTGGGGTTTAAGCGAAGTCTTTTTGGGGAGCGCCGGGGAGAAAGAGAGGGTGAGTGTGAGGGGAAATCGGAACACAAATTAGAAAAGGTAGATGCGAGTGTGGATTGGCAATATTACCCCCATTGTTGGTGACTATGAATGATGACGTGTGGGGGCCACAAGGGCCTCCCATTGAAGCTTATTCCCACATTACGTACCGCGTCACCCACAAAATATGCCTCAATTACATCTTACGTTGGTTTGTTTTTACGCTTGTAAAATGTTGCTCCTTGTTAGTTTTCCTTTTTATATTTATTTATTTTCTATTTCGTTTTGGGTAATGGAGGAAAATTAGTTATCTGGTATTATTGATTATTTATACATACGAAATAATGTTTACAATCAAGTGTAGTCAAAGCGACGCAGCATTGTACTGAAAAAACCTCTCTCCTGGCGGAGAGCTCCCCCTCCTCGTGAACGCCTGTGAGACCCCTCCCCGTGAGCCAAGTCCGGCCTTTGTGTTTTAAGCGCCGGTTGCACCCCTCTTTCCCTTCTTGTTCTCTCTCTGCTTCTTGGTGAGGTTTAAGTTTGTTTAATAGTATGGAACAAGGCCTGAGTGGTGGTACTAGGATACTTGGTCATGTTGTTTTGGATTTGGATCAAACGTTGGAACATAATGGTGGAACCTTGGTTGGAAAGATAGAAACTGGGAAGAAGCTAAATATTCCAACAGTCATCTCTTTGATCAAGAAAGGGTGGCAACTTACTGATGATCTTGAAGTGCATGATCCGGAGAAGCCGGCCTAATTTTTTCTGTCCGTTTTAATAAATCGAGGATTATTCTAGGATCCTCAAGGGAAGGCCATGGTCCGTTCGGGATACTTATCGAACCTCCGTGTCCGGGACCGACTTCATGGTTCTTGAAGATGTGGATTTTAGTCTCACCCCTGTTTGGCTGCAATTCCATGGTCTTCCGCTTGAGGCTTTCAACCGTTCTAATGCTAAAATCCTTGGAGATGCAGTAGGTAACACTGTGATGTATGAACAACCTATGGTTGAAGGGAAACTTACTCGTAGTTTTGTGAGAGTCAGAACTCTCCTTCGGCTGAATGCTCCTCTTTCTGCTGGTTTTTGGGTCCCAAGAAAAAAAAATCCTGCTTGGGTCTCGGTCAAATATGAAAGATTACAGAACTTTTGTTTTAATTGTGGTCTTATCGGGCATGATAGTAGGAACTGCATGGGTACTTCTTTTCCAAAGGGTGTAGGTCTTTGACAGATTTTGGTAACTCGGATGTGCTCACGCTCGCGTACTTTTGAAGATATTTTAGAGGTGTGCTCTAAGGATTGGCCGGAACCGGTTTCCCTGATCTTTATCCTCATAATTGTTTCCGCCGAGTTTACTCCATAATGATAGGGAGGGTGTGACGGAATCTCATCTCGTGAGCAAGAGGGGACCTAGTCTTCCTTTCGGCGATGGAGTTTTGGGAGACGATACAAGTCGGGATCCCGGGTGAGTTCAAAGGGGAAGGATCATCGCCACGGAGGCTCAACCGTCGTCGACCACCCCGATTACGTGCGGCCTCGATGGGGACGATGTGACCCAGTCGGCTTCGTTATCTCTCCGGCGACCTCCCCTTCCAACGGTCGAATATGACAGGTCTTCGTTCTCTGTGCCATCGACTTTGTCTGCCACTGAATTCCTCTCGCCACAGCCCATGCCGAAAGCTGACTTGATGATGGTGTCGGGAGTAGTTGGAATGGGAGATCACGTGATGGGCATACATCCGATGCTTGAGGTTAGTGGAAGTATTCCGTACAAAAATAAAAAAAAGGGTAGTGGAAGTGTGATTGGGCCTGGCTCTTTGGGCCGTGCAGCTGGGGTCTCATTGGTTTTAAAAGATAACTCTTTTTATTATGGGCCCGAGGTGGTGGGCGTGATTTTGATTCCGTCTTGACCCATGAAACCGATCATCCCGTGGAATCTGCTGAGGCTTATGTTAAGCAACCCGTGATCTCAGCTAGCTCTGAAATTATTTACCCTGGTGATCTTATGGTCAGTCCCCTTAATCAGGAGGTGGTATGTCTGAATTCTACAACTCACTCACAGCCTTATATTATCGAACTCCCTAGTATGGATGAGCCTAAAATTATCTCTAGTAATTCCCAACCATACAACGTGGATTTCCCAAGTGATGAGGAATTCAAAGAAAAATCTATAATTCCTTTTAATGGTTTATCTCCTATCTCGGCCGTAGCTGCAGGCTTTAAAGGAATTAGGATCAAGAGACAGTGTGAAAATGATCTTGATAGTGAAAAGGCGAGTAAGTGCAGGAAACTGGTTTTTGATTCTGTGAGGGACTCGGGGGTTGATAAAACTACTTTGGGTACAGAAAAGAAGGGGCGTAGGAGAAACTTTAAATCTGTTAAAAAATTCCTCCGACAATCCGAAATAGTGATGGGTTCGGGCTCATCTATTGGAACCTCCTCCTCTTGTGAGATAGACTTCCCGAAGAGTTGGCTGGAGACGAGTAACATGAAGGACGAGGATATGGTTTCTACCGTTTGAGTAATGCGGTGGTTGGATGGGACCAACCACCGATTCGCCATGAATCTGTTAGCTTGGAACCGTCAAGGCGGGGGTTGCCTTGATGCCCTTAAACTTGAAGGAAGAGTGCTTCCGGAAAAACCCCATTTAGTCTTCTTAATGGAGACTAAACAGAAAGCGAGATACGTAAGAAAAGTGAGACGTAGATGTGGCTTTAATGAAGAATGGATAGTTAATCCGATGGGAAGAGGTGGGGGCCTGGCTTTATGGTGGTCGGATGTGCTTACGGTTAATATACTTTTCTCATCCCCGAATATTATTCATACTAGTGTGATGTCTGCTACTTTTTCTACTCCAGCATATATTACTTTTATTTATGGACCCATTGATGAGGATGATAGAATGTTATTTGGCAAGAGGTCGGGAGAATTAGTAACAATATTAGAACTTCGTGGTTGTGTCTTGGGGACTTTAATGACATTTTATCCCGCATCGAGAAGTGTGGCGCCCCGCCCGAGCCGGAGGAAAATTCTGAATTTTAAATGTTTTGTGGGCGATTGTGAGTTAGAGGATTTGGGTTACAATGGCTCCAGCTTTACGTGGTGTAATAATCGTGATAGCCCGGATACTATCCATGAACGTATCGATAGGGCCTTGGGCAATTTGCAGTTGAGAGAGCATTTCCCTACTCTCCAGGTCTTTAATATTGATCCGGCTAGATCCTCCGATCATCATCTCTTGTTTATCCAATGCCAGTATGAGAAGTATAAGAAGACTCGGGCCTTCCGTTTTGAAGCTGCCTGGGCCTCTCATGGTCACTTCCTTGAGGTAATAAAAGATAGTTGGCGGACCTTCTCTGTGCAGGATAACTCATCTTTGGAGTCCTTTCTAGGCAATATAAAGAGGTGCAAACTGAATCTTATTTCATGGAGTAAGATGGAGTTCCCCAATAGTGCAAAGCGTATTGATCTTTTAAAGGCGCATCCGCCGAGTTAACACTAAAAGAGCGAACTCCCCGATATTGCTAGAGGGATTCGGAGGTAAAAGGTAATCTAGATAGAATTCGGAATTAGAAGAAAAGTATTGGTGGCAGCGCTCTCGGATCAATTGGTTAGAAGCTGGTGACAAAAACTCTCGTTTCTTTCATGTATCTACTATCAAGAGGAGACAAAGGAACCGAATTTCTTGTATTAAAGATGATATGGGCAACTGGTTAATGGAGAAGGATGCTATCTCTCGAATATTGCCGCGTTTTTTCGAATCTTTTTTTTCTTTCGGTCCCCATCCAATGGGTCTTTGTCTTGAACCGTATTGACCCTAAAATTACTCGATGATATGAATCACAGTCTTATGTTACCTGTTTCGAAGGAGGAGATTAAATCGGCTGCTTTTAGTCTTGGGAGTACTAAGGCGCCGGGTCCTGACGGTTTTTCCGGTACTTTTTATCATTCTGCTTGGTCTGAAATTGGTGATTCTGTTTGTTCTATGGTCAATGATTTTTTTGCAGGTCATTCTGTTTTAGATGGGATTAATATGACTAACATCACTCTTATCCCAAAGATTCATAAACCGGAACACGTTTCACAGTTTCGCCCTATTGGCCTTTGCAACTTCTCGTATAAAATCATTTCAAAAATTTTGGCCAATAGGTTGCGACCTTTGCTTGATGTGTGTATCTCCCGAATCGAGTGCATTCGTTTCGGCCGTTGTATTCATGATAATATTATTATAGCTCATGAGGTTTACCATTACCTTCGCCGTAAGTACTCGGGAGGTAAGTATGAGTTCTCCCTGAAGATGGATATGAGTAAGGCTTATGACCGGGTCGAGTGGAATTTCATTGAGAATGTCTTATTACGATTTGGTTTCTGTCAGGAGTGGGTGTCTCTTGTTATGAAATGTGTACGTTCCGTTAGCTTGAATATCTGTTTATCTGGGGAAAATGTGAAATCTTTCATTCCTACTAGAGGTATTCGCCGGGAGACCCTCTCGCCTTATCTTTTCATCATTATTGCGTAGGTACTCTCTTTTATGATTAGTAAGAGCCGAATGACAAGCGGCTTAAAGGTATTAAATTGAGTAATGGGTGTCCGTTTCACTACGTTTTTTTTTTGCGATGATGCCCTCTTATACATGCATGCTAGTCATAGAAATTGTATGAATTTGGCTAATATTTTGGATTTGTCTTTGCGGCCTCGTGTCAGTTATTAATCTTGATAAATCCAAGTATTTTTTCTCCTCTAACACTCCACCTGCAGTGAGAAGTATGGTGAGCAGATTGTTGAACATCCCAGTAACAGAGGATCCAGGATCTTATTTGGGCATTCCTAGCATTTGGGGGAAAACTAAACATCAGGCCTTGTCTTACATCAGAGAGCGAGTAGCGAATAAAATCCAAGGATGGAGTCATTCCCTCCTATCCTTCTCCGGTCGTGAAGTAATGATCAAAGCAGTTATCCAGGCAATCCCGATTTATCCGATGAACTGTTTCAGATTCCCCATTAAGACTTGTAAGGAAATTAATAGCCTTATAGCTAGCTTCTGGTGGGATGGTAATGCCTTTGGAGGCAAGACTCACTGGAAATCTTGGGAAGCAATGACCAGTAGTAAGAGTTCTGGAGGGATGGGATTTCGGGACCTCTTGATGATAAATGATGCCCTCTTGGCTAAGAGGGCTTGGAGGCTCATGATGAGGCCTACTGATCTTTGGGCTCGGGTGTTAAAAGGTGTGTACTTTCCTAAACAAAACTTCATTAATGCGGAGATAGGCTATAAGGCTTCTTGGTGTTGGTCTAGTATCCTAGAGGGTAGAAATTTCCTCAAGAAGGATCTTAGGTGGGACATTGGCGATGGTACTGCTATCAGAATATGGGGTGACCCTTGGGTCTCAGGAGCCACTTTCCCGGAGAGACCTAAGACCACCGATATCCCGATTATCTTAAATGGTAGAGTCTGTGATTTGATAACTGATGGGCGGTGGAACCTTTCGCCTATTGACCAATATGTAGCTTCTGAAGTCAAAAAGGAAATTTATAAAATCCCTATCCCCTCCAATGGGCTGGAAGACAAATTGGTGTGATCGGGTGCCAAGAATGGAGTGTATACGGTAAAACGGGCTACCATTGTCGAAAAGATTGGAAATCGCTAATGTGAATAAGGTCGCTCTTCGACTATCATTCACACCTCAGCCGGGAACTCGATTTGGAAGATAAAAGTGATCCCGCGTGTACAACAATTCATATGGCGGCTTTTGAGTAAGGCGGTTGCCACCAAGTCCGCACCGTTTCGACGAAAAAGGTCCCAAGATAGCCAATGTCCGGTTGTGCGGATGCGAGAGGAAACTATTGAGCATGTATTTTTCCATTACCCCGGACGCGATGCATATGGTTTGGCTGCTCGCTTGGGGCTAGATTTGATGTCTCCACTATATCCAATTTCAGTGCTTGGTGGATCTTGACGACAGGTCCCCCCCTGCTGAGTAAGCATGATCTTTCTTTGATTTGTTGGCTTCTGTGGTTTATCTGGAAGGCTAGAAATGAAATGACTTTTGACCACAAAAGCGACCAAACCCGAGTTTTGTGATTGAATTGGCTCGGAAAAGTAATTTTGTTTTTGGGCTAATCTGTGCTAAAGGGGTTCGGGAACCTTTCTTGTCGAGGAAATTTTGTGATAGTCCCGGCACTATTTGGTCCCCCAAAGACAAGGTAGCCTTAAAATTAATTGTGATGGAGCCTTTTCTTCCTATGAGAAAGATCTTTATTGGTGTTATTTGTCGCGATTTTGCGGCTCCTTTAGATGGGGGTTTGTGGATAAAGTCAAATCTATTTCTCGCTTTATGACGAAGCCCTTGCTCTAAAGAGGCCCCGTTTCTAGCTTTGGACATGAGTCATGATATGGTGATTTTGAGTCGGATTGCCTTTTCTCGATTTCTTGTATTAAGGCCAAGTTACCGACTTATATGATTGGAGTGTAGGAGTATTATCCACGATGTTATTAGTCTTTTGTCTTCCAAGGTTGGGTTCTCGTGTCCTTTTCCCGAGAGGGCAACCGTCTGCGGATCTCCTCGGTGATGCTTATAGAGGGTGTGCCCTGTTGGGTGGGTTTCGAACCAAAGACCCGCTTTGTTATCTCTTCTAACTCGGAGGCTCGAAGACTTTTTGCGATGGTGATAAATCTTTGCATACCATTTCTTCTTCGAATGGTGGCTAACCTAGGTTTTTCTTTCCTAGTTTTCTTTATTTATTTTTTTGTAGTTTCTTTCGGTTGTATTTGTTTGTTGTCAGTTGTATTTGTTTTGCCTTTGTTGTATTTATTTTTCCTGTTTTGTCTAGTTTGCTAGTCAGGCTTTTGTTTATTAGTCTTCTGTTTGTAACCGTCTTGTTTGTGTTGTGTTTTGAATAGAAGTTCCTTTGACCAAAAAAAAAGAAGCGACGCAGCCAGAAAATATGGTAGATTAGTGTACAAGGTGGCCCAATTAGCTCAACCAGCCATCACTCTCGTTTTTTATTTTGAGGAAGGGTTGTAACTTGTAACCCATAAGAAAAGTGGTTAAGTACCCTAAACAACATAATCATATACGCGTGTGTGTATGGAAAGAGAGACATAATCATGATGAAATCTAACCCTGGTTAAGGATGCAGGATATTCTGGTAAATTCAACGACGCCAGGAGAAACGGCACTGGATTCAGAGTTCAGACCCATGTACGTACGTGGATAGGATAGACTAGAGACTAGGGATCCGCGGAAGAAGGGTGAAACTGTAATTTAGAACAACAAACTTCGTTGCGAAAGATTCCACGCTCATTGAGGCTTAGATTTGGCTCAGAATTGGTAAAATCTATAAAACGGTAACAACACCTGAGATCAATACGCAGGAAATTGAGTCATACTTGACGTGGCATCAGATTATTGTTACATACTCTGACACTCAGTGCCATGTCATTTATATTCATGCTACTACTTCCTACTTATTCATAATTAGAAGGGTTAAGGTGCAATTGGCCAACAAAGTGTTACGTTGGGAGTATCTGGCACAAAAATATCTTGAATGTATAAAAAATATCAATGAACAATTGAAAGGGAGCAAAAATACCAATAAAGAATTTAAAACCTCAGCAAATAAACTAAAACGAAGATTGTGCTACTTTTATCGTATTTAATTTTTTCATTTGGTATTTTTTTGCCTCTTTCAATTATTGGTATATTTTGATACTTTCAAAATATTTTTTCTTAGGATCTTTCCTAGCGTAGAATATTTCATCGGCTTAATTTTGACCTTAATCCTAAATAGAAAACTAATTTATAGAGATTAAAAAATTAGTTATATTAGTTATTTATTTTGAAAAAGTAAGTTGGTTTATTATGAAACAAATACCTTTTTAATCATTTACATTGGGTATTATTTTTTTTATCATTAAAAGACCCCTTAATATATATGTACAATTAACAAGAATAATTTTAATTTATATATATATATATATATATATATATATTTAGACAACAAAATGAGTTGAAGTCGTTTGATTAAGACCAACCCTTCTAGAAGCCCTTATAATTAAGATAGGAGGAGTGTATTTAAACAAAACAAAACAAAAAAATAGCTTTTAAGATGGAAAAATAAAGAAAAACATATAATAATTAATATTATCTGGAGTTGATCTTAGTCTTAAATATTAAACATAATTTTTATATTTATCAATATTTTTCTAATTTATCATTGATGTCATCTCAACAATAATTAAGGAGGAAAGAAAATTAAGAAAGGGCAATTATAATGCTTTAAAATATATATACGTCAAATTAACTAAATTAATTATATTTTTAATCTAATTAAATTAGATAAATATAAAAAAATTAAGAAAGGGAATTGGGAGGGGGAAAGATGAGTTGGAGGTGGAGAGCAGCATGAAGGGAGAACGATAAGGCTGCAGTGGGGGGGACCCCGATCGGATGTCGCATGACTTGAAAGTTGAAACACGTGGATAAACAGTGAGGTAAGACCAGGAAGATTAGGTTTACCTGCCGATCCCTTATGGAAAAGGAAGTGCAGGGTCCCATTCAGGGAAATGGCGACGACAGTGAGAGCAGGTTGCCGGTGGGAGTATTGGCCCACTTACGTGTGAGGTATGACGGGCCCCTGTCCCCTGAGCCCTGGCCCTGTCGCATCTCCTGTATATCAAAACTTGGGCCTCCCATCATAATAAGCAAAAATTACTAAGTTATTTTTAATGGGGAAAAAACAAAGAAGGAAAAATCATAGAGCGGAATTGATTTGGGTCCTACGTATGAAGTACGAACCACTCCTCTCGTGAATCTCATATTGTTCTCACTTCTCAGAGGGAGCTCTATATGAATCCCGATGCAGGAACTCTCTGTTTTCTTTTTCTTTTTTTTAATTGCTCGTACAAAGTTGCAAGAGGCTTCGGTATATGCATGGTACTGTAATATATTCGCATCTGTATGGAGGAAAAGAGTTTCAAATTTGCGTGTGGTGTACAGAAGTTGATGCCTTATAATATAACAGTAACAAGAAGAAAGTCACATGCTAAGGGCATTGAATTGAACTTCTCGGAGCGGCTGAACTCCCTAAGTAACACCATCTCCAAGGATCTTAACTTACTTGATTTCTAATGTACATTTGTGGGTGGGAGTATGATTATAACGAGGATGATGAATGTCATTTTGTTCTAAATAATGAAACTCGTGTAACACACAAGTTGACGGGGATGAATACTGGTGAAGGATGCATTACTGGTTGCAAGTCAACACAAAGGTAAGAAGGAGGATGAACAAGAGCCAACTATGATTGGAATGGAAGAGCCCCGACAGGTTTCAGCCGTACACAAACGGCTGTGTTATCACTTATCAATATATGGAGGCAGAACATCATTGCTGATTCTTTACCCAAATCTGGCATTTCTTCATCCTCTCTTTTAGATGAGTGTCCTGCTCACTTAAGACCTTGGTTTGACCAAGAGTGCATGAGATTTATTCCCCCCCTCATGTTTCTGTTTTCTAATGTAACTCTGGCTTTTAGCCTTCTTACATATAAATAATAATAAAAAAAACAATATGGAGGCAGAATTATTTGAAGGGGCCAGGTGTTTCTTAGATGACAAAGAAGCAGGCTCAGAAGCCCACATTTTGAGGCTAGTCTCGGTATCCAACAATTAAGAACAAGCCAGACCCAAAAAGAAAAACTTCTTCTCATTCAACCATTTGAAACTTCTTCTGGAAGATTTGGAAGATTTTCAAGTAACCGCCAAGTCTTTCCCGGATGTCTTTCCCACGACTTTGCTTGAGCAGATAAGTAAAATACAGAAAAACTTGGGGAATTTTGTCTAGGAATTTTTTTTTTAAGGACAATTTTATTCTGAAAATATTAAAAATAGTCAATTTTTTATTATTATAATCCCAGTTAATTTTAACTTTTAACTAACTAAATTGATAATTTATATACAATCTATATTATTTTTATTAAAATGTAAATTTGCCTGACATATTAAAATCTAACTTAAAAAAAGAAGAAAACAGATGGACTTTTGACTTCCTCTCCCATCCATCAACCTTGGTGGCCTGGTAGGTGTTGAATTTTTTGCCCCGTGAAAGTAGGAAATTCGCTCAATAATCACTACATGACGTCTCGGTTCATCATAGCCTCACAGATTCAAGAAGCCATTTTCATCAGTCACGCCTCTTCTGCAATTTCTAGAACACGATGACTATTCTTTCTTTCCTGGGTCTCCTTTCCTATGTACTTGTCACTTCTCTTCAAACTTCCATGGCAGTTGATTCCATCCTTCAGCCTTCTTCTCTAATGAGTGGTAGCATGGCATTAGTGTCCAAAGGTGGAATCTTTGAACTTGGGTTCTTCAGTCCTGGAAACTCTGGTAAACACTATCTGGGAATTTGGTACAAGAACATCCCAAGTCAGACTGTAGTTTGGGTAGCAAACAGAGTCAACCCAATCAACGATTCCTCTGCTGCAACCTTAACGTTAAACACCACAGGCAGTCTTGTCCTCACCCAAAACGAGACTGTGGTTTGGAACTCAACTCCTCTGAAACAAGTGCAGAATCCGGTAGCTGAGCTCTTAGATTCTGGGAATCTGGTGGTGAGAGATAAGGAAAAAGCAAACCCAGATGCCTATTTCTGGCAAAGTTTCGACTTTCCAACTGATACACTGTTACCAGAGATGAAGTTAGGATGCGACCTGACAACAGATTTGAATAGGCACTAGGCAGCTCACGGCTTGGAAGAGTGTAGAAGATCCATCTCCAGGAGACATCTCTATGACTGTAGCCCTCAATAGTTATCCTGACTTTTATATGATGAGAGGAGATTCAAAAATCTTCAGAACTGGACCATGGAATGGCATGGGGTTTAGTGGCTCCCCAGAATTAAAGCCAAATCCTCTGTTCAGTTACACGTTCGTGTCCAACAAAAGTGAGGTCTACTATTCGTACAGTCTCAAGGATGATTCTGTAATCACAAGATTAACGATGAACCAAACCAATTCTGTTCGTTATCGTTATGTGTGGGCAAAGACCGATAAAACCTGGAGGATCTATTCGACCATTCCACAAGACTATTGTGACACTTACGGGTTATGTGGACCGCATGGAAATTGTATCCTTTCTAATTCACCAGTGTGCGAATGCTTGGAAGGGTTCGAGCCTAAGTCACCGCAAAAATGGAACACAATAGACTGGTCTGATGGTTGTGTCAGGAAAGTAGAACTGAATTGTGAGGATAAAAAGAAGGTTGGATTTCTGAAAATGAGTGGGATGAAATTGCCTGACACTACTCATGCTTGGTTGGATGAGACAATAGGCCTAGAGGAATGCAGACAAAAGTGCTTCAATAACTGTTCATGTATGGCCTACGCAAATTCAGATATAAGAGGACAAGGTAATGGTTGTGCCACGTGGTCTGGAGATCTGATTGACCTCAGACAGTTTTCTGTTGGGGGACAGGATCTGTATGTTCGGATGGACGTTTCAGAACTAGGTAGGGTCTATATCTTTTCTCCATCATGGATTCAGGTTTTTTTAAAAAAATTATTTATGATATCTCAAGTTCATTCTTTCAACATGAAGTTTAACCATTGCTTCTTCTTCTGGTGCTCTTCCTCCTCCTTTTTTTGGCCCTTTTTTCCCTGTTTATTGAAGGCTCACAAAATGAGGAGGGTAGGAGGAAGATGACAATAGCAGTTGCTACCATTATACCCATTGTTTTTGGGATGATTTTATTTGGGATATGTTATATCAGAAATGTGAGAAGAAAAATGAATGGTAAGATCGCTTGCTCATTTTTAAGGCTGCATTTTCTTTAGGCTTTTCATTAACTTTAAGTACATTCTAGAAAAGTAGTTGAAGCAGAAAACATCTATCTAATCAAATTAGAGAAATCTATATATTAAATTGCCTAGGACATGAAATTTTTCAGGAATCTATGTACTGATACGCACGAACTTTTTCCCGTGTTATTTATCTTAAACTTATCCAAGTGGTGCACCTCTTAGTTACACTTAACGCTTTCTCTGCATATAAAAAAAAGCTGTTTTTTATTTGGCCCCCAAGAAAGACATAAAGAATGTCAGAAGAGTTAACATTTGTTCCCCTCAGCAGGAGAAGCCGTTTAAGTTCAATGCTTTTCTGATAAATTTCTGGAGTTCGTAACTTGAAAGATCATGAAAGTACTGATAGATTGATATATATCTTTTCCTTATCAAACACTCGTATTCATTAAAATCATCTTATCATGTTTGTATGTTTTAACAAAGGTAAATTTGTCCATTTTCCTAGAGAAACCAAAAAATTCAGGAGCACAAAAAAGTGAAGGACAGGAGGAAGATCTGGATCTCCCGTTGCTTGAGATGTCTGAAATATCTACGGCCACTGATAACTTCTCAATGAAAAAGAAGATTGGAGAAGGTGGCTTTGGATCTGTATACAGGGTAAGCTTTAGGATGAAATATAAGAAACAAGTAACAACCTACAAAAACTACATCCGGCTCTATGTACTGAAAAATTATTCATGTGCAGGGAAGATTAGAAAATAAGCAAGAAATTGCTGTGAAAAGGCTTTCAAAGATTTCAGGACAAGGAGTAGATGAGTTCAAGAATGAAGTAAAACTTATTGCAAAACTTCAACATCGAAATCTTGTCAAATTAGTTGGATGTTGCATACAAGAGCAAGAGAGAGTGCTAGTCTATGAATACATGCCTAATGGTAGCTTAGACTTCTTCATATTTGGTATGAATATTGCAAAATTGTCGACATTAGTATGCTAATTTTGAATATAATGCATTTGATTTTGAAACATAATGAATCTTGAACTTCTAAAAATAATAATTAACATTGGATGAAACAGATAACAATAAAGGCAAAGTACTCAATTGGTCCAAGCGCTTTAGCATTATTTGTGGAATTGCTCGAGGTCTTCTATATCTGCATCAAGATTCAAGATTAAGGATCATTCATAGGGATCTCAAAGCAAGCAACATTTTACTAGATGATGATTTGAATCCCAAAATATCAGATTTTGGATTAGCTAGAACTTTTGGAGGTGATCAGGTTGAAGGAAGCACAAACAGAGTAATGGGAACTTAGTGAGTACTTTAAAGCAATTACCTTACAGAATCTTTATCATATATTTAGTACGTGCTAATAGTTCTTGTTGTAAATGTGTTTTTGCAGTGGCTACATGTCGCCAGAATATGCTGCTGATGGGTTATTTTCAATAAAATCTGACGTTTTTAGTTTTAGCGTTTTAATACTAGAGATAATAATTGGCAGAAGAAATAAAGGGTTTTATCATGCAGACAATACTAATAACCTTGTTGGTCATGTAAGTACCTAGTATAATTTTGTTTCTTTACCTTTGCGAAATTGATATGTGACAAGTGAATTTCTCATTTCAGGTATGGACACAATGGAAAGAAGGGAGGGTTCTAGAGCTCATTGACAAAAACATTGAGGACTCATGTAATGAACCAGAAGTATCACGTTGTATACATATTGGTCTTTTGTGCGTTCAACATAATCCGGAAGATAGGCCTACTATGTCAATGGTGGTTCTAATGTTAGGAAGCAATATAGAATTGACAGAGCCTAAGCAACCTGGTTTTTATGAGAGGAAATTTTCAGTTGAAACAAATTCTTCTTCAACTCCGTTAGAATCTGTATCTACCAATGAAATAACAATTTCTCAATTAGAAGCTCGATAACATTTAGAGTGTGTTTGAGATGTTGTACCTGAATTGATGATTTGTAAGTTTCTTTTGACATTACTTCAGAGTTCTTTTTCTTATCCTATCACCTTGTATATATATTTTTTGGAACATATCAATATATCATTCCAAAATTAGCTTAAAATGGACCCATCTATTATAATGAAATGTTTCCAAGTTTGTAATACTTAATTTATAATGAATAATGTAGTGCCTTGAAAGATATATTTGTTTTAAAATTTGACGTTGTAAGTTTTTTTACCCATTTTAAATGTCTTGATTTGCTCCTCTAGATATTTTCCCTCAATGTATTATGATCTTTAAAAGAAAGTCATAAATACTTCTTTGAGGACCCATTTTGATCTTGAAAAATTATATTTGAGAGATTAAATTCAGATATTTTATTTTATTTTCTCAAAATTAATTTAACGCTCTTTCAAAAAACCTAAATCATGAATTTATTGTAAATTGTATCAAATAAGGTCATCCAGTGGTGACTTAATTCACTTATTAGTGTTCTTTTTTCTCCTCCTTAGGAAACTCCTGTGAATTTCAGTAACCAAAATATAAAGACTTTGACATAAGCTAAAAGAACATCCTGCTCTGTTCAGAAAGATATGTACACAGATTCGTCCTCAGGGCAATGCAACTGACTCGGTCAATCCATCCTTTTCAACAGAGATCTTGTTGGAAATTATCTAAAAATCAAGATAAAAGAAAAAGAAAGGACAATGAAGGGGATGTAGATAGTCAATCCTAACCACAAATTGAAGAAGGAGGAAACGATAAAATAGACTGAATGGCGTTTGAAATATTCAACTCAAGACTTAGAATATAAGTCCCCTTTAGCTGCTCTGATGAGCCCACAAGTGTTCTGGTTTAGAATAGGACTTGTCTTTGCACCTATGATATTCCACTTAACGATCATACTGTCCCATTTTGATACGTTTCTATACAGTTAACCGTAATTCCTCTGCCTTGTAACCAATCCACAATGAGCATGCACGCTACGTACCAAGGCGCTAACAGTGTAAATTTCTGAAATCTTTCATTTCATGGAACGAGTTAGTACACAAGTAAGTACGCGAGATTTTAACAGCAGCCATTAAGCTTAGTCCGATCACTAAGTTTTTTAATATATCTCCAAAGTTTGGTTCACTCCATTCAACAAGTTAGTTGATAGTCAAAACATAGTGCGTCTCAGCCAACTCCTCTATCATATTCATCCATGTAGGCCACGACGGATCATTTGTGAAAAGAAAATGGCCCCTGCCGAAATTATTGGGGTTGAAATATTAGACATCAACTTTGACTCTTGACTTTAGTGGTAGACACTAATGAATTGCCAGAGCAATATTATATTTTGACAAAATACTCAGTATCACTGTCGTGAGATGATATACCTGTGAAGATCTATTGGAGTTACCATAATGCATACGCCTCATATATAATACCTAAAACTCAATCACTGACATTATCTCTTATTCTTCAGCTAGAGCTTATTTATCAGCAAACTACCTTGTATTATTTTGATGGGTATTCTTTCTTTCCTGTTCCTGATGACCATTGCTTATTTACTCCCTTCCTTCTCAGTTTCAGTGGCATTAGATTCCATTGCTCCGACCCAGTTCATAACAGATGGCATGACCTTAGTTTCTAAAGGTGGAGACTTTGAACTTGGTTTCTTCAGTCCTGGCAACTCAAAGAAACGCTACATTGGTATTTGGTACAAGAATATCCCAATTCAGACTGTAGTTTGGGTTGCAAACAGAGTACACTCAATCAACGATTCATCAGGCGTTCTAACATTAACCACCAGCGGCAACCTCGTCCTACGCCAAAACGACACTGTCGTTTGGCAGGCAAACTCACAGGAAGCTGCACGTAATCCAGTGGTGCAGCTCTTGGACTCTGGCAATCTGGTGGTGAGAGAGGAAAACGAAGCAAATTCAGAAAATTACTTGTGGCAAAGCTTCGATTTTCCGTCGGATACATTAATGCCAGGTATGAATTTTGGATATAACCTGAAGACAGGAAAGAACTGGACTCTCACAGCTTGGAAGAGCCCAGATGATCCCTCTCCAGGAGACTTCTCTTGCGTTACAGATACCCATAACTATCCAGATTCAGCATTAATGAAAGGAGATAAGGTTTATAGCAGATTTGGACCATGGAATGGTCTCCATACAAGTGGCTCACCGGACGTCAAATCCAACCCTGTTTATCACTTCAAATTTGTCTACAACAAGGAGGAGATCTCCTACACATACTATCTAACAAACAGTTCTGTATACTCAAGGATTGTGATGAATCAAACTGATTACATTCGGTATCGATATGTGTGGGTGGAAGCTAATCAAAACTGGATGGTTTATAAATCAAAGCCAGTTGATTACTGTGACCGTTATGGTTTATGTGGAGCCAATGGGAACTGTATCATCACTGAATCACCAGTTTGTCAGTGCTTAAAAGGTTTCAGTCCTAAGTCACCACAAGCGTGGAATTCTATGGATTGGTCTGCTGGGTGTATAAGAAATAAACCTCTGAATTGCTCTGAGGATGGGTTTATCAAATTGCAAGGATTGAAGGTGCCGGATACAACACATAGTTGGCTTGATGAGACAATGGGCTTAGAGGAATGTAGACAGAGATGCTTGAATAATTGTTCTTGTATGGCCTTCACAAATTCAGATGTAAGAGGACAAGGAAGTGGGTGTGCCATGTGGTTTGGTGATCTTATTGATATCAGACAGTTTGCTTCTGGAGGACAGGATCTGTATGTACGAATGGCTGTTTCAGAATTAGGTAGGGACTTGCATAAACTTTTGTCACTTCTATTGTTCTTCAATTTTTCTTTTTTACTATGGAGGATCCTTCCCATTTTTCAAAAATTCAGGTTCCCTCTTTCAATCTGTATATTGAACAGTCTTTTTGTTTGACCTGACTCAACCATGAAGAAGTGAGATATGGACGCAGAAAGAAATTGATAATAATAGTTGCTACCACCATTGCTGCAATTTCAGGGATGCTTCTAGTTGGATGTTACTTTATTTGCAAGGTCCGCAGAAAGATGACTGGTAAATTTACTTTATTATTATTTGTTTGCATGTGTGACAAATTTATATGAGCTTCGTTTCATGCTTGTCAAATAGTTGAATACTTCTCTTTTAATTTTGCAGATAAAGCAAAAATCAAAGAAGAAGATCAACACAGTGAAGGATCTGAAGATGATGTAGACCTCACTTTGCTCGACCTGCCTACTATAGCTAATGCCACCAATAACTTTTCGCTAGAGAACAAAATTGGAGAAGGTGGATTTGGAACTGTTTATAAGGTATTATTATCAGTAACTTGATGATTGTAGATTAACTAAAGATGTGACAATCTAGCTGTATCACGTGTGTAATGCATCGCGGTCCTATACTTATTTTGAAGGAATCAATATAATTTCAACGTAATTGTGCAGGGAAAATTAGTGAATGGGAAATTAGTTGCAGTGAAGAGACTCTCTATGAGCTCAGGACAGGGATCAATTGAATTCAAGAATGAAGTGAGACTAATTGCAAGACTTCAGCACCGAAATCTTGTAAAACTTATTGGTTGCTGCATTCAAGGACAAGAGAAGGTGCTTGTTTATGAGTACATGCCAAATGGAAGCTTGAACTCCTTCATTTTTGGTAATAATATAAGAAAATATCTCTGATTTTAGGGTCACTAGGTAGAAACTCACGATAAACATACTTTAAATTAGAGAAGTTATTTACTTTTGATCGAATTTGTAATAGATGAAAATCGAGGGAAGTTGCTAGATTGGCCCAAGCGTTTGAACATAATTTGTGGCATTGCTCGAGGCCTCATGTATCTTCATCAAGATTCTAGGTTAAGAATTATTCATAGAGATCTAAAGGCAAGTAATATTTTGCTCGACGAGAAGTTGAATCCAAAAATATCTGATTTTGGCATGGCTAAAACTTTTGGTGGAGAGCAAACTGAAGGCAATACAAATAGAGTAGTGGGTACCTAGTAAGTTTTTTATTTTAAATTTATTTATACCAAGCTTCTTGAACAATTAGAAACAACCACTAGCTTTTAACTATTACTTTCAAAATGGTGTTTTATAGTGGTTACATGGCACCAGAGTATGCAGCAGATGGATCATTTTCAATAAAATCCGATGTGTTTAGCTTTGGTATTTTGGTAATGGAAATTATATATGGAAAGAGAAATAGAGGGTTCTACAATGCAGACCATTCTCATAACCTTATATGCCATGTAAGTATATGAGACACTTTTTCCTAATCACATTATAGTCTATGAATTGACATATGATAAGAAAGATTGTATTTTTCAGGCATGGTTGCTGTGGAAAGAAGGGAGGGCTTTAGAATTGAGAGACAGAAACATAGAGGAGACATATGTTGTGTCAGAAATAATGAGATGCATCCACATTAGTCTTCTGTGTGTGCAACAACATCCTGAAGACAGACCCAACATGTCTTCTGTTGTTCTGATGTTGGGGAGTGAGAATGAATTGAATGAGCCTAAACAACCTGGTTTCTTTACTGGGAAGGCCACACTTGAAGCAACTTCATCATCAAGTCATCACATGCAATCTGGATCAACTAATGAAATAACCTTCACCTTACTAGAAGCTCGATGATAGTCTCAGAGAATGCTCTATATGTGTAACGAACAAATCCATCAAATTACAAATACATGTCTAAGTAGCACATCTTCTGTATGTGTGAATTGAATAGGAATATTGTCTTGATTTTTGTTTTCTGATCTCGCGCTTTGGTAATTATAAGGAAAATTTGGTGCTTGTCATTGATGCCGGAGCTATGCTTAGAGACGAGTTACAAGACTTGGATTTGAGATCAAAGCAGATGCCAAAATATATATTTGATCATGCATCATGATATAATATTTTTTAAAAAATTAAATGCGTAATTCGTCACTTTTTTTTTTTCCTTGAAAAAATACAACATCGTTACAAGACTTTCAACTTCCAATACTTCGGCCACCACATGTAAACATCCATTCATATATTTTCAAAAAATAGAGGTGGGAGCCCACACACCACCTGAGTCCACCCCTGCTTAGAAAAACTGTTATTTTTTAACCCAACAATAAGTGGCGGTCTAGCGCAAATTGTTGTTATACTCAATTTTCTACAAGAGGGAGATATAGGTCGTAAAGCAATATGAACAACGCGTGCGATGTTTTCAAGAAATTGGAAATTCATGAAGCTTAAACTTGGACGGCAACCCATCTAACCGTTTATTCTAAACACTAAATCCTCGATTCAAATCTCAAGTCATCAATCCGCATCCTTTAGATACCGTACACTCAACCACTGTTTTGTTGACTTGTGCTTGAGTTGTGACATCCTCTCATCGCGGACACTAAATAGAGGGAGATGGATTGCCTCAATGATAACCTTGTTTCTCCATCTAAATTCCAGCAGTTTTCCCCAACAACAAGAATTTAGCTTGTGTTGACCTTCCATATACACTCTGCAATTCCATGGACATCATTTCTTTCATCACTGTCGTTGTTTCCATGCTTGTCCCTTCTTTCCAAGCTTCTATGGCAGTTGATTCCATCCTTCAGTCCAATTCCTCAGTGAGTGATAGCATGAGAATAGTTTCTAAAGGTGGAAGCTTTGAACTTGGGTTCTTCAGTCCTGGAAACTCTGGTAAACACTATCTGGGAATTTGGTACAAGAACATCCCAATTCAGACTGTAGTTTGGGTAGCAAACAGAGTCAACCAAATCAATGATTCCTCTGGCACTGCCACCTTAACACTCAACACCACTGGCAATCTTGTCCTCACCCAAAACGGGACTCTGGTTTGGTACTCAACTCCTCTGAAACAAGTGCAGAATCCAGTGGCTGAGCTCTTAGATTCTGGGAATCTTGTGGTTCGAGATGAGAAGGACGATGATCCAGAAGCTTATTTGTGGCAAAGCTTCGACTATCCAACTGACACAATGTTACCGGAGATGAAATTGGGATACGACCTGAGATCTGGTTTGGATAGACGTCTAACATCTTGGAAGACTCCAGAAGATCCATCTCCAGCTGACTTTTCTTTAACTCTAACCCACCGTAACTATCCTGAATTTTGCATAATGAAAGAAGAGACAGAGTTCTTCAGAAATGGACCATGGAATGGCGTGGGATTTAGTGGCTCACCAGAACTAAAACAGAATCATGTTTTTGATTACGAGTTCGTATCCACAAGAAATGAGACTTACTATCGGTACACCCTCAAGAATAGTTCTGTAATCTCAAGATATATGATCAACCTAACTGAGCAAGCTATGATTCGCTACGTGTAGTTGAAAGGTGATGAAAATTGGAAGATGTATACTAAAAAGCCAAGTGACTACTGTGATCAATATAAGCTGTGCGGACCTAATGGGAAATGTATAATTACTGAATCACCCCCGTGCCAATGCCTCAAAGGGTTTGTGCCCAGCTCACCGCAGAAATGGAACTCAGTGGACTGGTCTGACGGATGTGTCCGCAATAAACCTCTGAACTGCTCTGAAAAAAACACAGACAAATTTATCAAATTGGAGGGGTTGAAAGTACCAGAAACTACACATTCTTGGCTTGATGAGACAATGAATCTAGCTCAGTGCAGAGAGAAGTGCTTGGAAAATTGTTCTTGCATGGCTTATACCAATTCAGATATCAGAGGGGCAGGTAGTGGTTGCGCCTTGTGGTTTGGTGATTTAATTGATATAAGATCTTATGCATCTGGAGGACGGGATCTGTATGTTCGAATGCCTGCTTCAGAATTTGGTGAGGACTTCTATTTTTTTTCTTTACATGTGGTGCATTTTCATGCTTGAATTTTCACCCTGAGTTTCTTTATGTATGAATAATTCTACAACAATTATGCAGAATCAGGGAACAATAAAAAGTTGATCATGATAGTTGCTATCACCACTGCTGTGATTTTATGCATGCTTTTGGTTGGGGGCTATGTCATTAACAAGGTCTGCAGGAAGAGGATTGGTAAAGTTCCTTGCTCCTCTTTTTCAATTTCAACCAAGTTCCACTGTTTCAGATTTCTTCTTAGAAATGCGATAGTTGCTATATTTATTATTTGTAAACATGGGTTGAGATTAAGGTAGCATACCATTTAGGAGCATGAAGGAGAGATTTTTTTTAATGAACATTCTGTGCCACATTTATATTTATTTATCCTCACTCTATAGTTCTCATCTAGAATTTGATTTTTTTCCTCGTACCACGTTAGTCACTTGTGTTCCCTTGGCCTTTGAAACAATTATGCACAATCATCGTCCATCCCTTGCCCTTACACAAATTCCATGCTTTTTTCAGAGAAATCAAAAAATGCAAATGTTGAAATTCAAAACAACGAAAGAGATTATATAGATCTCCCGCTGTTTGATCTTCCAACAATAGAACAAACCACCGAAAATTTTGCAGAGAAGAACAAAATCGGACAAGGTGGATTTGGACCTGTATATTGGGTAATTTAAAGTTTGATTTATGTACTTAGGATAATCACTTGTGTATTTTTCCAATAGTAATTGTTTCAATACTCTCAAAAAATTTCAATACGCAGGGAAAATTATTAAATGGGCAAGAAATTGCAGTAAAGAAGCTTTCAAGAATATCAGAATTAGGACTGATTGAATTCAAAAATGAAGTAAAATTTCTTGTCAAACTTCAACATCGAAATCTTGTAAAACTTCTTGGCTGCTGCATTCAAGAACAAGAAAAGTTGTTAGTATATGAGTACATGCCAAATGGAAGTTTGGACTCCTTCATTTTTGGTATGAACGCATGAAAGTTTTTTGTTATATGAAGTATTTTGGTACCAATAGTTAAATTGTGCAACTAGAGAAATAATCTACTCTTTTTATGTTAATAGATGAAACCAAAAAGAAATTATTGGATTGGTTTAAGCGCTTCGATATTATTATGGGAACTGGTCGGGGTCTTTTATATCTTCATCAAGATTCAAGATTACGAATTATTCATAGGGATTTGAAAGCAAGTAACATTTTACTTGATGACAAGTTGATCCCAAAAATATCAGATTTTGGGCTAGCTAAGAATTTTGGAGAAGAGGAAATAGAAGGCAATACAAAAAGAATAATGGGCACTTAGTAAGTTTCTTGACCTTATCTTACTTTTAGCCAACTTCTCATCCTTCAATGTCTAATTTGTCTAATCTTCTTGTGGATATTTGGTAGTGGGTACATGGCACCAGAATATGCTGCTGATGGGCTATATTCAGTGAAGTCTGATGTATTTAGTTATGGTATATTAGTGCTAGAGATTATTAGTGGAAAGAAAAATAGAGGGTTTTATTTAGAAGAATCGAAGCATAACCTTATTGGTCATGTGAGTATTCTATATATGCTTTTATATTTTTCTATTTGTACCTAATTAAAATGGGATAACTGATAAGCAAGTTTAATGTTTCAGGCATGGATACTGTGGAAAGAAGGAAGGATTTTAGAATTGATTGATAAGAACGTAGAGGAGACGTGTAACGTATCAGAAATTTTAAGATGCATCCATGTGAGTTTATTGTGTGTGCAACAACATCCAGAGGATAGGCCCACTATAGCATCTGCAGTGTTGATGTTGGAAAGTGAAGTTGAACTTCCTGAGCCAAAACAGCCTGGTTTCTTTTATGGAATGGATTCAGTTGAACCACATACTTCCTCTAGTCAAAAGCAACCTTGCTCAACCAATGAAATGACAATGAGCTTACTTGAACCCAGATGAATTTGACTACATATGGCATCTGTAAATTAATTTACACATGCATAAATTGAAGAAAAAGGTTAAGGAGTGATTTTGTATTGGAAGTGTCAAAAAGGGGGGGGGGGTTTTGTTCTGGCCTTTATCCTAGTTAATTTTGATTGTTAATTGACCAAATATGTATAGTTGATAGTTCACATGTCATTTTTATTAAGGTGTAAATTTGCACCAGAAGTCCATGTGTTATCTACTTCATCCTTTTTTTGAAGTTAGATTTAAAATCTTGAGGCAAATTTATATCTCAATAAAAATGAAGTGGATGACATATAGACTGTCAGCTTAGGATATTTGATCGTTAACTAATAGTCAAAATTAATTGGAATAACGGTCAAGGCAAAATTACTTCATTTTTTACATTTCCAGAGTAAAATTGCCCCCACAAAAACTTCAAAGGTAAAATTTCTTCTCAGTGAAAATTTCTGAGGCAAAAATGCCCCATAACCCTTGAAAATATCATTGTAGGAGAACATAGTAGAATGCAGAATGATGTTCAAGAAGACTGAAATATTTGGGTTTTAAGCTGTCACATACGTGACATAAATTAAGTCTCATTGGTTCGCAGATATACAATTTGTTTGAGTAAATTTTTGGATTACTTTGATGGTTTTATTGAAACAATGATATATTAAGACCATGGATAATGATTTAATTGCCTGAGCTGTTAGACTGAATTGAATGAGCCTAAACAGCTTGGCTTCTTTACAGGGCAAAGCAATTTAATCCAAAGGTCAAGTGCAATCTGGTTCAATCGATGATAATCGCAGAGTATCAAACTAACTGATCAAATTACAAATAGAAGTCAAGTGGTACATTCCCATTATGTATAAATTGGACGGGAAGACTAAAAGTCCTTCTTTGTATTGAATCCTACATGGAATAAATTCACTTGTTTTTTTTTTCCCACATTGTCACCATATTTGAACATTGTTTGTTGATTGGCACAATTTGTCGTTTGTCATGGATACTGAAGCTATGCTTAAAGAAGAATTTAAAGATTTGGATTTAAGATCATTGACCACAAAAAAAAAAAAAAAAAAAAAAAAAAAAAAAAAAAAAAGAAGAAGAAGAAAAAGAAAAAGATTTGGCCTTGAGATCATAGCGGATGCTCAAAATGTATGTCTATTTATAGATCTATTACTTGAATATGTTCCTTCAACGTGAATCCTCATTCTTCATTTATAGGAATTTAGCTTGTGTTAGCCATCCACGTACACTCTAATATTCAACTTTTGTTGTGTTTTTGCATAATCCATGAAGATTCGTTTGGATATATTTAAGATGGAAGTGAAATCATCTTTTTCTTTTGAAATATGACCAACATATTGAAGCTTCCTAGTACGTTTACATATGAAACCAATAGAGAGAATTGACTTTTTGATCTTCCAGTTGCGGCCGCAATCCGCAAGCACATGTGACGCTCGTTTTCTAGAACGAAGAGATATAAGTCCACTTGTGCAATATTGTCAAGAAATTGGAAATTCATGAAAATACAATTAGAGAATCAGCTAGGAAAAGAAATACTCTCTCCAGTTTTAATTATAGGATATGTTTACCTAATAATTTTGGAGAAATTAATAATAGTAGTTAAATTAGTTAATTATATTTGTTTTTTCAAAATGACCTTATTTAAAATTTAAAATGACATGGATTCATTACGATTCTCTGCATTTTTTTTATCGAATCTCTCTTACTTTACACACAACTTCTCCGAACTCTAACATAGTCCGGCGTCGTCAATTTCCCTTATCAACTTTCGATCTACTCTTGAAGGTTGGAAGTGTAATTTAATAAAGATGTCATTATTAAATATGATAAAAATTACTCAAAATTATTTTATTAAGAAAATAAAAAATGACATAATTGAGGTGTATGTGGCATTAATGAGTTACAGACATTACTCACTTTATAGAATATATAGGTGCATTATCAAATTATTATTGAAAAAGTATTAATATAGGTATTTTAGGAAGAAATTGACAAAAATTAGAATTTTGTCACATAATTAGGATCAAGATCAACTCTCAAATGTTGTTATATAATTAAGACCGGAGGAAGTATTTATTAATAAGGATCTTAAAAATTGTAATTATTTTAAAGGCTCACAATTAAAATATAAATTTTTACTTACAAAGTAACCTTAACCAAACTCCATACATTTTCTCTAACCCTATTTCAAGTATTTGATGAATATTTATTGACATGAAATATGATATAGCAATAATAGAGAAGCTAAAAAGTGTTGAAAATCACAATTCTAAGATAAGTTGCAATAATATAATTTTTTTTAGTGATTTTTAAGTTTTTAAAAATAATCAAAACCTAAAAAGAGGTAGATTTCTTATTATTTTGATATTTTAGATGCTATTTCAACTTAGATAACTTTTAAAACAATCTAATGTACATGGAAAAATATATCACAAAATGTTGAGTTTGCATATAGATTTTCGTTTCTATATATGGAGATATCATCAAATTGGATAACTAGCTGTGAAATAATTGAGATGAGACTAGAGAAAATTTAGAAAATTTGGTTAGGTTAACTTTGTAATTAAAAATTTAAATTTAAATTTCTTATCCTTGAAGATAATTACAATTTTTAATATTCTTATTAATAAATATTTTTTTTTTTGGGTCATTCTCCCTAATTCTCCCATTTGCAAAACCTATTTTTCCCCTCCTCCTACCAAATACAAATTCACGTAAAAAATATACACTTCGATGAGTATGCATCTAACCGATTATTCTTTAAAAACTAAATCCTATATTTAAGGCTATCAAGTGATACAAATTAAAGAGAACAATTCACATCCTTTGTTGACACCATATACGTCTAAATAAGTCCTATTAAACCTGGATCAGATCGGGATGGATGGTTCGGCCTAAAAACTATCGAACCAGTCAAGTAAACCGGTTCAAGCATCAACCCAGTTTAGTGTTTTTTTTTTTAAAAAAAAAAAAAAAAAAATCGCATTTCGCTTTCGATTCCCATTACAGGCTTAGCTTATTTAGATAAAGTCTAACTCGACTATTTCCACGCTTTACCCACACCGGATCGGACGATTCGGCTTGGAAACCGACAAAGCAGTTGGTAAATCGGTCTAGTTTGGACATCAACCCGGTGCATTTTTTTTAATTAATTTTATATTAATAATCTTGAAATCTTTACTTTTTTACGGATTTAGCCCGATAGTTTCGGTTTAACTCTGATTTGACCTACTGATCCTGACCTAATACCCCGACTGGTTCAATAACTTGTGGGATTTAATAACGTCAATTTAAAGTCCCTGTTCGCCTCTGAGCTTTAATTGCCCAATTACTATGTGCCCTACAACAACCGTCGTTGACTTGCGCTTGACTCGTTACAACCTCTCATCTCGGACACTAGCTGGATGGATTGCCTCACAGATAACCTTGTTTCTCCACCTAAAATTCAACACTTTTTTGTAACAACATGAATTTAGCTGGTGTTTGCCTTCCATATACACTCTACAATTCCATGGCCATTGTTTCTTTTATCACTGTAATTGTTTCCGTACTTGTTACTTCTCTTCAAGCTTCCATGGCAGTTGCTTCCATCCTTCAGCCTACTTCTCAAATGAGTGGTAGCATGGCATTAGTGTCCAAAGGTGGAATCTTTGAACTTGGGTTCTTCAGTCCTGGAAACTCTGGTAAACACTATCTGGGAATTTGGTACAAGAACATCCCAATTCAGACTGTAGTTTGGGTAGCAAATAGAGTCAACCCAATCAACGATTCCACTGCTGCAACCTTAACACTCAGCACCACAGGCAGCCTTGTGCTGTCGCAAAATGATACTGTTATTTGGAATTCAACTTCCCTGAAACAAGTCCAGAATCCAGTGGCTGAGCTCTTAGATTCTGGAAACCTTGTGGTACGAGATGAGAAGGATGATAATCCCCAAGCTTATTTGTGGCAAAGTTTCGACTACCCTAGTGACACACTGCTCTCGGGGATGAAATTGGGATACGATCTGAGAACAGGTTTGAATAGACGTCTAACATCTTGGAGGACTCCTGAAGATCCATCTCCAAGTGACTTTTATTTAACCCTAGCCCCACGTGACTATCCTGAATTTTATATAATGAAAGGAGACACAAAGTTCTTCAGAAATGGACCATGGAATGGCGTGGGACTCAGTGGCTCACCAGAACTAAAACAGAATTACATTTTTGATTTCGGGTTCGTATCCACAAGAAATGAGTCTTACTATTGGTACACCCTCAAGAATAGTTCTGTAATCTCAAGGTATACAGTCAATCTAACCGAGCAAGCTATGATTCGTTATGTGTGGTTGAAAGGTGATGAAAATTGGAAGCTTTATGCTAAAAAGCCAAGTGATTACTGTGATCAATATAAGCTGTGCGGGCCCAATGGGAAATGTGTAATTACTGAATCACCCCCATGCCAATGCCTCAAAGGGTTCGTGCCCAAGTCACCGCAGAAATGGACCTCAGTGGACTGGTCTGATGGATGTGTCCGCAATAAACCTCTAAACTGCTCTGAAAAATACACAGACAAATTTAACAAAATGGAGGGGTTGAAGTTGCCGGAAACTGCACACTCTTGGCTTGATGAGACAATGAATCTAGGGCAATGCAGAGATAAGTGCTTGGATAATTGTTCTTGCATGGCCTATACTAATTCAGATATCAGAGGGGGAGGAAGTGGTTGCGTCTTGTGGTTTGGTGATCTAATTGATATCAAGTATTATGCATCTGGAGGACAGATTCTGTATGTTCGAATGCCTTCATCAGAATTAGGTGAGCACCTGTATTTTCTGCTTTTTATGATAGTACCTGTTTCATGCTTGAATTTTCACATCATTCAACTACGGTTATGCAGAATCTGGGAACACTAAAAGGTTGGTAATAATGATCGTTGCTGTCGCCATTGCTGTGATTTTATGCGTGCTTTTAGTTGGGGGCTATTTCATTTACAAATTCGGAGGCAAGAGGATTGGTAAAGTTCCTTGCTCCTTATTTTAAATTTCAACCAGGTCCCACTGTTTCAGGTTTCTTCTTAGAAATGCGATAGTTGCTATGATTTCGTAAGGCAAGATGAATGGGGAAGTTCCTTCATGATTATCCTGTTTCTGTACATTCAATCCAGTCCCTGAATCAGTTAATTTTTGGGGATGGGTGCTTAGCATGCACAATATATTCACACTGTTACATTTGTGTTTATTTATCCTTACCCTTTTGACCCAAAAAAAAATCCTTACCCTGTACTTCTTAACCAGAAGTTGATTTTTCCCCGTGCTACATTAGTCACTTGGTCACTTGTGTTCCTCAGGCCTTTAGAGAACTTATGCATCATCATTGTTTTATCCCCTGCCTTTACACAAATTCCATGCTTTTTTCAGAGAAATCCAAAAATGCAGAAGTTGAAATTCAAAATTATGAAAGAGATGATCTAGATCTCCCACTGTTTGATCTTCCAACAATAGCACAAGCCACTGAAAATTTTTCAGAGGAGAACAAAATCGGACAAGGTGGATTTGGACTTGTATATTGGGTAATTTTTTTGGCTAGCTGTACATTCGGTAATTTAATGTTTGAGTCATGTACTTGGGATAATCACTTGTGTATTTTATAAATAGAACTTATTTCAATAGTTTCAAAAATTTCAACATGCAGGGAAAATTATTAAATGGGCAAGAAATTGCTGTAAAGAAGCTTTCAAGAAGATCAGAATTGGGATTGATTGAATTCAAAAATGAAGTAAAATTTATTGTCAAACTCCAACATCGAAATCTTGTAAAACTTCTTGGTTGCTGCATTCAAGAACAAGAAAAGTTGTTGATATATGAGTACATGCCAAACAGAAGTTTGGACTCCTTCATTTTTGGTATGAACGCAACAAAGTTTTCACTTACATCAAGTATTTTAGTAGCGATAGTTAAACTTGTTATGACACTTCAAATTTGAATTAATAATTCTGATAAGGAAATCATTTATCTTTTATGTTAATAGATGAAAGCAAAAGGAAATTGTTAGATTGGGTTAAGCGCTTCGACATTATTATTGGAACTGGTCGGGGTCTTTTGTATCTTCATCAAGATTCAAGATTACGAATAATTCATAGGGACTTAAAAGCAAGTAATATTTTACTTGATGATAAGTTGATCCCAAAAATATCAGATTTTGGGCTAGCAAAAAAATTTGAAGAAGAGGAAATAGAAGGCAATACACAAAGAGTAGTGGGTACTTAGTAAGTTTCTTGACCTAGCTAATCTTAATTTTTGCCAACTTCTCACATTTTCATGCCTAATTTGCTCTAATCTTCTCATGTACATTTTGTAGTGGGTATATGGCTCCTGAATACGCAGCAGACGGGTTATATTCAGTGAAATCTGATGTCTTTAGTTATGGTATATTAATGCTAGAGATTATTAGTGGAAAGAAAAATAAAGGGTTTTATCTAAAAGACTCTACACACAACCTTGCTAGCCATGTGAGTTCTTTAGACACAATGTGATAAACTTTTTTAAATTTCAAACTAAAACATGATAATTGATAAACAAGTTATATGTTTCAGGCATGGTTACTATGGAAAGAAGGAAAAGTCTTAGAATTGCTTGACAAGAACATGCAGGAACTGTGCAATGAATCAGAAGTATTAAGGTGCATTCATGTGAGTCTGTTATGTGTGCAACAGAATCCAGATGATAGACCCACCATAGCATCTGCAATTTTGATGTTGGAAAGTGAAGTCGCACTTCCTGAACCTAAACAGCCTGGTTTCTTTCTTGGCATGGGCTCACTCGATGTACATACTTCAAACTCAAGTCAAAAGCAACGTAGCTCAACTAATGAAATTACAATTAGCTTACTTGAAGCCAGATGAATTTGACTACATGCGGTGGCTGTATGTTAATGTACACATACATAAATTGAAAGTATCATTGTAGCTTAACTGAGTAGAATGTAGAATGATATTGGACACAACTGAAATTCTTGGGTTTTGAGCTGTCTCGCTTCTAACATAAATTAAGTCACGTTGGTTGACAGGTATACAAAATTGTTTAAGTAATTTTTTGGATTATTTATACCGTTTTTTTTAAGGATTAAGGAGAAATTTTGCCCTAACCGTTATTTCAGTTAATTTTGACCGTTAGTTGACCAAATATACTGAGTTAACTGTCCACATGTCATCCACGTCATTTTTGTTAAGATTTGAATTTGCGCCATCTACTTTATTTTTTTTCAAACTTAGATTTGAAAATTTTGGGGAAAATTTAAACCTTAACAAAAATGACGTGGATAACAAGTGGATCGTTATCTCAACATATTTGGTCAATTAACAAATCAAAAATTAATGAAGAATAATCAGGGCAAAATTGCCCCCAAAAAATTTTCGGGACCAAATTGCCTTTCAATGAAAACTTCTAGAGCAAAAATGCCCATTAACCCTTTTTTGAAACAATGATATATTAAGACCATGGACTAGTATTTCATTACCGAGATGTTAGAATGAATTGAATGAGCCTAAACAGCTTGGTTTCTTTATAAGGCGTAGCAATTTCATCCTAAGGTCAAGTGCAATCTGGTTCAATCGATGATAATCAGAGTATCAAACTAATTGATCAAGTTCTGAATAGAAGTCAAGTGGTACATTCCCTTTATTTGTGGTATAATATTTTAAAATGAAGAAATGTGTTTGTTAGAAAGTCACGTCTTTATTAATTAAAAAACTTATGTGAAGGGTTGTGTATGGAGTTATAACACTAAAGATTACCAAGGTTATGCTCTTTTAATTTCTAAAAACACCTATAAAAATGTGTGGTACCTACTACTTGCATGGTGGGAGATTATGTTGGTTTTTGAGAAAACTCTACATACTATAAAGTTGTAATCCTTCATAGAAGAGTTATTTTAAATAATTATTGGTTATTGAAGTTATGTTGGTTCATGAGGGTTCATGAATCTAACATGTAGTTATTAGTTTTAATTGAAAAGGTATTGCTTCAAGAGGCACCACTTCAATGTATCACTTTATGGTTTATAAATATCATGTACCATCACTTCATTTGTGACATACGACACATTAGAAATAACACAATAACAATATATCAAACTTATTGCCTTTGTCCTTGAGTACACATAAAGATAAAGTCAAATTATCAATTTGTAAAAGTCATTGTTGTCTTGCGTGAATATTGGAAGTACAATTCATACTCAAGGTCTTCATTGTATCCGGCATAAAATTTGCTTGTCAATCCAACTTGCACTCGATAAGATAGGTATAGGTAGGGGTGGATTAAGCCTAAAGGAAAGTGTTGCCCACACTTTGAAGACATTGTGCACTACTTTCTTCTTCATCTTTTTTTTATACTCCTCACTCCTAAGAGATCCAGCCCTTCCAACAATATGCAAATTGGACGGGAAGACTCCTTGTTTGCATTGAATCCTACTTGGAACAATGCACTTGTTTTGTTTCACATTATTATCACAATATTGGAACATTGTTTGTAAGCAAAAGTTGTTGCTGGCTTGTCATAAATACCGGAGCTATGCTTAAAGAAGAGAAAGAAAAAGTTTTGGCCTTGAGATCATTGCAGAATGCAGACGCTCAAAATGTTTGTGTATTTATAAATCTATAATTTGAAGCAACACATCTTTGATGTCCCTGAACCACTCTGAGCTTTTATATAGCTCAACCATTGTATTTCATAGCAACGGTACTAGACTTGTCATTGACTGTTTGAAAGTTCTTCTTTGTCATTGGATGGATCGATTGCCTCGCAAGTAACTCTGTTTTCTTCAGCTAAGATTCAACCTCATTCTGAATTTATAGGAATTCAGCTTTGTGTTAGCCATCCATGTACACTCTAATATTCAACTTTTTTTTTTAATAATCCGTAAAGAGTTATTTTTGATATATTTGATATGGAAATGAATTAATTCTTTTTCTCTCAAATATGATCAACGTATTGAAGCTAGCTTCCGGGAACCAAAGGTAGTATGTTTAAATATGAAACCATATAAAGAAAATTGATCATCCGATGTTTTGAACTTTTGATCATCTAGTTACTGCCTCTATCACATATTTGGCTTTCTTTTTATACTCGCTACTCTTATTTTCCCTTCTTTTCTTTTTTCTACCATTGGATTAAGATCTCAACAGTTCAAATTTAACATATTATAAAAATATTAAGCCAAATCCACACTTTGACAGGACCATCTAACCGATATTATTATAAAAACTAAATCCTAGATTTAATATTCTCAAGTGATGCAAAGATTAAGCCACATCCTTTGTTGAAATCGTATACATTAAATTGCCCAACCACTATATGCCCTATAACAGCTGTCGTTGACATGTGCTTGACTTGTTACAAGCTCAGATCTAGGAAACTAGATGGATGAATTGCCTCGTGGATAACCTTGTTTCTCCGTCTAAAATCCAACAGTTTTCTGCAACAACATGAATTGAGCTTGTGTTGGCCTTCCATATACACTCTACAATTCCATGGACATTGTTTCTTTCATTACTGTCGTTTTTTGCATGCTTGTCCCTTCTTTCCAAGCTTCCATGGCAGTTGATTCCATCCTTCTGTCCAATTCCTCAGTGAGTGATAGCATGAGAATAGTTTCTAAAGGTGGAAGCTTTGAACTTGGTTTCTTCAGTCCTGGAAACTCTGGTAAACACTATCTGGGAATTTGGTACAAGAACATCCCAATTCAGACTGTAGTTTGGGTAGCAAACAGAGTCAACCCAATCAAGGATTCCTCTGTCACTGCCAACTTAACACTCAACACAACAGGCAGCCTTGTCCTCACCCAAAATGATACTGTTATTTGGTACTCAACTTCTCTGAAACAAGTGCAAAATCCAGTGGCTGAGCTCTTAGATTCTGGAAACTTTGTGGTAAGAGATGGGGAAGACAATAATCCAGAAGCCTATTTGTGGCAAAGCTTCGACTACCCAACTGACACACTGCTCTCAGGGATGAAATTGGGATGCGACCTGAAAGCAGGTTTAAATAGACGTCTAACATCTTGGAAGACTCCAGAAGATCCATCTCCAGGTGACTTTTCTATAACTGTAGACCCTCGTAACTATCTTGAATTATATATAATGAAAGGTGCCTCAAAGTTCTTCAGAACTGGACCTTGGAATGGCGTGAGATTTAGTGGCTCCCCAGAACTGGGATTTAGTGGCTCCCCAGAACTAACTCAAAATCATATTTTTGATTTCGGGTTCGTATCTACAAAGTATGACATATACTATTATTGGCTAAGCCCCAAGAATAGTTCTATTATCTCAAGGTATGTCATCAACCAAACTGAGGAAGCTCGGATTCGCTATGTGTGGTTGGAAGGTGAAGAAAATTGGGAGATTTATACTAAAAAGCCAAGTGACAATTGTGACCAATATAATCTGTGTGGACCAAATGGGAAATGTGTCATCACTGGATCACCCCCTTGCCAATGCCTAAAAGGGTTCACCCCCAAGTCCCCACAGAAATGGAGCTTAGTGGACTGGTCTGATGGATGAGTCCGCAATAAACCTCTAAACTGCTCTGAAAAACACACACACAAATTTATGAAATTGGAAGGACTGAAAGCTCCAGAAACGTTAACCACACATTCTTGGCTAGACAAGACAATGAATCTAGAGCAATGCAGATGGAAGTGCTCTGAAAATTGCTCTTGCACGGCCTATGCTAGTTCAGATATTAGAGGAGGAGGTAGTGGTTGTGCCTTATGGTTTGGTGATTTGATTGATATAAGATCTTTTGCATCTGGAGGACAGGATCTGTATGTTCGAATGCCTGCTTCAGAATTAGGTAAGGACTTCTATTTTCTGCATTATGAGCTACATTTTCATGCTTGAACTTTCACCCGAGTTTCTTAATGTATGAATCATTCAACTACGGTTATGCAGAATCTGGGAACAAGAAAAAGTTGATAATGATCGTTGCTATCCCCATTGCTGCGATTTTATGTACGGTTTTAGTTGGGGGCTATTCCATTTACAAAATCCGCAGGAAGAGGATTGGTAAAGTTCCTTGCTCCTATTTTTGAATTTCAACCAAACCCCACTGTTTTAGGTTTCTCCTTAGGAAAATAATGAGATAGTTACTATAATTAGATTTGCCATGTCCATATCTATTATTTGTAATTGTGGGTTGAGATTAAGATGGCTTACCATTTAGTAACATGAACTTCAAAATTCCTTCATCATCATCTTGTTTTGTATTTAATCCAGTCCTAGAATAAGTTAGTTAATTGCTGTAAGATGGGGACTTAGTGGGAAGTATATTCACACTACTATACTTGTGTTTATTTATCCTCACCCTGTACTTCTTAATTAGAATTTGATTTTCCACTTGCTACATTAGTCACTTATGTTTTCCATTGGCCTTTAGAACAATTATGCACACAGTCATCGTCTATCTTTTGCCCTTACACAGATTCTATGTTTTTTTCCAGAGAAATCCAAAAATGCACAAATTGAAATTCAAAGCAATGAAAGAGATGATCTAGATCTCCCACTGTTTGATCTTCCAACAATAGCACAAGCCACCGAAAACTTTCAAGAGAAGAACAAAATTGGACAAGGTGGATTTGGACCTGTATATTGGGTAATTCAATATTTGAGTCATTAACTTAGAATAATCAATTGTGTATTTTTTTTAAATAATACTATCTTAATACACTAAAAACTTTCAACATGCAGGGAAAATTATTAAATGGACAAGAAATTGCTGTGAAGAAGCTTTCGAGAATATCGGAATTAGGATTGATTGAATTCAAAAATGAAGTAAAATTTATCGCAAAACTTCAGCATCGGAATCTTGTAAAACTTCTTGGTTGCTGCATTGAAGACCAAGAAAAGTTGTTGGTATATGAGCACATGCCAAATAGAAGTTTGGACTTCTTCATTTTTGGTACGAACATAAGAAATTTTATAGTTGCTCACATGAAGTGTTTCAATATTGATAGATAAACTGTTATGTATGACACTTAAAATGTGAATTAATAATTCTGACAAGAGAAATAATTTTCTCTTTTATGCTAATATAGATGAAGCCAAAAGGAAATTGTTGGATTGGTTTAAGCGCTTCGACATTATTATTGGAATTGGTCGAGGTCTTTTATATCTTCACCAAGATTCAAGGTTACGAATAATACATAGGGATTTGAAAGCAAGTAACGTTTTACTTGATGACAAGTTGATCCCAAAAATATCAGATTTTGGGCTAGCTAAGAATTTTGGAGAAGAGGAAATAGAAGGCAATACAAAAAGAGTAGTGGGCACTTAGTAAGTTTTTTTTACCTAATCTTACTTTCAGCTAATTTTGCACCTTTCCTTGTCTAATTTGTTCTAATTTTCTCATTGATATTTTTATAGTGGGTATATGGCTCCTGAATATGCAGCAGATGGGCTATATTCAATGAAATCTGATATGTTTAGTTTTGGTATATTAGTGCTAGAAATTATTTGTGGAAAGAAAAATAAAGGATTTTATGTAGAAGACTCCACGCACAACCTTGCTAGTCACGTGAGTACTTTAGATGCATTGTTGTAAACTTTTTTAAATGTCAATCTAAAATGTAATAATTGATATATAAGATGTATGTTTCAGGCATGGTTACTATGGAATGAAGGGAAAGTTTTGGAATTGATTGATAAGAACATAGAGGACACGTGCAATGCATCAGAAGTATTAAGGTGCATTCATGTGAGTCTGTTGTGTGTGCAACAGAATCCAGATGATAGACCCACCATAGGATCTGCAATGTTGATGCTGGAAAGTGAAGTTGCACTCCCTGAACCTAAGCAGCCTGGTTTCTTTCATGGCATGGGCTCACTCAAAGTGCATACTTCTAGCTCAAGTCAGAAGGAATGTAGCTCAACCAATGAAATGACTGTGAGCTTACTTGATGCCAGATGAATTTGACAGTTGGGGCTGTAAGTTTAATGCAAATATTCTTTAGAATGTACACATACATAAATTGATTATTGTTTGTAGATTATCTTAGGGAGTTTCTATTGTTGTAGAAACTGTTGTTGCAGAATTGAGTAGAATCTGGGCTAATGATGTTGAAGAAAAAAAGTTTTTCCATCTCATTGCTCAGATGTTTTCATTGTACCTACTTTCATGAGAAGGAATATACTCCGGTCCTGATTATAGGACAACATTTAAGAGTTTATTACTTTATTTTGATCCTAATTCTAGGACAATATTCTAATTTTTGTCAACTTCTTCTTAAAATACCTCTATTGATATTTTCTCAATAGTAATTAAACATAATAATATACCTATATATTTTATAAAGTAAGGAATACTTGTAACTCATTAATATCACATACACCTTAATTCTACTTTTTTTTAATAAAATAATTTTGAGCATAGTGTCAGAAAATATTATGAGTATATTGTTAGAAAAATAGGAAAATAAATACAATTATAGAATAATATATGAAAACATACCCCCAACCCAAGGATTAAACAGACTCGGCTATATTTAAAATAGGGTTAGGAATCAACGTCAACAGTCAACAAAGTATTTTTTTTGGGTGAATAACTATCAATAAAATATTAAATCCTTAGATGCCCAACAGCAATAGAAAACAAAATACTACTAAATGAGCATGTGGCATTAATGTGTAATCAGCAAAATAATTTCATAATCCCTCATATATATATATATATATATAAATGAGAGATTATGTGAAATCAGCCAAGGAATTGAAGTGCAGAATTTATATAAGGGCATCTTAAAAAAATGAGTAAAATTAACTAATTTAATTCCTATTTTTAATCCCTCCTACTTCTATTAAAAGAAAACGGTGTGGAGTAGTTTACAATTGTCTTGGTCTTACTCCTTTCTTCATATTTTGTGTCTGAATTTTTTCATATTTGCATCTACGGCACTCTGTATACATCCGGAAACAATCCCTTTTTAATTTGATCCACACATAATTTAGGGGACTAAATTATTATTATTATTTTTTATAAAAAAAGTATATAAAGGTTTTTTTTTTGCTCAATAGTAGTAGTAGTTCGGTTACATTATCTGCAAATATACTATAACGGATAATATGAAGGTTTCCTTACTGAAATTTATTTTCACTTATTCGAATAAATAAATACATACAGGTCTCATATTAAAAACCTTTTGTTGATATTGCAATTTTATAAAAAAATAAAAATAAACATGCATGTTCCTGGAAAGTCGAACTGAATACTAGTAGTATTTAAGTTATGGGGGACGTTGACGTTGAGGGGGATGGATTCAGAAACGAAACAGAGCCGTCAGATGATGTCAACGCTCCGGACTGCCCATGAGAGAAATCAAGTTGACACTCAAAAAAAAAAAAAAAAAAAAGAATGCTCTAATCAGTAATCACCCTCCTATTTTATCTTAATTATATAGTCATCCTCTCCATTTTCAAAACATAAACTTAAGTCCAAACCTTTAACTCCGTTAAGAGTATTCTGAAAAGATTCTAAAAAATATGTTTTTAAATTAAAATTTGTATAAGAATAAAATTTATTTATTATATAGTTTATTATATTTGATAACAAATGAGTTTGATATATATTTTTTAGTGATTTAAGAAACTAAAAATAAATAAATTCAATAAATATGGTGAAAATTTAAAATTATAAATTTCATAATCTCAAACCGCTAATTTTTTAACATATTAGAAATTTAAAAAATCTATTAGAATTAAGGTTTGGTGGTATAATTTTTTTTGGCCATATAGATATCTCTCCGTTTATAATATAGAGCACTTCAACTATATCACAGGAAATAAGAATAGAGCCTTGAAAACAGGTCGACCCGTTTAGGCCTTGAATTTACAAGGCTTAGGCTTAAAATTTTTGCCTCAAAAGTGAAAAAGGATCTAAAAGGGCTAGCCACGTATGACCGAAGATCTAAAAGGGTCGACCTTGTATGATCAAGGGGCGACCTTTTTAGGCCCGTATGTTTTTTAAAAATAATAATATTATTGATTATTTATAATTTGTTGATAATGTTATAAATATTTAGTTGTTATTATCTTTTTTAGAATTAAGTTTCATAAAAGCATATTGTATTAAGAATTTTAAAAATTTAAAACTTATATGAGATATTTCTTATTTTCTAAGTATTCTTACTAATTTTGTATTCTTAAACTTATTTTCTAGTGATTGTTTTGTTCATATCTTGTCTTGTTTATTTTGTTGGCTACTTACAATTTTAAGACATATTTATAAGAAGTACTTTTAATTTTATTAAGTCTTCTCATCAATTCTTTGTAATTGTGGTATGTGGACAATAGTTTATTTTTTATTATGACTTAGTGAATATGTTTATTTGTTGCATGATTTATGTTGTTTAGACGTTAATATTAACAACATTTATTTGTTAAATTAAAACTTTAATGTATATAATTTAGTAATCATCTTTCTTTGAAAAAATGAAGAACAAATAGTTAAAATTTAGAAAAATGACTTCGAGCCCTGCAAGGCCAGCATTGGCTCGTAGCTCATGGGTTGGCTCTTAAAAAACATATGTTTTTCTTACTCCGGGTAGGCTCTAGCGTTTAAGTGCCATTGATTCCCAACTTTGATTAAGAAATGATAATTAAGTAATTTAATATGTCTTAAAATGTAATGTTTTTTTTTTCACTTCTACCATTCTTGAGAAATGTATTTAATTGTATTGAGAATGTTATTTTAGAAAGAGAGGAGATATAATTAGTAGACAAAGTTGGGAAGTTAATATTAATCACAAGGGTAAAACAGGAAAAAACAGCAATTAAACTGGAGGTGACATATATTATGGACCATGTCTTTCTTTTATAAATGTCCTATATTGTGGACATGAGGGAGTAAATATATGTTTAAATAATTCTAATGTTAAAGTGGGGCACTTTGGTAAAACAAAAGTCTAAAAGTTAAACTTAACGATCAATTAATAGTTTGAGTGGATGAAAATAGAATACCAAAATATAGTAACTGTTTGTGTAATATAAGTTTTAATTTTTTAAAAAATTGATATGGGTTTTTAAATTAGGGGATAATATATTGTTACTACCATTTTTTGTCACTACCACTTTTCATCGTTGGATCAAAATCTCAATAGGAGAGAGAAATGATAAAGGTAAATGAAATTATGATCCAACGGTGAAAAAGTGGTAGTGACATTATTGGTAGTGACAAAAAATAGTATTGACAATATCTTATTCCTTAAACAAGCAGAACATCCCCCCGCGCGATGCGCGATGCAACAGGTAAGTAAACTTATAGGGCATATTGACCATACATTTATTGAAATGTTCAAGCAATATCTCAATTATCTCTCTAAATATTTGGCAACGTATGTAGAAGCTCAAAAGCAACAAAATAATATCAACATGCTAGCCATTATATTACATAAACATTCATATATATAAAATAAACATCCAATATCTCAATTATCTCTCCAAATATTTCTAAAGATTTCCTTGTAAATGACATTGGTAGTTGTACATTTTCCTTGGTTTTTCCTATCTTGTATAAGAATCTTCAAACCTACAATATTGTTATGATCAATGAAAGAATTTTTATACCTGGCAAAGCTTCTCAAATGTTGCATTGGCATACTTTAATTTTGCCATTTAAATTGCATCTCGATAATCTATACCAAAGAACCTACAAAAGAATTCTTGAGGCTAGTCAATAAGAGGATATTGGCACATTTGAGAACTCTTTTTAAACCTCATAGATTAAGAGAGTTAATGAGTTAGGAAGAACTCACCTTCAATACTTTTTTCTAAGCTTCCAGTCTTCTTCAAGAGTTGATAATAATAAGGCTTGCAGTGTAAAACACCCTCAAATGAACAATAATTACTCAGCTGCACAGGTCCAAAAGGTAATGAGGATATAGCAACACAATCAAGCAATCCAAAAGAATCATCTGATCTAAAACACACAATCTTCCCGCATTTCCAAATATTCTGAAAAGAATCAGAAAGTTGTCGAGAGTTAAACCATAAAGAGCTTCGCTTACTCCAATGTAAGATGTGAATGAATCATGTTGCATATTCTAACCTTGGGTAGTGACAAAAAATAGTATTGACAATATCTTATTCCTTAAATTAGAGGTCCATAATTTTTTTTTTTTTTTTTAAGTAGTTTTACCTTAAAAAATAAATGCGTTATTCATTTTTCAAAATCAAGGTGAAAATCGTCCAATAAAATGACGCGTGTGGTAGCGCCGCGTAATTACCAAGTACCGCCTGGTGACACCTTACCGAGTCGTTTGAATACAAAACTGCAGAATAAAGTTCCTCCTCCTTGGCTCGCTTTCCATGGACCTTCTTGCTCGCTTCACTATCTTCTCTTGTTTCCTTCTTCCCATCCTCCACCCTTCCCTTGCTCTTGATTCTCTTCGCCAGTCGCAGTTCATCAGCGACAATGGAACCACCTTGGTTTCCAAATATGGCACCTTTCAACTCGGTTTCTTCACTCCCGGTACTTCCCACAGACGTTACCTTGGCATTTGGTACAAGAACATCCCGGTTCCAACCGCCTCAACCCAATCAACGATTCATCTGTTACCTTAACCATGACCACTTCAGGCAACCTTGTCCTGTCCCAAAACAACACTGGTCTTTGGTCTACAAATTCCACAACGCAAGCGCAGAGCCCAACCGCCCGGTTCTTGGATTCTGGAAATCTGGTGGACTGGTGGTGATAGATGAGGACGGAGCTGGCCCAGAGGCTTATTTATGGCAGAGCTTTGACTATCCGACTGATACGTTATTGCCAGGTATGAAATACGTATGAGACTTAAAAACTGGTAGGCAATGGAATTTAACTGCTTGGAAGAGCCCAGATGATCCGTCTCCTGGTGAATTAACTAGTGCTGTGGTTCTCTATAACTATCCCGATTCGTTTATAATGAAGGGAACCAAAAAACTTTACCGATTTGGACCTTGGAATGGCGTTCGTGGGAGTGGTGGTCCTGAAACAAAGCCCAACCCCGTTTTTGATTACACCTTCGTTGACAATAAGGACGGGTACTACTACATGGACCTTATCAATAATAATTCTGAGTTGACAAGATTGGTGTTGAACGAAACAGACTCTGCTCGCTATCGATATGTATGGCTAGAAAATATCGAAACATGGCAAATTTATTCGACCAAGCCAATAGATTACTGCGATACTTATGGCCTCTGTGGACCAAATGGGAATTGTATCATTTCTGAATCGCCTGTATGCCGATGCTTAAAAGGTTTTACGCCTAAGTCACCACAAGATTGGAATTCGGTGGACTGGACTGAAGGATGTGTGCGAAATAAACCTCTGAACTGCTCCGAGAAATACAAAGATGGGTTCATTAAATTGACGGGCATGAAGGTGCCTGACACCACTCTGTCTTGGCTTGATCGGACAATGAAACTAGAGCAATGCAGGCGCAAGTGCTTGGAGAATTGTTCTTGCACGGCCCATACTAATTCAGATATTAGAGGGGGAGGTAGTGGTTGTGCCTTATGGTTTGGTGATCTAATTGATGTCAGATACTACGATTCTGGGGGGCAAGATCTGTATGTTCGAATGGATGCTTCAGAATTAGGTAAAGATTCCTCATTCTCCTTACAATGTTCGTTTTCATATTTGAATATTCGAGTTACCACTTTCAATTTGAGTGATTAAATATGATTGCAGAATCTGAGACTAACAAGAAGGTGATACTGATCGTTACTATTACCATTGGTGCAATTTTGGGTATGCTTCTTGTTGGGGGCTTTATCTTCTACAGAGTCCGCAGAAACAGGAAAGGTAATGTTCTTATTTGTCGTTAAGTTCCAGCGTTTTTGGTTTCTTACCAGAGCTCTGATGGTGTTATGAACCCGTACGGCAAGAACATCTACGTATTATCTCTTATTTATTTAAATGGTGCTGAAGAACTTGTGAAGTAAAAGTCAATAAAGTTATGCATGCATGTATGTATGTTAGGCCGAGGACTAATTAATAAGGTAGCATACCGTTTAGCACCTGAACAGAGGACTTCATTCACAATCTTCTTGTTATGCATTTTTTCCTGTTCTAGGAATAAGTATATTGTTAGACAATCAAGTTAAATTAGGATGTTATTCACTCTACTGGCATTAGTGTTGATTTATCCTTACCTCTACATATTTAAACTTACAGTTGCATGATTTCAATCTTAGGTGACATCAAAATTAGTAGAGTGAGAATTGGTGCTTCAATTGTTTTCCATTTTAACAAGTTTACCAATATTGATTGCTTTTCAATTTTTCCCTTCTTGGACATAAAGTTAATACTTTCCTATCATGCTTTCAGCTAACTCAGAAGTTGTAAAACATGATATTCAATACGAAGAGAGTCCACAGGATGATCTAGATCTCCCCTTGTTTGATCTTGCCACAATAGTAAATGCCACTAATAACTTCTCCAAGAAGAACAAACTCGGAGAGGGTGGATTTGGACCTGTATATTGGGTAATTTAACATTTGAATTAGAGACTAGGAACAATAAGAAATGAGTAATATGAATATTATCATAATATGCCGTTAAGTGTCCACCAGCAGGGAAAATTATTCAATGGACAAGAAATTGCAGTGAAGAGGCTTTCAATAAAATCAAGACAAGGATTGGTGGAGTTTAAAAATAAAGTAAAATTTATTGCGAAGCTCCAACTTCAAAATTTGGTGAAACTTCTCGGTTGTTGCATCCAAGAAGAAGAAAAAATATTCGTGTATGAATACATGCCCAATAGAAGTTTGAACTCCTTCATTTTTAGTATAAATTCAGTGAGCTTTTCAATTGCATGGACCATTTGTGTCAATAATGTAGCAACTTGCCAATTTTAAATTAAGAAGATATATTTTCACTTGCATTACACAAAGTTTTGAGATGAATCACATAGTTTAAGTCTTATGAACAATACACCTTATTTAAGTTTTGATGTGATATATTGATGATTCTGTTCAACTAACATGTTTACTTTTTACTCTTAACAGATAAAGCCAAAGGAGAGTTGTTAGATTGGCCTAGTCGTTTCCATATTATTATGGGAATCAGTAGAGGTCTCATGTATCTTCATCAGGATTCAAGATTAAGAATTATCCCTAGAGATTTAAAAGCAAGTAATATTTTACTTGATGACAAGTTCATTCCAAAATTATCAAATTTTGGGTTAGCTAAAACTTTTGAAGAAGAAAATAGAAGGCAAAACGAATAAAGTAGTGGGGACTTAGTAAGTTTCTTATTCAAGTCGTACTTTAAAACTATCATGCTCAACCATCTCCTATCTTCATTGACTGTTTTATTCTATATTTCTGAATGGATATTCTATAGCGGATATATGGCACCAGAATATGCTGCAGATGGGCTATATTCAGTGAAATATGACATCTTCAGTTATGAGATGTTAGTGTTAGAAATTTTATGTGGAAAGAAAAATAGAGGGTTTTATGTAGAAGACTTCAAGCACAACCTTATTGGTCATGTGAGTGGTTGAAATACAATATTCAAACCTTTCTTTGTCATTTTTTTTTTTTTAAAAAAAAAAAAAAAATTATTTCGTGTCGAATTGAAATGGCATAACTAATGACTCATTTTCTGTGAGTTTCAGGCATGGATACTGTGGAATGAAGGAAGGGTTTTAGAATTGATTGATAAGAATCTAGAGGACACGTGCAATGTATCAGAAGTATTAAGGTGCATTCATGTGAGTCTTTTGTGTGTGCAACAAAATCCAGAAGATAGACCCACCATAGCATCTGCGGTTGTGATCTTGGAAAGTGAAATAGGACTTCCTAAGCCTAAAGAGCCAGGTTTTTTTCATGGAATGGGTTCAGTTCAACCACTTGCTTTTAACTCAAATCAGAACGAACGTAGCTCAACCAATGAAATGACAATGAGCTAATTTGAAGCCAGATGAATGAATTTTGATTATGTTGTGCAGTATTATGTATAGTGTAAATATGCGTCAGAAGGTACAAATATAGTGTAAATATGGTGATTGGCTTAGGGGTGACTATTAATGTGGAAACTATTACTGCAGAATCGAGTAGCACGTGGAATGGGATTGAGAGCAATTGCAGATATTGAATATTGGCTCATAGGGAATTAAGAATGGAGGTGGCAGCACAAGAAATAGATAAACAAATTGAAGAAACTTTCATCTCGTGGCAGAGTAAAAAATGTGGTACTGTAACAAGCTAAATTGATCCACTTTTCTTTTAGATATTACTGTATACAATTAGTCTATGTACATTTTTTATCAGTTCTATCTTTTCCATCATTTCTTTTTTCCTCGGGTAGATATAACACGATGGTTGGTGATATATTACCTTAATTGTTGAACCTCACTTTAACAGGAAGCTTGAGGTATGAATTCACAATTGTTCATTTCTTAAATATGTATCTGTGAGTGTTCTGTCTCTGAGTTCTGTCAAATTCTCCTATATCAGATGGGTACTCTAACTGCATGGCCGCGGGAAAGAAGGAACTGAAATAACTTTTTTTCCCCTTTGTATATAAGATATTCTAATACGATGAAGTTTTTAGGACCTTAAAATATCCAAGGCATGGAAGCAAAATATCATGAAGTGACTACCAACCCTCGGGACCACATTTTTTTAAAATAGAAAATCTTATTTATATATTTTGACGAGTTGGCAACACGCATTTATTGGAAAGGCTCATAGATCTTACAGTACACCAAAAGGTGAATCCTCAAATATTAAGGTTATTCAGAATTTTACAAGTTAATTACTCATATTACATATGGTTCATGCTATATTGATAAACTACTACAATTGCATTACATGCAACTTAATAACTAAATACTGTGTATCTAACTCCAACAAACTGTATCGAACCATGTAACGATTATGTATTAGCTTACAAATGCAGGGATAGGGTGACCTGTTATAGTCCCGTGTAAGGACTGACCTCCCAGAGCCAGTTTAAAATCTTTCAAATTGACTTAAGCTTGACCTTTTAAACTACTATTCTTCTTCTTACAGACTAAAATGAAAAACTTCAGAGATTTCTCTTGTATCATTTTTGAGGTCATTGTACCAACCACCTTGCAAGTGACAATAACCTTGATTAATTAGTAATTACCTTATGTACTAAGGCAACTAAAATTCCACCCATATTTGTTGTGAGTAATTACAATGCTGAGGACAAGATCTCAAGCTTGATTATATATCTTGAATGGAACGCGTCCCACAAAACACCATCTCAACTCATTCTGCATCACTAGAAACTTCATGGACATCCTTTCTTTCATCACTGTCTTTGCTTCCATACTTGTCCTTTCTCTTCAAGCTTCCATGGCAGTTAATTCCATCCTCAAGACTGATCTCTCAGCGAGTGATGGCATGTCATTAGTTTCAAAAGGTGGAACCTTTAAACTTGGTTTCTTCAGACCTGGAAACTCCAAGAAACACTATCTGGGAATTTGGTACCCGAACATCCCAGTTCAGACAGTAGTTTTGGTTGCAAACAGAGTCAACCCAATCAATGATTCCTCTGCAGCCTCCTTAACACTTGACAACACTGGTCGCCTTGTCATTATCCAGAATGACACTGTCCTATGGAACTCCACTTTGCAGAAACAAGTGCAGAATCCGGTGGCCGAGCTCTTAGATTCTGGGAATCTTGTGGTAAGAGATGAAGGAGAAGCAAACCAAGAAGAAGCCTATTTGTGGCAAAGCTTTGACTACCCATCTGACACAGTGCTGGCAGGGATGAAGTTGGGATGTGACCTCAGAAATGGTCTGAATAGGCGTATAACCGCTTGGAAGAGTCCGGAAGATCCATCTCCAGGTGACTTTTCATTTGCTCTAGAGTTAAACATGTATCCTGAGTTTTATATGAAGAAAGGAGATAAAAAATACTACAGAACTGGACCATGGAATGGCCTGCATCCAAGTGGTGAACCAGAAATAAAGCCCAATCCTCTTTTCTATTTCAACTTTGTCTCCAATAAAGATGAGGTCTACTACATGTATCAACTCAGGAATCCTTCTGTGATCACAAGAGCAGTCATGAACCAAACTGATTATAAACGTTATCGCTATGTGTGGGGGGAAGTTGATAAAAGTTGGAAGCTTTTTATAGGAAAGCCAAGTGACTACTGTGACGACTATGGCCTCTGTGGACCTAATGGAAAATGTGTCATTACTGAATCACCAGTGTGCCAGTGTTTAAAAGGGTTCACGCCTATGTCACCACAGAATTGGAATTCAGGTGAGTGGTCTGATGGATGTGTCCGTAATAAACCTCTGAATTGCTCTGAAAAACACATAGATGGATTTATCAAACTGGAGGGATTGAAGGTGCCAGATACTTCACAAACATGGCTTGATGAGAGTATGAATCTAAAACAATGCAGAGAGAAGTGTTTGCATGATTGTTCTTGTCAGGCCTATACTAACTCAGACATCAGAGGGGCTGGTAGTGGTTGTGTACTGTGGTTTCGTGATCTCATTGACATCAGAGGGTTTCCTGGTGGTGGGCAAGATCTGTATGTTCGATTGGTTGCTTCAGAATTGGGTAAGGACTTAACTTTGCCAAGTAATCCTCCGGTACTATGTTAGTCTTCTCAATAAGGGTCCATTTCCTGTAATTTATGATTTAATCATTGCTTTTCTGTTTGATCAATTTCAATGAAGAGTCGAAAAAGAAGGCGGCAGCGGCAGGAAGTTGATCATAATAGTTGCTACCTCCATCTCCGTCACTGCAATTTCTGGATTACTTTTAGTTGCATGCTGCTTTTTTATTCATAAACTCAATAGAAACAAGAATGGTAAAGTCACTCTCTCAAGAATTATATGTTATTTTAACTACAATTGATTTTATTGTTTATTATTTGAATATACTGATTGCTCCCAAAATATTTAATTGCTGATGTGAAACCTGCTTTATTCCTACCAGACGTGTATTTATCTGTTTTTCTTTTTTGACAAAGCAGACGTATATTTATCTACATTCATTGATTCTAGAGCTTGTAAAAGAAGTTGAATTGATCATTTTTTTTTTTTCATTTTGCAAGAGGAATCAAAACATGTATTAGACGAAAATGGTGAAGGGCAAGAAGACGACCTTGATCTCCCATTATTTGACATGTCAACCATAGTGATTGCCACTGACAACTTCTCAGTTAACAACAAGGTGGGAGAAGGAGGTTTCGGACCTGTATACAAGGTAAATCTAAAAGGTTTGGGATAAGTACAAATCAGGAACTGCACCATAACTTCATGAAGAGAATAAACATATATACTGATAGCTTTCACACACACATATGAATGAACATGCAGGGAATAATAAATGGGCAAGAAATTGCTGTGAAAAAGCTTTCAAGGAGTTCAGCACAAGGAACATTTGAGTTTAAAAATGAAGTGAAATTAATTGCAAAACTCCCGCACCGAAACCTTGTAAAACTTTTGGGCTGTTGCATTCATGGACAAGAGAAGATGTTGGTATATGAATTTATGCCAAATGGCAGCCTGGACTCCTTCATTTTTGGTATGGCATTATATACTGTACAACAATGTGCTGATTTACATGTTTTGAGTTCACTTGACAGCTGATGACATAAATTTTTGAAAATTGATTCACTGATTTTGATGGAACAGACAACAACAAAAGTAAAGTGCTAAATTGGTCCCAGTGCTTTCAAATCATATGCGGAATTGCTCGAGGCCTTTTATATCTCCATCAAGATTCTAGATTAAGAATCATTCATCGAGATCTTAAAGCAAGTAATATCTTACTTGATAACAAGCTAAACCCAAAGATATCTGATTTTGGAATGGCTAGGATTTTTGGTACAGACCAAATTGAAGGAAATACAAATAGAATTGTAGGAACTTAGTAAGCATTATACTCTTTCACCTTTCATTATTCATAGCATGCTTATATTATTGTTATGAACAATCTCTCTTATAATTGTCTTGCAGTGGTTATATGGCACCAGAATATGCTGCTGATGGACAGTATTCAGAAAAATCTGATGTTTTCAGCTTTGGTATTCTGTCGTTGGAGATAATAGCTGGAAAAAAAAAATCGGTTTTATCATGCAAACCACACCTATAACCTTATTAGTTTTGTAAGTAATCAAAATACATAAATCACCTACTTATGTTATAGTTTGTTAAACTGAACTACTACAGCATGATGATTTTTTTTTTTGGGTGAAGGAGCAATTTTACACATTTAACTTTTTGTCAGGGAAATACAAAGACAATGACCTTTTTTCTCGGGAAAGAAAATATACACGACGTTACGTTTTGGGAGTGCGTAAAGACTACTAGTAGTTAGTTGACCAAACGATCAATGTTAACTTAGATGGAAGTGAACAGTAACGTGGGTGAAATTACACTTTTGCCCTTAGTTTTAGGTGAAATTACCCTTTTGCCCTTAGTTTTAAATATTAAAAATAAAGAATTTTTAATGAACTACCATGTCATCGGTGGTTTTAATGTTGGGAAGTGAGATTGAATTGGGTGCACCTGAGCAACCTGGTTTCTTTGTTAAAAGGATTCCAATTGAAGCATTTTCTTCCGCCACTCAAACGGAATCTGGATCAACCAATGAAATAATCATTTCTCAGTTGGAAGCACGTTGATAACCAAAATATCTAAGATCTTACTGTGTTTTAACTTCTCAAGTTACGTGTTTACGTTTATGCTGAACTTTTGATTAAGAATTACTCTATAATCCTTGGGCTTTTCAAAATCAAATCATTTCAAGTCAGCTTTTGAATTAATGAACTCTCCTGCCTAACCGAGTTAGGTGGGCGCTCGTTGATTGTTGTTGCCTCCGTCAGATGACACCAAAGCTTCAGATTGCGTCTCTGTCTTCTCAATTGATTCACCAACGACTTTGAATTAATAGAGCTACACGGGAATATCCAACTGAACAAGTTTGACTTTAAAAATGCAACTTGAAAAACATTAACAGTATTTTCAAACATATAACCTATAAACAAATCGACAGCAACAATAAATATACGAGAAATTAGGTTTTAATTAAAAAATTCATCAGCAAGGCAGACCGTACTCCAGAAGCGTCGCGGGCACTCCATTGAATTCTGACATTTCCAACCTTGCTTTGCCAAGTCAAAGTGAAACACAGAATTCCACGAATAAATTGCTAAATAAATCAATCTAACGTTTTTCTAACACAAGGAGTAAAGCAACAAATGATGTTAAATCAGCATCTTTGTCTCCGTACTACTTCGTAACAGTACCAACTTATGCTTTTCTGACATTCTCATTTCAGCTATCAATGTCCAGAAAAAAGCTACTTCTGACGCTTCGGCCTAATTCCACTATTCATGGGCCTTCTTCCTTGCTTGAGCATCTTCTTTCTTTTCATTCTTCCCATCCTCCATCCTTCCCTGGCACTTGATTCCCTTCGCCAGTCGCAGTTCATCAGCGACAACGGAACCACCTTGGTTTCCAACGATGGTACCTTTGAACTTGGTCTCTTCACTCCTGGTACTTCCAACAAACGTTACCTTGGCATTTGGTACAAGAACATCCCGGTTCAAACCGTTGTCTGGGTCGCAAACCGCCTCAACCCAATCAACGATTCCTCTGTTACCTTAACTATGACCACTTCTGGCGATCTTGTTCTGTCCCAAAACAACACTGTTCTCTGGTCTACAAATTCCACTTCCAAGGCACAGAGTCCGATCGCCCGGCTCTTGGACACTGGAAATCTTGTGGTGATGGATGAGAACGAAGCAGAGCCAGACGCTTATTTGTGGCAAAGCTTTGACTATCCTTGTGATACGTTATTGCCAGGTATGAAATATGGGTGGGACTTAAAAACTGGTTGGCAATGGAACTTAACAGCGTGGAAGAGCCCTGATGATCCATCTCCTGGCGATTTGACTAGCGTTGAAGTGCTCCATAGCTATCCCGATTCGTATATGATGAAGGGAAACAAAAAGTTCTATCGATTTGGACCATGGAATGGCGATCATGGGAGTGGTGGTCCTGAAATAAAGCCCAACCCTGTTTTTCAATTCATCTTTGTCAACAATGAGAGTGGGATCTATTACACGGACGTTTGGAATAACAATTCTGTATTGACAAGATTGGTGTTGAACCAAACAGAATCTACCCGGTATCGTTATGTGTGGCTGGAAAATATCAAAACATGGCAAATTTATTCGACCAAGCCTGTAGATTACTGCGATACTTACGGCCTCTGTGGCCAAAATGGGAATTGTATCATTTCTGAATCGCCTGTTTGTCGATGCTTAAAAGGTTTCTCGCCTAAGTCCCCACAGGATTGGAATTCGGTGGACTGGACTAAAGGATGTGTGCGAAATAAACCTCTGAACTGCTCCGAGAAATATAAAGATGGGTTCACTAAATTGACGGGCATGAAGGTTCCAGACACTACGCAAACTTGGCTTGACAAGACAATGAATCTAGAGCAATGCAGGCGCAAGTGCTTGGAGAATTGTTCTTGCACGGCCTATACTAATTCAGATGTCAGAGGGGGAGGTAGTGGTTGTGCCTTATGGTTTGGTGATCTAATTGATGTCAGATACTACGCTTCTGGGGGCCAAGATCTGTATGTTCGAATGGATGCTTCAGAATTAGGTAAAGACTTCTATTTTCTGATTTATATGTTCATGTCCATGTTTTACAGTATTCTACTTCACCTTAGTTTCTTAAAGTTTGAATGATTTCAACCACGATTTCAGAATCAGGGAAGAAAAAGAAGTTGACAATGATTGTTACTATCACTGTTGGTGCTATATTTGGTCTGCTTTTAGTTGGGAGCTATATCTTCTACAGAGTCCGCAGAAACAGGATTGGTAAGAGTTACGTTACTTGCTCCTATTTTCTTCATGTTGCAAAGTTTCAGGTTTCTTCCTACAACTGCGAAGATTATTTTGAACTCATACGGCATGGCTGGCTATGTGATGCTAAAATCTTGTCAAGTAAACTTTAACTATAGGGACATAGATTATATATGAATTTCTGTAATTAAGATAGCATTTTGACAAAATACAGGCTTGACAGTATAGTTATTTAAAATAAAAAACGTTAATGTTTTTCTACCATGCTTTCAGCTAAATCACAAGATGTAAGAGATGATATTCCATACCGTGAGAGTCCAGATGATAATCTAGATCTCCCCCTATTTGATCTGGCAGCAATAACAAGTGTCACTGATAAGTTCTCGAACAAGAATAAGATCGGAGAAGGTGGATTTGGGCCTGTTTATTGGGTAATGCAACATTTGAAATATAAACTATGAACAATCTGCGAAAAGCATAATAAATACTCCCTTCGGTCCTAATTATATGAGCACTTTCTTAGTACAATTTACACTATGAAAGTGCTCCTATAATTAGGACCGGAGGTAGTATTACTGTATAATGGTATTCTCACAAATAGTACATGCATGCAGGGAAAATTATCGAATGGACAAGAAATTGCAGTGAAGAGGCTTTCTATAAAATCAAGACAAGGGCTGGTGGAGTTTAAAAATGAAGTAAAATTTATTGCAAAACTCCAACATCGAAATCTAGTGAAACTTCTCGGCTGTTGCATCCATGAGGAAGAAAAAATGTTGGTGTATGAATACATGCCAAATAAAAGTTTGGACTCCTTCATTTTTGGTATAAATTTAATACAGTTTTTAATTACATGGATTATCCTAGTTTCAGTAATGATAAAGAAGCAGTTTATGGATTTTGAATTATTAATTCTCATCATAGATAATGTTTGTTTGTTTTTATGTTTATAGATGAAACCAAAGGAAAGTGGTTAGATTGGTCTAAACGCTTTAACATTATTTTGGGAATCGGTAGAGGTCTTATGTATCTTCATCAAGATTCAAGACTGAGAATTATTCATAGAGATCTAAAAGCAAGTAATATTTTACTTGATGACAAGATGGTGCCAAAAATATCTGATTTTGGGCTTGCTAAAACTTTTGTAGAGGAACAAACAGAAGGCAATACCAATAGAGTAGTCGGAACTTAGTAAGTCTTTTGTGTAACTATTACTTTGAAGTTATCATGTTCCAAACTTTCCATATCTTCTTTAATTGTTAAATTCTAAACTTTGAATGGATATTCGTAGTGGATATATGGCGCGGAATATCTTTCGGATGGGTTATATTCGGTGAAATCGATGTTTTTAGTTATGGCATATTAGTATTAGAGATTATATGTGGAAAAAAAAATAGAGGGTTTTATTTCGAAGACTCTAAGCATAATCTTATTGGTCATGTGAGTATTCCATTTATACTTTTATAACTTTTTATTTTATTTTTGCCCAATTGAAATGGGATAACTGATAAGCAAGTTGATTGTTTCAGGCATGGATACTGTGGAAAGAAGAAAGTGTCTTAGAATTGATTGACAAGAACATAGAGGAGACTTGCAATGTATCAGAAATATTAAGATGCATTCATGTGAGTTTATTGTGTGTGCAGCAACATCCAGAGAATAGGCCCACCATAGCATCAGCAGTGTTGATGTTGGAAAGTGAAGTTGAACTTCCTGAGCCTAAACAGCCTGGTTTCTTTCAAGGAAAGGATTTAGTTCAACCGCATACTTCCAACTCATCATGTCAAAAGCAAAGTAGCTCAACCAATGAAGTCTCAATGAGCTTGTTTGAACCCAGATGAATTTGATCATGTTTTACCTATGTATACTATATTCGAACCTATGGTGAGGAAACTGTACCTCTCAACCAACCAACATGACACCCGAACATTGACAAATTTGATCATGTTAAGTAGCAAATTTACTAGAGTTATGCTTTAGAAGTGAAATTTCATACATTTTTGGGTTATTTGAAATTAAATTGCAACAATTAGGATGGAGTGAAATTTTCCCCCTTTTAATTTATTTAATTTTGTATTATTAAATAAATAATAAATTATACTCATTTAAATATTCTTGAATGAGTTAGCAGCAAGTCATGATCAATCGGGATGTTGAGGTTATTTTTTGTAATAACAGGTTGTGTTTAATTTAAATGAGAAATCATAAGAGGGTATGTCTAATTTGGTTAAAAAAAAAAAAAGAGAACCTCCTCAAAATTGTTTCATTATGGAAAAACCATTTTGATAGTATCTATACTTTTTTACAATTTTTAATTTGTCTCCTTTATTTTTTCTCTCTAGATTAAATCCGTTAACTTTCCTCTGTTAGAGAAGTTAACTAGGACTAATGATATTCGGAGAGCAAAATTACATGTACTAATAGCGCTAGAAGAGAAAAATTAAAGGATTTAATTAAAAAGGAAAAAGAGAGAAAAATCTACTAACAATATCATTTTTCCTACAAATTTATTGTCTAGAAATACCTGAAATTTGCTAAGAGCCCATATACAACTTATCTCCAGTAGATTTTTAGTGGTATACAACTTATCTTCCGATATGTGTAAAACGTAAAATATCTGCTAATAACGAAAAATAACTAAAATCATTTTACATAGTACACAACTGAGACATAAAGCATGTGTCAATGAACAGAGCAAAGAAAAATACATAAAAGTATCCATAAAATTCATATAGTAGACATTGAACAAATGATTAGTTAACGAAATAAATTATTGCAGATACCTTTTTTTGCGTAGAAACAAATGCCTACAAATATTTAGTCCAGTCACTATACACAGGTATTGGCAAATTGAAGATCTTCCCAAAAAGCTTCTCAATCCAGAATCTGATAGATCTGATGCGGAAGCTGTCACAAAATTCAAAACACGATATATAGGGAGTCACATAATATTCTGAATCATCATCATCTTCCCTTATTGTTTTGGATCACCAATAAACTCTCTTTCCATTTTCATCATAAATCTCCTCCGTGACCTTCATAAAATTTATTATATATGATTTTATTTTTCTAATGACACTACTTTTATACTGATTAGAGAATATTTTAGAGTTAGAATTTAGGTAAGTTTTGAGTTTTGTTAAAAGATGGCTATGTGAATATAGATGACGACTAATAGTTAATTTTAATCGATTTACAAATGGTATATAGGCTTCGAAATAGAATGAAAGACCAATTTCTTGATAATTCTTTGATTACATATATTGAAAAAGAAATTGTTTTGAGTTTTAGCACGGATTCAATTATAGATGAGTTTAACCATATGAAAACACGTAGAAAAAGAGTCAAGTGAAATAATCTTAATTTCTGTAATAGATTTCTTTCAATTTTTTGTATATTATGTTTGTATCGTATTTCAAGTACTTTTATTTACGATGTAACATTTTTTATTTTCGCTCCCCGTCAAGTAAAATTCCTAGGTCCGCCCTAGCTGCAGAATAACATTTATACTGTAAATGCAGAAATGTTTTCCATATATATGTGTATGTATGCAGATGCATGGATATATTAGTTGTTTAAATTATTTATGTCATCTTTAATCATTTTAAAGATAAATGTGTGTTAAGATGATGAAGGTGTGATTGGGATTATTATACAAATGAAGATTGAGTCTGAGTATATTTCATACGTTTTTTTTTATCTAAAATCAATCTGGTACTAATTAAGATATATAATTTTTGATTTGGTCAAGAATTTCCCCTTTCAAATTTTAGAACACATAGAGTTTTCGTTTGTTTACTATTAGTTAATATAAATTATGCTCCTTGTCATTATAAAATAAATCACATTTAAAAAATATTTTTTACATTATATGACATTCAAAATAAATCACATTATTTATAAAATTCGTGATACTTTTTATATATCTTAAATTAATTAATATGGAAAATCTCATTTAAAATAGCCAAATAATCCATGTCATAGAAGGTTAAATCCAAAATCAGGCCACCAAATTTAGCAAATCCCAAATCACTCTAAGAGCATCAATTTTGGATTATAGACTTTGTGTAATTTACATGTTTGCCGTTTTGATAAAATGGATGATATCTTAATATACATAAAATGATGTGGCTTTGAACATTTTAAGACCTCTTCATAACGAGATCGACAATTGCAAGAGATGTTCATATATAAGCCACAAAGATCACAACATGGGGCTACCAATTCCTTGCCTGCCAAATTTACTTCTTCTTGAAAGAACGGTCTAGAAGCAATCTAGTCTAACTTTAGTCATCAAAGCTGAGTTTTGAGTCGTGAAATTATCAAGATGAGGAATATGTAGAGGTGAAGAGTTAACATGGTAAACTCCTCTAGCATTCCTTCTCGGCTCCCCATAAGTTTGCTTAGCTAGAGCTATATTTTTAATCAATTCCCAAGCTTCAGGAGCAATGAAATCAATAATAGCACCACCAGCTGTTGCATCAATCTTGTCTTGATCTTTTCTCTTTCAAATCAAGAATCTGGTGATGTGGACACCGAGCGAGGTTTTGAAAACGGTTTGAATACTCATATAAAGTTTCATCTGGATCTTAAGATGGAATTGATCTCTTTTCTCATAGCAGAAGTCCGAGATGCAGGAAAGTACTTCTCAAGAAAAGCTTTCTGCAAGTTTTTCCAGCTTTGATATACATCAGTTACATGTCTTGGCAAGCTCATGTACCACTCATTTGCCTTGCCTTCCAATGAGTGGTGAAAAAATCTCCACATGACATCTTCTACAGAAGGTCCAATTGGCTTCATGCTTGAACAATTTAAGTGTAGCTCCCTTAGATGTAGATAAGGATCCTCTACAGGCAAACCATGAAACTTGGGAAGTGAGTTGATCAATAAACCTTTAATCTTAAAATCGGCATGCATATTAGGTCCAACATTTTCAAGTCAGCTTTTGAGTTATTGAACTCTCCTGCGTAACCGTGTGAGGTGTGCGCTCGTTGATTGTTGTTGCCTCCGTCAGATGAAACTCAGCCGTTAGATGACACCAAAGCTTCAGATTGCGTCTCTGTCTTCTCAATTGAATCACCAAGGACTTTGAATTAAAAGAGCTACACGGGAATATCCAACTGAACAAGTTTCACTTTGAAAATGCAACTTGAAAAACGTTAACATTATTTTCAAACTTATAACCAATAAACAAATCGACAGCAACAATAAATATACGAGAAATTAGGTTTTAATTAAAAAAATTCATCAGCAAGGCAGATCTTACGCCAGAAGCGTCGCGGGCACTCCATTGAATTCTGACATTTCCAACCTTGCTTTGCCAAGTCAAAGTGAAACACAGAATTCCACGAATAAATTGCTAAATAAATCAATCTAACGTTTTTCTAAGACAAGGAGTAAAACAACAAATGATGTTAAATCAGCATCTCTGTCTATGCACTACTTCGTAACAGTACCAACTTCTGCTTTTCTGACATTCTCGTTTCCGCGATCAATGTCCAGAAAAAAGCTAATTTTGACGCCTCGGCCTAATTCCACTATTCATGGGCCTTCTTTCTTGCTTGAGCATCTTCATTCTTTTCATTCTTCCCATCCTCCATCCTTCCCTGGCACTTGATTCCCTTCGCCAGTCGCAGTTCATCAGCGACAACGGAACCACCTTGGTTTCCAACGATGGTACCTTTGAACTTGGTCTCTTCACTCCTGGTACTTCCAACAAACGTTACCTTGGCATTTGGTACAAGAACATCCCGGTTCAAACCGTTGTCTGGGTCGCAAACCGCCTCAACCCAATCAACGATTCCTCTGTTACCTTAACTATGACCACTTCTGGCGATCTTGTTCTGTCCCAAAACAACACTGTTCTCTGGTCTACAAATTCCACTGCCAAGGCACAGAGTCCGATCGCCCGGCTCTTGGACACTGGAAATCTTGTGGTGATGGATGAGAACGAAGCAGAGCCAGACGCTTATTTGTGGCAAAGCTTTGACTATCCTTGTGATACGTTATTGCCAGGTATGAAATATGGGTGGGACTTAAAAACTGGTTGGCAATGGAACTTAACAGCGTGGAAGAGCCCTGATGATCCATCTCCTGGAGATTTGACTAGCGTTGAAGTGCTCCATGGCTATCCCGATTCGTACATGATGAAGGGAAACAAAAAGTTCTATCGATTTGGGCCATGGAATGGCAATCGTGGGAGTGGTGGCCGTCCTGATGTAAAGCCCAACTCTGTTTATCAATTCACCTTTGTCAACAATGAGAGTGGGATCTATTACATGGACGTTTGGAATAACAATTCTGTATTGACAAGATTGCTGTTGAACCAAACAGAATCTACTCGGTATCGTTATGTGTGGCTGGAAAATATCAAAACATGGCAAATTTATTCGACCAAGCCAGCAGATTACTGCGATACTTATGGCCTCTGTGGACCAAATGGGAATTGTATCATTTCTGAATTGCCTGTTTGCCGATGCTTAAAAGGTTTCACGCCTAAGTCCCCACAGGATGGGAATTCGGTGGACTGGACTGAAGGATGTGTGCGAAATAAACCTGTGAACTGCTCCGAGAAATATAAAGATGGGTTCACTAAATTGACGGGCATGAAGGTTCCAGACACTACGCAAACTTGGCTTGACAAGACAATGAATCTAGAGCAATGCAGGCGCAAGTGCTTGGAGAATTGTTCTTGCACGGCCTATACTAATTCAGAAGTCAGATGGGGAGGTAGTGGTTGTGCCTTATGGTTTGGTGATCTAATTGATGTCAGATACCAAGCTTCTGGGGGCCAAGATCTGTATGTTAGAATGGATGCTTCAGAATTAGGTAAAGACTTTTATTTTCTGATTTATATGTTTTACAATATTAAACTTCATCTTAGTTTCTTAAAGTTTGAATGATTTCAACACGATTGCAGAATCAGGGAAGAAAAGGAAGTTGACAATTATTGTTACTATCACTGTTGGTGCAATATTTGGTCTGCTTTTAGTTTGGGGCTATATCTTCTACAGAGTCCGCAGAAACAGGGTTGGTAAGAGTTACGTTACTTGCTCCTATTTTCTTCATGTTCCAAAGTTTCAGGTTTCTTCCTACAACTGCGAAGCTTATTTTGAACTCATACGGCATGGCTAGCTATGTGATGCCAAAATCTTGTCAAGTAACATTGATCTACAGGGACATAGATTATATATGAATTTCTGTAATTAAGATAGCATTTTGACAAAATACATGCGTGACCTGACAGTATAGTTATTTAAAATACAAAAAGTTAATGTTTTTCTATCATGCTTTCAGCTAACTCCCAAGATGTAAGAGATAATATTCCATTCCGTGAGAGTCCAGATGATAACCTAGATCTCCCCCTGTTTGATCTGGCAACAATAGCAAGCGTCACTGATAACTTTTCGAACAAGAATAAGATCGGAGAAGGTGGATTTGGGCCTGTTTATTGGGTAATTCAACATTTGAAATATAATCTAAAAACAATCTGCGCTATGATATGCTCACAAATCAATACATGCATGCAGGGAAAATTATTGAATGGACAAGAAATTGCAGTAAAGAGGCTTTCTATAAAATCAAGACAAGGGCTGGTGGAGTTTAAAAATGAAGTAAAATTTATTGCAAAACTCCAACATCAAAATCTAGTGAAACTTCTGGGCTGTTGCACCCATGAGCAAGAAAAAATGTTGGTGTATGAATACATGCCAAATAAAAGTTTGGACTCCTTCATTTTTGGTATAAATTTAATACAGTTTTTAATTGCATGGATTATCCTAGTTTCAGTAATGATAAAGAAACATTTTGTCGATTTTGAATTATTAATTCTCATCATAGATCATGTTTGTTTTTTATGTTTATAGATGAAACCAACGGAAAGTGGTTAGATTGGTCTAAGCGCTTCAACATTATTTTGGGAATTGGTAGAGGTCTTACATATCTTCATCAAGATTCAAGACTGAAAATTATTCATAGAGATCTAAAAGCAAGTAATATTTTACTTGATGACAAGTTGGTCCCAAAAATATCAGATTTTGGGCTTGCTAAAACTTTTGTAGAGGAACAAACAGAAGGCAATACCAATAGAATAGTCGGAACTTAGTAAGTCTTTTGCTTAACTATTACCTGAACTTATTATGTTCCAAACTTTCTATATCTTCTTTAATTGTTTGATTCTAAACGTTGAATGGATATTTTGTAGTGGATATATGGCGCCAGAATATGCAGCGGATGGCTTGTTTTCAGTGAAATCTGATATTTTTAGTTATGGCATATTAGTATTAGAGATTATATGTGGAAAGAAAAATAGAGGGTTTTATCTAGAAGACTCTAAGCATAATCTTATTGGTCATGTGAGTATTCTATTTATACTTTTATAACTTTTGTTATTTTTGCCCAATTGAAATGGAATAACTGATAAGCAGATTGATTGTTTCAGGCATGGATACTGTGGAAAGAAGGAAGCGTCTTAGAATTGATTGACAAGAACATAGAGGAGACTTACAATGTATCAGAAATATTAAGATGCATTCATGTGAGTTTATTGTGTGTGCAGCAACATCCAGAGAATAGGCCCACCATAGCATCAGCAGTGCTGATGTTGGAAAGTGAAGTTGAACTTCCTGAGCCTAGAACGCCTGGTTTCTTTCAAGGCAAGGATTCAGCTCAACCACATACTTCCAACTCATCATGTCAAAAGCAAAGTAGCTCAACCAATGAAGTCTCAATGAGCTTGTTTGAACCCAGATGAATTTGATCATGTTTTTTCCATGTTTGTTTGAACTTGTGACATGTGGTGAGGAAATTGTATCTCTCAACCAATTAACATGACACTCAAACATTGACGAATTTGATAATGTTAAGCAGCAAATTTACTAGAGTTGTGCTTTAGAAGTGAGATTTTAGAAATTTTTGGGTTATTTGAAATTAAATTGCAACAATTAGGATGCAATGAAATTTTCCCCTTTTATTTTATTTAATTTTGTATTATTAAATAAATAATAAATTATACTCATTTAAATATTCTTAAATGAGTTAGCGGCAAGTCATGGTCAATCGGGATGTTGAGGTTATTTTTTGTTATAAAAGGTCGTGTTTAATTTAAATGAGAAATCATAAAAGGGGATGTTTAGTTTGGTCCAAAAAAAGGGGAGGAAGTTCTATATTCACAACAGAAAGTGCTATATTCACAACAAAATTTAAAAACCTAGTCATTCACAACAGAAAAAAACTATATTCACAATAAAATTTAAAAACCTGGATTTTGTTTCAAACTCAAGTCCTTAGACGTACAGAGGTCTTTTACAACAGAAAAAACTATATTGACAACAATAAGTGTTATATTCACAATAAAATTTAAAAACCTGGAGTCATTTTGAAATTCAAGTCAATATAGCACTTCTTATTGTGAATATAACATTTTCTGTTGTGAATAACCTCGGTACGTTTAGAGACCTGAGTTTGAAACGAAATCCGCATTTTTAAATTTTGTTGTGAATATAGCAAAGACTTCACGTGTTGTAAATATAACATTTTTTGTTGTGAATATAAGACTTCCTATCATTAATACAAATAATATCAAAAAGTTTTAGGGACTTTTTTTATTTTTTTAATTTTATTTTTTATGTCCCTTGGGAGACCGCACTGTCATTTTCTTAAAAAAAAAAAAAAGAGAGAGAACCTCACAATTGTTTCATTATGGAAAAAACATTTTGATAGTATCTATACTTTTTTAGGTATTAGCAAATTGAAGATCTTCCCAAAAAGCTTCTCAATCCAGAATCTAACAGATCTAATGCAGAAGCTGTCACAAAATTCAAAACACGATACACAGGGAGTCACATAATATTCTGAATCTTCATAATCTTCTTCTTCCCTTATTGTTTTGGATCGCCAATAAACTCTCTTCCCATTTTCATCATAAATCTCCTCCTTAACCTTCATATATATTGTGGCGTTTTATTCATAGGTAAGGGTCCATTATTCCATGAACGCAGGGGAGGCATCAAATCTTTCAATGACACTAACTTGGGATAACTCATATTCGAATGTAGTCAAAATTTGTTTGATACCAAGTCTTAGTTTCATTGAAGTTATATATATATATATATAGATGCTGGATTCGTTGTTTAAATTATTTATGTCATCTTTAATCATTTTAAAGATAGATGTGTGTTAAGATGATGGTGAGTGGGATTATTATACAAATGAAGATTGAGTCTGAGTATATTTCATACGTTTTTATCTAAAATCAAACTCGTACTACTTGAGATACAATTTTTGATTTGGTCAAGAATTTCCCCTTTCAAATTTTAGAGCACATAAACTTTTCGTCTGTTTATTATATGTTGATATAGATTATGCTCCTTGTCGTTATAAAATAAATCACATTTAAATTCATTTAAAAAATATCCTTCATTGTAATTTATGTAGCTGCATTTCTAACAGTATTTAGTCTTGCTTTTCTAAATGACAGGTTTGTAAAATAATTGTCTCTCTTATTACATCATCAGTATTCACTTGATTTTATAAATATTTTTTTTTGATATTTTTTAATGCATTTAAAACTTTCTTTAAAAAAAAAAAAATTTAAATCCCCCACCAATTGTGCCCCTCTTATGTAATTTTCTGGGTCCGCCTCTCGCGCCCTTAGATGTAGATAAGGATCCTCTGCAAGCAAACCATGAAACTTGGGAAGTGAGTAGATCAATAAATTAAACCTTCAATCTCAAAATCAGTATGCATATTAGGTCCAACATTAGCAAGATGATTAAAATCAATGCCAGAAGTAGTGACTTCCCTAATTGTTTTCCTATGTAGATGACCGTTGTTCTCTCTTTCATCCTCATATGGTTTTTCATCGATTAGATTGATCACCTATGTTAGAATGAAGTTCTCTAGAAGCACTATGTTGAGTTGATATGTGATATTCTAAGGGAATTTTACTAATACCCTTTTTACCTTTTTTTTTACCCTTTTTCTATTGTTCCTCAAGTTGTTTTAAAGTTATGTCAAGATTAGGATCACAAGGCACAACTTTTTTACATCGGGGCATGCACACAACATTCAACACAACAACACGGAATAACAAGTATGAGACCAAAATCAAGTGAATCTCAATGAATTAAATATGTCTCAATCACAGCAACAAAGTCTCTCAATCAAGGAATTGATGGAAGATAACAACAATACACTAATACAAAGCAAATGCAAACTAAGACCTATATGATGAATGCAAGACAGTACAACAGCTAACTAGAAGGCACATAAAAGATTAACCCAGCCAATTTTTCAATTGACACTTAGGCTATGCATGGTTTGGGGGGAGGGGGGGGAGAGAAAATGGAGGGAGAGAAAAGTTATTTGTAGTTGGGCCCACAAGAATTTTCCTCTCCTTTAAATTTTTTCCCTCCATTTTCCCTCCCCTCCCCTCCCCTCCCTTCCCCCAAACCAAACAAAGCCTAGCTAACCAATGAGTCAAATAAAAAGACCCCCGCGGCAACGACGCCGTTACTTTAAAACCTTTAGTAGTTACTTTGGGTTAAATCAAAATAAATCAAATTATGTAATGAATGACACAACTTAACACAACTTAAGTTGTGTTGTTTTAAGGAGCTTTTTTATTTTATTCCTATACTAAACGAAGTGACAAAAAAATTGAAAAGGGTTTTGAAATTAATTTTTTTTAATACTTTTTTTAATGATGGAAAACAACCTAAACTACTATTTTTTTGGATTTTTGATAAAATGATGAATAAAAGTATAAAATTAGATTTAAGGAATGATATGATGGAATGCTCATTGAAAGTGAATATATGGCTATCCTACTTGCCTAATGTTATGAGAGTTAATTAATAATCATCAAGTCTAATTTAAAACCTAAACACGGTTTGAGTCAAGTGATTCTTAAGTCTAAATAAATAATTGTCCTAACACTAGATAATAACCACTTCTTAGGGCACTTTAAAAGCAATTTAAATTGAATTAGTGAAACTTACATCCCTAATGGAAGACAAATATCATGAAGTGACTACCAACCCTCGGACCACATTTTTTAAAAAATAGAAAATCTTATTTATATATTTTGACAAGGAAGCATGCGCTAATGATCACCGTGACACCGTGTAAGAACCGTCATCTCAGAGCCCGTTTTAAAGTCATTCTGATTGACATATGCTAGACTTTTTTTTTTTGATAAAAATATGCTAGACCTTTTAAACTACAATTATTCTTCTTACAGACTTGAATGAAAAACTCCTGAGGTTTCTTTTATGCTACCTGCAGTTCCGGAGGAGTACTCTTCTTAGTCCTAATTATAGGAATATTTTTGTAGTACAAATTACATTATAAAAGTGTTTCTATAATTAAAGCTGACATAGGATATGAGGTCATCGTACCAATCAGCTTGCAAGTGACAGTAACCTTGACTAATTAGTAATTACCTTACGGAAGGCAACTAAAATTCCACCCATATTTGTTGTGTGTAATCACAATGCTGAGGACAAGATCTCAAGCTTGATTATATATCTTGAATGGAACGCGGCCCACAAAACACCATCTCAACTCATTCTGCATTACTAGAAACTTCTTGTTACCAACCTCTGCCTCTGAGTTGACGCCTTGGCCTAATTCCACTATTCATGCCTTCTTCCTTGCTTGAGCATCTTCATTCTTTTCATTCTTCCCATCCTCCATCCTTCCCTGGCACTTGATTCCCTTCGCCAGTTGCAGTTCATCAGCGACAATGGAACCACCTTGGTTTCCAAAGATGGTACCTTTGAACTTGGTTTCTTCACTCCTGGTACTTCCAACAAACGTTACCTTGGCATTTGGTACAAGAACATCCCGGTTCCAACCGTTGTCTGGGTCGCAAACCGCCTCAACCCAATCAACTATTCCTCTGTTACCTTAACTATGACCACTTCTGGCTTTCTTGTTCTGTCCCAAAACAACACTGTTCTTTGGTCTACAAATTCCACTGCCAAGGCACAGAATCCGATCGCCCGGCTCTTGGACACTGGAAATCTTGTGGTGATGGATGAGAACGAAGCAGAGCCAGACGCTTATTTGTGGCAAAGCTTTGACTATCCTTGTGATACGTTATTACCAGGTATGAAATTCGGGTGGGACTTAAACACTGGTTGGCAATGGAACTTCACAGCTTGGAAGAGCCCTGATGATCCATCTCCTGGAGATTTGACTTTCGTTAAAGTGCTCCATGCCTATCCCGAATCGTATATGATGAAGGGAAACAAAAAGTTCTATCGATTTGGGCCATGGAATGGCAATCATGGGAGTGGTAATCCTGATGTAAAGCCCAACCCTGTTTATCAATTCACCTTTGTCAACAATGAGAGTGGGATCTATTACATGGACGTTTGGAATAACAATTCTGTATTGACAAGATTGGTGTTCAACCAAACAGAATCTACCCGGTATCGCTATGTGTGGCTGGAAAATATCAAAACATGGCAAATTTATTCGACCAAGCCTGCAGATTACTGCGATACTTATGGCCTCTGTGGACCAAATGGGAATTGTATTATTTCTGAATCGCCTGTTTGCCGATGCCTAAAAGGTTTCACGCCTAAGTCTCCACAGGATTGGAATTCGGTGGACTGGACTGAAGGATGCGTGCGAAATAAACCTCTGAACTGCTCCGAGAAATATAAAGATGGGTTCACTAAATTGACGGGCATGAAGGTTCCAGACACTACGCAAACTTGGCTTGACGAGACAATGAATCTAGAGCAATGCAGGCGCAAGTGCTTGGAGAATTGTTCTTGCACGGCCTATACTAATTCAGACGTCAGAGGGGGAGGTAGTGGTTGTGCCTTATGGTTTGGTGATCTAATTGATGTCAGATACTATGCTTCTGGGGGCCAAGATCTGTATGTTCGAATGGATGCTTCAGAATTAGGTAAAGACTTCTATTTTCTGATTTATATGTTCATGTCCATGTTTTACAGTATTCAACTTCACCTTAGTTTCTTAAAGTTTGAATAATTTCAACCACGATTTCAGAATCAGAGAAGAAAAGGAAGTTGACAATGATTGTTACTATCACTGTTGGTGCAATATTTGGTCTGCTTTTAGTTGGGGGCTATATCTTCTACAGAGTCCGCAGAAAAAGGATTGGTGAGAGTTACCTTACTCGCTCCTATTTTCTTTACAACTGCGAAGATTATTTTGAACTCATACGGCATGGCTGGCTATGTGATGCTAAAATCTGGTCAAGTAAAATTTAACTACAGGGACATAGATTATATATGAATTTCTGTAATTAAGTTAGTATTTTGAAAAAATACATGCTGGACAGTATAGTTATTTAAAATACAAAAAGTCAATGTTTTTCTACCATGCTTTCAGCTAAATCACAAGCTGTAGATGATATTCCATACGGTGAGAGTCCAGATGATAATCTAGATCTCCCCCTGTTTAATCTCTCAACAATGGCAAGCGTCACTAATAACTTCTCGAACAAGAATAAGATCGGAGAAGGTGGATTTGGGCCTGTTTATTGGGTAATGCAACATTTGAAATATAAACTATGAACAATCTATGCTAAGCATAATAAATATTACTCTATAATGGTATGCTTACAAATTGGTACATGCATGCAGGGGAAATTATCGAATGGACAAGAAATTGCAGTGAAAAGACTTTCTATAAAATCAAGACAAGGGGTGGTGGAGTTTAAAAATGAAGTAAAATTTATTGCAAAACTCCAACATCGAAATCTAGTAAAACTTCTCGGCTGTTGCATCCATGAGGAAGAAAAAATGTTGATGTATGAATACATGCCACATAAAAGTTTGGACTCCTTCATTTTTGGTATAAATTTAATACAGTTTTTAATTACATGGATTATCCTAGTTTCAGTAATGATAAAGAAACAGTTTATCGATTTTGAATTATTAATTATCATCATAGATCTTTTTTTTATTATTATTATTAGATGAAACCAAAGGAAAGTGGTTAGATTGGTCTAAACGTTTCAACATTATTTTGGGGATCGGTAGAGGTATCATGTATCTTCATCAAGATTCAAGACTGAGAATTATTCATAGAGATCTAAAAGCAAGTAACATTTTACTTGATGACAAGTTGGTGCCAAAAATATCAGATTTTGGGCTTGCTAAAACTTTTGTAGAGGAACAAACAGAAGGCAATACCAATAGAGTAGTCGGAACTTAGTAAGTCTTTTGCTTGACTATTACTTTGAAGTTATCATGTTCCAAACTTTCTATATCTTCTTTAATTGTTAAATTCTAAACTTTGAATGGATATTCTGTAGTGGATATATGGCGCCGGAATATGCAGCGGATGGGTTATATTCAGTGAAATCTGATGTTTTTAGTTATGGCATATTAGCATTAGAGATTATATGTGGAAAGAAAAATAGAGGGTTTTATTTAGAAGACTCTCAGCATAATCTTATTGGTCATGTGAGTATTCCATTTTTACTTTTATAACTTTATTTATTTGTGCCCATTGAAATCGGATAACTGATAAGCATGTTGATTGTTTCAGGTATGGATGCTGTGGAAAGAAGGAAGTATCTTAGAATTGATTGACAAGAACATAAAGGACACTTGCAATGTATCAGAAATATTAAGATGCATTCATGTGAGTTTATTGTGTGTACAGCAACATCCAGAGAATAGGCCCATCATAGCATCAGTAGTGTTGATGTTGGAAAGTGAAGTTGAACTTCCTGAGCCTAAACAGCCTGGTTTCTTTCATGGAATGGATTCAGTTCAACCACATACTTCCAACTCATCATGTCAAAAGCAAAGTAGCTCAATCAATGATGTCTCAATGAGCTTACTTGAACCCAGATGAATTTAATCATGTGTTACTTATGTCTCTTCGAACATATGATATGTGGTGAGGAAATTGTACCTTTTAACCAACCAACATGACACTTGAACATTGACGAATTTGAACATGTTAAGCAGCAAATTTACTAGAGTTATGCTCTAGAAGTGAAATTTCATAAATTCTTGGGTTTGAATTAAATTGCTACAGTTAGGATGCAGTGAAATTTTCTTCTTTTGAATTTATTTACTTTTGTATTATTAAATAAATAATAAATTATACTCATTTAAATATTTTTAAATGAGTTAGCGGCAAGTCATGATCAATCGGTATGTTGAGGATGTTTTTGGTAATAAAAGGTCATGTTTAATTTAAATGAGAAATTATAAAAGGGGGGATGTTTAATTTCGGCAAAAGAAAAATAAAATAAAAAGGAGAACCTCCTCAAAATTGTTTAATTATGGAAAAGCCATTTTGATAGTACCTATACTTTTTCACAATTTTTAATTTGACATCCTTTAACTTTACTCCATTAGAGAAGTTAACTAGGACTAATGAGATTAACAAAGCAAAATTACATATAATAATAGTGCTAAAACAGCATAATCAAAGGATTTAATTAAAAAAAGAAAAGAAAGAAAAATCTAGTTGAAAGATGGGTTTTCCTACAAATTTATTGTCGAGGAAATGAAACCTGTGGGTATTTTTTCCTAAAAAATTGTCTTGAATACCAAGCCAAGATCTCATATACAACTTATCTCAAATAGATACAATTTTTTTTTTAGGTGCATACAACTTATATTTTAATATGTAATAAAACGTAAAATATCTGTTGATAACTAAAAATAACTAAAATCATTTTATATAGTACAAAACTGATACATCAAAGGGAAGCGGCTTAGGTCCTTTGCAGACGTCTGTCTGTTGCGTCCGCTGGGGTTTATACGTCGACGTATAAGCGCCACACACATGGTCCTTTTTTCTTAAGAAAAAAAAATCAAGCGAATTAACTTATTGATAGATGGACTATACTATTTAGTGAAATCTGATGTCTTTAGTTATAGCATACTAGTATTAGAGATTATATGTGGAGAGAAAAATAAAGGGTTTTATCTAAAAGACTCTAAGCATAATTTTATTGATAACGTGCGTATTTCTATATATAATTTGGTATTTTTTTTTTTTCGTACACAACTAAAATGGGATAATTGATAAGCAAATTAACTGTTTCAGGCATGGATACAATAGAGAGAAGGAAGGGTCTTAGAATTGATTGACAAGGACATAGAGGAGACTTGCAATTTATCAGAAATATTAAGATGCATTCATGTGAGCTTATTGTGTGCGCCTGTGCGGGGCAACATCCCAAGGATAGGCCCACCATAGCATCTGCACACTGCAGTGTTGATGTTGGAAAGTGAAGTTGAACTTCCTGAGCCTAAACAGTCCGGTTTCTTCATCGCAAGGATTCAGTTCAACTACACACTTCCAACTCATCAACTCAAAAGCAACGTACGTGGCTCAACCAATGAAATCTCAATGAGCTTATGGGAGCTATGCTTTAGAAGGCAGAATCAATGAATCTGAAGAGGAATGTAGATATTGGGTTTTGGGCTTATAGGAAATTAAGAACTGAGACTGCAGCATTAGGAAATAGATAAAACTAGTGAAGAGGTTCGCAGCTTGTTTCAAAATAAACAAGGCGTTGCTTTCACAAGATAAATTCAGCTACTTCGTTTTAAGTACTTTTTTGGATTAATTGTATCTTTTCCTTCAATTTTCTTTTTCTTTTTTTTTTATATATATATATATATATATGCATGCGCGTGCGCGCTCTTAAAAGAAGTTAATGGATAATGATCGATGAATGTCTCAATTGTTGAACTCCAATTTACCAGGAAGCATGGGATATGAATTGAAGTCGCATAATTCTTGAACAATTTCAAAAAAACGAAAATTTATTACAAATATATACATAACAAACAGGAGCACGCATATTTTAAGTTTTGGTTAGCATAGTTGAATGCTAAACTGAACTATAACATAAAACTTCCTATGTTGTCTGTGTGTATTTGTGTTCAAGGAATGTCGATTTTTCCTTTTCTTGTTTTTCAACTTCGACTTTTTTTATTTGAGAAAGATAAAACTTTTGGATTTTTTTGGCTAGGCACATGTATCATTCTATTAGATACAATCTTGTTTGGAGCATTGTCGGACATTAAATATGAACATCTCTCTAGTGTAGATTCAAACTTTGGTTCGTTGCATGAGAAAATAGCCCAGGAAGATAAAACTTAACAAAATGGTGATATGATACGTATAGTAATGGGCCAACTGTTGTTAGTTAATGGGCCAACAGCGATGAAAAAATATATGGGTCTTCCGTATAAAGGCTGCTTAGTCCAATCTCACGTAGCACCAGACCGGCAGAGGCCTGTTAACATTTAGACTTGCAGGTTTTAAAAAGATGGGATTTAAGTTCTTCTTTTGCTAGAATCTAAAAAAACTTTAATATTAATGCTGACTACATTTTATTATTCTGGGAGGTTGCTGACAAATTTTTTCAAGGTCTCATTTGACAAATTTTATTCTGAAACTTAGTTTGTCGAGCTTTATATGCTGACTACCCTAGTACAGTAGTATAGCAATTATATAGGGAAAATCCTTTTTAGGGCACTTTTTAGGAAAAAATCCAAAAAAAGGCCCTCAGAATTCTGAAATTCTAGAAAAGGCCCTTGCGTAAGTTGTTAATGGGGTTGATATAGTTGTTAACGGGTAAGTCTTTAATAACTAAATCAGCCCCATTAACAACAATTTTCTAACCACTAAATCAGCCCCATTAACAACAATTTTCTAACAACTAAATCAGCCTCATTAACAACTATATCAGTACCCCGTTAACAACTATATCAGCCCCATTAACAACTCATGCAAGCCTTTTCTGAGATTTTAGAATTTTTTTGGGATTTTTTTCTTCAAAAAAGGGCCTTGAAAAGGATTTTCCCAATTATATATGTATTTTGTCTTGTCTTTTAGAGTACAGGAACTGTCAGCATGAAAGAGAGAAGTTGGTTTAAATGACCTTTTTTTTTTAGGGTTTGTTTCAAAGAAAACTTCTCCTAAATTTCGATGCATGTGAGCTTCCCAACTGCCAAAAACATACAAAGAGTATCATAATAATCCAATCTAAGATTAGGTTTAGGGTGGTTAAACTTCAGAACTATTGGATCTAGGCAAAACTTAAAATCTAATTTAATCTAATTATAATATCCAAATATAATACTGAGATATAATTAATATAAAATCAAACATAATAATAAACAAATAATTAATCTAAATAATCTGAAATATCTTGAAACATTATCCAATACATACTCCCCTTCCCTTATTTGAAAGCACACCAAACTTTTCTATTTTTTGAAACTTGAAACTCAATTTTCAAAGTCTGCTATGCCTCTTTAGAAGTCGCAGCAAATGCGATTATAGAGAAAAGGTTATTGTATGTTATATGTGAAGCTCCTAATTTTTGGTGTTCATTAAATTGAACACGGCCTCAAGAAGACACTAAAGTGGTCTCTCTTGCTCGAACGGATATCACCACAAGAACATTGCGATGCTGTCACTCACTGTCGCGCAAATTGGCTCAAATTGATGCCCCTCACTCCTCATCACCCACATGGATGTTGTGTGCAAATTGAATAACAACCTCTGAAATATTATTATGAATCTTTAAATAAAAGATGGTATATATGGATCTTTATATATGTGTGTGTGCATATATATATGCAAAGTTTTTAATCTAATTAAATAAAAAATAAATCAAAATAATTAAGATATAATATCCAAATCTAATTCTAAGGTATAATAAATACAAATTCAAACTTAATAATAAAATAATAATTAATCTAAATAAATCTGAAATACTTTGAAACATTATTGAACAAGAACTTACCTCAAATGAAGTAATTAATTGAATCTCAACTTCTACAATCGTCAATGGTTTTGATGACTTCCAGAAAGCCCCATAATCACTCAGTGCCTCGTTTGGTACGTTGGAAGAGGGTTGTGGAAGGAGCCGTGGGTTCAAGATGTTGCAGTTGTTGGGAGAGACAAGGCTTCAGCAGCAGTCGCCGAAGAGGACATTGTCATCTACCAGGGGAGGGAAGGAGATCGTGCGTACCATGGATGGGGAGGAGCCGAGGAGATGAAAGGGCAAAATGGCCACATATCAAATCTCTAGGAAGTGGAACTCAGTTCCTAGAGCGGGGTGATGGAACCCGGTTCCACGTGTGGAAGTGAGCTCACATCTACCAAACAAAAAAAATTTGGGAACTTGGTTCCACTTCCACTTCTCTGGCCTCAGTTCACTGCTACCAAACGGGGCATAAAGAAATTAGACGCCAAAGTAAGTAGGAACAGATGGGTACCAAAGAAATCTTTGTCGTCCTCTGAATGCATGATTGAAAATACGGATAATAATAGTAATAATAAAAAGTTTCACTTAATCATGATCAACCACCAACACAAGAGATTGTGGAATTCATAATTTGAGCAATATCTTGAAGCCTTTTGCATATTTCAAAGACTTTTAAGTCTGCTGGTTCTAAAGCTACCAGTTCAGATGAATTGGGCGAGTGACATTGGGCTTGTATGTCGCTTTTCTCTCTAGTCCTCGACACATATATAAATATGGGGTCAGGAGTAGGTTGAAGCATGCATGAGAATAAATTAATCATTTAAAACTCTTTGAACATAAACTTCAATTAACAAAGATTATTTTAAAATTTTCACCAAAATATTATTAACAATGTTAAAAATGTAAGGTCGTGAAAATATATGGATTTTTTTTTTTTAAAAAAAATAATTTTAGCAAAACAGAGGGAGATCAAGTGTTTAACTGGAAAAATTGATGTTGATAGTCACACATCGTTTGATGGCTAATAGAAAATAAGACTTTCAAACGGTGAAGACTTTAAAACGGACAAGAGATGAGAAATTATCATAATAGTCATAGAAATTTTTTATTTTATTTGAAGTAAACAAGCTGGTGGGGAATCTTTTACTTTTCTTATGTAGAAAAATTTGCTCATCAATTGAAAAGGCATTTGGCAAGAGAGGGATGGATAAGAAAATTCCATGATTCTTGTTGTGTCTTTGATCAATTGGTACTATCATAATTGATAGGAGAAGAAAATTTTCATTTAATTTTCCCAAGATTTAAAACTCCCTATATATCTGTATTGATAACTATTTTGCTTTTAGTTATAATAGTTATCTCTGACATAGAAACAAATTAATTATGAAAGAAGCATTTACCAGTAAGAAATTTCATTTGGACAGAAGAAGAAGAAAAAACAAGAGATTATATTCGTACAAGTAAGCTATTTCACATCTCAATTATACAAAAATTCAACGCGAGAATAGCAAGCAATTCCCATTATCATCGTCACTTTGAAAAGTTGTACCTTGGACCCAATAGTTTTGTCTAGACATATATTTGGTGATTTTTCTTGTCTTAGTTATCCCCTCAATGATAGTAACTTATAAATGACTTCACCTAACATTTTTGTTGGATTTAAAGAGTTTTTATTTATGCGTGTTGGACTTTATAGGCTTTTCAATATTTGACCACTAGGTTATAAGTTCAATTCTTACTATCGATGTGAACATATTTTTACTGAGCTGCAAATACCTCTATAAGTGTTTATTGAGCCCAAAAGCATACTCTTGTTTTGATGTATCCTGAGACTCAGCCCACCTAAACTTTATATATTTCTCTCATTATTTTTTAAAAAATTTAGTTGGAAAGAACAAATAATACACACACACATATATAACGTTTTCATTTTTGTAAGGTTAAACTACTTAGATGAGGCAACTTTTATTTATCTAATGTGGAAAAGTTTTCCGTTAAATTGAAAAGACCTTATAATTTGGAAAATAAGAGAGGACGGACTAAGAAACCTCCACACCGTTTTGTATAGTTCACTCACTTTCCTATGAAAATATAATGTTGATCAATGAGTCGATCATAAGTTGACAAAGTTTGCCAGCTACGTTTCTCCTTTCCTGAATTAGTAATTATCCAAGATTAGCAAATACAATTGGAGCCTTATAACATAAGTAACGAGTATTTCTCTTACAATTTTCTTTAAAATGAGGTTGAGTTCGAACTCTTTCTGAAAGGTATGACAAAAATAAAATATAAAAATTTATTAAGTAAACTTATTTACTTGAAAATTTAAATAATTTATCTATAGAAAATCTTATAAAGTCCAACACAATCCAACAAAAATGTTAGGTGAAGTCATTTATATATAGTTAAGGGCTAGTTAAGACTTCAGTAGAATATTCATAAGATAATTGTCATAATTTACTCTTGTTGGATCTACACGTTGTGAAACAAATCATTTCTAATCCATCCGCGACAAGACTTTTTTTTTCAAAGTACCTTTGTAATACAATAATTAGGATTATAAACCATACCTCTTATGGCATGATACTAAAAAAATGTAAATTAAATACTGTATAAGTGTAAAGAATAGGTATAAAATAAACTAAAACTATATCTATATATATAAAAATAAATAAACATATAGAAGCATGAATACCATAAATATTATTATTATTATTTGGAGCGGACTTGACCTAGGCGCGATGCTTAGGGCCTACGTACTGTAGAGAGGATCAAAGTCCACGTAGTTCGAGGACACACGTTGGCGTTTAGCCAAAGGGGTGGTGTGTATGCTCCAGCAAGAGTGTTCTCTGCACCTTAGGATTAACCTCTGTATTTATAGAGTGTGCCTCAGGTGGGATAGTATGGGCGTAATCCACTGCCCTAGTATCATAACGGTTGAATCTATCTTTAAATAAGATAGATCTCCCTTGATTATAGATAAGATATGATTTCCCTTTATTATAGGTAGATCCTGATATGTGATATATTGCCTGTTGGGCTATCCAGGTATTGGGCCCTATTCCGGTCCGTAAGATGCCCCCCCCGGCCGGTAGTTTGAGATTTCGACTGCTTAGGGATGTATATTGTTCCCAAGCGGTGTTATCCGGGTAGGTTGTTGTGAACCTTACCATCTCGTATGTCTACCGCGCATTGTCGGGTTGGGCTATTCTAGTCCTGGCGACCGAAGTCTTTTACTCCCAGATCCGAGGTAATGTCTCAAAGATCCGAGGTAGTAGTCTGCTGCTCAAAGATCCAAGGTAGTATCTCGAAGATCCGAGGTCTTGTCTCGAAGATCCGAGGTAACGTCTCGAAGATCCGAGGTCTTATTGGGGAACTTGCTCGATTTCAAGGCCGAGGACCCCGCTGTGATTGCCACCATCTTGATGAATTCGGATTCCTTCGTATTCCGCTGCCGATTTGCCCGTTTAGGCGATACTCTCTTCCCAAGGCGAGAAAAAATTGTCTTTCTCTCGTTCTTTGTTTTTGCTTGCCTCGGTCTCGGTCGATGGTGAGCCCTCATGGGGTTTCATTAGTTCTTCTTATCCAATTGACAACTGTATAGTAGTTGGGGTTTTTATGCTGCAGAACTTTCTTGTGTTGATCCTGGCTGTCAAGGCGGCTTACTTTGAGGATCAGAGGTCTTATCTCAAATATCCTGAGTAGTGCCGCGATGGTTCGCCTGTATTTGAATCCAGGTGTTGACCCCGGCTATCGAAGTCGAGATCTTTCGTATCCGAGTTGTTCCAGCTTGATTTGCTTTTATCCGTGTGTTGATGAATTCCCGCTTCATTTGCGTTCGATCGAATTGCTCCCTCTCGGTAGCTCAAGTGTTTGAGCTGCCGAGATGTATCATGCCCTGGTACTTTCTGCCCGAGGTGCGATACCAAGGTTGATCGGATCCGTTGGCCTAACATGTTGGATTTTTAATCTGACTGGGCTTGACCTAAGAATGTCACATAGGGCCTACGTACCCTAGTAAGGGATCAAAGCCTACGTAGTTCGAGGTATTACCAATCCTTTATCGGGTGCCGTTCTGTGAAGGTTTGAACCAATTCACTATTTACCTCGGCCATGGAGGTTACGTTATCAAGAATCCGAGGTCCGATCTCAAGATCCGAGGTCCTTTATGGAGGTGTCGAATCCGATTTTGTCAAGATTCTCCTATTTTTGAGAAATTTGTCTCAGGTGAGGTATGAGATAAGGTCAATAGTCTAGGTTAAAAAACCTTCGCTTCTCGATCATTGCCCCATGCCATGTCAATCCGAATAACCCGAAAGGGAATGAACCGAGCTTACAGGCTAGTTTGTTGTATCTCGGATTCCCACCGGGCCTATTTGTTGTAGCACCGGATTCTCCTAGACCGAATTATCCGAAGAGGAATGGATCGGGCTTGCTTATATTGCCGATGACTTTACAAAGGCCATGCTTGTCTTATCGTCCCCACTGGCGAGTCAAGGGCTCGGGTCAGTGTCGGGGGGTGCATCGACTATGAACATATGTTCATAGTTCCAGTGAATCCTAACGTATGTTGGTGATTACGTGACCGGGCGGGGTCTTTAGTAATGCAGATCTGTTGTTTATCGTCCAGACTTTCCATCTGGGGAAGTTTGGTAGGGTTTTCTTAGTTAACCACATAGGGTGTTTATTTAACGCACTACCGAGTTCCGGCTTCCTTGTCCGGGTTCAATCGCCAAGATAAGGGCAAAATGTCACATGTTTGGCCGAATTATCCTAACTCCAAGCCAAACATTTGGACTCGATCGGTCGGCATGACAATTCATCTTCTTATCAAGGAGCGAGCGTTGACGCGTCAATTTTGTGAAGACCTTTACGGGTGTGGGTTCACATTGCTCGAAACCAAGGCACGTCGGCCCTAGTGTCAGCCATCTAGATGTGTCAATTGAAACCGGGTTCTAAGACCGCGGTGTAACCGGGTATGTGGACCTCGGTGTGAAAAACTTAAGTTATAAACAGCACGCACTTTGAATTTCCACTGGGGGATTTAAATAATCCATTGCAATGATCGTGCTCAAACATGATGCGTTTGAGGTGTTGCGAGTGCCGAACCGGGATCTAGCTATAGTAGATCTTTAGTTTGTCGGCGTTACGAGTCCTTTTGATTGGCTTCCTTCCCAAGGTTTTGAGTATGTATGCTCCTTTTTGCCGAGCATCTCTTTAACCCAATGCGGGCCTTCCAGTTTGCAGCTAGTTTGCCATCTCTGGCATTCTTGTTTCCGACGTCTGCTCGTCAGTGTACAAGGTCAGCATTGTGAAGGCCGGCCGTAGCGGCTTTGCTTGACGAAAAACCCAGGCTTATGGGCCGTGGTGATAATCTTCGGTTAATCTGTGGTCCAATTAAGAAGCACGAATTTAACTGGAAAATCTTCAGTTTATCCGGGGTCCAATTAAGGAGCGCGGAGTCAACTAGGTAATTTTCAGTTTGTCCGGGGTCCAATTAAAGAGCGCGGAGTCAACCGTATTTTGCAAGGAGTCCGGATTTTAACTGTATTCAGTGTACCCAAGGTCCTTCTTCCTTCTCTTTTGGAGGTGGACTCCACATTTTTCTGAATTTGTTTACCCATGATGGGTGTCGTAACCCGAGATTCCATTATGGGTATCGTAACCCTTATTCCATTATGGGTGTTGTAACCCTTGATTTGTTTTTACGCGGAACTCAAATCTAACCGAATACAAAGATGTAAGGGTTCCGCCTTCATTCCCTTTCGTAGGGACGGACTCCACGTGGAACTTGGTTTTCAACCGCAAAGCGTAACACGGGCCCGGATTTTTCTTGTATTAAGTGTAACCGGGTCCGCCTTCTTTTCGCTTCTCGCAAATCTTTCAACGGAGCCGAATTTAAACCGATTTGGTGTAACCGGGTCCGCCTTCAAGACTTTACGCGGATCCCGAACGTTAACTAGATTGAGTTAACCGGGTCCGACTTCAAAACTGTACTCGGATCCCGTACGTTAACTAGATTCAGTTAACCAGTCCGACTTCAAAACTTCATGCGGATCCCGTACGTTAACTAGATTCAGTTAACCGGGTCCGACTTCAAAACTTCATGCGGATCCCGTACGTTAACTAGATTCAGTTAACCGGGCCAGCCTTCAGAAATTTGCGCGGATCCCGAACATTAACTAGATTCAGTTAACCGGGTCCAACTTCAAAACTTTGTACGGATCCCGGATTTCAACTAGATTCAGTTAAAACCGGGTCCGCCTTCTTCTCCTTTACAGGAATTTAAGATAGACTTAGCGGCCATAGCCGTCGTAACATGATTCATGAAAGCTGGTTTATGTACCTCGGATTCCTACACGTTTAGCTCCGACATGATCTTCGGAAACAGGTTTATGTACCTCAGATTCCTTCATGTTTAGCTCCGACATGATCTTCGGAAACAGGTTTATGTACCTCGGATTCCTTCATGTTTAGCTCCGACATGATCTTCGGAAACGGGTGTATGTACCTCGGACTCCTTTTCATGTTGGCGTATCGTCAACCTCGACTATCGCGATGGAGTCGGGAGGCCATAGGCATTGAATCGGCCTCGGCCTACCAATAACCTCGGCTATCTAGATTTGCTCGTTTGAGATTCTCAAACGGGTATTGAACTTCGAATCGTATCAATTCCTAGATCTAATCCTCTGTCCGGTGGCTATTGTTGCGCGGTAGGCCGGAGGTCGGGTGCGGGCTCCGGCACGATGTCGCGTAACCTCGATCTCGGCTTCGGAAGCTTTGCTACTTTCTTTCTCTATCTCGGCCTTTTCATGTTTCGGCGTTCGGGCATCTCGGACCGGCCACTACAATCTCGGCCATTATTAAATGACATAGAGAGTTCAAATGTTGTTATTGCTTATAATCCAAATAGGGCATCTAAATTTATGCCGAATTGAAAAGTCCGGGTTCCCAAGTACGAGAGGATGACAATCCTATGTTCTCAAGAGAGAGGATAACGATCCCGGGTTCTCTCCTCCCGACGAGAGATCACGTGGAGACATGAAGAGTTAAAAGGAAACCCATGTAATGATCCGAAAATACTCAAAGTGAAATAGAAGATGTAGAAGAATCTCGCATGGGTGACAAGAAATCCTCTTAAAAGAATTCGCAAAGAGAACCCGCCGATCTTCGAAATACCCAAATTGAGATACAAGATGTAGAAGAGTCTCGCATGGGTGACGATGAAATCCTCTTTAAAAGAATTCGCAAAGAGAGAACCTGCCGATCTTCAGAAATACCCAAATTGAGATACAAGATGTAGAAGAGTCTCGCATGGGTGACAGTAACTTTGAGGAGTTTTCCATTTTAGAGTTTCTCTTAAATGAGTTCTCAATGAGAGAATTCTCAAAGAGAGAACCCGACGATCCTTGCAAGCTCTTGTCTCATCATGTGGATTTAGAGGATAATTATAAGAAACTCCTTCTCTTAAAGGAATTCTCAACGAGAGAATTCCCAAAGAGAGAAATTGAAGATCTTCCAACTCCTATTTTGCTCTTGCATAGATGAAGGCCTCCGCAAAGATCACCGAGCCGTAAAAATAACTCCTTTGGTTGAATCGCCTTGGTTTACCAACAACCTCGGCTATCCCTATTTGCTTGTTTGGGATTCTCAAACGAGTATTGCGCGACGGGCCCGGAGGCTGCGGAATTTCGTGAATTGTATGTGCAAAGGCATCTCGACTCGCTTCTAGTATTGACCATCTTAGGTCACGGAATCGAAATTTAACGATCCCCACAAACGGCGCCAATGTTCGTCGGAAACCCAGATGTGGCTAGATGGATGGACTAGCCTGTTTGATTGTTTGCTGATTTGGAGCGGACTTGACCTAGGCGCGATGCCTAGGGCCTACGTACCCTGTAGAGGGATCAAAGTCCACGTAGTTCGACGACACACCGACGTTTAGCCAAGGGGGTGGTGTGTATGCTCCATTCATTGTGTTCTCTGCACCTTAGGGTTAACCTCGTATTTATAGGGTGTGCCTCGGGTGGGATAGTATGGGCGTAATCCACCGCCCCTAAGTATCATAAATTGGCCGAATCTATCTTTAAATAAGATAGATCTCCCTTGATTATAGATAAGATATGATTTCCCTTTATTATAGGTAGATCCTGATATGTGATATATTGCTTGTTGGGCTATCCAGGTGTTGGGCCCTATTCCGGTCCGTAACAAAACTTAAACTATATCTATATATATAAAAATAAATAAACATATAGAAGCATGAATACCATAAATATTATTATTATTATTTTTGTAAGAATGGAAAATATAAATTGTGTCATTTCATGTGAATTGATGAAGTGAATCTCTATGAATTAAATATGTCTCAATCAAAGCAACAAAGTCTCTCGATATATCAAGGAATTGATGGAAGATAACAACAATACACCAATCCAAAGTAAATGCAAACTAAGACCTATGTGATGAATGAATGCAAGACAGTACAACTAGCTAATTAGAGGGCCCACAAAAGATTAACCCAATCAATTTTTAGGTTGACACTTAGCAAACCAATGAGTCAAAAGCTCTGGCAACAGTTCTATTGATTTAAAACCTTTAATTGCATAGGGTACGTTAAATTAAAATAAACTAAATTATGTAGTGAAAGATATAACTTAGGTCGTGTTCTCTTAAGGAGCCTTTTATTTAATTCCTAGGTTAAACTAAGTGACAAAAAAATGAAAATGGTTTTGATTTTTTTTTAATGATGGAAAACAACTCAAACTACTATTTTTTTAGATTTTTGATAAAATAATGAATAAAAGAATGAAATTAGATTTAAGGAATGATATGATAAAATAATGCTCCTTGGAAGTGAACGCTCCTTGGAAGTGAACATATGGCTATCCTACTTGCCTAATGTTATGAGATTTAATTAGTGATCACCAAGTCTAAATAAAAATATTGAGTCAAATGATTCTCAAAAAATAATTGTCCCAACCACTTCTTAAGGTGCAATTTAAATTGAATTAATGAAACTTATATCCCTGATGGAAGAAAAATATCATGAAGTGACTACCAACCCTCGGACCACATTTTTTAAAAAACAGAAAATCTTATTTCTATATTTTGACGAGTAGGAAGCACGCATTAATGATCACCGTGTAAGAACTGTAATCCCAGAGCGAGTTTTAAGTCTTTCTAATTGACATATGCTTTGACCTTTTAAACTATTACCACCTCCGTTTCTAATTATAAAATCGGTTTGACTTTTTTGAAGAGATTAAGAAAGCTAAATAAGTTACTTAATAATATGATATGTTGCATATCTTTAGATTATATATTAGTTTTTACCAAACTAATTAGTTTGGAGAAAAAATACAAATAAAAATATTGTAAAATAATTAATTTAATTAGCTTCTTTAATCTCTAAAAAGGTCAATTTGGTCTTATAATTTGGATCGGATGGAGTATTATTCTTCTTACAGACTTGAATGAAAAACTTCAAAGATTTATTTAATACTACCTCCAGTCTTAATATAGAATATAATTTGTAATATAAATTACACTATAAACTACTCTCTCCGGTCCTAATTATAAGATATAGTTGACTTTTTTGGAGAAATTAAGGAAGCTAATTAAATTACTTTAGAGTATTTTTATTTTTATTTTTATTTTTTTCTTCAAAGTAATTAGTTTGACTAATAAACTAATATAAAATCTAAAGATATTCAACATATAAAATGATTAAGTAACTTATTTAGCTTCCTTAATCTCTCCAAACAAAGTCAACTATGTCCTACAATTAGAACCGGAGGTAGTATATCTTATATTTAGGAATGGAGGTGTATCATTTAGGGTTGGGTTTCTCTCCTAATCTTTTTCTCATTATCCCTCATCATCTCTAAATCATATCCATCAAATCAATCACAATACTACTTTAACATCTCTCGTCTTCCCAATCAATAGCCCATATAGGCTTATGAGAGAAAAGGAAAAAAAAGATGAGGAGAAGATCCTCTTCCGTATCATTTATGAGGTCATTGTACCAACCACCTTGCAAGTGACAATAAATTGTCCTTGACTAATTAGCAATTACCTTATGTAAGGCAACTAAAATTCCACCCATACTTGTGTGTAATTACAATGCTGAGGACAAGATCTCAAGCTTGATTATATATCTTGAGTGGAACGCGTCCCACAAAACACCATCTCAACTCATTCTGCATTACTAGAAACTTCATGTTACCAACTTCTGCCTCTGACATTCTCGTTTCAGAAAAAGCTAATTTTGACGCCTTGCCCTAATTCCACTATTCATGGGCCTTCTTCCTTACTTGAGTATCTTCATTCTTTGCATTCTTCACATCCTCCATCCTTCCCTGGAACTTGATTCCCTTCGTCAGTCGCAGTTCATCAGCGACAATGGAATCACCTTGGTTTCCACAGATGGTACCTTTGAACTTGGTTTCTTCACTCCTGGTACTTCCAACAAAATTTACCTTGGCATTTGGTACAAGAACATCCCGGTTCAAACCGTTGTCTGGGTCGCAAACCGCCTCAGCCCAATCAACGATCCCTCCGTTACCTTAACTCTGATCACTTCTGGCGATCTTGTTCTGTCCCAAAACAACACTGTTCTTTGGTCTACAAATTCCACTGCCAAGGCACAGAATCCGATCGCACGGCTCTTGGACACTGGAAATCTTGTCGTGATGGATGAGAACGAAGCGGACCCAGACGCTTATTTGTGGCAAAGCTTTGACTATCCTTGTGATACGTTCTTGCCAGGTATGAAATTCGGGTGGGACTTAAAAACTGGTTGGCAATGGAACTTAACAGCGTGGAAGAGCCCTGATGATCCATCTCCTGGAGATTTGAGTAGCGTTAAAGTGCTCCATGGCTATCCCGAATCGTATATGATGAAGGGAAACAAAAAGTTCTATCGATTTGGGCCATGGAATGGCGATCATGGGAATGGCGGCCGTCCTGATGTAAAGCCCAACCCTGTTTTTCAATTCACCTTTGTCAACAATGAGAGTGGGATCTATTACATGGACGTTTGGAATAACAATTCTGTATTTGAAGACTTCCAGCCACCATTGTTGAAGCAGCCTCCACCAACCAAGCCCACCATTTGTTGCGGCCTCCACCAAGTGGCCCACCATTGTTGAAGCGGCCTCCACCAACCACCCTTGTTCACACCTCACCTACCCCAAAACTCATACTATAAATGAGGTGATACCTCATTTTAGAAAAGATCGTCGAAAATCGGTGTTAATCATCACCAAGAGTGAGAACAAGAGTGATCCTGAAAGTGATCCTTGTTTGAGAGTTTTTTTATATGAGTTTTGTAATCTATTCTTGTGAGTAATAGAGGTTATTTTCTCTCAAATTCATGTTACTAACGCCCAGTTGATCCGAAAGTCCAACAAGTGGTATCGAGCCTGGTTAGAGGTGTTGGTTGAGTTTTTTGGTTCAATAGGACGAATTTGGGTTTTCTGAGTTTTACTCAAAATCCAATTCTGAGTGCACCATTGGATTCGTCTCATCGACACGAGTCCAACGCACCAAACGGCGACCTAATCGGAGTTCAAACGAGCCCGTAAATCACGGTCAAAGTTTGGTCAACTCGCTCACGGAGTTCACGGAGAAGACGACACTGTTCACCGGAGTTCCGCCGGAGAAGACGACCGGGAATACTGTTTCGCCGGAATTTGCAGTTTTTCGGAAATTGAAGAAAGACCCTCAATTTTTAAAATTTCAGTTTGGTCCCCAAATATTCAAGAAATTTCATATTGACCTCGATCTTTCCGAAATTCCGGTTTGACCCCGATCTTCCGAAAATTGCAGTTTGGTCCTCAAAGTTTTCGAAATTGCTGTTTTGCCCCTAGAGTGGAATTTTGACCCGTAGTGTCAATTCCATCTTTTTGACCGTTCCGGACGTAACGGTGAGCTCCATTTTTAAAGATTCAACCCGATCGTGTTGAAAAATTATTTGTAAGGTGATAATGTCCACGAAGAGTCAACATCATCTTTCGGAGCAATGATTACGCTTATCGCCACAAATTACACGCCTGTGGAGACCTCGGATGGAAGATCTCCTAATCAGTAAAGATTTGTTTGATCCCATAGAATTGATGGGTAAAAATCCCGATCCCGCCAAGGAGTTAGAGTGGAAGAAATCAAATCGAAAAACTATTGGTCAAATCCGTCAATGGATTGATCATAGTGTCTTCCACCATGTTGCACAAGAAAGACGCATATGCCCTCCGGAAAAGTTGGAGGATATGTACCAGGCCAAGACCGCTCGGAATAAAGCTACATTGATGAGGCGTTTAGTCAACATGAAGCTTAAAAGTGGAACTTCGATTGCCGAGCATACCGGTGAGTTCCGAGCTTGGTCAACCGGTTGTCGTCGTAGAGATGCCACTTGGCGATGAAGTTCGGGCGTTGCTACTACTCGGTTCCCCTTCCCGATAGTTGGGAAACGCCTGGTCGTGTCACTCAAGAACTCGGCCCCCAAATGGCAAACTTACCATGTCAATGGTCAAGGATGCCCTATTCGGTGAAGAAGCAAGGAGAAAGGACATGGGCACGAGATCGGACCCATGCCCTTGTCACGAAGAACAGGGGAGGCAACAAAAGAAGAGTAATAACAAATCGAGAGGCGAAGAAGCAAGCGGCGGGGCAGGTCCATTGATGGTAGAAAACCATCTTATAACTGCCATCATTGTGGATTAGAAGGACATATTTGTGGCACGCTATACAAGACTCATGTGAAGATATGCACTGACAGCCTCAACGTTGCGAAAAGGAGGCGTCACAAAATCGGGCACCGAGACTCGGCCACATGAGTGAGAAAGGGTTGTCTACCCTAGTAAAGAAAGAGCTTATCAATGTAGACAAGGACGCCGCACTAGATCCTTGCAATCATTGTTTGTTTGGTAAGCAAAAGATAGAGTCTCGTTTAATTCCTCTTCAACGAGAAGATCGAGTTGCTCGAGTCCGGTACACTCGATGTTTGCGGTCCCTTGGAGGTTGAATCACTCGGCATGGCAACCGATACTTTCGACGTTCATCGATGATGCTTCTCGAAAGGTGTGGGTGTATTTTTTGCGGACGAAGGACCGGGTATTTGATTACTTCAAAGCTGTTCCATGTCATGGTAGAACGTGAGACGGGAGAGAAGTTGAAGTGTCTTCGATCCGACAATGGAGGTGAATACTCCTCCAGGCGTTCAATGCCTATTGCAGATCATATGGCATTCGACATGAGAAGACGGTCCCACGCACCCTCAACACAACGGTATAGCTGAAAGAATGAACCGAACAATTATGGAACGTGTTCGGAGCATGCTCGGTATGGCTAAGCCGCCAAAGCCATTCGGGAGAAGCGTCGAGAGCCGCTTGTTACTTGATCAACCGATCTCCATCGTACCATTGGATTTTGAAGTTCCGAGAAACTTTGGTCGGAAAGGATCCATCATACTCCCACTTGAGAGTATTTGGGTGTTTAGCGTACGCACATGTATCCAAAGAGCTCGGCCGGTTTGGATGCAAGGACCACTCCATGCATATTCATAGGCTATGGAAATGAAGAGTTTGGATACAGATTATGGGATCCTAAGGAAAAAAGGGTAATCAGAAGTAGGGACGTGGTGTTCCATGAAAGCCAGACAATAGAAGATATTGAAAAGCCCACAATATCTCGAAGACAAATGTTGCTCTTCGGGTGCCGGAGGCAACATCGGAATCATTCGTGAGAAATGATGATATAGTGCCGAAGAAATGCCGAAGTAGAAGACAATGAGGAAGATGACAGTGCGAGCGGGGAGCCACAACCCCAAACCGCAGACGTTCGAGAACCATCACAAGGCCAAGATGATGGTGGATTTCCTCAAATTGCTCCGAAGTTCGTAGATCCGAACGAGGTCGATTCCGTCGAGAAGATATCCGAATCGAATACCTTCTACTTACCGAGGATGGAGAACCGAGAGAGTTTCCATGAAGCAAGATCTCATAAGGACAAAGAACAAGTGGTTGCTCGCAATGCAAGACGAGATGGAATCTCGCGAGAAAAATCAAACTTATGAGATCGTAGAACTTCCACGAGGAAGAAGGCACTTTGAAAAATAAATGGGTGTTCAAGTCGAAGAAAGATGGCAGTGGAAAAGTGGTGAAATACAAAGCACGGTTGGTAGTCAAAGGATTCCAGCGAGAAGAAGGGGATCGACTTTGATGAGATTTTTTCAACAAGTAGTCAAGATGACTTCAATTAGAGTCATACTTGGATTGGTCGCAAGTATGAACTTAGAGCTTGAACAAATGGATGTGAAGACTGACTTTTCTTCATGGAGATTTAGAAGAAGAAATCTACATGGAGCAGCCGACGGAAAGGTTTTGAGGTTTCGGGGATAACCTCGTTTGTAAGCTGAAGAAAAGCTTGTACGGTCTGAAGCAGGCACCTAGACAGTGGTACAAGAAATTTGACTCGTGCATGGTGAGTCAAGGGTACAAGAAAACTGCAGCAGATGAGTGTGTCTACATTCAGAAGTTTTCTGATGGAAATTTCGTTGCTCTTCTACTATATGTAGACGATATTCGATCGTGGGGAAAGACGCAACGAAGATCGCCCGGTTGAAGAAGGAACTTTCTAAGTCTTTTGACATGAAAGACTTAGGACCCACCAACGAGATATTGGGAATGCAAATCACCCGAGACGGGGAAAAACGGAGGTTATGGCTATCTCGGGAGAAGTATATTGAACGAGTACTTGAACGGTTCAATATGAACAATGCCAAACCAATTAGCATTCCATTGGCCAACCATTTCAAGTTGAGCAAGAGATCGTGTCCTCATCCAAGGAAGAGATTGGGGAGATGTCGTCTGCACCATATTCTTCAACGGTCGGAAGTTTGATGTATGCTATGGTGTGTACGAGGCCCGATATTGCTCACGCGGTGGAAAGGTGAGTCGTTTTTCTCCAACCCCGGAAAGAGCATTGGGAGGCGTAAAGTGGATTCTCGATACCTTAAGGGTACATTGAAATTATGTCTTTGTTACGGGGAGCTGATCCAATCTTGGAAGGCTATACGATGCGATATGGCCGGAGATCTTGATAGTAGAAAATCTACTTCAGGATTCATTTATACTTTTGCGGGGAGCTGTTTCATGGCGGTCACAACTACGAGAAGTGCGTTGCTTTGTCCACAATGAAGCATTTGAATACATTCACGAAGCCGGAAAAGAGATGTTGTGGCTAAAGCGTTATCTCCAAGAGTTTGGAATCAAGCAAAAGGAGTATAAGGTACATTGTGACGGTCGAGTGCTCTAGATTTGAGCAAGAACTCTATGTACCATTCCCGTACAAAACATATTGATATTCGCTATCATTGGATACGCGAGGTAATGGATCGACAACTGTTGAGACTAGTAAAGATCCATACGAAGGAGAATCCTGCAGACATGATGACGAAGGTGGTGACTCGAGAGAAGCTAGAGTTATGCAGAAACATAGCTGGAATGTTTTTCTTCAGATATGGCTGGAGGGGGAGAATTGAAGACTTCCAGCCACCATTGTTGAAGCAGCCTCCACCAACCAGCCACCATTGTTGAAGCAGCCTCCACCAACCAGCCACCATTGTTGAAGCAGCCTCCACCAACCACCCTTGTTCACACCTCACCTACCCCAAAACTCATACTATAAATAGAGGTGGATACCTCATTTGTAAAGCATCGAAAATCGGTGTTCATCACCAAGAAGAGTGAGAACAAGAGTGATCCTAGAGAGTGATCCTTGTTTGAGAGTTTTTTTTTTTATATGAGTTTTGTAATCTATTCTTGTGAGTAATAGAGGTTATTTTCTCTCAAATTCATGTTTACCAATGCCCAGTTGATCCAGAAAGTCCAACAGTATTGACAAGATTGGTGTTGAACCAAACAGAATCTACTCGGTATCGTTATGTGTGGCTGAAAAATATCAAAACATGGCAAATTTATTCGACCAAGCCTTCAGATTACTGCGATACTTATGGCCTCTGTGGACCAAATGGGAATTGTATCATTTCTGAATTGCCTGTTTGCCGATGCTTAAAAGGTTTCACGCCTAAGTCCCCACAGGATGGGAATTCGGTGGACTGGACTGAAGGATGTGTGCGAAATAAACCTCTGAACTGCTCCGAGAAATATAAAGATGGGTTCATTAAATTGACGGCCATGAAGGTTCCAGACACTACGCAAACTTGGCTTGACGAGACAATGAATCTAGAGCAATGCAGGCGCAAGTGCTTGGAGAATTGTTCTTGCACGGCCTATACTAATTCAGATATCGGAGGGGGAGGTAGTGGTTGTGCCTTATGGTTTGGTGATCTAATTGATGTCACATACCAAGCTTCTGGGGGCCAAGACTTGTATGTTCGAATGGATGCTTCAGAATTAGGTAAAGACTTCTATTTTCTGATTTATATGTTCATGTCCATATTTTACAGTATTCACCTTAGTTTGTTGAAGTTTGAATGATTTCAACACGATTGCAGAATCAGGGAGGAAAAGGAAGTTGACAATGATTGTTACTATCACTGTTGGTGCAATATTTGGTCTGCTTTTAGTTGGGGGCTATATCTTCTACGGAGTCCGCAGAAAAAGGATTGGTAAGAGTTACGTTACTTGCTTCTACTTTCTTTATGTTCCAAAGTTTCAGGTTTCTTCCTACAGCTGCGAAGATTATTTTGAACTCTTACGGCATGGCTAGCTATGTGATGCTAAAATCTTGTCAAGTAACATTTAACTACAGGGACATAGATTATATATGAATTTCTGTAATTAAGATAGCATTTTGACAAAATACATGCGTGACCTGACAGTATAGTTATTTAAAATACAAAAATTTAATGTTTTTCTACCATGCTTTCAGCTAACTCACAAGATGTAAGAGATGATATAGATCTGCCCCTTTTTGATCTGACAACAATAGCAAGTGTCACTGATAACTTTTCAAACAAGAATAAACTTGGAGAAGGTGGATTTGGGCCTGTTTATTGGGTAATGCAACATTTGAAATATAAACTAAGAACAATATGCGTTAAGCATAATAAATATTATCATGATATGCTCACAAATCACTACATGCATGCAGGGAAAATTATTGAATGGACAAGAAATTGCCGTGAAGAGGCTTTCCATAAAATCAAGACAAGGGTTGGTGGAGTTTAAAAATGAAGTAAAGTTTATTGCAAAACTCCAACATAGAAATTTAGTGAAACTTCTCGGCTGTTGCATCCATAAGCAAGAAAAAATATTGGTGTATGAATACATGCCAAATAAAAGTTTGGACTCCCTCATTTTTGGTATAAATTTAATGCAGTTTTTAATTGCATGAATTATCCTAGTTTCAGTAATGATCAAGAAACGGTTGATCGATTTTGAATTATTAATTCTCATCATAGATCATGTTTGTTTTTTGATGTTTATAGATGAAACCAAAGCGAAGTGGTTAGATTGGTCTAAACGTTTCAACATTATTTTGGGAATCAGTAGAGGTCTTATGTATCTTCATCAAGATTCAAGATTGAGAATTATTCATAGAGATCTAAAAGCAAGTAATATTTTACTTGATGACAAGTTGGTCCCAAAAATATCAGATTTTGGGCTTGCTAAAACTTTTGTTGAAGAACAAACAGAAGGCAATACCAATAGAGTAGTCGGAACTTAGTAAGTCTTTTGCTTAACTATTACTCTGAAGTTATCACCTTCCAAACTTTCTATATCTTCTTTAATTGTTTCATTCTAAACTTTGAATGGATATTTTGTAGTGGATATATGGCGCCGGAATATGCTACAGATGGATTATATTTAGTGAAATCTGATGTTTTTAGTTATGGCATATTGGTATTAGAGATTATATGTGGAAAGAAAAATAGAGGGCTTTATTTAGAAGACTTTAAACATAATCTTATTGGTCATGTGAGTATTCCATTTATACTTTTATAACTTTAGTTATTTGTGCCCAATTGTAATGGGATAGCTGATAAGTAGGTTAATTGTTTCAGGCATGGATACTGTGGAAAGAAGGAAGTGTCTTAGAATTGATTGACAAGAACATAGAGGAGACTTGTAATGTATCAGAATTATTAAGATGCATTCAAGTGAGTTTATTGTGTGTGCAGCAACATCCAGAGAATAGGCCCACCGTGGCATCAGCAGTGTTGATGTTGGAAAGTGAAGTTGAACTTCCTGAGCCTCAACAACCTCCTGGTTTCTTTCAAGGAAAGAATTCAGTTCAACCGCATGCTTTCAACTCATCATGTCAAAAGCAAAGTAGCTCAAACAATGAAATCTCAATGAGCTTACTTGAACCCAGATGAATTTGACCATGTTTTACCCTTGTCTTTTTGAACTTGTGACATATGTTGAGGAAACTTTACCTTTCAATTCCAACCAACATGATACCTTAACATTGACAAATTTGATCATGTTAAGCAACAAATTTACTAATGTTATGCTTTAGAAGTGAAATTTCAGAAATTTTAGGGTTATTTGAAATTAAGTTGCTGTAGTTAGGTGCAGTGAAATTTTCCCTTTTTTAATTTATTTAATTTTTTATCATTAAATAAATAATAAATTATACTCATTTAAATATTCTTAAATGAGTTAACGGCAAGTCATGGTCAATCGGGATGTTGATGATATTTTTTATAATAAAAGGTCATGTTTAATTTAAATGAGAAATCACAAGAGAGGATCTTTAATTTGGTTAAGAGAGAGAGAGAACCTCCTCAAAATTGTTTCATTATGGAAAAACTAATTTAATAGTACCTATACTTTTTCACAATTTTTAATTTGGCACTTTTATTTTTTTCTCTCTAGATTAAATCCTTTAACTTTGCTCTGTTAGAGAAGTTAACTAGGACTAATAAGATTAAGAAAGCAAAATTACATATACTAATAGTGCTAAAAGAGCAAAATAAAAGGATTTAATTAAAAAAAGAAAAGAAAGAAAAATCTAGCTACTTGAAAGATGGTTTTTCCCACAAATTTATTGTCTAGGAATACCTGAAATTTGCTGTGGGTAGTTTTCCTAAAAATTTATTGTCTTGGAATACCTGAAATTTGCTAAGAACTCATATACAACTTATCTCTAGTAGATACAATCTTTCTTTAGTTGTATATAACTTATCTTTTAATATGTATAAATCGTAATATCTGTTGATAACAAAAAATAACAAAAATCATTTTACACAGTACACAACAGAGACATCAAAGCGTGTGCCAGTGAACAGAGCAAAGGAAAATGGTCTCCATGGGATCATAACCAAGAAAAACACGTAAAAGCATCCATAAAATTCATATAGTAGACATTGATCTAACAAATGACTAGTTAACGAAATGGGGATATGATACGTATAGTCATGGACCAACTGTTGTTAGTTGGTGGGCTAACAGCGATTAAAAAATCTATGGGTCTTCCGTATAAAGGCTGCTTAGTCCAATCTCAGGTAGTACCAAACCGACAGAGGCCTGTTAACACTTAGCTAGTTGGTTTTAAAAAGATGGGATTTAAGTTCTTCTTTTGCTACCTCTCGTCTTTGGGTTCAACTGGCGAAAGGGTCAGACACTCTCATTAAAAGAAAGGGGTTCAATTCTGGAGTTGATCAAGGCGTTAGAGGAGGCATCCAAAGTGCGAAGAAACGGAACTTGCAGGAGGTGGTGGGCGTGTGTCTTTCTTTCCGAATTCCTACGAGAGAGGGCTCCAACGCCTTGCCATTAAACTATGGGTGAGCCCAACCCCTCTCCAAAAATTTCTATAGTGTTACACACCTACCAACCTCGCCTTTTCAGGTGACGGGTAGTATTGTCCTTTTCTTATATTTCATTTAAAATTATTTTCCCATGTTAATTTACGACACTCATCAGAGTATTAGCAGCAGAACATGCACCAGTTTGGACAATAATATATTGATAAAATAAAAATAAAAATATGGAAAGATAAATTTTCCCGGAGGGATTAATATAATGTCATCCGGATAATGGTGCCTGACAGGCCAAAATAATATACTACAGTCATCCAGAAATTAAAATAAATATTCAAAAAGAATCTCCATCCTCCTCCATCATAAATACCATAATCCTGCTCCATCGTATTACCTTGGTCTCCTGGCTCAAACCTAGATGAACTGCCTAAGGGCTTAAAAGAGGCTGGGATTCAAAGATTGAATCCCAGAGTAACCATTAATCTCATAGAAAATGTATGAAAAATGCATGTAGAAAAACCATAAATAAACAAATACAACATAACATTCAGTATCAAGGCACACAGCCAAATCCGGAACTAGCAATCCTAATAGCACACAGCACAGACCACTGGGCACAACACACAGCAAAGCCCTTAATGCACACAGCATGTTCCGGTTCCATAGCGCTTGGAAATAAATGATAACTCAATGTATGTAATATACATGGTAAAACATACATACACAAATCACACAGAGCATATGAGGATTAAGGTTATTATCTGACGGTCGTCTACAGATAAAAACAACCTCCTCGGTGCAAAGTATCACAATTAGGCCTAAAATAATAAAATATAAATATGATTAAATCCACCTCAATAAATATTCCATTTGATAATTTGAAATAAGCCCAATTCATATGTCCATATTTACTAAATTCTTTTTCTTATTAAGGAATTTAATGTGGACTTAATATCCTCTTATTTTCGTCCAAATTCTGAAATTTCCATAAATAAAGGTCCAAATTCAAAAATCCATAACTAATTCTAGAAAAATTCTTTTGGGGTGGTTCAAAAGCCCAATTGACCTTTATTATGTCTATTTTCAACAAAAAAAAATACTCATTTGGGCCGGACCAAGTCAAAAATTCAACTATGGCCCAAAACATCTCTGCTGGTTCAAAATATTTCCTGGTTCTAGGGTTAGTTTTCAAAAATTAATTTCTCTTAGCAAAAAATTCAGAAAAATACGTGTTACTTATGAAATAATCCTTGGAATGTCTACTTTCTTCATGTAAAATTTTATAATTTTTAAAGTCCATTCACTTGGTCAAAAATCATGAAGAAAGTGACTGACTTCTCAGGGATTTCACCAAACAGTCAACCAACATTTTTCAAGCTTTCATCTAGGGTTCCAAAATTTTGATCAAAGTTCATTCTTATACAAAATCTCATTTTAAACACTTTAAACCCATCAAAAACACCAAAATCCAATCATATCCTAAAAAAAAAAACCAGCTGAACGAAAATCATTGTTTAACCAACAAAATGTCAAGCTTTCATTCTAACTTCATATACTAGGTTTGTTCTACCATTTTAGACCATGAACCTTAACTTTAAACCTTTGTTCCTTCTTTTCATTAGCTACTCAACCAAATATACCAACATGCTCAAGGAGATAGATATTTCATGGCTCAAACAACCAAGAAAAATGGTAGAAAGGTTCAAAAATGACTTACTTGGTAGCTTTCTAACACCTTTGACACACTTGCTCCTTGAGTTTCTCTTCTTCAATTTTCGAACTACACCTCAAAACATCAAGAAAATGATGGTCTTTAATGTCTTAGCCACAATAAAATAGGTAGAAGAGAGTGGATTAAGATTCCAAGGTCAAAGCACTTACCTTAGCTTCAACTTCCTTATCCTATTTGAGCTTCCTTTTTGCTCTCTTGTATAGAACCTCTTGCTCTTCCCTCTCCTATCACACGAAAATGGCAACCCAAAATGGAGGAGAGTTGCCCTTTTAAAATACTCATTCCTTGTGTTTTGGTGTATGACTCCTATGCCCTTATTTTCTTAAATATTTCCATACATTTCATCAAGACCTTTCTTCCTTCTTCTCTTGAATTTTTGGACGAAAATGAGGGGCATTTTGGGGAAAGAATTAGCCTTAGAAATTTGAATTAAGTTGAGTGTTCAACTATCCTTAATAAATGTTTTGTGTCCTTGCCCAAATAGCCATCATTTTCCCTAAATAGGTTAAGTACCAAGATGTACTTGTGTTTGCTTAATTTATGGGATATCTTCATCATTTTTCTTCTTCTCATTCTTCCTTCCAAAAACTGAAAATGAGGGAGGGAAAGTTGATCCAATGCTTCTTACATGCCTCTTTAATGATGTACTTGAGATGAGTTGGTGGCATTTCTTTTCTTTCTTCTTTTTCTTGCCAAATTCTGAAAATTAAGGGGATAATGGAGAGATTATATGTCACCTCCAAATCCAACCTAATGCCCTTTGCATTTATGAAGATATGATGTTACCATAGTTAGATTTTTAATTTTAAGAAAAATAGCTTCTCAAAAAGAAAGAAAAAAACCACTTTTCATGAGTAAATTTTTTGTTCCCTCATCCTTCAAATTTTCAAATTGGGCCTTCCTTTTGGGCTCCAAAAATTATTTTTCCCACTTAGCCCAATAGCCCATAATTTTTGGTTAAATCCATGACACCTTCTTGGGCATTTTTAGAATTTTATGTGCTTTTATCTATTTCTTCCATTATGCATTTTGCCCAAGGGTAAAATGGGAAAATAAATTGTGTTTTGACTTTCATTGTCATATCTTCCTTAAGGTTATCCTTAATGATAGTCATTTAATTACACATAAACAAGTAATTTCACATCCTCATCTTATTTTGATTATTTCATGCAAATAAATATTTATTATTAACACATAACTTCATGAAAATTCATGTATGCACATAACTCCACATTAATGCATATGAAAAAATGGGGATAGGATGTTACATATAGCAAAAAAAAAAGGTTCTTCTTTTGCTAGAATCTAACAAAAACTTTAATATTAATGCTGACTACATTTTATTATTCTGGTAGGTTGCTGACAAATTTCTTCAATGCCTCATTTGACAAATTTGTATGGATTAAGTAGCAATTTTACCCCGGAAATACACTTCTAGAAGCAATGTTGCCCTGGAAGTTTTTTTGGGTTCAATTTTGCCCCTGAAGTCTCAAAACGTAACAATCTTATCCTCCACTAACGTGAGAAATTGATGCCGTTAGCCCACACTCGAGTGTGGGCGTATTTTTTTTTTTTTTCACAGTGCAAAAAAAAAATCATTTCACACTTGAGTGTGAGCTAACAGCGTCAATTCTAACCGTTAGTGGAGGGAAAAATTGCTACGTTTTGATGCTTCAGGGGTAAAATTAAACCCAAAAAAACTTCGTGAAAGAACATTGCTTCTGTACAGATTTGCAGGGGCAAAATTGCTACTTAACCCAATTTTTATTCTAAAACTTTGTTTGTCGAGCCTGATATGCTGATTACCCTACTACAGTAGTATAGCAATTATATATGTATTTGTCTTGCCTTTTAGAGTACACGAACAGTCAAGCATGACAGAGAGAAGTTGGTTTAAATGACTTTTTTTTTTTTTGGGTTTTTTCCAAAGAAAACTTCTCCTAAATTTCGATACATGTAAGCTTCCCAACTCCCAAAAACATACAAAGAGTATCATAATAATTCAATCTAAGATTAGGTATTGGGCGGTTAAACTTCAGAACTTTTGGATCCAGGATAAATTTAGAATCTAATTAAATATAAATAAATAAAATATAGTAGTAATATTCTAAGATATAATATTTAAATATTATACTGAGATATAATAAATATAAAATCAAACATAATAATAAAATAATAATTAATCTAAATAATCTAAAATATAATATCTTGAAACATTATTCTGTTAGAACTAAAGCGATCTAATCATGCAAAATACCTAAGTTGTGCAATTAGATCAATGCGGAATAAACAAAATGAAGAATCGAAATACCTCCAAATGCCATTGATTCGTTTCGAAGCAAGAAGGGATGAACTCTGGGTTTTGTCCTTCTGAGTCTTCTCTCTCACTCTGCAGATGGTGCCTTGGACTGAACCGTGAGAGCAGACTTAGGGGACCAACAATATAATCCGACTGAATTCCACCTCTGGCCATCACAGAGATGAATGCCAATTATGGCAATTAATTAAGCAGTTACGAATATTAATTGGGCAGTTACTGCCAATTTGGCAGTTACTGAAGCCTTAATGTGGGCCATTAATATGGGGTATTTTCTAAATCTAAATATATACTAATATATTAAATAAAATTCCAACATTCTCCCACTTGGTCCACACACCGATTATATAACGAGAAACAAAATACATGGATTATAGCGATAGGTCCTCGTAAAGCGAGTAATATCTTCCATGTATCACAGTGCACCATATTTCCCAAGCCCAAGTAACTTAATGAATAAACCATACGTTTATTCTAGGTCCAAACTTAATGATGTTCCTCAAATTAAACAAATAAATGTGTACACAAACTGAAATGAGAAAAACATCACAAATAGGGTTTCACAATATAACATCGTTTTTACAACGAAAGGAAAATCATTCTAAAAAATGAAAATCAAAGAAAGGCACTAATTCCCATTCTTTCCACATGATCCATAAACTTCATCGGAGGCATGCCTTTAGTTAAAGGATCAGCAATCATCAACTCAGTGCTAATGTGTTCAATAACCATTGTTTGATGCTTAACACGTTCTCTTATGGCTAGATACTTAATGTCGATGTGCTTGTTTCGACTACCACTTTTGTTGTTCTTAGCCATAAACACAAGCAACCCGAATTGTCACAATATATCTTCATTGGCCTAAAATTGAATCCATGATTCTAAGCTTATGAATGAAACCCTTCATCCATACACCATGTGAGGTAGCCTCAAAACATGATACGAACTCAGCTTCCATCGTAGAAGTAGCAATCAAAGACTGATTCTTGCTACTCCATGACATAGCTCCACCGGCTAGCATAAAAATGTATCCAGAAGTGGATTTTCTTGAGTCAATGCAGCCTGCAAAGTCTGAATCAGAGTAACCAGTCACTTCTAAATTGTCCACCCGTTTGTATCTAAGCACGTAATCCTTAGTCCCTTGAAGGTATCTCAACACCTTCTTCACAGCTTTCCAGTGGTCCATACCGATTACTCCGATATCTCCCTAACATTCCAACGGCAAATGCAATGTCGGTCCAGTGCACCGAACATACATAAGGCTTCCTACGGTGAAGCATAAGGGATGTTTTTCATTTGTTCCCTCTCAAAATCATTCTTTGGACACGGTTGATTGAACTGTCACCTTTCACAAATGGGAGCTGCGCTTTGTGAACAATACCTCATCCGAAATCTTTCCAAAACTTTGTTGATATAGGTCTCTTGAGACAGACCTAGAACGCCTCTACGCCTGTCTCTTTGTATCTTAATGCCAATGACATAAGATCATCTCCCATATCCTTCATTTCAAAGCTTTTAGAGAGGAATTGTTTTACTTCATACAATAAGCCATTGTCATTGGTTGCAAGCAGAATATCATCCACATATAGAATCAGGAAACAAATCTTACTCCCACTGACCTTCTGGTATATACACTCATCCATAACGTTCTCCACAAAACCAAATGAAGAGATAACGTCATGAAATTTTAAATACCATTGTCGGGAAGCTTGTTTCAATCCATATATGGATTTTCTGAGCTTGCATACCAAATTCTCACCATCACTAGAGGAAAATCCTTCGGTTGTTTCATGTAAACCTCTTCCTCTAGTTCTCCATTGAGAAAGGCCGTTTTCACATCCATTTGTTGCAACTCCAAATCCAAATGTGCAACTAATGCTAGAATGATATGAAGAGAATCCTTCTTTGATACAGGAGAAAATGTCTCCTTGTAGTCGATTCCTTCTCTTTGAGTGAATCCTTTGGCTACGAGTCTTGCTTTATGTGTCAAGGTTGCCCAATGAATCTCTCTTTGTTTTGAAGACTCATTTACATCCAATGGCCTTCGCACCATCAGGAAACTCAACAAGATCCCAGACTCTATTGGATGCCATAGAATTCATCTCATCCTTCATAGCATTATGCCATGATTGAATCTCTACGAGTTCATGGCTTGTGAAAACGTTCGGGATCATTTTCAGCTCCTACATTATAGTCAGATTCTTGCAGATATACAACGTATTCACTAGGTATCGCTGATCTTCTTGGTCTAGTAGATCTCCTCAATGTTGTTTCAATATCTTCTTGAGGAACTTGTTGTTCAACAATTTCTGGTTGTTCCCCATCAACAACTTGATCTACTGGATCAATATCAGCCGGTTGTGGATCTTGTATGACTGGTTGTACAACGCTCCGTTGAACTGAAGGAGCATTGTTAACAACCAATCTGAGACCTGAAGTAGAAGGTTGGCTATCTAAATGATCCTCTTCAGAAACTAGGTTTCTGAATCGATCGCTCCCACTAATCAAGTCATTTTCAAGAAATTTAGCATTCCTTGATTCCACAAACCTAGTGGTATGAGATGGACAGTAAAACATGTACCCTTTAGACCTTTCGGCATATCCAATGAAATATCCGCTAATGGTCCTTGGGTCCAGCTTCTTTTCTTATGGGTTATAAACTCTAACTTCAGACGGGCATCCCCAAACGCGTACATGTCGCAAACTCGGTTTCCAACCCTTGAATGATTCAAATGGCGTCTTTGAGACAGCCTTGGTTGGAACCTGGTTTAATATGTATACTGCCGTCTTAAGTGCATCAATCCACAAGGACTTAGGTAGCTTAGAACTACTAAGCATACTTCTCACCATGTCCAATAATGTTCGGTTTCTTCTTTCTGCTACACCATTCTGGTCTGGAGAACCATGCATGGTGTATTGGGCAACAATCTCATGTTCTTGAAGAAACTTCGCAAATGGACCAGGTGCCTGTCCATCTTCAATGTATCTACCATAATATTCACCACCTCTATCTGATCTCACGATCTTAATTTGTTTACCACATTGTTTCTCTACCTCAGATTTGAATACCTTAAAGGCATCTAATGCTTCGTGCTTGTTATGAAGCATGTAGAGATACATGTATCGTGAGTAATCATCAATAAAGGAGAGGAAGTATTTCGACCATACGCGTCCATTTCGGGACTACAAATGTACGTATGTATGATCTCTAACAATTCGGTACTCCTCTTAGCACCTTTCTTTGACTTGTTAGTCCGCTTTCCCTTTATGCGTCTACACAAGTCTCAAAATCGATAAAGTCCAGTACTAAGTACCCCTTCCTTCACCAATCTTTCGATTCTCTGAATGAAGATATGTCCCAATCTCCGGTGCCACAACATAGAAGAATCCTCATTCGTAACACTACGTTTCGAACCAACAGAAACATGCATAGCATCATAAGTAGTATCATGTTGTAAGTAAATAAGAAAAGACCGTTAGACAATGTACCATTCCCAATCTTATTTGATTTATAAAACAAATCCAAAGGTGTCTCATAAAACATAAAGGAATAATCCAAACGTACAAGTCTTGAAATGAAATTAAGTTCCTAGTGAAACTTGGAACATAAAAAGTCTTTTCCAAATTTAAAACATAGCCACTACTTAAAACTAAGCGCAAGTCCCTACTGGCCTCTACATGCGAACTAATCCTTCCACCCGAGTAGATGAATTGTTCACTTCCCAACGGCTTCCTTAGGTTTTGCATACCGCAAGGTATTCGAAACATGGATTGTAGAACCAGAGTCAATCCACCAAGTGCCATTAATGTCATCAACCATATTAGATTCATAACAGACAAGTGAGACTGACATACCTTTCTTCTCAAGCCATTCTTTGGAATTTAGAGCAATCCTTCTTCATGTGTCCTTTCTTTTTACGGAAGAAACACTTGGATTCCTTCTTAATTCCACCTTGGGGTGGCGTTTTTCCTTTCCCTTCTTCTTCTTGGCTTGAGTCGACCCTTTTTCTCGGTTGTCATAAATGAACTTTCTCCATTTCCATTTTCAACCTTCCTCTTCCGAACACACATGGTCAAAAGTTCATTGATTGACCATTTATCCTTATGTGTGTTGTAGGATATCTTGAAAGGTCCATATGGTGTGGAAGAGTGTTCGAGAATGTAGTGCACGAGAAAGGAGTCGGGACATGTCAACCTCAAGTTGCTTTAGTTGAGCCGCAACGTCCCTCATTTGCATGATGTGCTCACGCACACCTTTCACCGTAGTAAGTCTTAGGGATGAAAACTTCATAATTAGGGTCTTTGGCAAGTGCCTTTCCGAAGTCGAAATTGATCATCGATCGCCTTCAGAAGTGGCCTAATTTTATCATGCTGTTCGACAGAACCACGAATGCCAGCAGAGATTGAAGTCTTTATGAACATAACTAAAAGACGATTAGATCGCTCCCACTTTTCATAAAGATCAACCTGATCTGGAGTCTTTGGTTGATAATGGAAGGTGGTTCGTCTTTCCTTATAGCATAATCAATGTCCATCCACCCTGATTGGAGAAGAACTCTTTCTCTCCATACCTTATAGTTATCACCCTCGTTCGGGAATATCATTTTTCATATCGAGAAATTCGCAGGTTGTTTAACCGCATAATTAACAAATACATGCTTAAAAATCAAGAATTGAGACTAATAAACTACATCATGTTTTACCAATGTAAATCATGCTAAAATTCATAAATCTATCGACATACAACTTGCCTGTGGGCTAAAGTTCTAATTCAATTAGATTTATACATAATTGTATGATAAAACTACCAAATTATTTTCTCATTCTTAATTCCTGTGGGTAAATTAAGAATATAATTTGATATTTTATCCTAATTAATCATACAAAATATATAATAAAAAATTCGTGGGATAAAATTTTATTATATTACATATGATTTATTACAACTAATGTCACTATGTGATCATATCATTTAATATACAATTTCAACTAATTAAAGATGATGTGGCTACTCTCTAATTAATTAAAAACATATAGATCACTAAACATTACTATATAATATTGCAAGAAAATAAAAGCAATATTTAAAATAAAATTGGATATTTCATGTTTTGTATATTATTCAACACAACATTGCATGTATAATTAAATAATAATTAATACATGCAAATAACAGAATATGTAACTAATAATTACATGAAATCCAAATTTTTAATAAAATCATATTTATATTTAAATCATAAAAGCTCATGATATCTAAATATAAAAACATTCAAAATAACACAAATGTCATCATGGCCTAATGGTCCAAAAAGCCCAATCAAGGCTTTGGACCCAAAGCATGTGAGTTCGAATCCCACTTTCAACACTTTAAAAATTTTGGTTTTCGCTGGAAAAATTATTTAAATTAAATAAATGCTCACAACCCAGCACATAGAGGCGCGTGGCTCAACTGGCAGAACGACATCCCTTAAGGCGCCCACGCGCCTACTGGTCTCAGGTTCGAATCCTCCTTATATCACTTAGAAAATTTTGGTTTTCTTTGAAACAATTAAAAATCCTCCTTATATCGCATAATCAAACACAAATGAGCACGTGGCTCAACTGGCAGAGCGCCAGCCCTTAAGGCGCCCACACGCCCAATGGTTAGGGGTTCGAATCTGGCGAAGACACATTTTAGCGTTTAAATCATTTCACCCTTTTTTTTTATATATTCTAAAAACAGGCCGCCCTTGGCCCAAAAACAATCTCGGCCCAATCGCGTGTCCGGCCCTTCTTCCAAATAAGTGAGACGCTGCGTTTCACTAAGGGACCAAAACGACGCCGTCTCAGGTCTTCTTCCCTACCCGGTTTCCAAACCCTACTCGACCCGTCACCCGACAACGACCCAGAAGGAGCCGCCGCGACCCGCGATTTCAGGCAACGTTTTCTGGCGATCAGACAGCTCAAAATCTGACGATTTTGACGGCGAGGATCATGGAAAAAAAAACTTAAGAGCTCAATTTTGACATGAATCAAACAAATAATTGTGAAAACCGAACCCTAAATCATGGATTTGAAATGAAAATCAAATCTGGGTTTTCTTCGATGATTTTTACCGATGAAAGACCGACAGCAACGATACAACTAGCGTTAATAAAAACATCCTTCATGATTTATTAATCAATTGCAAATTTCGAAAAAGAAATTCTAGTTTGTTGCCAATTTCGTTTATTAATCAATTATAAACATAAAGCAACAACATTAATTAATGGCAAAATTGAAATATCAGGAAACGACGTTAGCATGGCTCATCAATCGACTAAGCAACCAAACCAAATAGTTGTAGAAGCATAGAGAAATTCAGATATAGGAGACGGAACCTTGAGAAAATTAACCATGGTGATGATTTCATAGGGAAGAAAACAAAATCCCTCATCACAACCGAAAGCCACACAATGAGCAATTTAAAATATATAATAGTGAAAATAAATTGCAGGCAGTAAGCATATTTTCATATTGAAAACCATATTCTCGTGAAAGCTTAATCAGATAAAATCAAGGCAGAGGCATATAAGATCTTTCGATCGATACCAAATGTTAAAAAGCGATCTAATCATGCAAAATACCTAAGTTGTGCAATTAGATCAATGCGGAATAAACAAAATGAAGAAGCGAAATACCTCCAAAGTATTGATTAGCTTCGAAGCAAGAAGGGATGAACTACGGTTTTGTCTTCTTCAGTCTTCTCTCTCATTTCTGAGATGAGATGGTCTTGGCGACAGTAGATCAAGCGAGAAAAGACTTAAGGACCAACAATATAATCCGATCAATTCCACCTCCTACCATCAGGAGATGAATGCCAATTATGGCAATTAATTAGGCGATTACGAATATTAATTGGGCGATTCATAATTTAATGAATTAATTAAGCGATTCTTAATGCTTAATGTTGGTCATTAATATGAGGTATTTTCTAAATCTAAATATATACTAATATATTAAATAAAATTCCAACATTATTCAACACTCCCCTTTCCTTATTTCAAAAAACACCCAACTTTCTTTTTTTTGTGAAACTTGAAACTCAATCTTCAAACTCTGCTATGCCTCTTTAGAAGTCGCAACAAATGCGATTCTAAAGAAAAGGTTATTGTATCTTATATGCAAATCTCCTAATTTTTGTTGTTCATTAAATTGACCACGGCCTTTGCAATTATCACTGCCTCAAGAAGACACTAAAGTGGTCTCCCTTGCTCGAACGAATATCACCACAAGGACATTGCAATGCTGTCACTCACTGTCGCGAAAATTGATGCCCCTCACTCACATTGCGATGTTGTATGAAAATTGAATAGCAATCTCTAAAAATATAATTATGAATCATTAAATAAAAGATGGTATATATGGATCTTTATACATGCAAAGTTTTAAATCTAATTAAATCAAAAAATAAATCAAAAAAATTAAGATATAATATCCAAATCTAATCCTAAGATATAATAAATATATAAAAAAAAACTTACTAATAAAATAATAATTAATCTAAATAATCTGAAATACCTTTGAAACATTATTGAATAAGAACTTACCTCAAAATGAAGTAATTAATTGAATCTCAACTTCTACAATCGTCAATGGTTTTGATGACTTCCAGAAAGCACCATAATCACTAACGCCTCGTTTGGTACGTTGGAAGAGGATTGTGGAAGGAGGCGTGGGTTCAAGATGTTGCAGTTGTTGGGAGAGACAAGGCTTCAGCCGCAGTCGCCGAAGAGGACATTGTCATTACCAGGGGTGGAAAGGAGATCGTACGTACCATGGATGGGGAGGAGCCGAGGAGATGAAAGGGCAAAATGGCCACATACCAATTCTCTAGGATTTGGAACTCAGTTCCTAGGGTGGGGTGATGGAACCCACTTCCATCAAATTTGATGGAACCCGGTTCCATGTGGAAGTGAGCTCACATCTACCAAACAAGCAAAAATTGGGAACTCGGTTTCACTTCTCTGGCCTCAGTTCACTACTACCAAACGGGGCATAAAAAAATTAGATGCCAAAGTAAGTAGGAACAGATGGGTACCAAAGAAATCCTTGTCGTCCTCTGATTGCATGATTAAAAATCACGGATAATAATATTAAAAATCTTCACTTGATGAAAAACCAATAACTAGAATTAATTCTGTCGTATTATTGTGTGTACAACACACAAAAAGTCAAGGTTAATCATGATCAACACCAACATGAGATTGTGGAATTCATAATTTGAGCAATATCTTGAAGGCTTTTGCATATTTCAAAGACTTTTAAGTCTGCTGGTCCAAAAGCTACCAGTTCAGATGAATCAGGCGAGTGACATTGGGCTTGTATATCACTTTTCTCTCTAGTCCTGGACAAATATATAAATATGGGGTCAGGAGTAGGTTGAAGCATGCATGAAGCTTGGAGCCATTATTATCCGATCCCTTTCACCTCTCAGCTATATATATATTATCTGTATTGACAGGAACATATGCACTATCTAGGACGGGAAATATACAAAGTATATATATAACAAACTGCTTATATATATAGTGCCGGCCATTGTATTTTCTCTATATATATAGTAGCCTCTTCTTTTAATGCAGAATCACTGTCAACAACTAGACCAGTGGGATTCATTATTTCAGAAATATATCGATGCCTGTCAATTTAGCCTGCACTGATCGATCCTGTGTCTTATTATTTTAAAAGAAACCAATATTTAGTTATTACTTGTTGCTAGTGACTATTGATGAGAGATTCAGGCTCTTTGAAAATGTTGTTTTAGTTGCCCTGTGGTCCAGAAACATTAAAGTAGACAGATCAGGCAAATGGTAAGTAGGCTTATCTTGTTCATTATATATGCTTAATTGTAAGCTTTCGTTTACTCTATAATACTCATAAGTTGTATTATATATATATATATATATATATATAGAGAGAGAGAGAGAGAGAGAGAGAGACTCTCCCATCAACATCTTATTGTTCAAAGTAAAGCAGTTTAATTATTTTATTTGAGGTTAGATTCATGTAGCTATCATTGTAGGGCAATTACTGTTTAGATGGTCCAATTGATATATATGTGCAACCATGCTAGATGTTAGGGAGATGTTAGGCACTAACCCTTCCATTATTTTAATCAAAATATACGTGAAGATAATATAAACTATTTCTACTCTCTCTATATATAGAGTAATACAGTGTTAGATGATTCATGCATGTGAGACCTTACTGATAATTATGTATTTATATAATATGTTCTGCAGTGTGATGATGAAACATGCATGGAATCGTGATAGTTTAATATAATGAAACATGTTTTGGTTTGGTCGACAAGATTGATAATGAACAGGAAGTAGTTTAAGGTCATTAAACGAGAAAACGAAAACGAAAACGAAAATATCATGAAAATATAATATACACTTTATTATATATTTTTATCTCTAGAGAAACAAAAGCTAAACTCCATTGCATATAAAACTAACGGGGAAAAAACCAAGTAGTTGATCGTAAAGCTAATAGATTAAACAGGCGTGGCAGATAGTATGCCACATTTTGATAAAAGCTATGGTCATAGTTTGCGCCATGAAATTAAAGACGAGACTCCACAGTGTAATCCCGACATATAATTTTTAAAATACAATTCTATTCCAAACACATCTCATGTAGGCGTCTGTGAGTTTAAACTTTTAAACTATAAATTGCCAAATTCAACGAACCAACCACCCTGGGTGGATCAGAAAGGCACTTTTAATATTCAACCTCAGCTTCAGCTATATTTATTTATTTATTTATTTATTTGTATTCCATCTAGTTCATCAAAACTTTCGGCTCCAACTAATTTAGATTTCGCTCCTCATCAGGCCTTCGGTCGTTGGACAAGAGTTCAATATTATTTTTTCCATTCTCACGCTTTGAACCAAGGATGTGGTTAATGGAGTCAACTTCAGCTGTTTGTTTTTGAGCGTTTTATAGTTTATACTATCCATCCAAAAAAAAAATTAGGCTTCTTTTTCTGAAAAAAAAAATACCTCTGAATTATAGAAAGTAATATATGTCGCCTAATTCTTATAAAAAAATCAAGCCTATATTTAATTAAAATTATAAGTTATGAATATTACAATTATTCAGCATAATTTCCAATCAAATTTATATAAAATTAATATGAATATATTTATGAGAAAATTAAAAGGGTTTGGAATTGGGTTAATTTGGAATGGATAGGATGGATGGGAGTGGGGTGAGGAGGAACGGGTAGGCCCGACAGGAGAAGGATAGGGGAAATGCTCACGTGTGGGTAGGGTTTGAGAAGAGAGAAAGATCCCCTGTGATCACACGTGTGCTGTCGAGCGTGTTGTCCCATCAAAGGCGACACGTGTGAGGTGACTCCCCCATTTTGTGACTCAGCGACCACCCAACCACTCCCTCCTTCACGGGCATTTTGGCCCTCTCTCCTTTGGAGCCGGATTTTCTTAGAATCCCTCCTATCAGTATCTATATCGTGACTATCTAAAAATTGATCCAAACATCCGAAAGAGACACCTCATTTATTTTGAATTACCGCACGCGGTAAAGATGAAAATTTTAAAAGTAGATGAGGTATCTCTCTCTAGACGCTTAGATCAATTTTAGACGGTCAAGATGCACGAATACTGAGGGGAGGGATTCTGAGAAAATCTGGATCGCCTCCCCTTCCCTCTTCTTGCTTCCTTCATGCCTCATGCTACTCCGTCCCACTTTCTTATTTTCTTTATTTATATTAAACCCTGTATCAAAAAATTATTGATTCAAGTGATAAGCAACTTCGCCTCATAATGAAGAGAATATGAATTCAAATCTTGGGAAATAGATTTATTAAAAGAGGTGAAAATTATTTACCCTCTAAACCTCAAAAAGGAAAACTCTTGATTTCTACCATAACAAAAATTAAAAAGAATATGAGAGTGTAAAAATTAATATGAGGTTGGAGTTTAATATTGTTATAATAAGAGTATATTAAAAATCATTTGAATTTTATGAAAAATGTAATGTTTTTATTTTTATTGGTAAGTGTGAATTAAGTTAGAAATAACACTAGTGCCAAAACGCTTCTTAGATTAGGTGAAAATGGCTTTTTAGATCGATTTTGGATCAGGTCTTGATACAGTCAGTCTAAAAAGTAACACTCAATATAGTCGGTCTAAAAAGTTTGTTACCTTTTAAACCGGTTGCGAAAAAAACAGGTCTAAAAAGTTGGACTTTTTAAGCCTGACTTAGCTTATACCACATCTAAAATGTATTACTTTTTAGACCTGATTTGGTTTATATTACGTCTATAATGTTTTACTTTTTAAATTAGTTGTTTTTTTGAAAACACATCTTAAAAATGGTTTTTAGACCACATATTTTATCAAACCAATATTTAAAGTTATACTTTTTAGACCCCATATTTTATACACCACGTCTTAATACTTTTTAGACATGATATTTATAACATCAAGTCTAATTTTTTTCATGTATTTTTTCACATATCCACCCTATTTCTTCCTCTTACTCAGGGGCAGACCCAAGAATTTTACTCATGGAGGGCGAAAATAAAAAATGCTACATTATAAATAAAAATACTTGAAATATGATATAAACCTAATATACAAAAATTGAAAGAAATCTATCACAGATATTAAGATTACTTCACTTGACTTTTACTCTACGTGTTTTCATATTGTTATACTCATCTGTAATTGAATCCATGTTAAAACTCAAAACAATTTCTTTTTCATTGAATGTAATCAAAGCATCATCTATATTCTCATGTCTATCTTTTAACAAAACTTAAAACTTGCTCAAAATTTTAACCCTAAAATATTCTCTAATCAGTATAAAAGTAGCATCATTAGAAAGATAAAATCATGTCTAATAAATTTCATGAAGGAAATTTAATGAAATAAATGATTTTAAGTACCTTATTGATTCTCAAAATTGTTATAAGCTGTTGAAAAAAAAAAACCACTAGCGAAAGGAAGAAGATAATGACAAGGCCGAATGGAATCTAGGGATTTGCTAACTTATCACGTTGATGTTAATATATATGAAAGTGGCTAAAATCACGTGTAAAATCTGTTCTGATGATTTATTAGTTTAATACTACCTCCGGTCCAATTATAGGAACACTTTTGTAGTACAAATTGCACTACAAAAGTGTTCCGACCAGAGGGAGTATTTGATAGGTGGCTATTGGCCCACATGATATTAAATGGATATTTTGAGGGAAAGCCCGCCGCATTGTAGCCTGGGACTGATTTATATGTAGTATTTTTTATTTTATTTTTTTAATTTTAGGGGGGCGGGGGCCACCCCTAGCACCTCTTTGTGTCCGCCTATGCTCTTACCCACTATCCAAGTCAACACCTAAAAGACAATTTAAGCTACGTATAGTACAAGTTCTCAACAACTCAATATGAGTTACAATTGAATTATTGAAAATGAATATAATGTCAACAATATTCCAATTCAAGTGGCCGGGAACAAAATCTAACAACTATTGTTCATCATTCATCAAATATATTTTCGTAGCCAAGGAATCATCACATACCACAACATTTCACAGTCTTCAAATGATGAATACATATACATGATGAAATACTCAAGGCCAAAACTCACTATTGTTTTAAAAGTTCATAAATGAATTCAACACAACATTTGCGGATGCAATATCTTCTTAGGAAAGGGATCAATAAAATGAAATATATGTAACATTAAAGCCAGACAAATAATAAATTTCCCAACTTGAAAAAAAAAAGTATTGCAAAATTTTTGAAATATACATTTACCTCTTGAGTAAATTCAGTTATGCCTAAGGTGATAATGTTAAATATGTGTCTCAACACATAAAATCCATATAAGTTGGATCCGGTGGTTGCTTACGGCTCTAAAAAAGAACATGGTATCATTAAAACTGTATAAAGCATAGCTTATTGAACAAGTTCATAAAGCAAACAAATATATACTAACCTTAAATGTGATCCATTCAGGGTCTTTTATTACCTCATGCACATACTTACCACAAGCAGCATGTCAGTATGTTCTCATAGCCCTATCATCAAAATCACAAAGCTTACTTATTTTCTACAAATTTCATAAACTTCCAACAATAGGTAATACAATAAAAGTTACGATTTTTTCTTATTTATTCAAATGACATTGCTAGTTCACTACTTTATTTACTAATAAGAAAACTCATGAGCTCATTTTTTTCTTCAATTCATTCTCTAGTTTGTAGTGAAGGGAGTATAAGAAGATAACAGTATAACTCTTATTGCATAAAAGAACCAACCACCAATGATCACTGAAAAAAGGGATGACTATTAATTCAATTTTTCAAACAGTATATATAATATGAAATATTAATTTGCTTCTTAATCAATCATGCATATATGGTGCCAAGAAACACTCAGTTTTGGTTTCAGTAAGCCTAGCTCTCTGATAAGTATGAATTCCAACTTATAATATCAACATCAGAACCATGTGCTAACCATTTAATTGTATCATAAACATATTCTTCTCCCTCATCCTTTTGTTTAAACCAATGTGCAAAAGTTCTGTTATGCTCCCTAATTAAACGGTGTTCAGTCATTCGACTATTTTCTTTATAGTTTTTGTATGTGCATTTATGTTGTCTTGAACTTCATCAACATCATTTAAGATGTATAAGTGGACTTGTAGCAATTCATAATTCTCTTCTTCATTATGACGTTTAGAAATATCTTACTGTGGACAAATAATATATACAGCTTTTTCAGAAATATATTTCTAAACAATAAATGATTTAGACCATTTTGTGTTCTTCACATGCCCTTTTAGGAATTTCATAATTCTTTCAATTAGGTACATCCATCATAAATGGATAGGACCACACAACTTTATCTCTCTCACTAGATGAACAATTGGATGTACCATGATGTCAAAAAATGCTAAAAGAAAAAACTTCTCAAGCAAGCACATGATAAGATATTATTCATTTTCTAATTCATCCAATTTTTCAATCTCAATGACTTTACTACAAATAGCATTGAAGAAGAAATAAAGTCAAGTCAAAATATGTTGAATATCATATTTGACAATGCCTCGAATAGCTACTGGGGGTAGTTGTTGTATTAGGACCTGACAATTATGAGATTTTTGGCCTACTAATTTCAAGTCTTTCACCGATACAAGCTTATTAAAATTTAAAAAATACCATGAGGGACCTTTGATGTCATGTAAACAATCATAAAAACTTATTTTCTCATCTTTAGACAAAGTATAAGAAACTGGGGAACAATAAGTTCTCTTATCATATGGCATTGAATGTAAGTTTTCTCGTATTCTCATTTCTTATAAATCTAATCTTGCTTTCACATTATCCTTAGAACTGCCTTGTATGTTGAGAAATGTCCCAACAATACTATCACATACGTTTTTCTCCACATGCATGATATCATTACAATGTTTCATATCAATATTGCACCAATATGAAAGATCGAAGAAGACAAATATATTTTTCCATATATTTTTTCTTTTTCACTCTTTGTAGTCTTACCAAAGATAACTTTGATATTTTTCACCTTTTCATAAATTTGCTCCTCAATCAATGCCTACAGAGCATCTTGATACTCTTGACCACAAAAAAAAAAAAAAAAATTCTTTATTCTACAATATGGGTGGCTTGTTCTAAGAAATCTCTTATGGCCATGATAGAAGAAGACATATATCTTTTTCCATATATCTTTTTCATTTCTACTCTTTGTAGTCTTACCAAAGATAACATTGATATTTTTCATTTTTTCATAAATTTGCTTCATAGTCAATGCCTCCAGAGCATCTTGATATTCTTGACCACCAAAAAAAAAAACTTTTTTTAATCTATAATATGGGTGGCTCGTTCTAAGAAATCTCCTATAACCAAGATAAACCGTCTTTCTTCCATGTTGAAGTTGATGAGAGCATATGCCTTCTTCACAAATCGAGGAATGATGACACACAACTGAAAAATGACGTAAGAAAAAAGCAGCGATGAGGGCGCACACACTGGCGGCGGTGGTAATGATGAAAGAGTGACGTGCGAAAGAGGACCGAAAAGGTTCACAGAGAGGAGCTCACAAAGTAATCGCAACAAGAAGAGAGGTTCAGATAGCGAAATTCAATTTACGCACGACGAAGAGAGGATTCAAGGAGCAAGTTTTAATTTGCTGGGTTTCATCTTTTAGATCGGTTATGCTCAAAATCAGGTTTAAAAAGTTCATCTTTTAGACCAGTTATTTGAAACATCATGTCTTAGAAGGAATAAATATATTATTTTTTAATTCTGCATCTTTTAGACTGGTTATAAGAAACATCAGGTCTAAAAGGTTTCATCTTTTAGACCGGTTATAAGAGACAACCGGTCTAAAAAGTAATTAAATCAAATTTTTATTTTTGTAATTATTTTTTATCTTCTTAGATTGGGTGTTTGGAAATCTAGTCTAAATAATATCTTTTAGACTCTATCTTAAAGGGATCGAATCGGTCTAAAAAGTTCTTTATATTTACAAATCTACCACCTGGTCATACCTTTTAGACCTTATCTTCTATAACTGGTCTAAATGTAACGGTTTAAAAAGACGATTTTGTACTGGTGCAAGAACTATTTAATGAAAAGGGCTTGAAATTGGATTAATTGGGAATGGATATAGGATAGATACGCATGAAGGCAATTAAGAAGCGTAATGGGGAGGGAAAGGCTACTGTAATACTACAATTCCTCCTATCATTCTAAATGTTTGAGTTACTTTAGGAGTTTATTTTTGTTCTTAAATATAATATAGATCTCAATTTACGTTCGTAAATCTATAATTTTTCTCTAAACTATATTAGTTCATTGCACATGTAAGGGTGAGTTTTAATCAATCATAGAGTTTCCAATGCAAATGTTTAAAAGTGGCAGTTTTAGAAAACTAGTACATACTCCCTCTGGTCCTTATTATAAGACACTAACTAGCAATTATATTTAGTCCTTTTTATAAGGCACTTGCTTCTTTCCAAAACGCATTAATTATTTTTTCCATGTATGCCTATAATTAATAAGGGTAATGGGTGAAAGTAATAATTAATATAATATTAGAATTTAGTGCAATTAGTAGAAATAATGTTGGAAGTTACTTAAATTGTTGGACAATTTTATTGACTTTAACTGTTTTTATTGGTTTGTGAGAATTGTTAGTTGATGCCTTATAATAAGGATCAGATGGAGTATTTATTACAAATAACTAATTTAACTTATCTTTTTAATACTTATAAATTAATTGTCTAGCTCTAATAATGTTTAGGATTGAGATGATGTAAATTAATGAAAGTGGTAGAGGATGATATATGGGACCTAGCTAGGGTGGATGAGAGACACACAAAGATACTGAGAGCATATATGAGGAGCTTTGAAGTCTATCTATCAATCATCGTGTGGTTCATTATTTTTGGCACTTGCTAGTCTCATGTGAAATGGACGCTCGTCTTGTTTCCATCATCAAATATAAACATATCGCTTAGTTTAATTCTTCTGCAGATATAATTGTCCCCCCATCTCTTTCATTGTTGCCTCCTCCCTCAGCACAGAAAAGTAAGCTTAACTGTGTTCCCTTCAATCAAAATCCTCCCCCTTTTCTCTTAGCCATTCGTATTCCACTCATTTCCCCTCCTTTCCCTGCTTTTGCTTTTCCCACATCAGCACCTTTTTATTTCATTACTTTTATACAAGCGAATCAAATGCCTCCTTCATTCTACCTACCCTAATGAATTATACATATTGAAAAACCATTGCTGACGACGTTCATTAAAGCTCTGAACTGTTAAATCTTTAGATATAAGTATAGTGGAGGCTGTCTTTCTATCAAATTGACTTAAGTTAATTAATAGGATCTAACTCGACTCACGTTGGACATCTTCACAAGTGTGGGGTTTAAAAGATTAAGGGGCTACTTTGCCTCCTACTCAGCAGTCTTTGGGAATTGAGTTTGTGTTTAATTATAACAAAAATGCTTTCATTGATAGACTAAGCTTAATTAAAGCCCTCAACTCTCAGCTTGTATTTGCTTATTCTCAACCATATTAACTCTGACAACATAGTTAAACACTTAAACACGAAATAATTGCAGAAATAAAGTAATGAAGGTGAAAGGGAAAACTGTGTGATGATGACTTTATTACGTACTATCTACGTTTTTCTTTCTTTTCTCGTTTGAGGAATTACACATATCAGCGATCTCTATCTATCTCTTCCCCATCTGTTAACGTTCATCGTATTTGGATTCATTTATTATTTTTTTAAAAGAGAGGAACGTGATGTTCATTAATGCCGTTCGATTCTGTTTTAAACTTCATGAAAAAATAAATACAAGAGGCTATGAAAACTCCAAAATTAGACTTGCCAACTCTTGGTTAATCCTACGCCATTTCTTTGTTTGCGCTTTTTCGTAATAGCCTCATCAACTTGGGGCTGATGATCAAAACGGATATTAAAGAGGACATTTCTTATCAACTAGCTAGTATAGCTAGCTAGCTAGAATCAAGCCACAGTAATACATGTCAATTCCTCTCTTCTTTTGTATTTCCCACTTTGAATTAAACCATGTATATGTGTTCCTACATCCTTACACTACTTTATCGTTAATAGTGGGATTTGATTTAAAATTACTGTATGTCTATGAGATTTAACACCTTTTTCATATTAAAGGCCCCTTTTTTTGAATTAAGTTGAAGCATATCTTATCATCACTATTCATCCATCACATCCAATGTATGTTTTTATATACATAAGATACGGGTACTATGCATGTGATAATAGTTAAATCTGACCTGATATACACACACACACACACACACATTGTGTGTGTGTGTGTGTGTTTTGATATAAAATTAGAGCTAGGTGGAGTAACTAGGATGAAGAGAGGGCACCTCCTGCTTATGGGGTGAAAAACTAGATATTGTTGGTGAGGATGCAGGTAGTGAAGAATGAAGACGTAACAAGAAATTAATTATGGAAACGAAATGATGATTGAGAGCCAAATAATTTGATGAAATGGGATGAAGAGGGAGACAAAGGCGAGCAGAGAAAGCCCTGAAAAATGGAGGGACAGTGGCACGTGGCATTCCATGGTGTGATTGGAGGACGGCGGGTCCCACCCCCAGCCTTTAACATGAAGAAAGAGACGAGACGCTCATGCAGAGATGGAGCCCCCCTTCATTATTTGGCCGTCTAGTCAACGCTCTCTTCTCATGGCACTTGCCTTGGCATTCCTTCTACCTTCCTCTCCCCCCAATACAAATCTAGCTTCACTTTAATTTGGATAATCTTAAAAAATGTTTTGATATAATTAAAAATAAATTACATACCACTACTACAATCTCAAATATAAGTTATTTCTTTCTAATTCACAGGTACCAATAAAATAGTTACTCTTTGGCCTCTTGCGCTAAATATATATATAAGATATATTTGAGAAATTGACCTTTATCCTAAATTAATGTAAAATATGGTTTTCATATCTGTCAATTTTTTATATAATTTTTCCCTATTGATACTCCAATAATTAAAGAAAAGAGTGAATAAGGGAATTGAAAAAGATAACTAGATAGAAAATAAATATCATATTAACTAACCTCCTTAATTTAATCAAATTAAGTAAATATATTTTATATTAAGGACCCAAGAGAGTAAAATTCAATTAATTTTCAATATTACTCTTATTAACTACAATTAATATCAATAAATATCATACTAATTTCTACTCTCCCACTATCTTTATTTATTTTTTTTAATTGGTCTAGGGTTTCCCTTTTAGGACTAAGAGGGCCAAGGGTTTTTATTTCTCCCAATAAGTGTGCTTCCCGATATTCAAACATGTGTTCTCCTCTTTTTTAAGATACCATTCAAATATGATATTCTCACTATCTTTATTGAATATATATATATTCCTCTTCTTATTATTACTAACTAAATAAGTTTTTATTCTTTTTATCGTGAACTTACTTATTCCCAATAAGCATTGATTTTTTTTCCTCTCACCATAATTAATAAAGATATTTTTATTGAATATGGAGTTTAGTGTAAGTGAGTAATATTGAAATTACTTAGATTCTAGGACAATTTATTGACTTTAACTGTTTTTATTGGTTTTAGAAAAAATATCAAATATATATATATACAAAATTGATCTTAGAAATATCAAATATCTTACAAAAATGATCAAAAATACCTTTTAGAAGGCACCCCATTCCAAGTAACAAAAACCACTCAAGGCATTACACATTTTTTTCCAAATCCACAATAAGTCAATAACATCAGAGGCATTAACATGCATGTATGACTTTACACCACAGGTTTAGAATTAGATTTAAATGAATTAAAAGAGATTATAAGATCCATTAATTTGGTAGTTGATTGGGAGGGAGTATTATCTTCCCATAGGATGGATGTCCTCAATTTTTTATGTAATTAAGGACTATATATGTCTCTCTCTGTGTCAGCTTTACGGAAAAGAAAGTGGCAAAGATGTGGATGTAGGGATGGATTCTAGAGCATGGTTATGAGGAAGGACAAATTAAAGTAGTGGGAGTGTTACTTATGAGGCGCAAAAGAAGCAATGTGCATGAACAAAGCACTCCATTCGGTTGCAGTAGTGTGTACATACATTTGTAGCACGGAATTGGAAATTAACTCACACCGTACGCCTCCTCAGTTTTTGTTTCTCACCCCAATGCGGCAACCATTGATCCTTATCTCCTTTTCACTCTGCCCTTTCATGTTTTATTTCTGAGCCATCCACGCTTCACTTTGTCTATCTATCACCTTTTGTCTCCATCTTCCTTCTGCGTCTCTTTGTCTTGCGCCCTTCCAATAATTTAATTATGTCTCAACCTTCAATATATACGCCTTCACTTCATCTACAATTGTTATTAATATTCTTAATTCTGATCATCCCTTGTTCTCTCCCTCTCAGACAAACAACTTCTAGTTGCTGCTCTATTTGACTGATCCTGCTATTTCGCGGCGAGTTTCATGGCCTCGAGGGCTTATCTTATGATTTGGTTTTTTGTGGTGACGCCAAATAGTAACACTGTAAACTCATCGTCACCTCCGGTCACTTGATACTATTTTATTTCGGTTGAACATATTTAATCAGTCCCCTATTCATTTGATAACCATGCTTTAATTTTGGTTCCTTCAGTTAGAGACAGAATCTGACACGACCAATATATTAAAAGTGACGCACACAGAGAATCTGGAATCAGACTGCTGCACCCTCCACCATCATCCCCACAACACTGAGTTTTTTATCCACATTTTTTATGTAAAATAAATTTACTGATTCTAGGTTGAGATACCGACAAAAAGTCAAAAACCCTTTAGACCTAGTCTTAATCAATCTGCAAAAAAATTCTGCAAGGAAATGAATCACTAGAACCACAGCTTATATATATAATATATATATATATATTATATTCTTCTTCTTTTTTCGGTAAAGAAAAGAAAATAATCGAATTGGTTGTGATATGCAATTTGAACACTTCAATAGTGAGATGGAAGAAAAACTTGGCAAGCCATTTTCCTGAAACCACAGAAAACAAAGAGGAGTCCAGGAGTGATGGCTTTCTCGTTGTTGCCGTCATAGGATAAGCCCCATGACACTTCAGTGAGCACAATTTCTGGCTGGAATTAAGAATTCAATTCTAACTAAAAGTGATGAAGATCACTCCAACAAAGTAAAAGCTAATAACTTGCTGCACAACGGCCAAGTTCTGGACAATACAGATTTTACACAAACAGTAAAGCTTGAAGAAGAAGGTGGGGGCTAAAGAAGTCTTTTAACATGGAATGAAACAGGAAAAAGTTATCAACTTTTCCCATCACAAGAACAGATCGGATAGACTTGTTTACATGCTTAATTCTGATTGATCCATAGCTTGTGTCCCGGAACCCACTTGGGACATTTGGGACTAAAGTAGCTGGCCACTACCCTCGAGTTCAACAGCTCCACAACAGGAGCAAATTTGACGCACCTCGGTGTCTTGTACTGGTTTATGGATGCTCCTAAGCTAATAGCATAGTCCATGAGCTTATCAAACGTCCCCTGTTCCACAATCTTAATCTCAAGCGGCCCAATTGATTTGTCCGACACACGTCCCTGACGGTACACACTGTTGAGCGATTCCTCAATGGTCAGACTGCAATCCTCGTACACAGATGTAGGAATCGGAGTTGTCCCATTGAGGTTGAGCTCCCAGTACAACACATAGTGTCCTGGGATTGTCTTTGTATCTGCGTAGCTGGTGTACTCAGACACAGAAGCATCAAACGGAGCCAAATGGGTGACAGCATTCTTCATTGCGTACTGAAGCTCAACTTCATCTGTTTTATCTGAATCAATGCTCAGCACCACGTTCTTCCTGCATATGAAGTTGAACTGGGGTGCCTTGTTCTTGAATCCAGCCACTCTCAGCACGTCTCCCACTTTGTACCTATATAACCCTGGATTTTCCCATCACACAAATAAATATACACATATCAGTGTCACTCTCACTAAAGTTTCAATATTGGTGTGCAAAAAGATTCAGAGTATATCTATCTGACCGGCGAAGGTTGTGACGACGAGCTCATATTCTTGGCCGAGCTTAACATCGACGAGGTCCACTAACTGTTGCTGTTCATCGTGAGAATCGGTGAGTCCGTTGGTTCGGTTGACAGGAAGGAACTCGAAGTAGGCCATGGTGGGGATGAGGGTGTAAGAGACGTCACTGGGTTTGCAGAGAGGGTTGAGATTGAGACCGAAGTAGCACTCGCTGGAAGCGTACATGGAGCAAACAAGTGGGAGGCCATTGGTGTAGTAATCCAGTGTGGGAATGTACTGTGACATCGTCCCCGTCACAATAACATCCACATACTTAGTGTTGGGCCACAGCCTGGGGATGATCCCCTGCCAGCAGTTTTTGCTACACTCCGACTCTATAAAATCCGCGAGATTCGGGTCGGGTTTGAGGATATTCATGACAGAATCTCGCACAGAGGTGTCTGTGATCTGGGGGTTAAGTGTTCCTGTTCTAATGTCGTTGCAAAGAAGGGCCCAGTGTTTCTCAAGGAAGCGAATTCCCCGAATGAAGCCAGAGGCGAAAACAGCGCCAACCCGAAGGACGACATCGTTTTGGCAGAGACCACAGAGCAATTGGGAGTACATGCTTTGGTAAGAATCAGGACAAAGGATGGTCTCAATGGGACTGGTATAGTTAGCGTAGGGGTCAGAAAGTGATGAGTTCTTAAAACGAGAACTTTTGTAATAACTAGTGAGAACGGGACGAGCCAAGAGGCCTCCGGGGGTTTTAGCCTCAGATTTAATGAAGTACAAGTACATTCCTTTGCCTTTTTCAAGGCCAGGCACAAACTGGCTCATCACCGGCATCAACAGGCTATAAAGCAAACTCCTTCTTTCTCCTTCTTGTTCAGTTGTTGGCATCAGCTTTCTCTCCCCTCCAGACGTCCCAGAGCTACAAAAACCAAAACCCATTTATCTTAGTATCTTAATTACAGGACAGAGAATAAAAGTGATGTTTAATATATGCACACACACTCTCTGGATTGAACATAAGGAGAACCTTGTGAGAAACTCGGAAATGGGATGGGAGCAGAGGATAGGGGAAGTGTCGCCATTGGCGATGCGGGTGACGTCAGGTTGGATGTGGTCGTAGGTGACGACGGGGAGGAGTTTCTTGAAAGAGTGGGGGTCGGTACGGCCGTTGAGGCCATGTCGCTGCAAGTACTCAACGTGGGCGTTACGGGAGAGAATTTGAGAGAGGACCTTGTTGAAGACTTTGGCCCACCATTGTTGAAGCAGCCTCCATTAACCAAATGCCACCACCGTTGTTGAAGCGGCCTCCACCAACCAGCCCACCATTGTTGAAGCGGCCTCCACCAACCACCCTCGTTCACACCTCACCTACCCCAAAACTCATACTATAAATAGAGGTGGATACCTCATTTGAAAAGCATCTCGAAAATCGGTGTTCATCACCAAGAAGAGTGAGAACAAAGAGTGATCCTGAGAGAGTGATCCTTGTTTGAGAGTTTTTTTTTTTTTTTTATATGAGTTTTGTAATCTATTCTTGTGAGTAATAGAGGTTATTTTCTCTCAAATTCATGTTTAATGCTTGGAGTTGATCCATAAAGTCCAACAAGTGGTATCAGAGCTTGGTTAGAGGTGTTGGTTGAGTTTTTGGTTCACCGGACGAATTTGGGTTTTCTGAGTTTTACTCCAAATCCAATTCTGAGTGCACCATTGGATTCGTCTCATCGACACGAGTCCAACGCACCAAACGGCGACCTAATCGGAGTTCAAACGAGCCCGAAATCACGGTCAAAGTTTGGTCGGCGCTACCGGAGTTCGCCGGAGAAGGACACATTCGCGGAGTTCCGCGGAGAAGACGCCGGGAATACTGTTCCTCGCCGGAATTTGCAGTTTTCGGAAGTTGAAGAAAGACCCCTCAATTTTTAAAAAATTTCAGTTTGGTCCCCAAATATTCGGGAAATTTCATATTGACCCTCGATCTTTACGAAATTCCAGTTTGACCCGATCTTTACGAAAATTGCAGTTTGGTCCTCAAAGTTTTCAAAATTGCTGTTTTGCCCCTAGAGTGGAATTTTGACCCGTAGTGTCAATTCCATCTTTTTTGACCGTTCCAGGCGTAACGGTGAGCTCCGTTTTTAAAGATTCAACCACGATCGTGTTGAAAAATTATTTGTAAGGTGATAATGTCCACGAAGAGTCAACATCATCTTTCGGAGCAATGATTACGCTTGCGCCACAAATTACACGCTTTGTGGAGACCTCGGATGGAAGATCTCCAAAGTTTGTAAAGATTTGTTTGATCCCATAGAATTGATGGGTAAAAATCCCGATCCCGCCTTGAGGAGTTAGAGTGGAAGAAATCAAATCGAAAAACTATTGGTCAAATCCGTCAATGGATTGATCATAGTGTCTTCCACCATGTTGCACAAGAAACAGAGACGCATATGCCCCTACGGAAAAAGTTGGAGGATATGTACCAGGCCAAGACCGCTCGGAATAAAGCTGTTGATGAGGCGTTTAGTCAACATGAAGCTTAAAAGTGGAACTTCGGTTGCCGAGCATACCGGTGAGTTCCGGAGCTTGGTCAACCGGTTGTCGTGCTGTAGAGATGCCACTTGGCGATGAAGTTCGGCGTTGCTACTACTCGGTTCCCTTCACGATAGTTGGGAAACGGCTGGTCGTGTCACTCAAAGAACTCGGCCCAAATGGCAAACTTACCGTGTCAATGGTCAAGGATGCCACTATTCGGTGAAGAAGCAAGGAGAAAGGACATGGGCACGAGATCGGACCCATGCCCTTGCACATCACGAGAAGAACGGGGAGGCAACAAAAGAAGAGTAATAACAAATCGAGAGGCGAGAAGCAAGAGCGGGGGCAGGTCCGTTGATGGTAGAAAACCATCTTATAAGCGCCATCATTGTGGATTAGAAGGACATATGAAGAAGAAGCTGCTACAAATGGAAAAAGGAGCAAGACCGGGCGGTTCGCGGCCCAGTAGAAGAACAAGGGTGGAGAAACATTAGTTACTATCTCACGGTGATGTAGCTTATTGTTCAACCCAAGATGAGACATGCCTTCACGTATCACGAGAAGACACGGAATGGGTGGTAGATACATGCGGCGTCCTACCACGTGACTCCATACAAGGAATACTTCACAACATACAAAGCCGGTGACTTTGGAGTTTGTGAAAATGGGAAATTCCGTTTTCGCGAGGATTGTCGGAATTGGTGATGTTCAGATAAAGACAAGTTCCGGAGCACAATCACTTTGAAGGATGTCGCCATGTGCCGGACCTTGGTGAATCTATTGTCGGGAATAGTTCTTGACAAACGGGGCTATGATAGTCACTTCGGTAAAGGCACATGGAAGTTGTCAAAGGCGCTATGATAGTCGCTCGAGGACATATTTGTGGCACGCTATACAAGACTCGTGAAGATATGCACGACGGCCTCAACGTTGCGAGAAAAGGAGGCGTCACAAAATGCAATGGCACCGGAGACTCGGCCACATGAGTGAGAAAGGGTTGTCTACCCTAGTAAAGAAAGAGCTTATCAATGTAGACAAGGACCTGCACTAGATCCTTGCAATCATTGTTTGTTTGGTAAGCGATAGAGTCTCGTTTAATTCTCTTCAACGAGAAGATCGAGTTGCTCGATGGGTACACTCGATGTTTGCGGTCCCTTGGAGGTTGAATCACTCGGCGGCAACCGATACTTTTTCGACGTTCATCGATGATGCTTCTCGAAAGGTGTGGGTGTATTTTTGCGGACGAAGGACCGGGTATTTGATTACTTCAAAGCATGTTCCATGTCATGGTAGAACGTGAGACGGGAGAGAAGTTGAAGTGTCTTCGATCCGACAATGGAGGTGAATACTCCTCCGAGCGGTTCAATGCCTATTGCGAGATCATATGGCATTCGACATGAGAAGACGGTCCCACGCACCCCTCAACACAACGGTATAGCGAAAGAATGAACCGAACAATTATGGAACGTGTTCGGAGCATGCTCGATATGGCTAAGCCTGCCAAAGCCATTCGGGGAGAAGCGATCGAGCCGCTTGTTACTTGATCAACCGATCTCCATCGGTACCATTGGATTTTGAAGTTCCGAGAAACTTTGGTCCGGAAAGGATCCATCATACTCCCACTTGAGAGTATTTGGGTGTTTAGCGTACGCACATGTATCCAAAGAGCTGGTGAAGATTTGGATGCAAGGACACTCCATGCATATTCATAGGCTATGGAAATGAAGAGTTTGGATACAGATTATGGGATCCTAAGGAAAAAGGGTAATCGAAGTAGGGACGTGGTGTTCCATGAAGCCGGACAATAGAAGATATTGAAAAGCCCTGATATCTCGGAAGACAAATGTTGCTCTTCGGGTGCCGGAGGCAACATCGGAATCATTCGTGAGAAATGATGATATAGTGCCGAAGAAATGCCGGAAGTAGAAGACAATGAGGAAGATGACGGTGCGCGAGGGGGAGCCACAACCCCAGTGCCGGACGTTCGGAGAACCATCACAAGGCCAAGATGATGGTGGATTTCCTCAAATTGCTCCGAAGTTCGTAGATCCGAACGAGGTCGATTCCGTCGAGAAGATATCCGAATCTGAATACCTTCTACTTGCGAGGATGGAGAACCAGAGAGTTTCCATGAAGCGAGTATCTCATAAGGACAAAGAACAGTGGTTGCTCGCAATGCAAGACGAGATGGAATCTGCGGAAAAATCAAACTTATGAGATCGTAGAACTTCCACGAGGGAAGAAGGCACTTTGAAAAATAAATGGGTGTTCAAGCGAAGAAAGATGGCGGTGGAAAAGTGGTGAAATACAAAGCACGGTTGGTAGTCAAAGGATTCCGGCGGAAGAAGGGGATCGACTTTGATGAGATTTTTTCACCCGTAGTCAAGATGACTTCAATTAGAGTCATACTTGGATTGGTCGCAAGTATGAACTTAGAGCTTGAACAAATGGATGTGAAGACTGCTTTTCTTCATGGAGATTTAGAAGAAGAAATCTACATGGAGAGCCCGAGAAGGTTTTGAGGTTTCGGGGATAACCTCGTTTGTAAGGTGAAGAAAAGCATGTACGGTCGGCAGGCACCTAGACAGTGGTACAAGAAATTTGACTCGTGCATGGTGAGTCAAGGGTACAAGAAAAGCTGCAGCGAGATGAGTGTGTCTACATTCGAAGTTTTACGATGGAAATTTCGTTGCTCTTCTACTATATGTAGACGATATTCGATCGTGGGGAAAGACGCAACGAAGATCGGCCAAATTTGAAGAAGGAACTTTCTAAGTCTTTTGACATGAAAGACTTAGGACCAGCTCAACGAGATATTGGGAATGCAAATCACCCGAGACGGGGAAAACGGAGGTTATGGCTATCTCGGGAGAAGTATATTGAACGAGTACTTGAACGGTTCAATATGAACAATGCCAAACCAGTTAGCATTCCATTGGCCAACCATTTCAAGTTGAGCAAGAGATCGTGTCCCTCATCCAAGGAAGAGATTGGGGAGATGTCGTCGTACCATATTCTTGGCGGATCGGAAGTTTGATGTATGCTATGGTGTGTACGAGGCCCGATATTGCTCACGCGGTGGAAAGGTGAGTCGTTTTCTCTCCAACCCCGGGAAAGAGCATTGGGAGGCGATAAAGTGGATTCTCGGATACCTTAAGGGTACATTGAAATTATGTCTTTGTTACGGGGGTTGATCCAATCTTGGAAGGCTATACGAGATGCGAGATATGGCGGAGATCTTGATAGTAGAAAATCTACTTCGGGATTCATTTATACTTTTGCGGGGGCTTGTTTCATGGCGGTCCACGACTACAAAAAGTGCGTTGCTTTGTCACAAATGAAGCTGAATACATTCTTTGCCGCCGGAATTTGGAAAAGAGATGTTGTGGCTAAAGCGTTATCTCCAAGAGTTTGGAATCAAGCAAAAGGAGTATAAGGTACATTGTGACGGTCGAGTGCTCTAGATTTGAGCAAGAACTCTATGTACCATTCCCGTACAAAACATATTGATATTCGCTATCATTGGATACGCGAGGTAATGGATCGACAACTGTTGAGACTAGTAAAGATCCATACGAAGGAGAATCCTGCAGACATGATGACGAAGGTGGTGACTCGAGAGAAGCTAGAGTTATGCGAAACATAGGCATTTGGAATGTTTTTCTTCGAGATATGGCTGGAGGGGAGAATTGAAGACTTCCACCACCATTGTTGAAGCGGTACCTCCCTGACCGGCCACCATTGTTGAAGCGGCCTCCTCCACCAACCAGCCACCATTGTTGAAGCGGCCTCCACCAACCACCCTTGTTCACACCTCACCTACCCCAAAACTCATACTATAAATAGAGGTGGATACCTCATTTGTAAAGCATCGAAAATCGGTGTTCATCACCAAGAAGAGTGAGAACAAGAGTGATCCTAGAGAGTGATCCTTGTTTGAGAGTTTTTTTTTTTTTTATATGAGTTTTGTAATCTATTCTTGTGAGTAATAGAGGTTATTTTCTCTCAAATTCATGTTTACCAATGCCCAGTTGATCCATAAAGTCCAACAGTTCTGGAGTTGATCGGCCTTGGAGGTGACATCATCAATGAACTGAAGAGCTTTCTTATTGAGCTCTGAGATGTTGGAATCTAAGTGAGCCTCAGGCATGGTGCTGATGTGGAGAAAGAGAGAGTAGATGTATATGGGTTTGAGAGGAGAGAGAGGGAGAGAGAGAGGGAGAGAGGAATGGGTTGGGGGTGAGGTGAAGGGAAGGCGAGAGGGGTGTATATATATATAGGGTTTTAAGTTTGCTTTCCATTGAAACAAAATCTTAATTTATTTCTAATTTTATAAATGCAATTTCATATGGATCAAATATGTATTATTTTCATATGCTTGATAAATATATATATATAGATCCATTTATTAACTTATATAACATTTGATATACAATATAGGCCGGTTGTAATTTAATTTTTTTTTAACAAAAAAAAAATCTTTTACGCTCACATGTTTAAATTCAATTTTATATAACATTTGATTATAATATAACATTTATTTTTATAATGATAATGTATGAATTAAATATCTTTTATAAAACAAACAAAAATTCCATGTCTAGTATTATAAGTTTATATTATATTGCTTTTCATTCAATATGTTGTGCGGGTATGTGAATTTTTACCCGGCCTTTTCATTAATTGTCCGTGCTAATTAATTGTTATCAATCAGACGACAAATCTATATCTATATATATTCTATACTATGACAAACAAGCAACAGGATGCATTATGGATTCATAGTCATGTGAAGACAATAATGACAAGTAATAAGACAACACAGTCGAGAGGAATCAACTGCTTACTTAGCTTAGCATCTCTGTCGAAATAATAAGACGGTATCTTTGTGTTGCATACTTGCATTATATTGTAACATTGTCCTCTTGAAATTTATTTGTTTCCCAAAAACTACATATGCCTGATAGAAATCATGGTTCGGATTTCATTCTTATAACTATATATGTCAAGAAACCAAGTTCTTTGAAACCTTCATTGGACCCCATGTAGTTGTTTTTTGCTTTGTTTTCTTTAGTCAATTTGTATAAAGAAGTCCATATAGAATGCCCCCCACATATCCTATAATTGAACAAATGGTTAAAACCTTAAAGTTGAATGAGGACAAATAAGTCAGTAGTGAATTGGAGAGAATAAAAATATCTCAGACTTCTAATCCAGCATAATTGTTTTAATTAGAAATATACGCAACAAATACAAGTTGATCGATCAGCACATGCGCTTCAATTTATTGATTATCAGTTCATCACTTAAGCTTCTGACTAATAATTAATCACACTTCGCTGTTCTTCTCTTAATATATATATAGGATATCGTCCTCATTTGAGATGGTCTGATAGTCTCTTTTGTCTCAGTATACTGAGAAAAAGGCGACAATTTTGCAGTGCTTTTGTCTAAAAAAATGCCATGTTGAACTGATGGCACGTATGTATTATAAATCAAGTAAAAAAACAATGAACTCTTCGTACGAAATGTGTTTTCGAATATGACATAAGTTCTCTGTTAATGTTTGCATTCTTTGGAATTTTACTCGAATTAAAAACCAAACAATCACTGGGTAGACCCCTAACTAATGCTCATTTAAATTTCTTCCTAAGCCTAGAGATTAACTGAAGAACTTAATAAAAAGCTCTAATTAATTCTTGTCTAGAATTAGAGAGATCCAGTAAAAGAAATTAATTAAATTTATAGTTTTACTATATAATAACAATTGTTCTGTCCAATTATATAATAACAGTAATGGACAGGTTAATTAATTACAGGTTATATTTTTTACCAAAAAAGTTCCGTTGAATCTTTACCAATTTATTTAGCGAAAAACAAGGAAGGCACTAATTGATGTCTTTATGAATGTGTGTGTGTGTGATATTTGAGTGGAAAATCAAATAACTGTGTGAGAAACCAAGAGAGAGTAGTATGTTTGATATTTCAACAAGAGTAACTGTTTAGCAAGAAATCATAAACATGAAGAGCAAAGTCATGAAAAAAAAATTGTTGCCAATGAACAAAGTCATGAATTGGTAAAAAAAAAACAAATACTCCCTCCAATCCAAATTTTGGAGAAATTAAGGATAGTAGTTAAATTCCAAAATGCCCCTCTAAGGGTTAGATTTCTTAATAGGAAAAGAGTGGAGTATGTGAGTAATGGGAGGAAAGACGAGAGTACGTGGTGCTACCTGTTTAAAGGAGACAGAATTTAATTTCATGCCAAGTGGTGGAGCTTATGTCCGCTGGTTGTTGAGGAATCAGCAAAAAGGCTTATATTCAAATTATTTCTTATAATTAAGATTGTAATTATAATTTATTTTATTAAAAAGATAAAAAAAAAAACAATAGAATTCATATGCATATGACATTAATAAGTTGCAAGTATTACTCACTTTATAAAATATATAGGTGCATCATTAAATTATTATTGAAAAAATATCAACAGGGGTATCTTGGAAAAAATTGACAAAAATTATAACTTTATCCTTTAATTAGGACCCAGATCAATTCTTAAATGTTGTCTTGTAGTTAAGACAGAAGGTAGTACTACAGTGTTACGTATACGTGCATGTGGTGCTGTGTGCACAGTGAAATCCTCAAGCTCGAAATGAGTCATATTATTCATATATGTGTGTCCACCACTTCTGGGTTCTGTAACATTTCTACTACGTAGATTACCCCAATATAATCTCTCTTTCTCTTTGGCTTCCCACTTGGTCTTTTCTCTTTCACCGGCCTCTTCTGTGCATTATTCTACCTTCTACATATCGTCTTGTCTCTGAAGCAGCACACACAGCTACAGTGATCACCACCTCCACCATATATCAATAAAAGCTTCAGCATCCATCTCTTGATCAGTACCTGTCAATGTATAATGGTTAATGGATCAGAGTAGTTCAGTACAGTACGCAGTCTTCTTTTTTCCCCGCACCTAGTATCCTAGGCCAGCCTCTTATTGTCACTGGAAACTTCACGGGTTCAAAATAATTTAGATTCGAGAGACATGACGTACAGGATCATTTTTCAGGCGACCACCTACCATCTAACGCCGGTGCGTTTCCAAGTCTCAAACTCGAGACCTGATCTAGCTAAGCGTTCGGTGGTACAGTACGTAGTCATTTATAATAGTTAGTGAGAACTCAACTGACTTGGTTTCACTAACTTTCTTAGGTACGTCTTAACAGAGTAACTTAACAGCACTTGAGCCAAGGCCCAACTACACAAGGACATATTCATCAATACTATAACAACCTACACCTTGTTACGTGATTTTCTGAATCTGAACTCATAGTTTGGCATTTGCACTTCATTACGTACACTGACACAACCAAAACCCAGCTCTAGATAGCGCTGCAGCATGCACGTTTGGTTAATGATCATAATCAAGGAGTTATATATAATCTGACCCTAATGTTATTTGACTATAAAAGATCCAATTATAATCGAAGGTTAAAAAAACAACTTTGAAAGAATCTTTTAAATTTGATTGATTTCCTTTAGACAGAAAAGTTTTCGTAGTTTGGAAACGCGCTTCAGTGGTCATTCTGCATTCAGCTCTCTCTGCTAAATCACCAGTTTCATGTAGCCCGGCCCCATCAAAATTAAAGACAACTTTTGAAAGAATATAATGATGAAAAGATGTTTTGCGCAATAAAAATGTGCGTTTTTCTCTTGAGCTAGGGCCGGCGAGAGTGGGACAATTTAGACTTGCTTAATTTTTGTGTCACCCTCACTTTCAATTTGTCTGTTATTTCGCCAATCATATCTAACATTACATTTTTTTTAAAAAAAAAAACTATGCTTCAAATAAGCCGTACTCCCACCGGTCGAACCCTTTTGAGCATTCATTTTGTCCTCTGCATGTATATATATGCGTGTGTGCTTTTTTTACCATAATATCTCTAGTGAAGAAGACTCAATATTTTCGGGTAAAAGAACATTATTAATTTAGAAATTTCATTAAATAATGTTAGTGGTAATTGTGAAAGAGTAAGATAAATATTTGTCACATCATGTTTTTTAATTATGATAAATTAGTTCAAAATTTAAGACTACTGAAGATCCCATAATAAATTCTTCCTTTTCCAAAGCTAATTAATCCGTAGAAAACTCTGCTTTGCAATGGTGAATAAAAACGACATAAACAGTTTTTTTGGTGCTCTGGTAAATGGTGAATATGATTAGTTCATAACTAATGCAGTGAAATGGTAGATATATAAGGTGTGTGTAATTTAGTTCAGAGGGAGGACAGAGAGGAGACACCACAATCTACAAATATACCTTTTGGCAGATATTACGCATCCAAATTTAATGATTCATTTTGGCGCTGCACAATAATATAATGCGCTGTGTGGGGGAAGTGGGGTGACTTACAGCCAAAAAAAAAAAAAAAAAGATCAGACAACTTGGATTGTTGTTCATATTTCACTGCGCTTTTAGTTATTCTTGTAGCTAGTGGAGGCTTTTTTCACCGACAAGAAGATGCTCTTCCTGTACTGCGAGATTAAAACCCATGCTTTGCTCATCAGTATGTACTTAGGTTTGTACAATGCACCATAAAAAATTAATGAAATGAAGAGTGCAAAATAATTTACCCTTTGGCACTATGGTTTGATAACCAAGTATATTAGGATTCTACCACTTGATGCAAAACAAACAGATGACACGGTACGCAATTACTACGAAAAAAAAAACAAACAAAGTTAGCTGTCAAATTCTGTTTCCTTCAACTAACTGTGCCAAAAGCTCACTAGGACAAAGATTTTTGAGAATCTGAACGAACGGATTTTAATTTAATTAATTTCCTCGTGAGCATTTTAAACTCTTTCACTCATGATAAATATATAGTTGTGTCAGTATTCATGCACGCTATTATTTTGAATTTGAAACGACGTAATAAACCAATAATTTTGAACCTCAGACCAGAAAGCTTTTTTTTTTTGTCTCCGTGCTTTCACTTTTTTCTGTCTGATACTGATATTATGTTGCTTTCTCTTGTATCGTCAAGAGATGTTGTTAGAATATATAGGTAGTTAGTCTATGTTAGTTAGAGAGTTAGTTAGGACCTTCATCTATAAATAGAGGATCTTAGCTAATATGATTAGTTAGTGAGTGTTGGGCATTAGACCCTCACTATTCTTTTTGTATGAGCCTTAGCTCTCTATCAATAATATACAATTGATTCTTCTCCATCTTCATTCTTTCTCCTTATTATCTTCTATCTTCTCTAATTATACATTACTTTACATGGTATCAAAGCCTAGGTTTTGGATTTTGGGTAAGATAATCAAGAAGCATGAAGGTCATTCTTGGTTTAACACCCTACATCTGAACGCTCCATTTATTGTGATTGCCCAAAGCATCAATAAAAGGCCAAGCAGCCCATCGGACAATCAAGAACGGGCCCACACTTCTCCCATGGATTCAAGAATAGCCCACCATAGTGTGTAGCATTGTTAGGCACGTGAAGAGGATTTCTCAAGAATTCAATCACACCAATGGGATAGACACCAAGATTTGTCAAACTCAGTGGAAACCACGATGAATCTGGAATCACGTGAATCGTGGGCCGTTCTTGATCTCCTCGGTGACGATCTTGCCACACTGAGATCTGAGGTTCACAAGTTACCACGATTTGGTTCAAGTTCGATGTTGCCGTCATTTTTTTGCCTGAAATTATTGAAGCCCAATGGTTCTTGCTTCCGGGTTCTACTCTAATCCTTTCAAGAAGGCGGAATCTGATCCAATCCTTTTCAATCGATTACAACGCGAAGATCTGCAATTCTTTTCAAGTTTGATTGTTCTTGCTTGTGAAGAGGATTTCAGAGTTTCTATCTGCTTATTCTTGGATTTTGGCATATCTGTTATACTTCCTTCCTTCTAGTATTTGTGGTTTATTTTTATCTCGGTGATGTTATTCCATCGAGGACTTATATTTTGTCTCGGTGACGTTATTCCATCGAGGGTTTGTCTCAGTGACGTTATTCCATCGAGGGTTGTGTTTTGTCTCGATGACGTTATTCCATCGAGGGTTGTTTTGTCTCGGTGACGTTATTCCATCGAGGGGTTGTATTCTTGGTGACGTTATTCCATCGAGGAGCTATTTCATTTGTCCCATTGTTTTCTAACTTGGTTAAGAAGTAGAAGGAGGTGGGTTGCCTGTAAGAGAAAATTTTCAGAAGAAGTGAATGGGAGAATATTGTTTTGAAGAGATCATTGTATCATTGTATTTTTTTGTTTTTTGTTTTGAGGAGATCATTATTAATTACCCCTTATTTTTGTGTTGTTCAAGTTGAACAATTTTTAGATAAATAGTGTTCAACTTGAGGGGGTGTTAGAATATATATAGGTAGTTAGTCTATGTTAGTTAGAGAGTTAGTTAGGACTCTATGTTAGTTAGAGAGTTAGTTAGGACCCTCATCTATAAATAGGGGATCTTAGCTAATATGATTAGTTAGTGAGTGTTGGGCATTAGACCCTCACTATTCTTTTTGTATAAGCCTTAGCTCTCTATCAATAATATATAATTGATTCTTCTCCATCTTCATTCTTTTTCCTTATTATCTTCTATCTTCTCTAATTATACATTACTTTACAGATGTAAAACTGTGTGCTCATGCCTAATGTCTTGGTGACTTTTATATATATATATATATAGCTGCTTAGTGACTTAAAACAAGCAGGAAGCCCTAGTTTTAAGTTTTAACACGGCATGCACATGAGCAATGATTAATTAATAATCAACTGAATCAAGATATATTTTGAACATCTAACAACGTTATTATATCAAATTAAAATTTTGTCTTTTCCCTTACTTCTGACTCTTGTTATCAATCTGCGCATAACTTACGTAACGTCACAGCAAAATTATTGATGACTTAAGAGACAATATTGACTTCGTAGTAGTCTACTTGTCTAAATTAATCAAATAGACAAGTTGATTAGTAAGCCACTAATTAAGTGGTAAGCTGCTTCACGATAGCTAAGCTATTAGCTGCAGCTAGCACGTTAAAGCATGTAAATTTACTATATTGATAACAACAGTGCCATAGGATGTTGTCTCTCTAAAAACAAAGGCAAAGGGCAAAAACATAAGAACGTAACATCCTAATAATGTCTCTATACATTGCATTCCATGTAGTTTGAGGTTGGAATGGTCCTTGTTGTGTGTGGTTAGAATCCGCTTTGATAGAAGTATTATTGTTAACCAAAGGCTTTTCAAGCCGTCATTACCATCATATCTACGTTGGAAATAGATTAGAAACATGCATATATAATCAGGTCTTTTTTATTCGGGGGTAACTATGAATACATGTCTGAAGCATATTACAGAAGACAAGGAACAGGTTAATTGGAGGCTATTTGGGCTCCCAAAAAGACATGTAATTTTAGATTATTAGTGCTTATCTTCTACAAGTTTTCTGAACTCCTTGGGTCTTTGTTTAAGGCCTCTCATCACATGATAGAACCGGAAAAATTAAAAAAGGGGGGGTTTTAAGTAGCCTTAATCTTATATCTTGACCCAAAAAATCTGCAAGTTTAGTCTCATGAACCTGACATAAATCTTGGCTCAAGGAAGTGTATCTCTTTCCATTGATATATACATAAATACACCCTTTCAAAAGTACCATGGCCATTGGACCAAACTTATGAGAGATGTTGAGGATATAAATTTCTAGACACCAACAACAAAGATTTTAAGGTTTCTTGGTTTGATTTGAAGCCCAATACTCAGCTCTTGCCTGCTTTGAAGCTTCTTAAAATACTGGGAAGCAAACTATTCCAGAGTCATTCTCTTACAATCATAGTCCTCTATGGGCCTTCTGTGGGCCGGTTATTCTCTAAGGGGCTTGCAACTTCACACTGCCCTGAATGGCTCAAGCCCACCAATTGGGCCCAATTAGCCCCCATCCCTATTCCTGTACCTACTCAAGTACTTTGTTAGCAGATACTTTATAATTGGGAGATCTTTAACAAATCTACTAAACTCCTATAAAGCAAATCATCAAAACGTTCGAATATAAGGATCTGACTCTCAACGGTCTTGTGTGCCGCGTATGATATGAAAAGGAAGAAAATTCATTTTGATTTATAACTGGGGGAAAAAAGTAGAAGAGAGGTGGCTTGGATTTGAATAATGACTGAGGAGAGGAACACAAGAGGGGTAGGTCCGTTGTATTTATGCTTTCTCCCTACTTCAATCATTATTTATATACCTCAAGGCCCTACTCTCATTGCCTTTGCTTCTTAAATTAATAATATTCAATGCTTTATACCCAAAAACGTAATCATATTCAATGCTCTTTAAAATATATACATATGTAGAAATACACACACACACAAATAAGTTATCCTCTTCTACAAACTGTCAAATAGTTTACAGAATTATTTAACGGTTAAATACAAAAACAGTAAATAATACTACATCCGATCCTAATTATAAAACCTAGTTGATTTTTTTTTTGGAGATTAAGAAAGCTAAATAAGTTACTTAATCATTTCATATGTTGTGTTTTCTTAAATTATATATTAGTTTATTGGTCAAACTATTTAGTTTGAAGAAAAAAAATAAAAATACTCTAAGCTAATTTAATTAGCTTCCTTAATCTCTCCAAAAAAAAGTCAACTAGGTCTTATAATTAAGATCAGAGGGAGTATTTTTTTTTTAAGAATGTGAAAAGTTCCTTGATACTTATTTTTTATTAAAAAAATAACCATTATATAATTAAATGGTTCATCCTTAAATCCCTCTTCCGTTGCTGTCGAGAACCCACTCATTCAGAAAAATTAAGCCTGAATAGTTATTTTATTTATATATAAAAAATCTGTTTGTGAATAATTAGATTAATGACGTAAATGTGAGGTCATGCTGTGCAGCAGCTGCTGGCCTAGAAACTGACCCACGCGGCTGAGTTTGATTGGCGGTATATTAGGTGAATCATGTAGGTGAGATATTAATGATAATTATTATTACTAAGATTACACATAATTGTGCTCAAAACCATCGCTACAAAACTGGAAGGTTCAATGTGCTCATAAATTTGAGGTTCTATGAATAAACCCTCACATATTCCTCATCAATGTGCTCATATGAGTAACTTGTAGACTTCTCCTAATTTCTGCTTTGCTATTTTATTAAGTTGGAATCATGGCTATAAATCAACAATGATGCTTCTTGTTGAATATTAAAAGTTAATTGATGACAAGTGAGAATTGAATTTATTAATTTACTCTTAACCACACACACACATATATATATATATGATCAAACAGACATAAACTCGAATAAAATTTCACATATATAGCACTTGTAGTGATCATTAGTAACTAATCATACATTGTCTTCTCTGTCTAATGTACACGTAATTAATTAATTAAAAATTAATGTTGAGAGTGAGAATACTCATACCTTACATATTTAAACAAACTAATTATAATTATAATTTTATGAGAAAATATTGTTAATTAGAAATTAAACATTAAAATTAGATGTAATAAAGTTAAATTATACTCCCTCCGGTCCTAATTATAGGAGCAAATTACTAGAATTTGGAGGGATTAAGAAAGGAAGTTAAATTAGTTAATTATGTGTATTTTCCTAAAATACCCTTACCAAAAATTTAAAATGACGTTAATTAGTTGACGCGCCCTTCAATATCTTCATCTTGATTTGGCCTCATTTTGGCGGAAACTTCTGTGTATGCTTCGCATTTGAAGCTGAATTGATTCCTGCACCCTCCATCTATGAGGATTTGAGATCAGAGACGTTTCACAGCGAAGGAGAGAAAGAAGGCAAAAAATATCCAACGTGCATAATAATGTATTATACTTGATGTGTCTTTGGCATAAAATTAATTGTAATAAAAGAAGAAACAACGTTAATTAATAGAATAAAATTAGTTAAAAAAATTCTTAAAGGAATATTAAAATTATTTTATTTAAAAATAAAAAATAAAGTAGAAAATCTCATTTGATAGAATATAAGCGTGTTGTTAAATTAATTATTGTGGAAGAAGTATTAGTAGGGGTGATATGGGAAAAATATGACAAAAATTGCTCAAAATTATTTTATATAAAAAAGTATAATTTAGGTGTATATGACATTAATGAGTTGTAAACATTATTTACTTTAGAAAATATATAGGGGTATTATCAAATTATTATTGTCTTTAATTATTATTGAGAAAGTATAAATAGGGGTATTATAGGAAAAAATCGACAAAAGTTAAAACTGCTTCTTATAATTGCGACCAAAACCAACTCCAAAATTCGCTTCCTATAATTGTGACTTGTTTGATGACAAGTCAATATACTTTATGAAAAGGTAGCAAAGGGATAGAGTAAAGAAACTAGTTGACAGCGTCACGCATGTCAAATTGCTATTATCTAAAACATTCGTAAAGAAGCAGGAAACTTGAGATAATGACAATAATTCTTGTTTTAACAAAATTTTCGTCCTCAGCTTTTTCATCGGGTCTCCTTCAATTAACTATTAAAAGATATTCTTGCTGTCTAAACATCACAGCTCTAAAGATCAATTATATAAAACAACTTTATTCAAACTTAATACTTTAATTAATATATTAAAACAAGCCTTAAATGTTTTAAATTATTACAATAAGAATGAAGTTTTTAATGAAATAGAGGCTGAAGGGGAATATATATATATATATATATATAAAAGGAGAAGAGGACAAAAGAAAAGAGGGGGATCGGAATTCAAAAAATGAAGGATGATGAGTTGAAGTATAAGGAATGTCTCATCGAAGAGGGTCAAGAAACTTGTCAACCCCACCATCCCATTATCAAAATCAAAGTCTCATTTTATTTTTTGGGCGACGAGACACAAACTCCACTATCTTCGCTCCTTCTTAGTCAATTTCTTTTTCTTTTTTTGTGGGATTATCAGTCATCATCATCATAATCATCTTCGTCATCTTTTTTTAAAAAAATAAAAAATTATGGCTCCAATTCCACACACATTCTATTCTCAAATCACTCCTCTTGGGTCAATGAAAAGAGACATGGTCGTACTTAATTAGCACACCACCAACATCCTAATTTCTAATTAGAGGAGGACAATTAATTAATCAATATCTTAATAAATATAATAACACAAATAGTGGCGCGCGTTTGTGGTTCCTGGGGATTAGAGAGTTTGGTAAACATTATGCCTTTTAAATTATATGAAAGCATAAATATCATCCAAAGCATTATGTCCCTTAACATTCTCTCAAGACATAAACTTTAGAGAATTTTGACATATTTTAGGTCAATTTTTTAAAAGAAAAACGAACATATATTATATATAGTCCTATACTTTGTCATTTTATGATAAACAAGAAAACTCTTGGACAAAGTTTGAGTAGTGTCTTAATTGAATAACCAATCCTAGTGGTGACCTGCATATTCAAATCTAAGACCATAAATATACAATGATTGTGATAAAATTATACGCCCTCACTGAGAAATAAATTAAATTTCGGGTGTTCCAGAAGCTCTGTGCGTTCATCTAGTCACACTCGTGTCTTTATAAATTGAAAAGGATTGTTTTTCTTGATTCTTGATCTTTAAGTATTATATATATACACCACATTATTTGTTAATGTCCTTTAAATTTTCCTTAAATACTAAATAAGTAAGCAAGCTTTGTTAGGCCGTGAAAGAATTAGTGTGAACGCGGCAATTCACATGAATCAAGTGGAAGTCTTAGTTGGTTTCGTTTTAAAAATTATGTGATTGGTGAGGAGGGACATCTCGATTCCACAAAATAATGATATGTTTTGGTAGGTATGGATACCCCCAAAAAATTAAGGAAAGAAAGAAATATAATAAAATTTAATCGAGGGAATATTATTTGTGGAATTAATTAGCAGTACATATATACATAAAAGCGAAATTTAAAGAGTAGGCTTTATACAATATTGATATTCATCATGTATCCATATGCACACATTTTCTAAAGTTTTCCACTGACTCCCACGAGTTGTGACACATGCATGTATTCAACATATATGAACAGCTAAATTTATGTGTGTTTAATTAATCTATTTAGACGTTGAATGCAATTTTTCTTATTCACATATTATACTAAAGGTGTAATACTGTATATTCATGTATCTCATTAATTAGGGATCACTACTAGAAAAATGTAAAATAGTGACGGTTTTTTTGCTACGGAAACAATTCCGTAGCAATGGGGACGGATTTTGCTACGGATTTTAAGATCCGTAGCAAAAAAGGAAAACAGCAACGGATTAAATAATCCGTCGCTATTCGACGGAATTAGCGACGGATCACCGATCCGTCGCAATATGGCCTCGAAAGGCGCCATTTTGCGACGGATCGGTGATCTGTCGCAAATAAGTGCGACGGATCATTGATCCGTCGCAAATAAAGCCGCCATTCGAGAGACCAAATTATGACGGATCGTGATCCGTCGCAAAGGATTGCGACGGATCACGATCCGTCGCAAAATGGCGGCAAAAGGCCGCCATTTTGAGGCCAATTGCGACGGATCGGTGGATCCGTCAAAAGGCCATTTTGCGACGGATATCGGATCCGTCGCAAACCGTTTATGCCGGTTGCGATGGATCCCGCATCCGTCGCAAAAAAGGAGGTCTCATTTTATGAGACCTCCCTTCGTCTTCCTCCCCACGTCCGACCCTCCCCCCACGTCCGACCCCTCCCCCACGTCCGACCCTCCCCCCACCGTCCCCTCTCCCCGCTCCGACCCCCTCCCCCCTGTGTCCGACCCTCCCCCACCGTCCCCCGCTCCGAGGCCCCCTCCCCCGCTCCGACCCTCCCCACCGTCCCTCCCCCACGTCCGACCCTCCCCCCACCGTCCCTCTCCCCGCTCCGACCCCCTCCCCCACCGTCCCCCGCTCCGACCCCCGGGTCGGACCCCCGCTCCCGCCCCCCCTCCCCGGTCCGACCCTCCCGCCAGCTCTCCTCCTCCACCGCCTCCTCCCTCTCCGCGTCCCCTAGCTCCTCCACGACTCTCGCCTCGTTGTCCCTTCTCCGATCCGTTCTCGTCGGGTTGGTCTCGATGTATTTTTTTTTTACTATATGGATATATCTATGTTATATTTTCTTTATGTCATAATTTAAATATGCATGTTAGTAGAAAATAATTCTTCTTTTGTATTTTAGTTTTTCCTTAGCTATTAATTACATAATGATCTTGATAGTTTATGAATTTGAATTATGCTTATTGTTAGTAGGAGATTCCATGATTTTTTTAATTGGGTTTAGTGATTTTTATTAATATTTTTTTTTTAATCTTGTATTATTTTTTGGGACGAAATGTGTATGTTAGTAGAAGATAAATCTTAATTTTTGTTTTGTATATTAGTGGAATTTACTATTTGATTTGGGCTATTATAAAAATGAGTGTTAGTAATTTGTTTAAAAAATATTCCATTAAAATTTTTTATTTGAATCTATCTTTAACAAGTTATACAATAAATTTGATTAAGTGTTAAATAATCTCTTTGATCTAGCCCATATATGTTAGAAACTCCAAAATACTTAGTATTCTATTCTTTGTTTTCCCCTCCACACGCATGTCCCCATGTTCTGTGTGCTATCCTCATTCTCTCCGGTTGCTTCTTTGGAATATGTTCTTTGTTCAATGCATGTGTTTGTTTTTCAGTTTCTTGATTAAGTGGCAATTGGTAGGCATAAGAGGTGACTTATATATATTTGTGGTATGTTGAGAAGTTAATTAGGGTAGTAATCGAACTAGCTAGGAAGTATGGAAGGCAACCATGATAGAAGTTGGATGTACAATCGTCTAACCGAGAAGACAAGTAACAACAGACATTCTTCGCGGGTTTGGAAGAGTTCGTCAATTTGCTTTGGCGAATTCAAATAATTCAAGAATGGAGATCAGGTGTCCGTGTGCCAAATGTAAGTGTTTAAGATTTACGGATGCGGAGACGGTCGAATTCATTTGTGTCAAAAGGGATTCATTAGAGATTATGAATGTTGGGAATTTCATGGCGAAGTCCGATGGACACCGAGTGGTTATTACGGGGACGTGTAGTCATCGAGAAAACCTTAATCAATATGAGCAGTTGGTTATGGATGCCGCGGGACCGTCGATCGGCCAATATTTTGATCCCGTTACTCATGCGCGAACCGTCATACATGGGAGAGAGACGGTACCCATCCTCAACCATCAAACATGGGTGATGACCCTCATCCGAAGCCGCTAGGTTCTATAAAATGCTTCAAGAAGCACAACGTCCGTTATGGGAAGGTTGCGAACACTTTGAAAATAGTGAATATTCATCGCTATCGGCTACCCTAGCAACACTAAGCTTCAAGACCGATCACCATATGAGTGAGAGGAATTACAACGAAATGATGTAGATCATGAGTAAGGTTGTTCCCAAAGACAATAATTTGCCGAAGGACTTTTACCAAGCCAAAAAAAGGTGAAAGAGCTTGGGCTTGGATGTGAAAAAATCCATTGCGCCCCGAGAGGATGTATGTTGTATTACAAGGATGATCTTTGAGTGACAAATTGCAAATTCCGTGGACATGACGATATAGAGTTGTGGGAAAGGAAGGAAAAAGACCCGTCATGCAATAAGCAAGATGTGGTACTTTCCTCTCGGTGCCCGGACTTACGAGATTGTATGCATCCGAACAAACAATTTGCTCACACGAGATGGCACCGGAGCATCGTAAGGATGAGAACTTTGTGACGCATCCATCTCGATGCCGAAGCTTGGCGTAAATTTGACGAGGCGAATCCTTTCTTTGCTATGGATCCCCGTAATGTTCGTCTTGGTCTATGTTCGGATGGGTTCGCTCCTTTCAACAATACGGGCGGGAATTATTCGTGTTGGCCGATCATTGTGACTCCGTACAACCTCCCACCTTCTATGTGCATGAGAAGAGAGTTTTTCTTCCTTAACGCGTTAATCCCCGGGTCGTCGAACCCAAAAAGAAGATAGATGTGTACCTCGGGCCTTTGATAGACGAGTTGAAAATGTTGTGGAGTGAAGGTGTTCTTACGTATGATATATCATTAAGTCGAATTTCACCACGCGGCCGCCTTAATGTGGACGATAAATGATTTCCCGCATATGGGATGTTGAGTGGGCGGCAAACGTCGGGAAAGCTCGCATGCCCGGTATGTCTTGAACAGAACATGGGTTTTAGCTTGGAACACAGCCGCAAAGTCGGTTGGTTTGACAGCACCGACGATTCCTACCCCGATCATCCGTTTAGGAGAAATAGAAAAGACTTCACGCGGAAGGTTGTCGAACGAGCAGATCCACCTCGTCGTTTAAGTGGACAAGAAATATGGGACAGGGTCGCACATTCCGAGTGTCGAAGAGGGGCGCTTCAAGCGAACCCGAGGGGTACGGCATTGATCATCATTGGAACAAACGCAAGATCTTCCGGGAACTACCATATTGGAAAGATCAATTGTTAAGACACAACCTCGATGTCATGCATATTGAGAGGAATGTGTTTTGCAATATTCGTACACCGTGATGGACACCAAGGGCAAGACGAAAGAGACACGGTCAACGCAAGATTGGACGTTGAAGCGATTTGTAGAAGGGCGCTTTGCATTTGGTGGACAGTGGCACCGGACGAATTTCCAAACCGAGAGCGCCGTACACATTCAATAAAAGAGCAGAATTTAGAGATGTTGCAATGGGTTAGAGATCTGAAACTCCCTGACGGTTATGCGTCAAACTGGAAAAGATGTGTCGACATGCACGAGGTGAAGTTGAGCAAGATGAAGAGTCATGATTGTCATGTGTTTTTCCAGAGATTGTTGCCGTGGGCCTTCAAAGCACTACCGAAACATGTATGGTCTACTCTAACGGAGTTGTCCATGTTCTTTAGAGAAATTTGTGCTTCAGAGCTTAATGTTGAAAAGTTACGACACGGAGGCGAGCATGCCCATAACGCTATGCAAGTTAGAAATGGTGTTTCCTCCTAGCTTGTTTGACTCAATGGAACATTTGCCCGTTCACTTGGCCTACGAAGCAAAGGTAGGAGGCCCATGACAAAGTATAGATGGATGTATCCGTTTGAGAGGTAATATATATATTGATTTGCGCTCGTTATTAATTGACCGACATGGTACTTTAGCTCGAGATATTCCATTGTAGGTTTTTACGCACACTTAAGCACAAGATCAAAAATACAAGGTACGTTGAAGGATCTATCGCTGAAGCTTATCTAGTCGAAGAGGCCGCAAAATTTGCGTCATACTATTATCCCCCCGAAATGATGTCAAGTGGAGAGGGTACCCCGTAACGATGATGCCGGTGATACGAGGGATCAAAAATCAATATTTAATATTCCAGGGCGAGTCGTGGGAAAACGTTGGAAGTCAACTCTTGACGGAAGAGATAAGCGAGTTGCAGAGTGGTATATTCTAAACAACTGTGAAGAGGCTGCAAAGTACCTAGAGTAAGTTTTTTTTTGTTTACCCTTACGGTAAGTATTAAAGTATTAACTTAAGTTTTTTGTGTTACAGTTACTTCTCTAATTGGGTCTGATTGGGAAATCCTTCAATGTCGGTGTCCCAAGTTGATCAATTCACTAATTCTAAGTTTCCAAAATGGTTTCGATCATATTTCTTGGAAAATCCATCAGATCCCAATGAAGTTGCGTGGAGTTTATCTTATGGAGCTGCAAAATGACAAGTTACCCGATGCAACAAATATATAATCAATGGGTATCGATTTGCAATCTGTTGACGCGAACGTAGGTACACTATGTTGCAATTACGGTGTATGTTGTCGAGGTGACCAAGTTGACGGGGTGGAGACCGACTACTACGGGAAGTTACTTGAGATAATTCAGTGAGTTACCGGTGGGACAAGGTGGTGACCCTTTTTAAGTGTGAGTGGTTTGATAACGGTCGCGTGGGACAAAAGGGGACAAACATGGAAATATTGAGATCCACTGGACAAGGAGATATTCGGTTGGTTATGACCCATTCATCCTTGCTCAACAGGCGGAACAAGTTTACTATCTACATCTCGCCAAGGGTGGATGGGAGTTATTAAAACCAAAGCACGAAATATTATACCAAAGTCGAAAGAGCAGAATCAAATGACAAGATGGTGAACCTTTCCAAGCCGATGTGGAACATGTGTCGCCCATAAACATCTTCGATGACGAAGTACCAAGCAATCTCTTTGATTCTCGTGCGGAGTTAGAGTTGATTCCTATACAAATTGACGATGAGAAATCGAGACGATGAGGATGAGGCGAAATGAGCTTCTCTCGATAGTGAATCGAGTTCGACGACTATGAGAGTTCGAGATGAAGACATGCAAGTAGATGTCGATGAACGGGAATCGTCCGGTTGATTTGTGTTAGTTCTTTGTTTATGACGATATGTTATACTACATACTTTGTTTCTTTGCTACTCGTCATATTAACTAATTTTTTTTATATATATATTTTGCCATGATGTCTATAAGTGTTCGGAGATGGAGCATCCGGGAGGACGTTCGGGTAGTGGACGTGGCGGTGGTCGAGCCCGGCCCGTACTATAAGAGGGGTAGGGCAACGCCAACTCGCTCCATATGGAGCAGAGGGCTCGGCCTCTTCTCCGGAGGTGCCACTATTTGATTTTTCGTCGTCACCATCGGGATATTTGTCATCTTCACCGTCACTTTATACATCGTCGTCATCGGCGGCTACCCCCCCGATGCACAAAGAAAGGGGACAACAGTTTACTTTACCGTTTCTGATTGATTTACATATGTTTAGTTTCTTGAAACCATCTATGTACAAAAATCTTCAATATTTCACATTTCTTCCTTAGCATACTTCGTCGCCTCAGAGCCACGTCGGGGAAGCAGGTAGTTCCTCCGATACACCTATCTGGGGCTCAAGAGATCCGAGACGGGGTTTCTTTGGATCTCGCACTAAAGGCAACGAGTAAGTCATGCGAAGTTACCCGTAATGTTACAATTCTCTTTTGAGATTGGTTTGTATGCTAATATTTGCACGATAATCTCGTTTTGATTTGTGCTCGATAATCCTAAGTGGCGACTTTCATGTCGACCCAAATATTCCGTAACTACACTCAAGCTTGGACCGCGTGGACGAGAGATTCCTATGGAGCAACGAGATATGTGGTTCACGAGTTCTTGGTAAGTTATTTGTTTTATGCGTGTTAATTAAGTACTTTTAAAATTTGGAGCACTAATTGTTCGTTATTGATTTTCGGAAAAGCATATGACATTGCTCGAGCATCATGAAAATTTGAAAAAGCTTTTAACCACAAGGGGCGTCTTTGGTGCGTCGAAAGCTCTATTCATTGAGAAGGTCGAGAGGCAAGCAGTTGGCTTCCCACAGACACTAAAGATGAATTATTTGGCACTTGGGAAAACAATGAAAAGTTTAAGGCCATAAGTGCGAAAAATAAGGAAAATAGGGCCAAAATGGCGGGGACCGTCATATGCGGGGGCTCCATATCTATTGCGAGCATCGACGCAAAGTTGTAAGTACACGTTATTTTCTATTTACGTATTGAATATTTTGTACTTTGAAGTAATTAATTAATGTCATCATTTGCGTTTGCGGGGAAGAGTGCTGGGAAGCTCCACTGGATCGGTTGAGTGGGTTACCTTTCGGCGGACCCATTCCGACATGTCGAAGGGAGTGAGAGGCAATGGATTAACCCAAAGGCGAAACAAATAGCGGTGAGACATTTATTGCCTTTATTACTTGTTTTATGCACGTTATTTTCTTATTTGTTATGTATTTGTTTGCTTGTAGGAAAACTTTGAGAGGCTGTCGCGGGGAGAGAGCCTCGTCAGCACGTGAGCCCGACCCCCTCATCCTCTATATCCGATAACGAGAGTCTCTTCTTTGAGGCTACTAGCGGATTTGACAAGAAATGGAGGGTCTTTGGATACGGTGAGTCTGCCAGCCGACTGAAGCAATCAAAGCGCCTCTCATCTGGCACTGCAGGGGTTCCTTTAGGTAAACATAATACATTTGATATTGATAATTTTCATTCTCTTGTCCATTCAAATGAAGTACAAATAATAAATGTACTAATCAATTTTGTAGATTTAGAAGAGGATGAAGTCGTTGGTGGAGGAGCAAGCAACACGGATGACCCAGGAACGAGAGATGATGAGCCGGCGGCCGACTCAGAAAGCAGAGATGATGAGGCGGCGGATGCTTATGGAACAACAACGAGATGAAGCGGCGTTGCGGCGAGAACGGGAGATGATGAGACGGGAGATGAATCAAGCGGGCGGAGATGATGAAGGAGATGCGGCTTCAAATGATGTCCTTCGAAAGACGAAAGAGTTTTCGGGTCCGGCCGACTCCCGGTGATGATGACCGTCTTTGGTGATGATGATGATCACAATGTCATTGTTTAGCCTACTTTTTTGTATTTGTTTGTTGCTACGGATTATATATATATATATATTGTGTTTTCACTATGTAAACTCTTTTTTATCGTTAATATATTCATGGTACATTATTTTACTATTTGTATTCAATTTTTCTATTAAATTTTTTAAAAAATATAAATAAAAAAATAAAAATTTGCTACCGTAAAATAATTCAAAAATTTGCTACGGAAAATAAATCCGTAGCAAATTCTTGAATTTTTGAAATTTGCTACGGATTTTAAATCCGTAGCAAAATTTCAAATTTGCTACGGATTGTTTCCGTAGCAAATTGCTACGGAAAACATCCGTAGCAAATTGCTACGGATTATATAATCCGTAGCAATTGCTACGGATTGTGAAATCCGTAGCAATTTGCTACGGATTTCACAATCCGTAGCAAAGCCGTCGCAATTACGACGGAGTTTCTCAAATCCGTCGCAATTGCGACGCCATATTTTGCTACGGACAAAATCCGTAGCAAAAACGTTTTGCTACGGATTTTTGGGTTTTTGCTACGGATTTTTTCCGTAGCAAAATCTGAAATTTCTAGTAGTGGATGACAATTTTGAATGTTACATGATATTTTATGGAGGGTAGCTAGGAAAATACACTCTCCATCCCTATATATATAAGAGTCTTTTAACCAAATTGCAAGATTCTAAAAAACAATAAAAAGTAGTTAAATGTATGTAAGATTTTGTTTTTAAAAAATGCCCCTATTTATGAATGGATGAGAGAGTAACAATGAGAAAATAACAAAAGAGAATGTATGTAGTATAATAATTAATTGAGGGAAAAATAGGAAAAATGTATTTATTATTGAGACAAACTCAAAAGAAATTTTATATTTAGGAACAAGCCCATTATAAAAATGCTCTTATATATAAGGAGGGAAAGTGATACTACAAGCACGCTCCTCACACAAGATGGGAAAACAAAACAAGAAAGGTTGAATGAGAAATCAAAATGGCTATTGGTTAATTGAAGTCAAAGGCTTTCATTGTGGAATATAAACCATTGAATATGCTCCCGAAGCTTCATCTTCCCCCAATAGTCAACTTCCAAAATTATATCATTTGACTTCTCTTAAAAGCTTATGATTGTTGACTTATGACTAAGCACTACCTAGCACGCCAACATGCCCCAGCCCCACCACCAAGAATCCTTCCTATCGTTCTCATTAACTTCGACCGCATTTTCTGAAAATATCTTAGCTTAGACGACATCAAAATCCCCCATTTATATTCATCTAGATCAACTAGTTCAATTTGATTAGTCCTACATTAATCTGTTAATTTAGTTACAGAATCAATTTGGTGTTTCATGTTAATCGATGCGATCAAATTACCAAGGGTATTACGATTCTTTGGCGTGTAAGGCACATATATGTTTCAATATTTCAACGTGTCCCTCTTCATCCTTTATATATGGCTGACTTGACCTAAAAATAACAGAGCTTTATTGAAATGGAGGACATTGAAACAAGTCAAACACGTCACCTGATTAACACAAAATGACAAAACCTAAAGTAAACACATTCTCTTAATTATATATGTTTGTCATCGTCACCCATCAAGTCTTTAGAGAGAGAGAGAGAGAGAGAGTACTGCTAAATATATATGGTTGATGTTATACTAGACAAATTTGTTTTTGAGGTTTGTGAATCTTCAATTTGATGGATCGTGCGGATTTGTCCCCTTTGCTTACTGATCATGTGGAGGAGGTCACCACTCACTACTTTATGTCCTTCACATCTTTTATTTTATCTTTCCTTTGTCCCATTTTTGTCTGTTAGCACACCTCAAGCTTACTCCAATATGACCTCATATTTTCATATATGTGTGTGTGAGAGAGAGAGTCAATATATATATATTCTCAGTACAATAATATAGATCCCAACTAAGTCAAGAATATAGATTAGGGCAGCATTCAAGCCTAAGCTTGGTTCCATACATATGTTTTGTTTCATATATGGATGATCCTTGACCTGTTAATGATTGCCACAAGAATACCTAATAATGCATCAAAAAATGGTGGCCTGTCTAGCATGCATGCAATATTAGAGATGGAATTTGTGTGGATATTAATCAGGAGATTTGTCCGAGGCCAGATTGTAATTTCTGGTCTCCCATTTGGCATTATCATTAATTAAGCATAATTATTATATATGTGTATGTGTAGGGGTTGATAAATGATTTTGTTAATCATATATATACCTAGAAACCCTGTTTGTTTAGTAGCTTTGATGACTTCCACGTATAGCATAATATATAGTGCGTTGGCTCCCAATATCAAAGACCCAATATTTCATTAATGAGTATTTGTTTTTATTCGGACAATCAACCAATCAAAACGTACACAAGCTATTATATTTAGGGCATAAAAACAAATCTTAGGACAGAGAGAGTGTGTATGCGTGTGTGGATCCATTATTCCGTTTTGCAAATATATCCACTATATATATACTAGTAGGTAGTAACCCTAAATTATTATTCTTTTAAAAAAAATTGACATTTCTTTTTGTTTGGGGTTAGCATCAAGCATGCATATATATACACCATGATACTAACATAAACGTAATTAATTAATCAAGTAATACTAACACAGAAAGACGCTGCTCATGGTTAATGAATTGAAGCTTTAGGATTTACAGTCTTGCATAACTTTGCCATAATTGTCATCATTTGCTGGGATCAAATTTATAATGCTTCAAGCAATCGGCTATAATTTTCATGTTATCCCATAGAACTTGCATTATACATAGATATTATAATAAACAGACACTAAAATTTTAAGACGCAACCCAGATCACCTAATAAATAAATGCTTATCATCATTAGTGGACCGAAAATTGAAGTTATATATTAGAGAAAGGTTAATTATTTAGGAAGAGTCATAATTTGACGAGTGACGCCCCCCACTTATTGAGGATTGTTATTGGGAAGTTAAGCGGTGGGGGTGATGTAAGATCAGTGAAACAAATAAAGTTCCTCAAGAACAATATATTATGTAAACTACGTATAGTCATATAGGGGTGGATGATGTAACTCCTAAGCGAACAGGTACATAAGAATAGTCATAACTATTAAACCGTGAAAGGATATTTCTTTTTATGAACTCATGCCTCTCCATGATAGCCTTTCTTGAATCAGACTTAGGCCCTAATCAACTAAGGCTAGAATAATATTCCAGAAGACATAGCCAACTTGATCACCTCCTAGCGTTTATCAGAGTAACACATAAACTCTTTTGGGCAGGAAGCACATAAGGAGTCTCTGTACAAAAACTAGATTACATTCAACAAGAGGAGCATCAATCATAACTAATAACAAAATCAAAATTCTGGTGTTAAATTACAAGGTTAGCTAGGTAACAAAATCAACCTAGATCTCCTGTGTAAACTTTACGTACATGTGACTGAATCAGAATCTGTACATGATTCTGCGGCCAAACTTCACCATCAAAAAAGCCTATCACTATGATAGCTAATTACAGTAGCCAGATAATATTCGCTCTCACATCTTTCTACATCGTCTGAACCCTCAAGCCCCCAGCGCCTGCTAATAATACAGTCTTAGTATATTACATATTCCCACGTGTCTAGATCTGAAAGGTGAATTTTTTTAATAATAATAATAATAATTTAATCAGATCCTTGATATACAGTAAGATGAATGTAGTTGAACATTTTAGTGTATGGGGGAAATTAATAGAGTGAATAAAGAGAGAACTGGAAATTGAATGATGGAGACGTGAGAAAGAGATGATGGAGATGAACGAGAGAGAATATTCAAACGGAGGCGTGAAGGGAAGGAGGAGGGAGGAAGTCATTTTCAGTTCAGGGCTCTGACTCTGAAGGCTTCGGCGGAATTCAAGTGGGTCCCACATGTCTCATCCCGCGTGCACGCCCCCCCGGCCCCACACGTTGACTCCTGTTTCCATTCCCTTCTTATTTTCAAGTACCACATCACCACCTCTCCATCATCTTTTTCCCTCACTTCTCCTACTCTCTTTTATATTTTTATATATAGTACTATTTTCGGTTCTAATTATTGGAACATTTTTATAGTGTAATTTGCATTTATAAAATTTTTTTTTATAATTAGGACTGGAGGGAGTATTAATATTTAGGAGAATTTCACTTTGCTTGCCATAATTTCATTCAACACAAAAATTTCCTGAAAGCTCACTCCACCCCGTTTGAATCAAAATGAAATGAAATTTTGTTGTGAGAGCTAATTAGCCTTTATCTTATTTATTTTATAAATTATCTTATTTTTCTTATTAATACTCATATTTTTCTTATGAATTTTCATATTTGTCTTATAAATTACCAAAAAAATTAATTTCCTAGATTCTTTTGAATTCTTTTATTTTTCTTTTAAATGCTCATATTTTTCTTGTGAATTTTCATATTTATCTTGTAAATGACAAAAAATGTTTTAAATTCCCCTAGGTTCTTTTGAATTCTTCCATTTATCTTGTAAATGTCTTTATTTATCTTGTGAAAGTTTTTATTTGTCTTGTAAATGATCTTCTAAAAAATTAAAAGAATGATATTATTGTCTTTTTATCTATAACACTTAATTTCATTTTGACCCTTGAATGCCGCACAGTAAAGTTTTCAGAAAATTGTTTCACCCAAAAAAAGTTTTCAGAAATTTTTTGCAGGTTACCTGAAATTATATCACATGGCTTAATGAAATTTTCACTTAATATTTCCCCCAAGTTAACAAGGCTATTAAATCTCAACCTCTCATTCTTAATTTTTAGACTAAAGTATATTTTTAGTCCTTTAAATTTACATGAGGTATATTTTTAGTCCTTTAACTTTATAAAGTACTCCGTATACCTTTAGTCCTATAATTTTAACACCATTAATTTTACTAACGGAAAATACAAATTCAAGTAATAACCGTATAAATTTAAGTGATTACAGTGTAATTAAATGCTATTAACATTAAATTTAAAACATTGGTAAATTGAAGAATATATAAAATTTGTGTAATTAAATGCTATAAATCATCACTTGAGTTCGCTGTGTCAACGTTTTCCGTTAGCAACATTAATGATGTTAGAATTTTAGGACCAAAAGTATACTTTATAAAGTTAGGGGACCAAAAATATGTTTTATATAAAATTTAAAACACTAAAAGTATACTTTAACCTAATTTTTATTCAACATACGTGTGCGTGTTTTTGCAATTGACCAATTTGGGTCGTCCCCCGTTAACCCATTGCCCAAGTTGTTCCCCATAAGTTAAAGTAATAATCTTTTTAGATTTTTTTTATTGGCAGAATGGAAGTCACATAGTCTGTTTTTCAAGTATGAAAATATGACACTAGTTCCTAAAGTGTTTCTAATGTAATTATGTAGTCAGGTAGGGTTGTCCATGGACCAGACCAGACCGGGTTGGGAGTCAACCCGAGGTCTGGTCCTAGAGGGACCTCGGGCCGGGACAATCCAGGCCGAGGTCCGGTCAGTCCAAGACTAGACCACGGGCCTGGGCCGACTGCCGGGCCCGTCAGAGATCGCCTGGACGGTCCAGCGATCCCAGACTTTTTTTTCCTTTTTTTTAACAAGACAAGATGAATGCAGAAGGAAAAAAACAGCAGCAGAGAGCCATAAATAACAAGTCCATCACATTGTCATGCAGCATCCATTGTCATTGAAGCTACTTAAACATAATCCACAACAAAAATATAAATGCAGAAAACATAAATTAACAATTTAGTTTGCGTGAGCATCCATTGTCATTCATTTCTTTCCTCCACCTTCAATGATGCTTGATCCATCTATAAAAACAAATTGTTTGTGTTAAGAAATTATTAATAATGAAGTATGTAAACTAGAATAATGAGCATAAAATTGAAAATATTACCTGAAACATTAACAACATTATCAGTCTCTTGAAAGTTGTCATATTCAAGTGAACATAATAGCTAAATCGAGATAGATTGTGCGGCCGTAGCCAATTTTGGGCACAAATGAGGGCTTCAGTCATTTTAGGAGATAGATTACTCCTATAATCATCAACAACACGTCCTCCAGTGCTAAAAGCTGCTTCAGATGCAACTGTAGATACTGGCATAGCCAATAAATCACGTGCTATCATCGCAAGCACTCTATATTTGGTTGAATTAACCTTCCACCATGTCAATATGTCAAAATCATCATCATCAATAGGAGTGTCTTCAACTGCATTAGCTGAAAGGTATCTATCCAATTCAGATTGAGGATCTATTGATGAGATCTTTTCTTTTTGGCATGCCAACCATCTACGACCAGGGTCTTTTTTACTAGCATTTGCAGTAGAAGTGATGGCATTCCCATAAGAGTTTGAAGTGTTGCTACTAGCAGAAGAGTTCAAAGAGCTTGCACTATTTGACACGCTAGTTTGAACACCAATTTTTGCAGAATACTCTTCAAACATGCGATACAAAGTGTTCCTTGCCTTGTTTTTCATAAACATACAGAGTTGATAATCAGGAAAAAGTTGGTCAAATACATCATTGATGTAGGCAAGCTTGTATCGAGGATCTAAAATCACATCAATAATCAACAAAGGATTCATATTTTCTGCTGCTCCCCAATATTTATCAAACTTCATCTTCATGCTTGATGACATCTCCCTAAGAAGAGGGTCCTCAGACACAATAGTCTCATTTATCAACTCTTGAATCAATGCAATTTGATGGAAACATGTGTTTGCAGTTACTATGAGCGAGCTAGAAAATTGTAAGGTCACATCATAAAACACCTTTAAGAACCTAAGAAAGACATTTGCCTTATTCCAAGCTTGTTTGTTAGGCGGGCCATTAGGAGCATCCATGTTGTCATCAACATCTTGGGTAGAGAAAGCAGCCATATGTGTGTTATCACGCTTTGACATTTTTTTAAAGTGTGCCACATAATCTCTATCTTCGTCCCCCAATCTTTCAAATGCACTTTGGAATTTTAAAGCGACATCCAACATTAAATATGTAGAATTCCATCTAGTGCTAACATCTAAGACACACATATTGTTGGCATCTAACATTTCCAATGCACATACATCTTTAAATTTTTTGAGCCGAGCTGGGGAGGAACGGACATACCTCACAGCATTCCGAATTGAATCAAAGGCATCTTTCAATTCCTTCAAGCCATCAGACACAATCAAATTAAGAATATGTGCAGAACAACGCAGTTGAAGAAAATCGCCACCACAAACAAGACCCTTCCAATTGATGAGTCGTTTTTTCAAATAAGACAACGCCGTGTCATTGGATGTTGCATTATCAACCGTGATGGTGAACACATTTTGTATGCCCCATTCCGATATGCACTTCTCGATAGTCTTTCCAATTGTATCTCCCTTATGATTCTCAATCAAAGTAAAGTTAAGAATCCTTTTATGCAGTTTCCAATCTTTGTCAATAAAATGAGCTGTGAGACATAAGTAGTTGAAGTTTTGAACTGACGTCCAACAATCTGTAGTAAGACAAATACGACTAGTACACTGCTTCAATTGATTCTTCAATATGTTCATCTCACCAATATATAATTGCCAACAATCCCTAGCAACAGTTTGTCTTGAAGGGATATGAAACCGTGGCTCTAACTCTTTCACAAATGCTTTGAAACCTTGCTTTTCAACCAGTCTAAATGGCATCTCATCACATATGATGAACTCTGCTAGAGCCCGCCGACATCGTTTTTGATTGAACATGTGAGGTTGTAAGCTTCCAGTTCCACTTTCCCCACTTTGTGAAACATAATTCAGCATAGACTGCTTCGATATTGAAGTGGTCCTGTGTGGATTGTTTGGACATTTGTTGAAGTGTCTCTTCAAAGAAGTTGTACCACATTTAACTGGATCACAAGCGTAATCTTTAGTGCAGTACTTGCATTTTGCTCTAAGCTCTCCATCTGTATCCTCCAAAGGTAACTTAATGTAGTGATCCCACACTTCTGATTTTTTGTTCTCAGGTAATTTTCTCTTCTTACTACCTTTTGTGGTTTCATCTCCAGTAGAAGCTGTAGGAGTAGGAGGAGGACATTCTACCGTGGTTGGAGGTTGGACAGGACCAGTGGAATTGGAAGGGGTAGAAGATGGTCCACCAACACTCTCTTTGTCACCAATATCGGAAGACTGAGACATGTCAACACTTGAACTTTGCTCTTGTTCCATGACTGGAACAAAATGAAAAAAAAAAGTACTCATCAATACTCAATAAAGACAACTCTCTGATTTCATAAATTGCACACACTTGGAAAAGGATCACAAATAGGCAAATCAACCCAACGACTTAAATGAACGACAATTAGAAGCAGACAAAGACCCACAAGGATTGCCCATAATACAGTCATAACATATGGCATAGGGCCTCGCAATCCAGGAGTGGTTTATGATGAACAATAATTAGGCGAAATTTCCCACGCATTCAATTGACATCTCAAGAGTCAAACAAGTATATGGTAATACAACTTGTAATAAATTGTATTACTTATATGTACTGGCATCTAAATATTTTAATCAACTTGAGTCAGGAACTTGACAGCAAATTGGCTGCTTGAAATGTTTATATAGCAGGTATCATCATTTTGTGGATGAAAAATCCTCATTGTGGTTTTTATGTACAGCAGGAGGTTAGTATAAGATGTTTATCACCAATTACAACGGATTTTCCTGCACATTTATTGTAGAATCTTTGTTTAATTTCATCAATTTAGAGACGTAACCAGAATGATTGAGACCGAATAGAAGAAATCAAAGCAACTATGAAACACAAATTTTAGCGATGCATAAGGAGAAACGACGGATGGAAAAGAGAAGTCATTGAAGCAAGGCACAAGGGAAAATTGACTTGGGGCTTCTGACATTTAAATCCAAAGAAGAAAACTTACGCCGTATGAGGGAGAGTCCAGAGACGGAGAACGATCGAGGATGCGCCGCTGCGAGACGAACCGAAGAAGAGAGGACTCACTGAAGAAGAAGACCGGAGGCTGAGTCCTTTGTCTCCCCGTCCCTGAGATGAGATGTCGCTGAAGGCTGAAGAGGGACCGTCGGAGTGGAGAGTCGAGAGACGGAGCTGGCCGCTGGGAGTGGCTAGGTTTTTTCGAACAGGAACTGGTTCGGTGACTTCGATCTTGATCTCACAGAGCCCTAACTAAGCCGACATTTTACAATTGTTTTTTTAAAATATATATATATAATTATATATTAATTTATCGGGCCGGACAGGGTTATCAAAGTGGTCGCGACCTCTAGCCCGAGGTGCGGTCCGGCCCAGGGACGGGTGGTCTGGTCCGGTCAGATGATATTGTCTCATACCATTTTTTTTCTCCAGCCGGATCGGGTCGGGTCGGACAGGACCGGGTCGGGTCACCGGACTGTCGGGTTTTTTGGACATCCCTGTAGTCAGGCGATGAAAAAAATACGAGCATATAAAAAGGGAAAATGGTCAGAAAAAAGGACCAAAATTAATTAAAAAGCAAATGAATATATTGTCGTGGCGTCTGGGGCCTGACAAGAACGAAATTGACTTTATGCAAATGGATTGATGGCAAAAAGTAAATGAAAGAAGACGTACAAGAATATTTCACCTACCTAACCACATTTTTTTTCCCTCTTACCGTTACGTACAGAATAACAAATGTTTACTTTTTCGGAGAGTTTTGTCAATTACCTACTTGTTTTTTTCGATGATTTTTTAGAAAACAAAAAATTTATGTGAAAGAAAATGATGTTTTTATTATTGGAAAAATCCAATAGAAGATTCTAGTGTAAAAAATGTCTTAAATAGTTGTCAAAATCCATAAATAGAGTTGTTAATAAACTATTTTAACATCACAATTTTTGTGGGAACTTCTTTGACATTTTTCTCGTCCGTTAGTAAAGAGATTTTCCCATTATTATTTGTGCTTTCAATATATCAGTGCTGTAGAATTTTTCCATTTCATTTTCAATTCTTATTCTATATGCATTGTTGTTCTTCACAATATATATTTCTTAATCTGTATAGAGAAGGACTAAAGTGGCGGTTTTTGACTTTAATTTATTATATTTAAATGAGTATAATCATCAACATTCTGAAACTGATAATGTGTTAGAACGATGAATCAATTATATATAATTAGTGCTGCAGAATGACATAAGGTCTTCAAAATGTGGTTTGACCCACAATCTTCAACTTGGCTTTACACGCCACAATTCAACCTCGTCATCATAAAGTCACGACTCCAAAAACCATCCAAATGTCCTCATATACTATATATATATATATATAGTATTCATATTGTTGTATTTATAAGTGATTTGTAATATGTTTTACTCGAACTTTAAAAAAATAATACTTAAACCTTAATTTATGTTCAACCTTAAAATTTAACAATTTTTTAACTTTACTTCTGTTTAAAATACATATATTTCATGAGAATAAGATCTATACAAAATAATAAATAAACACAAAATTATACATTCATATTTTTTTTAAAAAAAAAATTAATGATATAACTTATAAATATCACCCAAAAAAACTTTCCTTAATAAATTTTGCTACTCGCCCAAAAAACATTTGCTACGACGGAAGGTTACAAATTAAACAATGGTCTTTAATATAAAAATATTTTATTATTGACGCTGAAGTGGGGGTAATCGGGAATTAGAGTCAAAAGGCCGTCGTGGGCCGATCTATTAAACCCCTGGCCCTTTTAAGTAGGGTTTGAAAAATGGACGAGATATTTGAAATTAATGGAGGCGGCCATACGCCATAACGGGCCACGGCTTACATGGGCTGACCACGGAGGGTCGGGCCAATACTCGCAGCCCATTTCACTGTAGCTTTTTCTCTTTTTCCTTTTGAAATTTATATATATTTTGTATTTGTTATAGAGTTGTTTATCCATTTAACTACAAATACATAATAACTATACTTTAATTTTATGATATCCTTACTCATGAGCCAAAGGCTACTACTCAAAATGAAAAATTTTATGTTTTATGTGAGTTATTTGTGATATGGTTTTCTTTTGATTATGAATTAGTGACTATGCTTATTTATTAGATGATTCATGTTGTAATTTACTAATTATATTTCTTTAAAACACACGGAGGAAAAATAGTTAAAATTTAGAATAGTAATTTACGGGCCCGGTCGCCTGCCCCCCTGGTTTCTCGGCCGGGCTTTGAAAAACATGTGTTTTTTTACTCCTAGAAGCCTGGGGCCGGCCTGTTAGGCCCGGCCCCGATTGGGACTCTATCAGGAATAGATTCTAATTTTCAACAACACGCGAATTAAGAAATTACTCGAATCTATGTATTATATAAAAATTAATTTCACCCCAGAGAAAGTTATATGTATATGCCTTATAGTTTCTAGCTATATTGTTTATACATCACATTTGACACTGTTTATAGGTTAATACAATTTTTTTATTTTTTAAATTTACTTTCATTTTAGTTTGTTCCATCAAATTTTAATCTATAGGTTTTGGTCATTCAAGTTTCATTCAATATAAACATTGATCTCTATCATTTTTATTTTTTTTTGCCTTGGCCCAGGATATACAATTCGGAAGCAGATCCTCTTCTCATCCTTTTTTCCCATTATCTCTCATCAACCCATTTAAACCGTTGATTAAGAAGACAAGAGAAAAGTCAAATTAGTATTGCAACCTTTCATATGGATTGGACGAACGTGATTTAAAAATTATAAGGGATTATGAGAGAAATTCATACACTTCTCTCTTTATGTAGAATTTTTTTTTAGATATTCAGCCGTTTTTTTAATACATCACATTGTTGTTTTTCTTTAATCTAACACACTCTTTGTTTGTATAAGAGTCTGAGTTTTGAGAGTATCAGTAATCCAATTTAACTTTTTGGGTGAATGCTAGTGAGGTGATGCAACACACATATCAGTTATTGTAATATTCACTAATTAAGAACATAAAAATTCGTGTTGCCGGGAAAGATGCTAGTTAATCTATATTATTTTTTAACTGGACTTACTCTATATTCAGTCATCAATTCAGCATTATGTTTTAATTGAATCCAGCATGAATTCTTATTTCCAAAATAAGCTCTTCAACTCCAATTATATATTACATTTCAACTATTTTTTTTCACTGAAAAAAAAAATCCATTTTTAAATGAATTTTGTCAATAGTGATCAATAGTTCATTACAAACGTGAGAAGCTCTTGTTACAACAATTTTTTAGAGCTTTAGGCATTACATTTAGGAAAAAAGAGATATAAATACTATCTCATTTACTAAACCTTAAAGAGTCTGTTAACACTTGTAAATGACAGAAAAATGATTGGAGAGGAATATGAGTTTTGAATGTTTGATTGTTTTTACCAAAATGCCGCTCTTTCTCTTTCATCTTGTACCCCACTCTACATCGCCTTCTCCTCTCTCATGCAATCTCATCGCCATCTACCCCACTCCTCTTTCTCCCTCTTCTTGTCGCTATAGCCACAAGATCGACGGCAAAGTTCCTTCTCTCTCCTTCCCACACTTCACCATATTCCTTCTCTCTCCTAAACCCGACAATGAGAGCAAGATTGTCGATGAAGCTCATTCTCTCTCCTTCCCTCACTTCACCATATTCCCCCTCTCTCCTAAACCTGGCAGTGAGAGCAAGATCAGCGGTGAAGTTCCTTTTCTCTCCGTCCCCCACTTCACAATATTCCTCGTCTCTACTAAATCCGATAGTGAGAGCGAGATCGGTGAGAGCGAGATCGGCGATGGTAATGATGATAGAGTGAAGGTTGGAGCCACAATTCACCGTTCATCTTCTTCTACCCTTGAACCAGGGGCACCGTCTACATCCTTGACTTTACCAAATCATCGAAGGAAATGGGAAAAACTGAAGGGAAGGACTTGGCCGAAAAGATCATGGCAGGTGGCAATGTTATCAAGAAACCCTTTGGAGAATGAAGAATGATCTCGTATGAGATTTTGGAGAAATAGAGACCGGAGAGAGGGAGAAAAAAAGAGAAGCATTCACAGTGAACTCTTCTCTCACCCCCACCACAGCGTCGTCGACTATGTTCTCATAATCGTCTCCGTCGATTTCAGTCACCTTCGGAATCTGATTTTTGTTTTGTGGTTGGGTTTTATGCTTGTGTTTTGTTAATTACTATTATAAAGTTGTTATTGCTTATACTTAAGTTGTTAATAACTTATCAACGTCGTTAATAACTTGAGTATAGACAATGACAATTTAAATATAATAATTAGTAACTACGTCATTTTGTCTTGTTTGTGGCTAGATTTTTGTTTGTGATTTGGGTTTCTATTAGTGCTTTGTTAGTTGCTATTACAAAGTTGTTATTGTCTATACTCAAGTTGTCAATACTTATAACAAGCATCATTGACAACTTGAGTATAGATATAAAAACTTGAGTATTGCAATTAGCAACTACTTCATTTTGGTGTCGTTGACAACTTAAATATAGGTAAGACAACTTGAGTATAACAATTAGAAACTTAGGTATAGAGATTGGCAACTTGGAGAGCTTCAAATTGTCGATCTTTATACTAAAGTAGTTAATCTCATTACTGAAATTGTCATAAGAGCTCTGGCTACCGGGCAATGGTGATGCTTCAGCGAGGTGCTTTTTCTCTGTTTATTTTTTAATAAATTGGGGGTATTATGGTACACTTTAAAATCACAATTTGATCCCCTTGTCACATCTCTGTCATTTACAAGTGTTAATAGACTTCATGAGGTTTTAGTAATTGAAATGGTATTTATATGTCTTTTTCCCTATATTTAGTTTCTTTATATAAGGTTTTCTTGTAGTAAAAAATACTATATTGTGGATGTGAAAAATATTTTGTTTACAAAGAATTATGATTAATTTGAGTTGAGGTCCCTTTAGTTTCTTTGAATCAAAAAATTAGTCTATTGAATTATGAGAAAACCATTTTGGAGGTATTCATACTTCCTGTTTATTTTTAATTTGATACTTGTATATTCTAATCTTTTAATTAAATTTTTTAAAAATTTCTATTAGTATTGTTATCCTCTTGTAACTTTGCATATGGAAACCCATTTTGCAGATACCTATATTTTTCACAATTTTTAATTTGATATCAATGTTTTTTCTCTTAATTAAATCATCTAGTTTTGCTTTAAAATTTACAAAATTCTATGATTGACTCCATAATATACAAAGATGTTAATAGGATTGGAAACTAGGAAATCAAAAATAGCTTTTTCATGGGGAAACGTGTTCATAGGCGATTTTGGCTTTTTAAAAATGTTTGAGATAACTTTTTTTTTTTTATTGGGCTTTTGGAAAAGAAACAACTTAAGTCATAAGCCACAATTTCTTGTTTTTAACTTTTCCATAATAGAGAAAGAAAAGCAACTTATAAAAGAAAAATGTTGGATCCTATTTTTTTTTAATTGAAATATTATTCATGTCCTTATTATAAATTCCTATAGATAATTTTTTTTGTCCTAAATATAAATTCATTTAAAAGTTAATAATCATGACAAAGTGCTTTAATTCATTTCTATCGAAATTTAATTGATGAGAATTATTTGATAATTTTTTATATAAAAATCATGACAAAGACTCGATTTAGGTTATTCTCACCAATTAAATTTTTAGTAGACTTTTCCCCAATTTTTCCTAAAAAATTTAAATAGTTTAGTATTGTAAATTTTTTTCCCAATAATACATCGCATATTTCTATTTTTATAAAATTTATATCTTTTTCAGTCTTTTCCCTTTAAACTTGCTTTTCTATCAATCATCCAAATAAGTTTATGTATTTTTCACTATATATATACACACACACACATATACATATAATATATATATATATATATATATATATATATATTATTTAATAAGATTCATGTCTTTTTCATTCATTTTATATCTAAACTTGTTTTTCAAAATAATCACCCAAACAAATTTTAGTTTCAGAAAAAAGTCACTTATGCTACTATCAATTAAACATAAATCACATTATACAATATAAATTATTGCAAAAGTTAACTTGCAAAAAGTTATATTTTATTAGTTAGAATTTTATAGAAGTTCTAAATTTCATTTTTCTTGTTATTGCTTTGTTAGATGTATATTTTAGAAAAAAATGAAAAAAGTATTTGACTTGATACTTTAATCCTTTATAGCGTATATACAAGTTTAAGGATTTGAAACTAGTAATGATTCTGTATATGATCATCTACCCCCAGTGTACACAGCATGTTTTCATTACCTGTGTGTGTTCACGAAGGCTTACAATACATACTTTTCTTTTGGACAAAGTTACAATACATACTTTCAATACAATAGTTCTAATATTTTTCACCCAATATAAGAAAAGTTCCGTAAATGTTAAATGTAATAGTGTGAGAGACAAAAACTCTTTACGCTTTAAGTCTTAAAAAAGATCATATCCTTAACTAAATGGAAAAAAAAAAGAGAGAGACTACTAGCTCACTAATCCTATCTATTTTTTTTTTTTTAGCTTTGTGCATATTTAAAATCAAAATTTAATAAAAAAAATTAAACTCAAGAATGAAAAAATAAAAAGGTAATATCAAACTATTAAAGAGAGTATCAACCAACATAGAATTGGTTAGTGGTGTAAGGTCCCGCTAAATATTTTTAGTTTAGTTGATGAGATTAAATAGCAACTAATTAATTAACAAAGTAATAAAATGTATCAAACATTAATTTTGAAATAATGCAATTTTATTTTAAAATATCAAGTGCCTGAGAGAGTAACATTTCAGTGTCGATCAGTTTTCTTCTTGTATTGGTAGAATATAATTTATTGACGGTAAACAACGATGCTTGGGGCTGAGAATACAGTTCCGCATTCTAACCAAATAGAGTCAAAAGAGAAATTCAATAAAAAAAGAGTCGAAGAAATTCAATTTTTGAAAAAAAGAGGCTTTTAATTCTGGCGTCCAATCAAGCGCTCCTGAATTGTCCCGAGTGTTAATTCCATCAACTTGGTCTTCCACTCTTCACCTCCCAATATAAATACTGCGAAGTTGCGAACCGTTTTAAATTCATTTTCTTCTCAGAAAAGAAGAATCTGATGCTCTTAACAAGCAGACACACCCAACACCACCACCATCTTCACTAACCAGCTAGCCATGGCGGAAGATCAATTTCAAGCCACTGGAAACTGGTGGGACTCAGCCTCCAGAAACTCCACCAGGTTCGAAACTGAGGCTTCTCAATCCTCCAACTTCGCTTGGCAAGACACAGACATGTCGTCTCATCATGACCTCAAGCCAAGGTCTTCCATGGCGGCTTCACCTTCTTCCTCCGACCCCAACCCCAACCTCCACATGATGGGTCTAGGTCTCTCTTCCCAAACTCTCGACTGGAATCAACCCTCCTTTCTGTAAGTATTATTGCACTCCAACATAAAGATCTTATCTTTCTTTTGATATTATGGTAAAGTTTGTAACTTTGTGCATGTCGTGTATATATATAGGCGAGGTGCAGAGAAAGGTGGGGGGGAGAGCAGTTTCTTGAACGCATCAAGCACGAATTTTCAGCAAGAAAGTGCGATGATGGGGTTGTCCCCTCAAGTTCAATGGAGGGACAAGTTGTTTTCTGCTGAGTCCTCTTCTTCAACCAACGAGTTCAAACGAGGTTTCTCTTTGGATCAAACTCAGTTCAGTCCTCAGTATAGTTCTGGGGAAAGTACTGTTACAACCCAAGGCTTAGCCTCTAGTCCTAACTTTCAGATGGATTTGTATGGCAACTCATCCATATTACAAGGACTATTAGGACCCGATAATAATAATAGTAGTCAAGTACAGTATGATCATCAGAATCGCCAGATTAACTTGCCATACCAGTCATCAACCTACGGATTGAACAGTAACGATCAGTTAATGCCCCCATGGTCTAAAGTTCCTCAATTTCTGAGAGCTTCACCTCCTAAACAACAACAACCACCCCATAATAACAATAGTCAGTTGCATTTCGCAAACAACGCTCCCTTCTGGAACGCTTCTGAGGCCTCCAATATTAAAGATGTTAGATCTGGCTTCTTTCCCTCTTTGCAACCTCCATTCCCTTCTCCAAGCTTCGATGTTCAATCCAAGGTATAGTTAACTAGCTATCACATACTCTATAATGTCTTTTAGTGTGTGTGTAATTAATGAATGTAACATAAACGTAAGGTTTTGCAGAATATGTGTGAGGTTAGGGAGTCAAGTAGCGTGGTGAAGAAAAGTGGGAGCGAGGCAGCACCCAAAAGGCCTCGGAGCGAAACTCCATCTCCTTTGCCAGCGTTTAAGGTAATCAATACTTTTTGATAATAAGAGGGGACGTTTTATTTTATCATTATTGTTGTTGTGTTTTTTGATCTTTTGTTGTATATTTGAATCCATAAACATGGATATATGAAGCTGTAGTTGTGGTCTAATTAACAGGTAAGAAAAGAGAAGATGGGGGACAGAATCACTGCGCTTCAACAATTGGTTTCGCCTTTCGGAAAGGTCAGAATGATCATTATTCATTTCCCTCCTGCAAATTTCATGATCACAGAATTTATATATATATATATATATTGCAATTTATAATATTGATGAGTTTTGAAATACTTTGTTTATATATTGTTTGTGCCAGACCGATACAGCCTCGGTGCTCTCTGAAGCAACTGCATACATCAAATTCCTCCATGAACAAGTGACAGTAACTCCCATTACCCATTACTGTGCAACTATAAGATTAAAATAATATAAAGCACAAAGTTTCGTCTTATCCTTATGTGCTTTTCCTTTTCTTTTGTAGGTTTTAAGCACACCGTATATGAAAAGTGGAGCTTCCATACAGCATCAACAGGTAATGATTACTAGCTAGTTTATATAATTATATCACCACCACATATATACAACCTCTAAAACAACTGAATTATTTTTTAAAAAAATATTATAAATACAGAGTCCTGGTAAATCTAAAGAAGGAGAGGGGCGAAAGCAAGATCTGAGAAGCAGAGGGCTATGTCTGGTGCCAGTGTCGAGCACATTTCCAGTGACTCAAGAAACCGCAGTTGATTTTTGGACGCCAACATTTGGAGGAACATTCAGATAACTAATGGTGACAAACTGGTGAACGAGAGTAGGACACACTATCTTATCAAAACCTGGCCAAGTTGGGGACGATAAGATTTTCATAACAAAGAAAGAGAAGACACAGAAAGCCCACATTAATTTGTAAAGTTGTCAACTCTGCACTTCTGGGTTTTGGAAATGAAGAGAGAGAGAGAGAGATAAAGGCCATCGTTGGACCAGCCGAATGCAGAATGATGCAGGGTTGTGGCAAAATATTGGGACCAGTTGAAGCATATTGGTTTGTAATAATTGAAGAATTATATGCTGAGGGTGGCCAAGTGTGATTAGGAAGGACAAGGTTGCTCAATGTAGGGATTGTTATTAGACTAAACTACTAGGAAATTTGTTGTTTTTAGGAGGAAAAAAATGACTTTTTTTTAATTCCATGTTACTACATATATATTGTTAATAGAGTTGGCACTACCTAAAAAAAAATTATAATCCGAAGGAATAATTGAGATATAGAATTCAATATACAACATTGCTTAGTGTGAGGATATGTTTTTTGATTGGAAATCTCACTGATTTAGAATATGTATGTGAGTGGAAGTCAGAGGGTGGCCCACACCTTCTCTTTTCATATTTTAGTCTCAATTAACTTTCATGTATCAGAAATAATTTGCAATAAAATATATATTTGGCAGATGCTTTTCGCACATGCTTCTGTGCTTTATACCGAATGGTCACATAAAGGGTCTTCTATTGGAAGTATATGGAGGGAGGAGAGAAAACCCCTCATTACTTTATCCTCTTCAAAATTCAGGATTAAAGAAAGGCCTTTCTTTCTTTTTACTATTAATTATACTCAATATTCTGTACAGAACTTCCCTGTAACAGAAAATTTTGAACCAATATTTAAGAATAATAATACATCATTAAAAAATACCTTTGAAAGGTATTCTCCCTCCCTCCCTCTCTCTGTGTTTTTTTTTTTTTTTTTTTTTTTTTTTAATGTTTTCTTTACAGATATGATGACAACAACCCAAGCCACATGATTGGCACATATATTTGCATTTTCCATCTATGAAAAATTGAAAAAAAAGAGAGACTATGTTATTACCTTGAACTCGCTCACAAGATTTCTAATTTTAAACTAGTTAAGTTTATCGGTTAAGAGTTATGACTTTGCAGTTATTGGACAGTGAATGATTACTAATGTTGATCTGGGCCATGGGATTGGAGCCTTCTGATTTAAAGTACTTTACCAAAATCTCACTTTCTAACTTGTGAAGCAAGATTAGAACATATATTAGTGCAAAGCAAGAGCATCTAAGCATTAGTCATTATTATGCTGACAAAGCTAGCCTGTCATGGGGGCTCCTGTATTACTTTCTGCAAATTTTGTCTTCATTAAGAATCTGTCAAACATTAGTATTTCAATGATTCAATCTTTTCTATTCTGTTACAACAACAACCAGAGTTTGTACATTCATCTTACATAGATTATATATGGTTGGAATCTGTTATACCTAAATAACGAACAGTATATTCAAGTGCAAGGATTTTGAAAATAACTGGTGTTTCAGGTCCTGATATTTTCCCCAGTAGATTTTTTGTTTTCTCACTGTTTGATTATCATGTTCATAGTAGTCAGGACTCAGGAGTGGTCGTTCCCATGAATATGCCACTTCCTGTCTTTGGTAATAGAAGGCGCTGTATTTCATTTTTACATGATTTTAGCAGTTCCCTTTTTTAGAGGTAAAGGAAACTCCTTTCTTTTGTCTTTAATAGCTTGCGTCCTGATGCTAAAACATGATTGCCAATAAGTGAATGTTAGACGCCAGAGTTTATGTTTCAGAAAGTGGAAGAATAGAATCTTTAGGTTATTTTGGCCTCTATGAAAGCTTCTAATGATTCCATAATTTCTATATACCTTTTTACCTAACACAAGTCCGCGGACAAATTTTTAGCTTAGATTTCACTTATTGCTCTTCATCATGTTGAGCATTAATACAAGCAGGTGATAAAACAGTGAGCTTAGCTTATCATTATATTCTAGAACTTGACCTGACACCATATTAACTTTACTGCAGATTCCATTACCAGATCCTTTTTTTCCTCTCCGTGAATTTGTCATGTGTATGTCAGATTCTCTTCATCATTTTTGAAAACGACAAGGCCATAGGAGACCGAAAAAACTGTTGCTAAAATTCATGGGGGCGTGGCTAGCTAGTTAGGAAAAAGATAAATAGGCAGGTGCCTTTGTGAAGAAATGGTGGGATTAGATGCTTCAAAGCCACATATAGAAACAAGTCGACGCAAACCAATGATAGGAAGGGGAAAAATGGGACATAAATGGACAAGAATACACAAAAGCTCTGTGAATCACATGTCACTGTGTGTCTTTCACAGTAAAGAGAGAGGATATAAACAAAGTGTGTTTCAGAATATATTTCTTTTACTGTGTGACCACTGCCTACTTAGTGTCCCTTGGATGGTCTTATCGGTATACTGCCATAATCAAAATATATCAACCAAAAGTTGATGGAAATAAAGGAAAAAAAGGTTGAGAAATCACGGACAAAGTCTTGTCATTTTATTTGCTTGCTTATTGGAACTAGTAAGTATTTATGAAACGGGAGTACAAAAGAAGGAAACAGACATTTTTCTCAGACGAAAATGAAAGCACAATACAATACAAACTTTCTCTCATTCACAAATAGCAACAACCATTGGACTGTGTAACACCCATAGGAATAATTTCTATGAAAAACAATTATTACCTGCAAGCAGAGAAAAATAGAAATTGTACATTCTATAGAGCTAAAAAAAATAGGAAACGATTTTAAAGCAATATTTTTGTAGCCATTAATCCTTGATCAATAGTATGTCTTGGTTGACCTAACAATATTATGCAGCTTGCTTGAGCTTCTTTGTGATGGCGGCAATATATTTTCCTTGATGGAATGCTTGCTCCAACTCCAGCTCAGATGGCTGCCTTGAGCCGTCACCGGCATAAGTTCCCGCACCATATGGACTTCCACCTTTCACTTTCTCCATCTCGAACATGCCAGCGCCAAATGTGTATCCAATTGGGACAAATAACATCCCATGATGAACCAGCTGAGTGATAGCAGTTAACCTGTGATAAAATCCATAATTTATCAAAACAATTTTTTTTAAAATCCATTTGGGGATTTGATGAGAAAACTAAATTCCCGAGGAGAGGCTGGTTTTTACGCTGTAGTCTCTTGTCCACCGCCTTGAGATCCGGTGCTGAAGAAGATTCCAGCAGGCTTGCCTGCAAGCTGTTGTGTCCTCCACAATCCTCCAGTCGAATCTAAGAATGCTTTGAACTGAGCAGCCATCATTCCAAATCTTGTTGGAAAACCAAAAACAAAACCATCAGCCTCTGCTAATTCATTAGAAGTAATGATTGGCACATCACTCTTGGGTGGTGCACTCATCTTTCCAAGCACCTCTTCTGGCAGTGTCTCAGGTACCTGTTCAGAAGCTCATAGAGAATTAAACCAATTTCATGCGAGGGTATCAACGTTAAATATGCTTCATAGGGAATTAAGCCTTAGCTTTGGGATTGGTTTAGCTTGCTGATTACGTTTTCATGCAGTGAAAATTTGCAATGCATGGGAATAAGAAATTAAACAGACACGTACCTGCCATAGTAAAGCCTCAACTCCTTCTATAGAGGAAGCACCTTTCTTAATTTCTTCAGCAAGTTTCTCCACATGTCCATACATTGAGTAGTATCTGTCAAAGTGATGTAACATTTACAATGTGTGAATATGGCTTAAAGGAACATTGTCAATCAAGTACATAATTTATATTTTAAAATTTCCAAACAGAGAACCACTTTACTTCCATAGGAAAGTTCGATTCAAAAGTGATATCATTTGCTATAATTGTGGCTTTGCCACTTCAATAATTTATAAAAGAACAAAGAAAGTTTGAGATATTTGATTCTCTAATTTAGTTAAAAAAAAACTGTTCTGAACATCCCAAACCGACTTCTGTGGCCAAAAGAACATCCAAACTGACTTGATGATCTCATGCATTGACAACCACTTGGGAGTTTAACTAACAAGTAACTCAAAATATCCACATTCTCAAACTGTGCCAGCAGTCTCACAATCATGTGCCGATAACTACATCCTACTGATCTATTCCTTCCATATAACAGCTACTTGGAACTATTATGTAAAAGTGATTTAGAAAAACTTTTATTGACAACAAAAAAGATGACATACAGAATTCACTTTGCTCACTGATTTTCTCTTCCCTCATTTATCCTATTCTAAATAGCAGATAGACAAGTAAACAAAAACACGTTTAGCAGATAGAGAGAAGTGAGTTACTACTTCAATGTTGGCATTATTTGTTAACCACACTAATAGTATGGTTATAACCATGACTATCAAAAAGGAAACTTAGGCAAAATATTGATGGCAAAGAACATCAGCTCAAAATGGCATCAGATAGTTTTTGTTTTAGCATTTCAATTAGAGACTTGTTAAGCCATGCTCCATAATGCCCAAAAAAGTGGCATGCACCACTCTCATTTTATTCTTTCTTTTAGTAAGTATTGCCTACAAATGAAATCGATGTTAGGTACATAACACTTTCACTTATACTACAACTGTGTGAATACTAAACATATTCATCTGATGATCCCACTGTTTGACATGGAAATAAAATGGGTGAAGCCTTCCAAATAAAACAAATCTGAAACTGACTCTGAGCAAATCTTGAAAGAAAACGAATTTTCAACTCAATGCTTTCCAAGATCTTAGTGAAAAGGGACAATGGCAGATTGAGACAAATCTGGAATGAAAACAATCAACGATCAATTCCTCAAGCATACACAAATGGACTTTGCATCTAAGCCCAAAAAGTGGAAAAGTGGTGGTTGGATAATTTGAGCCGTTCTGTTCTAACTTGACATTCTGGGAAAAGAAATAACATTTATCATAATAAATTAAGACAATTCAAACACACTCACACATCGTTTTGTCCTGGAGAAATTCAGTTCAGAAGGGATCTTCTACCTATACAGTTAGTTAAGGCAGCCAAGAAATGAAGAAAGAAAAGGGCTTTCAACATTCATGCTGCAGTACAGAAAAAAGGAAGGAGTTTTTTTTTTTTTTGTTCAGTTCCTCCAATGATCAAACAAAGCAACATCCCCAAACAGAGCAGAAAAAGAAGAGCAGGGTGAAAAAAAGAATACAACAGATCGCAGAAAATTATAGTCATAGCTGAAATTCAAAGATCGCCAAAGAAGTTTGAAAGACATTAATTTGCAAAATCCGTAGAGCAAGAGAAGCAAACCCAGTCTTTTAAAATTGCAGGTAGAGAACCAAGACAAGCAAACAAATATGAAGGGGAAAAAGGGAACTAACGACGAAGACAATTCAGAGCAGAGATTGTCATTGAAGATAAACAGGTATAGAAATTTAAGAAAAGAAATTGAAGAACACAGAGAAATAGAAATGCATACACAATATAAACTTTGACAGCCATTGATGAAGTCGTGCAAGGTCTCTTTCTTCTCAGTATGTGTTATGCTGTGATTTGCTTTATCGGCTATAAAGAGTGAAATGGTGGGAAACGCGAGCCGTGTATATATAGTTGCTCATTGGACTAGTTAAAGTAGGACGACTTTTGTTTCCAAAAAAAAAAAAAGTAGGACGACTTTGATTAACACCTGCCAAGTGTATAATTTAGGATAAAACGGCACCGTTCCATAGGAAAAGGGATGATAAGAATTTGCATTACGGCAGGGAAAAAATGATGGGAGGGTGGTGTCACGCTGATCATCATCGTCTTTGGTCGTCTTAAACAGCGCCATCCCTCTAGAAGATGTCAATTTTGGGAGCATATTTCTGCAATTAAAATAAAATAAAAATTCCGGGTTTGAACGAGGCGTCTACGAGGGGACAAACATGCTATTTTGTTATAGGGTTAAATATCATTTTTGCTATGGAAGTATTGCCATGAAAGAGTCTCTCAAAGACTCGAGAAATTTTTTTAGATCATCTTTAAGGGAAGTTTACAAAAGGGAGCAAATATGCCCCGAAAGTTTTTTTATGAGCAAATTTGCCCCGAAGTTTACAAAAGGGAACAAATATGCCCTGAAAATTTACAAAGAGAGCAACGGTCCAACGGTCAAGATCAACCGATCAGCAAAATCATTATGTTTGTAAACTTTCAAGGACAAAATGATAACAAAAAAACTTTAAAGGTCTGAAAAAGAAGAAACTTCCAGTAAAATTGCAGATCTAACCCTTTTGTTATATTGGGTGGGGCAAAGGGTAGGATTCATAAAATCTGAGCCGTTCATATGGCTCACGTGGCAAAATAAGGGCCACTGGAGATTAGGAATTTTAAAGAAAGATAAAAATTGATCAGGACTGTGAAGAGTTTTGTATGAAAGTGAAAGTAAAAATGAAGTTTAGAAATGTGCTTGGTATAAATATGAAATTAAGGTATATTATTTATTTAATATATATATATAAAAATAAATTTCCAGCGTTTATATTCTTTGATGGATTGGAACTTGGAAGGCATTTGACTTTGTGTGAAGGGGATTAGATAGCCTATGAGATGACGTATCCCACACTGCATGCCACCCCCTAATTTATCCTATTATTCCTCATGTACTTTCTTTTTATTAGTTGAGCAGTTAGAATGAGTTAGATTATTAACTTTTTTTTGGGGTCAAAAGTTAGATGATTAATTTAAAAACATTAAAAATTTGTTGAATTCCATTAATATGTGTCATTTGATATGAATACTTTAAAATAAAATTATAAGAAAAGTAAATTTAATATCATACTTATATATTAAAGTATACCCCTATCTAAACCTTCCTTCAAATTTGGTGGACTCGGTGGTTGTTGAGATAGAATATTGTTTCCTTGCAGGTCTTTAGCCTCCATAGCCCATACTAGATAACATAAAGTCCGTTTGGTTCTATCTCATTACACCATGAAATGCACTGCAATACTATGCAATGATGCAACGTAACATTAATTATGTGGCTAGTGTTTGGTTTTATTTTAAAGCAAGATCCAATGAGTTATTTTTTTAATAATTATTTAAAATTAATATATCATACAAATTCTATTTTACCTTTAATATAATCTTTGAAGAAAAAATAGTTAAGAGACATCGCGCTATATCATCATAACTGCACGTTATCTCGTCGAGGATGGTCTGATGGCGATGATTGTGGTGGTGGAGGGGACAAAAACGGTGATGTGGCAATGGTGATGGTAGCTAGGGGCAATGACAATGGTGAAAGAGGAGGTAGTGATGGCAGTAGCAACAACAGTATTGGTAGCGACGGTTGCGACAGGGGTGGACAAGGATGAGGGAGTGGTAGTGGCGGCGATGACGACAATGGAGGAGGATGTAATGGTGGCGATGGCAGCAACGGAGATGGAGGAGAAGGTCGTGCCAACGGCAATGAATGTAGCTATGGAGGAGGAGGCAGTGGCGGCGACGACAGTGGAGGAATAGAAGGTAATAATGGTGGTAGTAGCATGAGGTGGCGGGGACAACAGTAGAGAAGGAGGTAATGTTGACCGCGGCAACAGGATGGTAGCGACAGCAGTGGGGAGAGGAGGTAGTGGCGGTGGTGTGGTATGATAAGTAAAATGAAAGAAGTGAAAGAAGGACAAATAAAATTAAATATGAATGAGGATTGCTATTTTTTTGGTAATCATCGTTATTATGGTAAACTTTATTACCATACAAAAAAGCAACCAAACATTTTTGTCTTGGTAATAGATTCATGATTACCATTATAGACATACAGTAAGATTAAACCAAACGGGCTCATATTTTTATTTATTTTGCTCCATGCATGCTCACAAAAATAATTAGTAGGATAACCCAATAAATTATCCCATAAAACATATTTTCCAACTTTAACCAGTACTGAGATTTTATCAAACAAATAAATTTCTTCTTGGTGTGTTTGAGTAAGCGTTGGGTGGCTTAAAAGCCCACTTTGGGGAGGAGAAAAGCTAAGTGGGAAAAAAAAACTCAATTATGAGATATTAGGGTAAGCTTTGAAGTTACTAGCTTCTCCTAAAAAAAACTTTTTATCTTCGGAAGCTTGAATCCTAGAGCGTCGGACAGAGAGCCATGAGCGTTGGGGCATTTATCAAGCTCAGCTCTCACACCTTCTTTCTTCATGCTGTGTGGTTCCTTCCTCCATTTTTATCTTCAAGAAGAAAGCGAGAGTTGCAGAAAGAGGGAGAGGAGATATTTTCGAAAAGATGAAGGAAGAAGGCTGAGAGAAAGTGATATGTAAACGAAGTACTGTTCATCTGCCAAAAGAGGGAATAGCTTTTTAGACAAATAAAAAATCTTTAAAGGGTAGATTGATGGAAGAGTGTAGAGAGCAATAGTACGATTCACTTTTTTTAGTTTTTCGTGTTCTTTGTAGTTTGTACCATCTATGAAATAATATTTATTTTATTATTTTATTTATCTAAAATGGTGAAATAATTTTTTTGATATATAAAAAAATATGGTAGGGCCAAATAGTGTTATTTTTACTGAAATCATTATATATTATAGGGTGAAGGAGTGAAAATACAAACGGGCTTTTCCCCAGGAGCGCCCAGCACTATGAGCTTTTTTTGGGAGCAAAAATGCACATGAACTCTCAAAATCAGAGCAAAAATATCATCACCGTTAAAACAGTGTAACTGTCGTTATCTTTATGGTGGGCCCCACCTTATTAAAAAAATGAAAATTCTTGGGTCTTTTTAATTTCCCTTTCTACCCTTACTCAGATCCGGCGTTCCCTTCGTTCCTTCAGGAAATTTCCTTCTCAAATCTCAGATGCGATGTGGACTACGGCGGAGGGATCGTCCACCAGCGGCGACAGAGCACCCTCCACCAATAGCGACAGTGTGACTCTATCTCCTTCTCTCGTGATTCTAACGCAGGACGATTTGAAGAAAATCGCCGCCTACAAAGCCGTGTAGTACGTTTTATCCGGCATGGTTTCGGGTTTGGGAACAGGGTCGACGGAGAATCACGCGATGGACAGAATCAGCGACCTTTTGCGGCAAGTCAAGCTGAAGAACATTATAGGAATAACCTCGAGCAGGCGGTTTCATTGGGAATTTCATTGTTAGATCTCGATTCACAACCAACCTTGGATCTAGCGATTGTTAGTTCTCCAATCTACTCCAATCCCTTTCTGTGGTTTTCTTCCCTAATTCTCTCCAATCTCTTCTTCTTTTTCTTTCTATTCTCTGAATCTGTATAGACCTTATAACAGAAATCGATGGACGTGGGCTGGCACGGCAACACAAACGCAACTTCAATCCTGTGCTTATTATTGAAAAGTTCAAAAAAATTCAGCTTTTATTATATTCTTATCTTTGTTGATCTGATCGCAAGTTTGCGTTAATGGTTGATGCCTTGTTTGTTTCCTGCATTTCTTTGTTGGCTGCTTGATGTTCTGCTGCAAATTCAATCCTGTGGTTGCTGGTTTGATTTGTTTTTCTGGTTTGCCATGGAGTACGTTGAATCCGGCATGTTTCTGGGTTTGATTATGAGATGGAAGGGTATTTTCTTTTTTAGTTGGTTGCTTGATCTTTTGCTGCAAATTCAATCCTGTGCTTGATTTGTTTTGCTGGTTTGCCGTGGAGTACGTTGTCCGGCATGGTTCTGGGTTTGATTCTGATATGTGAGGGTATTTTCTTGTTCAATTGGGGCATTTTGGTATTTTTCACATTGCAAAATAACCTCAGTTAAAGGAATCTAACGATTATGGTATTTTTGCTCTGATTTTGAGAGTTCATGTGCATTTTTGCTCTCCAAAAAAGCTTGTGGTGCTAGGCGCTCTTGGAGGAAAAGCCCGTGTGTATTTTCGCTCCTTCACCCTATATTATAATGTTACGTGGTGTTGAATTGTTGGGGTGATTGTTCCCCTATTAACACATTACTCTCAATTTTTCATTTTATTTACCTTATTACTTTTTCATGGAATTGGATTAATTTGTATGTAGTTTAATTCATATAAAAATTTATCCATCAAATATATTTAATTAAGAAATTTATTGTTTATTAATTTTAAATAATAGTTTATTAATTTTTTAAAAATTCAAATTCAAATTTTATCTTCAATTGTTGCAATTTATTCAACTAATATATATCACTATGTGGGTGGTATTCAATAAAATTTATGTCATTTTTAGTCATTTTTTTATCACAACTAACTTTTTAAATAATAATCCAAACATGTTTCCTTATGACAAAAAACACTTCTGGCACCGTTAATCTAAATACAAATCACAATTACAATCAGACTTTTATCTTATCTTATTTTTGTGCAAATCAGATTAAAAAAATCACTTTTATCACCGCAGAAACGGACCCAATATGCCAATATCAGTTTTGAATTATCCTTTTGATAAAAAAAAGTTACGTTTATGATAAACAACGAGAAAAATCTGAAAAGAATATGAGAAGATTGAAGAGGAAGAAAAGGAGATAGAAAGCACAGATTATGGGGATAAATAAAACATGAAAAGTCAACTTTTCAAACCGTTTAAATTGGCATTTTCAATTGCCTCCTACGCGTCCGGCTTGAGAAAAATTTTATCTTTTGACTTTTTTTCCTGCTATCCCCATCAAGCTTGTCTCTGTCTTCATATCTGTCTGTAAAACACAGAATTGAACGTGTTAATGAATTTACACTGTCCCATTACTTTACAGCTAAATTTAATTTGACCCACCAACACTCTGATTAACTCCACAACTTTGCTTACATTTTTCATCGTTTGCCGGTATAAAATGGGCATTCAGATGCTTCATAACATTGATATAATCAATTAACTCTATAAAGCTTAATTGCATAGATGGATAAAATCTGAAAACAAATATTAAATGTTTGAGATATTATCAAATTTTAAACTAAGCCTGGAAAGATAGTTGGGTTTTCATGGTCAATAAAGTGCAGCCTCTTTATTCTCCAACTTTAAATTGATTGCACGAGATTCCCAAGATTTGTCTTCCAGATGCTTCAAGGTCTAACATGCTGATGGCTTCTTATTAGTTTATTTGTTTTGCTCTATTGAAGCTGAAAATTGCAACTTGAAGACGTTGTGATATGATGGTGGTGGTGACGATGAATATTAGTAGTATTTAATAGGTTAAACTATTAACTTGACATATATATGCAGCTGCTTCACTCAAAGGTTGTACAGTTCAAAAGTTTAAAATTAGGTTAATTTCTATCAATCTAGAACAGGGAAGAAAGTTTTCAAAAAATAGAAGCGAGTGTGGTTAATGCAGGGGCCCAAGAGGCAGATTTTTTGAAACAGGTAGAAAAGAAAAGGAGGAAGCTTTGCTTCACTTGGACAATCAGGAGCCAACGGTATGGCCATCATTATTATTAAATCTTTCATCATTCCTAAAAAGAGTAAATCTGCAAAAGACTCCTCCTGATTCATGAGTCATGCTCACGCAAATGAGCAAAATTGCCTTTTGCTTCACCAAATTCAACCCATTATTGTCTCCTTCACTCCTGTTCAAAACTCCTCTTATTACTTCTTCATCAAGCTCTCCACTTCATCTTCACCTCAACCTTTTTGGTTGGTCCTACATGTTTTGGATTCTCATGCTAATTTCCTAACTTCCCACTCCTGTAAAATAGATCTCCCTAGATGCTATGTACCGCTGGACGTTTAAGAAACACTACCCAAAAAAAAAAAAAAAACTCAGAGAACTCTCTGTTTAGTTGGGAATCAATGTGGCTTCTGAAAGACAGGGCTTAACACAACCATTTTCTCCTGACTAGACTTGGGGGGCCTGTTATGAAGAAACAAAGGTTTGCTTTTATTACCCAACACGAATATGATTCCCACGTGGGCCAACTTAGGCTCATACCTTTGAGCCTATGACTAAGGTTGCTTTCTTTTCTGCTATGCAAGGGTAATAATTCACTGAAGAATGGTCTAGCCATAATCATTTAGTTTTGGGTTATAATTAATGGAGTTCATTTCACATTTACACTTCTAAATTACATTTTCATTATATCCTTGCTAAGCACAAACATTCCAAGCTGACAAGTGCTTAAATTTGAATCTCATATATATATATATATATATATATAGGCTTTTTTCCCTATTTGCCAATTTTTAAATAATTAATTACCAATTTGCTACTCTTTTGAAAATATTTTCGATTTGCCACCATTTAGTCGACTAAACCAAGATTTAGTCGACTAAATCGCGGATTTTGAATTTTTGAAAGCCCCCGACATTTAGTCGACTAAACCAAGTGATTTAGTCGACTAAATGTCGACAAAGGGGGTTTTTTTGAACCCGACATTTAGTCGACTAAATCACTTGGTTTAGTCGACTAAATGTCGAAAGAGTTTTTTTTTTTTTTTTTTTTTTTTTTTTTTTTTTTTTTTTTTTTTTTTTTTTTTTTTTTTTGTAAAAACCCGACATTTAGTCGACTAACCAAGGTGAGTTAGTCGACTAAATGTTGGCAGAGGGCTTTTTAAACCCTCATTTGCGTCATGTTTGTGAACTCTGATCATATAGCCAACCTTCCCCCCTCAATACTCTATCTTTATCAGTTTTAGTGCGACCCATCAAAGTTTAATTCCATTCCACCGTATTCAAGGTATTATTGTTGTCTAATCGTTGTAGTTTCATTTTGTTCGGCATTTCGTTTTTGTTTGGAAGCTGAAACCCTCCTTTTGCAGCTCACAAATTGTTGTTTGAAGGATGAGTTCAAGTTCAAACACGTACATTCGTAATCTACCATAGTGGGAGGCATTTTGAAGGTCCAGATGGTGTTCAATTTGAAGGAAAAACGAAAATGATGAAAATCAAACGGGAATTACGTACAACGAGCTCAAAGAAAGAATTCACCAAAAATTGGGGCTACATGGCGCCAATGCATTTATCGGTTAATTGCCAAAGTGGAGACTATAGTGGGTAAGGATAGTGTATACTACATTAGTAACGATGTATGTGATGATGAAGACGTAGAGTGTGTCGTAGATGCATTTGCTAATCGAGAGCACAAAATTTTATTGAGATATATGTTGAGATTGAATCGGTGAATCATCGTCTATACCCATGCATACAAGATCTCGCACAAGATGTTGGTCAAGAAGATAGACTGTCGGTGTATCTCGCACCTCCACAAGTCTTAAGTCATGTAACATTACCGATTTGGAGGAAGATGAGGAAGATGAGAATATGCACAGTGATGAGGAGGACGAAAATGAGAGGTTTATTCCACTAGGTGACACCTCGATGCGATGTGGAGGGTGATTTTGATGCTCGCACTAACCCGAAAACCCGAGGATCGCAACAATGACACCGCTTCGTGTTGACCCAGTTAGAAGTGGTAAGTTAGTTAACTTGTATGTGTAGTTGTATTTGTAATATGTATTTAGTGGTTTTGAGAAAAAAAATCATATTGACAGATGCAGGGCCTGAGATTGAGCCATTTTGGAACGAAAGCCCGCACTATTCCTCAATTAATTGGTCGTTCGTGACGACGACATGGAGACGTTGTATGGTGATGATGACAAGCAAGGTGGTTGGTGTTAGGTGATCAATTATATTTGTATCGCAGTTTCCTTCTAAGTCCGAATTGCAACATTCCGTGAAATTGCATTGCATGAAGTCTCATCGTTCACCAAAGTTTATAAAAGCGATGAGCGTAGGTTGTTGATGAGGTGTCAAAATCATGCTGACGGTTGTCCCTGGAGCATGAGGGCAATGGTCCCCACTAATGGAAATAGTTGGGTGGTCCGTAAGTGGGGTAAAGATCACACCTGCCTGAACCAGAGTCTTGCCCGGGATCATAGGCAACTGGATTCAGATGTTATATGTGCAGCAATTATCAGTAGGTTTTCTATTTTTTTCCAGTTACATTCAGTTTGTTTATTGAATTAACATTTAGAACTTGCTTGGTTTTCACCAGGTATGTTAAGAGAAGATCCGCTTTAAAACCGGTCTTTGATACAAGAGAGGATACAGCGTCTCTATGGATATAATATATCATACAAGAAGGCTTGGAAGGCGAAAATGAAGGCCATTGTGAAGTTATTTGGTGATTGGGAGGAATCATATGCATTCTTGCCCCATTGGCTGACATACATGACGCAGTGTAATGTTGGTTCTGTTTTCAGTCTTCAAATTGATGAATTTTTTGATGAACGTCTTTTTTTAGGCGACAAACGCGTCTTTCGTAGGGTTTTTTGGACATTTCACCAGACCATAGAAGCCTTCAAATACTGTAAGCCCATACTTCAAATTGACGGCACCCACCTGTACGGAAAATACAAAGGTACTCTGTTGATTGCGACTTCACAGGATGGGGATGGGAAGATCCTGCCCATTGCCTTTGCTGTTGTTCCTCCCGGCGAGAAGTACGATGATTGGTGGTGGTTTTTGTGTCTTCTACGTGAACATGTGACGCAAAGGCCGGACATTTGTTTGATATCTGACCGTCACATGTTCACGTAGAAGACACAAAAACCACCGGTCACAATAGCCGCACATGTCCAACGAGGATTAGACAAGCTTGAATTCTAGTATCACATGTTTTGTATTGAGTTTATGATGACTTATTTAGTTCATGACTTTGAAATTTGAATCATTCAATAATTGTTATGTTGTATCGAATCATTCGCTCTTTTCGGGACATTAGCGGACCAAACTTATGAATCGCCCTTAATTGTTGCAAAAAATACCTCCCCAAGTCACATTGTTGCTAAAAATGAGTTGGTAATGGTCTAGTCAATAGCAACCTAAATCGTAAATATTGGTGCCTCGGATCTGGTTTAGTCGACTAAACCCCCGGTTTAGTCGACTAAACCATTGATTTAGTCGACTAAACCAGGGGTTTAGTCGACTAAATCAGGTACAGAGGCACCATCATTTGCTGATTTAGGTTGCCTCCTTGCACTAGACCATTACCAACTCATTTTTACCGATCAATGTGACTTGGGGAGGTTTTTTGGCACCAATTAAGGGCGATTCATAAGTTTGGTCCGCTAATGTCCCGAAAAGAGTGTCATAGGACAAAAACCGTATAAACCAAAATGGACAAAGTTAAATCATCTAAACTGAAAGCATCGACATTCATTACAAATGAAGCACCAATTCCGGATAAAATTCATGAAGTTTAAGCTGACAAACTATAAAACATCAACTGAAAGACCAAGCATAAAACAAAAAGTCAAACAGCAAACATCAAACTTAAAATCATCACATCTAATCTTCATCTTCATGTGTCTCGGAATCCTCATCTTCCTCCTCTTCCTCTAGCGGATGTCCAATCTGCAACTTACCAAGCGTATCCTCTAGCCCCTTAATCCGACCCTGCATCCACGTCCACCTTTGTTCCCTCGTCTTCCACCTCTTATCCCGCTTGGCTTCCATCCGGGACATTTGTTCCCCGCTAGCATTGATGGCTTGCATGACATCACGAAGGGAGAATCCACCGTCCGCTCAACAAAGTCCTCCATATGAACATCGACATCATACTCATCATGGACCTCGGGAGGAACAATAGGTGGAACCGGGCCTCAAGGTCAGTACATCATCTTCGACACCAAAGATATTGCCACACACCATCTGCCACATGTGCAATCTTGCACTGTTCCAATATCCGCTGACCAAACCTAGAATTCCATGTTTTCTGGCTCACCATCTGCTGATTGTGCATCGGAACACGAAAATGCTCCAGTATCTTTTGAACCAGATACGCGTATGGAAGTGCAGATGTTCTCTTTTGCTTGGCCTTATACATCATGTGGCAAATGTGGTGCCTCCAATTCACCGCAATGCCATGACGAACAACCCACATAACAGGGATGTCACCCTCCAACACCCTCGAGTGATTGTAGGCCCGAGGGAACAAAATGTGGGTGATGACATAGAAGAGGATACGTGAACTAACAAATACCGCCCCACAAGTAACTATAGGTCTATGACCTCCGGCTTCCCGGCCTCACGCAAAGCCTCATCTCGATCAAATCCCTCAATGGATACATTGTTATCCCCATCATCGGTATCTATCCTCTTCATCAAAATCAAATCCCAGTGAGACCCGTCCCCGTATGGGAGCCGTCATCGAATATCAACCCCGCATACGCGAGACGCAGCTCGCCATTTATGTAGCTCGGGTTATGGTAGAAAGCTCTCACCATAACCTCGAATAAGGACAGTCATCTCCGCACCCCCCTGTCAAATGAGAATTCCCCAAGATGGCCACTATATCAAATCCTTCCTGTCTAAAGAATGCCATGTCTAATGACTTCGGCTTGATAATCGGTCTACTAGCAAGATTAGCCATAAATTTTTCATGCTCTGCTGCTTCATTGTTAAACAAATAACCAAACAATAGGTCAACACCAGGCTCAGCCTCCGGTGGCTGCCGTGTCCTAGAGGAGGATGCCCCGCGGGTCGCTCGGTGCTTAATCCTTCTCCCACTTTGATTGTCGGTGTTTGAAGGACCTTTTCTACGATGCATGATGACAATAAACACCTACAAGTAAAACACAACATAATCTTTAGAAGACAATGGGTTTGCGGCGTTTAAACAACAAATTTTAACAAAAAATCGTGGTTTAATCCCGTTTAGTCCTAAACCGGTGGTTTGTCGACCTGGTTTAGTCGACTAAATGGCGACGGAGTTTTTTAAGCACCCATTTGAGTCATACTGTCTCTTATCATATAGCAAACCTCAAATCACTCACGAGATACGTAACAAACCACCAAACGAAAGCACAAAACGCAAAAACCCAGTAGGAGTTGGCATATACGCAAAAACTACGGTGGAAATCCGAAATAGAGATGAAAACATACCGATATAGACGCAAATGCCACTAGATTGAAGTTTGCTCGGCAACCCACCAACGGATTCAGAAACAAATTGGTCAAAAAAAACAGAGGGGGGAGGTTTGGGGAAGAATTTAGTCGATTAAGGGTGTTGTATCCGCGATTAGGGTTTTTTAAAAAGCCCTCTGCCGACATTTAGTCGACTAACTCACCTTGGTTAGTCGACTAAATGTCGGGTTTTTACAAAAAAAAAAAAAAACCCTCTTTCGACATTTAGTCGACTAAACCAAGTGATTTAGTCGACTAAATGTCGGGGTTCAAAAAAAAAAATTGTCGACATTTAGTCGACTAAATCACTTGGTTTAGTCGACTAAATGTCGGGGGCTTTCAAAAAATTCAAAATCCCGCGATTTAGTCGACTAAATCTTGGTTTAGTCGACTAAATGGTGGCAGATCGAGAAATATTTTCAAAAGAGTGGCAAATTGGTAATTAATTATTTAAAAAGTGGCAAATAGGGAAAAAAACCTATATATATATATATATATATTCCATTACAAAGGTTCATATGGTTTATACCAAACTTTTGTTGATTGAGAAAAAAATCTGTTAAAATGGTCTAAGTCGTTTCACCAATTGTCATTGAAGCAGATATATAAAACGATATCGAGCGTAGTTAGATTCTTTGTAATGCTTTTCTGAAAAGTTGAGCTTTGCATAGACAGTATATGAGGTAGTTTATATTTATTTCGGCCCTTTTGTTTATGGACAAAAAGTTGATTCTATGGGCCTAACTGCTATAAGCTTGAAAAGAGATTTAACTGTCAACAAACAGGGAAGACAACTTCCACTGACTGCGGCCATTTTACTGCAGAAGGGTTTGTTTCCAGAATCTAATTTCTGATGATGCTGTATGCAGCATATCATCTTTTTGAGCATCAGAATATACAGGTTTTCTTCTTAATGAGCAGTATGCATGTAAACCTGATTCAAATTTATTATCTAGCTTAAATTAATTAAAAACTTGATAAGTTGTGCAAGGTTACTTGCTACCAGCATTATGTTAGTCTAGTTAGCTGTTCTGTTTTGGGTTGGTATGCAAACTTACTGAGTTACACTAAAAAATAATAGCCAAATGGAAGAAAGGAGCAAACATAGTCCATGACCCTGGTTAAATTCCTAAAATAACATGATATCGCATCTATGCAAATATACAATAAGGTTCTGCAAAGTGAAGGAATATCATCGAGGCTCCAATAGGGTAATGGTTATTTCGTTTGTTGAGCTCAGTTCTTGTTTACCTGCAAAGGAATATGCTTGCACAGAAGTATTTCCAAAGTAACCAGGCTGTTTAGGCTCAGGCAACTCGATCTCGCTTAAGAACATCAGTAGGGCACATGACATTCCTGGTCTGTCCTCGGGATGCTGTTGAACGCACAGGAGACTGACATGTATGCAATGCAATATTTGTGACAAAGAACCTGAGTCTTGTATGCTTGAATCAATCAGTTCTTCTGGTTTCCCTTCTTTCCACAATTTCCATGCCTGAAACGCATTAAACTTCCTTGTCATGTGTTTGTTTGATACTATGAATGAAACATATTTCTGTCATAAACTTACATGACCAATGAGGTTATGGCTGTGATTTGGATTATAATATCCTCTGCTTCTTCTCCCAGATATAATCTCTAGCACCAAGACACCAAAACTAAAGACATCGGATTTCACTGAAAATAGCCCATCTGTTGCATATTCTGGTGCCATATAACCACTGCAAAACGAATGTCATTTAAAATGAGCCTCTTGATGAAGACAAGACATATAAAATTTTGCATTCAAAGCAATGGAAAACACTTACTACGTTCCAACTATTCTCTTTGTGTTCACTTCATTTTGATCTCCAAAAATTCTAGCCATACCAAAATCTGAAATTTTTGGATTCATTTCTTTATCAAGTAATATATTACTTGCTTTGAGATCTCTATGAATGATCCTTAATCTTGAATCTTGATGAAGGTAGATAAGCCCTTTTGCAATACCCAAAATTATCTGGAAACGTTTCGACCAATCTAATAATTTACCATTGTTTTCATCTGAAATTTTTTTAATCATATAAAAATAGAATAATCAATTTCAATCTAAAATTTAGAAGTTAGCTATCAAGTGGTACTAAATTATAAAACTAGACTGTATCATTGCCTTAAAAGTGTTGTTCCTCGAGTTCATACCAAAAATAAAGGAGTCCAAACTACCATTGGGCATGTATTCATAAACCAACATTTTCTCCTCCTCTTGAAGGCAACAACCAAGGAGCCTTACAAGATTACGGTGTTGAAGTTTGGCAATTAGTTTTACTTCATTCTTGAACTCATTTACCCCTTGTCCTGAGTTTGCTGAAAGCCTCTTCACAGCAATTTCTATCCCGTCTTTCAATTTTCCCTGAAAATATAAGTGTCATTTGATTGAAATGTGTTCAACTAATCTTATTTTTTCCTTCAATTTTACACTGGTCTTAATCTATAAATAAAATTACCTTGTACACGGGTCCAAATCCACCTTCTCCAATTTTTTTGTCAGTTGAAAAGTTGCAAGTAGCAGCAGCAATTGATAACAGGTCAAAGAATGGTAGATCCATGTCATCATCCACTTGGCTCTCTTCGCGATCTACCCTAATGCTGTGGTCTAATTTAACAAATTTGATGTAGTTGGTTTCGGTCTTTGTCATATTTGTGATGATTACAGGAAATTGACAGAATATTTACCATATAGACCTCATTTTATATTCAAAGAGGCTAAACTCCTTTCCCTTTTTCATGCATTGAAATATAAACTACTTCTTTCCTATTAGAATGACCAAGACAACCACTTTCAGCATGTTCTACTTCAATTGAAGGCTTTATGATTTTTATCAAGTGGTGAATATAAAGCCTTCCTTGACCAGCATTTTGTACAGAAATTACAGAAATAACTTCTAGTCTAGTCATCAGAGAGAATTGACAAGGACACTGTTGCAGCAATTTCAAAATTTTATTGCTAGCGTCATTTTATAGCCTTAATTATCTGTCAGTTTGGTACGTGGGGCTCAGAACAAGTGTTATAATCTTACTTCGCAAGCCCCCTAAACTTCACATGCAGCATGTAAGTTACGCACCCAAAAAGGTGAATCAAAGAGGCACCATGCGCTGTTTACTCCAATGGTTTTTACTAAACAAGGACAAACTTTCTAAAGTCAGTGATCACTAAATTGCTGAAAGACCTGACATATACAGTAATTTTAGAAGAGAAGTGTAGAGATTTACCTCCCTTTATTTTGCTTCCTTTCTGGGTATAAAGCCACCCCAAAATGAGTGCAGCAGTAAATGTAACTATGGAAACAGTTACTATTAATGCCACCAAGATCCCCACCTTCTTTCTGTTAACACCAGCCTCTTCATAATTTAATTTCATCAGACGGGAATCTAAGGTTAGATCACAAATTTGAAGAGGGAAATCAAAAGTCCAACAAAGAGAATGTCTAAGCAAAAGTTCATGGTCATACCTAGTTCTGAGGCAGACAATCGAACATAGAGATCCTGCCCGCCAGCTGAAAACTGCCTCATGTCAATTAGATCACCAAACCACAAGGCGCAGCCACTACCTTCTCCACTTATATTTGAATTAGTGTACGCCATACAAGAACAATTATTCAAGCATTTCTCTCTGCATTGCTGTAGATTCATACTCTCATCAAGCCAAGAGTGTTCAGTATCTGGCAATTTCAACCCACCGAATTTGACAAACCCATCCTTTAGTTTGTCCTCACAGCTTAGTGGCTTCTTTCGGACACAGCCTTTAGACCAGTCCATTGATTCCCATGCTTCTGGTGACTGAGGCTTGAATCCTTCTAAACATTGGCACACTGGTGATCCTGATATATCACAGATTCCATAAGCTCCACACAGATCATAGCTATCGCATAAGTCCAATGGCACAGAAGCATAAACCCTCCAAACCTGATCATCTTCTAACCAAACAAAGCGTTGTCGAGCTTTGATTGTTTGGTTCAGCACTTGTCTTGAGATCACAGACTTGTTTTTAAGGCTGTACATGAAGTACACCTCATCCTTGTTCTGCACAAACTCAAAGTGAAACAGAGGATTTTCCTTTAGTTGTGGTGAACCAGTAGGACGCAGTCCATTCCAAGGCCCAGCTCTGTAAAACCTCTGATCACCCCACATCATGTAAGCATCAGGATAGTTATAAAGAACCATACCCCACGAGAAGTCCCCTGTAGCTGGATCATCTGGACTCTTCCAAGCTCTCATATGCCTATTTAGACCAGTTCTTAAGTTCCAACCAAACTTCATACCTGGCAAGAATGTGTCACCTGGATAATCAAAGCCTTGCCACAAGAAGGCTTCTGGGTTTGGGTCTTTCTTGTCTCTTACCACTAAGTTGCCGGAATCTAAAAGCAGAGCCTCTGGACTCTCTGGCTTTCTCAGAGAGGTTGTGGACCAAACGACCGTTTCATTCTGGCTGAGTACGAGGTTCCCAGTGCTGTTTAAGGTTAGGATGCCGGAGGAATCATTGATTGGATGGTTGCGGTTGGCGACCCAAACGACCGTTTGAGTTGGGATGTTTTTGTACCAAACTCCAAGGTAACGTTTCTGCGAAGAACCAGGACTGAAGAAACCTAGTTCAAAGGTTCCACCTTCGGAAACTAATGTCATGCCATCAGTAATGAGCTGTGATTGAACCACGCAAAAAACTGCCAAGAACACTTCAAGACAAAGGACAAGAACAATCCCAAAAGTATCCATTAGGGAAAGAATGAAAATTCTCGCTTTTATTATGGCTCAATATAGCTTCATTTATCCACAGGCCATAGTACTAGTGTTACTGATTACTTCATGTGAGGAGGGCATATGTTGCCTGCATAAATATCAGAACAGAAATAAAGCTATACTTTTTGTTCTTAAAGTCTTAAAGATTCCAAGTTGACAGAGACATGAAAGAAAATCATGTTAATAGAAAATATAAAAGTATATTAAAAAAAATATCCTACTCATAAGATGAAAACAATGCAACGCATTTTATATTATTGTAAATAAACCGCACTAGTTGTAGCTAGCAGCAAATTATAAATCTAAAAGAGTTGATCGTTGGGAGTGGTTGTGACAATACAAGTTCAGATAATGCTAGTATGTTTTAGCAAGTTGTTTCACTTTATCAGAAATTCTAATGAAATGAATGAATGGACGCAGCATCCATATAGAGATGAGACAGAAATGTGAAAGGATCAAAAAAGGTGTGACAGAGTTAGAGTAAGAATGAAGGATAAATTAAAGTTGGCATTTAAATAATATTAGTCCTGGAGTTGGTGTTAAAACATTGGCAGTTCCAAACCTACCATGATTTATTTATATTCCCAGAATAGACCTCCACGTCGTTGCCCACCCCAGCTTCTCTAGTCAACTGTTTGTGGAAAACTTGTCAACCTCGGACCCACGTACAGTCACTGCACCTTTCAGCTCCCTCGTTATTTAAATGGCGAAAACGTAAGCAACTCGTTATCGATGACGTTACGAGCAGTTCATTCATCCTTATCAGTTAAAAGACAGTGAAATGTATATATATAGTAGTGACAAGTAAACATATTGATGTTTGGGAAAGTTAGGCCATCCCCAGTTGTGATCACGAATATTAAGTATCTAACTTGAATCTAGAAGTCGAGCACAGAGTCTCAAATCCATTCACGGGTGTAACCAGAAGAATTTGAGTGGGTAGGATTTTTATGGGGGTTGGTAATAACCAAATAAAAGCAGCTTTGGTTGAGAGTTTTTTTTTTTTTTTTGCCTCCACCTTATATTTATGCATCTTGATAGTGGATTTTGACAAAAAGGGAAACCAAAGCCAATAAGAGATTGAGGCAAATTCAAGGGAAGCTAAAGAGTGTGGGAAAAGTAAGAGGTGGGGACGTTCAATTTTGGTCAGTTTCAATTGGAGATTGAATTTTCTTAACGGAGTTTCAGCTTTTTCCCTCACGTCCAATAGCATAAGGACGATTATATATATATATATATATATATATTTAGCATAAGGACGAGTACAAAGGAAAGGAAGAATTCATTAATGGACCATAGGACCAAATTTATTTCAATCAATAATCAAAGTATTTTAAAATTTTATTGGAGTTTTAAGGACCAAAGTAAAAATAAGTTTTATGAGTAAAAAAGCAATAACATCATTTGCTTTATTTTTAAAAAAATAAAGGTTTGATCTTTGCCGGAGCTCCGACGGCTGTTAGGCTAGAAACCACTAAAAATTAATATATTATCTGTAGGAGAATTCCATATGTTCAGGAAAAGTTGCACACTTGTTTGTAATTATACTCTTCATAAATAAATGTGCAACTCTTCTTGAATATGTGGAATCCTCCTATAAATAATATATTAATTTTGGGTGATTAGAGCTCCAGATGGTCGGCGCCGAAGCTTCGATGGGTGGCTGATGGTGGGCAGTGACATGTCGTCAAAGCTCTGGCGGTGATCAAACCTTTTTTAAAAAAATAAATAAAGTAAGGGACATTATTATCTTTTTACCTAAAAAACTTATTTTCATTTTGGTTTTTATCTTGCAATGGAATTTCAGAATGTTTTGGTTCTTGAATGAAATAAATTTGATTCTATGGTCCTTTATGAAATTTTTCCGAAAGTAAATGAACAAAATAAATTAAATTTGCCAAGAAAGAAAAATCAAAGATAATGTGAACGTGAATAGATGCCCAGACTTTCACAAAAAGAGGAGGCGACAGAAGTATAGAAAAATAGAAGGACGCCCAAGATGAGCTCATGCTTTTGTATGTTTTTTTTTTTGGGGTTCCTTTTCAGGGCCTGTTTGGTTGTCTGATTCAGGGCGTCAATCATGGGGCAAATAATTATGGGGATGAAGAATTTTAGAATCTGATCGCTCAGTACATCAACTGCAGATTGTACTACTTCTCTCCCGTTGGGACTCAAAACCTTGGTTCACTCCCCTTCTATTACTTTTTTGTTTTTTTTTGTGCGTATCTAGATGGCATGACTCATATGGAGCCGACCCACGCTGTGTATCTGGTTATGGTGGAAGAGTCTCCCAACTGAGTTTTCTGCATTTATAAGGTTCAAATTTGAGACCTTATTTAAGCGACGCAAACCGCTTACCACTTGTGTCAACCCCGTTACTTTTAACCTCTGGGTGGGTACTGAGGAACAAGTTAACTGCTTTGGCATGTTTTGGGCTTCATGGACAGAGTGTGACCCACTATAATCGGCCCATATGAGTTTTAACTTATTTTATCTTCCAATTCCACTCATAGACGGGGTGGCATGACACATATTAATTGTTCTGTGTTTCACAAATATCACCCAACTCATTTACATTTTACGATGCATTTTTTTTTAAAAAAAATTATTATTGTTTGATTTATAATTAATTTTTTTCTGCAAGTTGAGACTTTGATTTATTTTTAGCGATGCTGAATGATTTTCTTATTGTTATTTAATGTAAGCAACGAAACAATTATGCAACATATACATTCCCCATGTGATTTTTCCTCTAGTTCTTGACATATAAAGAAAACTCCTCACTACGGGGCGGAGTTGGGTTGCCAGTGGAAGGGGCTTGGCCATGAAGAAGGGTTTGAGTTCGAGTCGCTGTGGATGCGTAAAACTCTTAGGAGAGCCCCCGTATACGCTCGAGGCTGGGTGCAATAGGAAAAAAAAAAAAAGAAAAAAAAAAACTCCTCCAACTGTTGTTGTCGCCACAGCTGGTATATATCAATGCAAATATAATCGATAGTGGAACATTGCGTTTTCGTGTGTTTTTCACTTTTTTGGGTTAAAAGGGGAGTGGGGCAAATGGGTAATTGCCTCCAAGGTCCAAACTCTACAACGTAGATTCGCAATTCGTCCATTCATATCATAATTTGACCGTTTTACGCATTTGTTCCATTCTTAATGTATGATTTAATTGGAGAGTTATCGCCTACGTCATATATTATCATTTAAAAAAAAATTAATTTTATTGATATCCCCTCAACAATAATTAAGTAAGAGAGGAAGAAAAAAAAATTAAGAAAAATTATTAAAGTGTTTTAGAAAAACATTTCATATTATGAAGAGTTATCGCGTATCTCATATATGCATGCGGAGACACAAGAGTGCAAGACAATAATATGCGACTGGGCAGTCAAGTATAACAAACAAGATCAATGATTATGCAGGGATTTCAAGCAAAATACCAGCTTCCCAATAATTGCAATCTTGCATGATGCGTCGTGTTTAACTTAGAGTCACTCATTTTCAAGTTAGGAGATAATGAGATAATTAAGTATGTGTTCATTTATTATACTAATCATGACTAAATGATTATATAACTAATAAGTCTTTGCAGATTTGAGGTATGCTATATATACACAAACCCTTAGAAAGGTTACGAAAGTTAAATAAGTTACTTAATCATATCACATGTTATGTATCATTAGATTATATATTAGTTTATAAGTTAGAAAAATTAGTTTTGAAAAAAAAAAATTAAAATATAAATACTTTAAAGTAATTTAAATAACTTCCTTAATTTTCTCTTAAAAAGCCAACTATATATCTTATAAGTATTTAGTATTCGAAGTTGTACAAGTTTTTGGTTTGGTTACATCTAGAAAGATTTAAAGATAAATTAAATTACACACATAATCCAAGTATATCATATTCTTCTTGGAATCGTAGAAGTATTCTCTTATCATTTTTAATGTAATTAATTTTCTTATATCTACACAATATGAAGTTTTCTAATCCCTTGCCATTTTACAGTTCAAGAATAGTCAGAAAGACTTCATCTGTTGCACTTCACCTCTATTTCTTGGTTCTGTAAGACTTGATAATATAATTTATATCATTTTTTATTTTCTTAAAAAAAAAAGTTCAAGTATAGTACTCAAATTAAATAAATAAACTTTATACTAAATTTTTTATTGATTTAGTTACTAGTTTAATTTTGAAAATATTGAGAGAAAGTAAGGTTAATGTAGCCTAGTTATTTTGGAAATCAATTGTATAGATTTTTCCATCAATGCATAAAAGTAGAAATTACAATATCATTACTCTGCTTTGTAGTAGAGAAGTGGGTAAGACATTTATAAGTCAATAAATAACATCAAGGATATAATTCCAAGTAGTTGAAGTTTAACCCCTCTGTAAATATTAGAGGGCATCCCCTCAACTTTTTCTGATGTAATTGACAGACAAGCAGAAATATGTAAGACCTAAATTTACATTCGGGCTTGAATTCATGCCCCTACCAAAGATTTGGAAGATTTAGTCAAATGAACCACGCTTTCATGTGATTAATTATTGTATTAAGAACACATCACACAGATTCATAAATATTGTATTTACATGCCACTCTGCTTTCAAGTAGAAAAGTTAGCACTAAGGCTTTCTAAAAGTCACTTGTCCTGAAACACTCCCCTAATGATTCACACATGACTAATGCCGTATTAGTGGCTTCAAGGTAAAATAAGTGAGGGTAGAAGCAATATGCAACATGCCATCTTATATAAGATCCGTTCGTCGGTAAAAGGTCACATGAATTATCCCCTATCGAGGCTCTAACATGGTAACAGTTATTTCATTAGTTGAAGAAAACTGATGCTTGCAAGAAGAGTCTGTTTCTGGAAATTTCTTCTCTATGATGTAAGCAGGTTCTGTAGGATCGGGTAAGACACTCTCACTGCTTAACATAACAACCACATTAGACATACTTGGTCTATCTTCAGGATGTTGTTGCAGACATAGAAGGCTGATATGGATGCAACGCATTGCTTCAGATAGATCAAATAGATCATCCAAGCATGGATCTATCAACTCTAAAGGTCTGCCTTCTTTCCAAAGTCTCCATGCCTGATACAAATATTTGTCAGCCTTTAAGATTTTTGAATTGTAACAGAGAAAAAGTCTTATTCTTTTGACACTTACATGCCCAATAAGGTTATGACTCATGTTTGAATGGGAAAATTCTCTGTTCTTTTTTCCACTTACTAGCTCCAGTAACAATACGCCAAAACTAAAGACGTCTGATTTTACTGAGAATAGTCCATGAATAGCATATTCAGGTGCCATGTAACCACTAAAGAAAATTATAAAGAAGAATGGTCAACATGTGTTTAGTCAAAAATAATTGTTGATTATAAATTGCATTATGACTACTCACTATGTTCCAACTACTCTGTTAGTATTTCCTTCGGTCTGATCTCCTCCAAAAGTTTTGGCCATGCCAAAATCTGAAATTTTTGGATTCAACTCATTGTCAAGTAAAATATTACTTGCTTTAAGATCCCTATGTATGATCCTCAACCTAGAATCTTGATGAAGATACAAAAGCCCTCGAGCAATTCCACAAACAATGTTGAAGCGCTTAGGCCAATCTAGAATCTTACATTTTACATGATCTGCCAAGACATAAGTAAGATTAATTCATTTTCAGCTTAACAAATCAAGTGTGAAAGAGAGGAGAGAATAAGGAGGAGAAAAGATATGAAAAACTTCTTAAAGATCAATTAGTATTATTATTATGTAGTGGGAGATGCAAACCAAAGATGAAAGAGTCCAAGCTTTTGTTGGGCATGTACTCGTAGACAAGCATTTTCTCCTCTCCTTGGATGCAACAACCAAGAAGTTTAACAAGATTTCGATGTTGTAGCTTGGAAATCAATATGACTTCATTCTTGAATTCATTCAACCCTTGTCCAGAACTTTGTGAAAGCCTCTTCACTGCAATTTCTTTTCCATCCACAAGCATACCCTAAAATTAAGTCACATAAAACATAAGCATAAATAATAAGGTGAATCATACATACTTCATTAGACTAGAATGCATCATGATTACCCTGTATACAACCCCAAATCCACCTTGTCCAAGTTTCTTGCTGATTGAGAAGTCATCAGTTGCTTTGACAATTGTGGGGAGGTCAAGGAAAGGAAGTTCCAAATCTTCTTGTTCGTCTTCATCATCATACCGTGTCATCAGGTTGTCCTCTGTTTCCTCGGATGTAATGTGAATAATAAAATTGGCATGTTTATTCAATTAGACAAAATATGTTATCTAACAATGCCTAAAGCACATCTTGTTTGTTTTCTCATCCAATTGAAATCCCAACAATTTAAATAAAAAATTGGCAGAAGAAAAAAAAAGGTTCAGTACTGTGGGGCAAAGGCATGTGTTGAATTTAAAAATAAAAAAAATCATTCAAGATTACAGTTATTTGAAAGAATTAAAATCATATGCTTTCTCTAGCCATGGTTTGCATAATGTTGATCATAGTAACAATTTATTACCTCCGGTCCTAAATATAAGATATAGTTTGTAGTGCAATTTGTACTACAAACTATATCCTATATTTAGGATCGGAGGAGTTACTAATAATTTGCAGATCCATTTTGTAACCACAGGAAGACAAACAGATTAGCAAATTTACACATTTCAGTGAAGATGGATGTTCAGTTTATATACAGGTACACGTAGCGCTTTTTCAAAAGACAACTATTAATCGCTCAAATGAACTTTAGCATTTTGGGATTACATATTGCATGTAATGGCTTCAGCACCTCCCTCCCCACAAGAGAGAAATAGAGAGGGACGAAGTAACTAAGCCAGGAATAGAATTGGTTAATCTTGTTCAGTATGTAATGGCAACTAATTAAAACTTATGACTACCTGTAAACAATTTCAAGGTCTTGCCAATGTAGAGGAAAATCAAAATTATCACAACAACTGATGCAACAATGATGATAATCGCAGCCACCTTCATCTTATGTCCACCTTTCACAGCTTCATGATTCGTCAAAGAAATATTGGGTTGATCGGAAGCAGTTGTGAATCAGCAAAGCAAGTATTGGCCCGAAGAAAAAGAAGAACCATTCATTAAATTGTGGCAAAATAAGTATATAAAATAATCAAGTATTTCTCCGTCAAGAATTATTACACTATATCAAAGGCTAAAGTCTAAAGAGAGATCAAGAGCTTACCTATCTCAGAAGTTTTCATCCGTATATATAGATCCCGATTATCGCCAGAAATCTGTCTAATATCCTTGAGGTCACCAAACCACAAAATACATCCACTGCCTCCTCCTCTGATATCTGAGTTTGCATAAGCTGCACAGGAACAGTTTGCCAAGCACTTCTCCATACATTCTTGAAGATTCAAACTCCTATTGACCGAAGAATGCGTAGAATCAGGATATTTCAGCCCATTAAATTTCTTAAATCCTCCTTTATTCTTGTCCTCGCAGCTCACTTGTTGACTGCGCACACACCCTTGAGTCCAGTCCATCATATCCCAGTTCTGTGGTGATTTGGGCTCAAACCCACTTAAACACTGGCAGACTGGAGACTCACCCATGACACAATTCCCATAAGGACCACAAAGATTATAGTCATCGCAATTGTCTCTGGGAACAGATGCATAAAGCCTCCAACTTTGAGCTTCTTCTATCCATATGAAGCGCTGCCGAGAATTAAAGGTTTGGTTCAGGACAATTCTTGAAATCATTGACTCATTCTTGAGGTAGTAAGTGTAATACAACTGATCCTCAGTGGAGACAAATTCATACCCAAAAAGAGGATTGTTCCTTAATTCCGGGGCACCATCGAACCTAAGGCCATTCCAGGGTCCACTTCTGTAGTACTCTGATGAACCCTTCCACATCACCAGTTCGGCGTAACCATTACGTACAAGTCCCCAGGTGAAGTCTCCGGAAGAAGGGTCGTCCCAATTCTTCGAAGAAGATAGAGTCCTGTTCAGACCAGTCTTTAGATTCCACCCTAACTTCATTCCAGGCAGCAATGTATCAGAAGGGTAGTCAAAGCTCTGCCACAAGTAATTTTCTGGATTCTTGTCTTTCTCATCTCTTAATACTAGATTTCCAGAACCAAGAAGTTGAGCAATTGGGTTCAGGACCTTTCTTTGGGGATTTGCTGACCAAACAACAGTCTCGTTTTGATTGAGAAGCACGAGGTTTCCCTGACTGTCTAATCTCAACATGCCAGACTTGTCTTTGACTGGATTTTCTCGATTGGCGACCCACACAACAGTTTTGACAGGGATATTCTTGTACCATATTCCCAAGTAGAGCTTTTCTGAACTACCTGGACTGAAGAAACCCAATTCAAAACTTCCATCTCCAGAAACTAGGGTCTTACCACCAGAAATTGACTGAGATTGGGTCAGGTAATCAGCTGCACATGAACTATGAAAGAGCACAAATAAAAACTGGGCAACGGAGAGCACATAAGAAAGGCTTGTCATCAACTGCCAATCTCGAAGCTCCATTTCAATAACTCATTTTCATCCAGCAATTGAAACAAGCATTACATGGTGAAGTGGACTGTTTATGACTTTTGTTTTTGCCTGAAGTGGAAAAACGAAGTGGCTGTGTAGACCAAAAACATCACGCAACCTCGATAAAATATCACCGCCCGCTGGAAAAACAGATTTCTTGTGCCCCTTTTTCAAAGTCTTGTATATTAGTGGTCCACATGTAGTATGAAAGAAACCTGGTTCGACTCAAATGATGTCGACTTCCAAACATCATAACAAAGCAGCCCTGTCTATTTTTGACAGGTATTATGTATAACTGTAAGTCACGACGTTCACACTCACACTGATCCACATTTCAGCTTTTAGGTGAAGTCAAGTCAGGCATGATGGGAACAGGAGCAACCTAATATGGACTAACATCTTGGAAAATATAGTACGAGTATTATGGAATACTGCTGCTTCCTTAGAATGATACTTCCATACATATCATTTTGCTAGAGGAAGGTCCGTAAGTCACAAGAGGAGGATATCAAAGTCAATAAAGAGCATGAATGACCGACAAAAGTCCACCAAGTCCTTTGTTTCCTTTTACTAATAACGACGCGTACCTAAAGAACCGTCAAGCACAATAATGACACCGAGAAGACTCACTTTTTCACCTAGTCCACCCTTTTAGCTACCAGTTACCACTAAACTGAACGGAATCACAACCATTCGGACCTAACAGAACTAAAGAAGTGTGTAAGGCTTGAACGGCAAGCACCAAGAAATGCCAATCCTTGAAATGGTCAAAGAAAATAAATGCGTTTGGCTGGTAAATTGGCGTAGTAACGGAGGATATCAAGGCAAAATCAAATGAATAATTTGTTCCATTTCATTCTTTCTTTTTCCTTACAACTATGCGGGACGATTGCCCTAAATGGACAAATTAAAATGGAAGAAAAATGGGGGAAATCATACACTATCTTGGATTTCTTGTTGAATGACTTCCTGTAACCATAATTTTGATCCCTCCATAAGTTCAGGACTCAATCTGAACATCAAAACGCAGAATTCTAACTGATTCAGGGCGCCATCACCGTCAAAATCACCTTCTCTCAACATAGAGCGAAGATCTTCATCGGCCAAATCCTGTAGCCCCAGAGAAGCGGAATTCCTCTTGAGGCTATCGAACGTGATGACCCCTTTATCAGAATCCATTAATAGATTAAACCCATTGCACAACTCATCTATCAAGCCATCTGCACCCAGCTTGTTGGCCATAATAGGCAAGTAATCATGGAAATTGACCTCTGGGTTTTGAGATGCCATAGTTGGAAAAATAGAGTGAGATACTCAGAAGTAGAAAGATAGAAAGAGGTGAGAGATACATGACGAAGAGTAAGGAAGGAAATATATAAAGAGGAAAAGGGAAAGGATTCGGGATTTCCAAGAAGGAACCGCGTAAAACGACTAGGATACAGGTAAGGAGGAAGTTCATTTCACAGGTCATTATTTGAGTCTGGAATTTGCCCATGGCTTTCGCAGAAGGTCATGAGGGATAAAATTGTCCATGAGTAATTGTGCAAGTTGGATCATTGGAAGTTTCACTTCACACTACTGGGGGGAAAAAAAAAAAAAAAAAACTTGGGGTTTGCGGCGCGCATTCAAGTGGGAGTCGCGGGAAGGAAGGAAGGAAGTTGTCAACTTGACAATTGACAGTTTTTTTTTTTGCTCGAACAACAACAATTGACAGTTGGCAGGAAAACCTAATACTATCCAAAAAAATCTTACTATTAATTAATTTAATTGGTACCCTTTAAAAATCCAAAGAAACGTATTTTTAAACATATTACTGCTTCACAAAAAATACTTTGTAATTTTAAAGTTTAGGAGCACGATTATTGGAAATTGCAATAGGTTCATTCATAAAATAAAAAAATAAAAAAAATTCTCACAAAACTCATCCAAAGTAACCCACTATCATAATTCCCATACGATCTTGCAAATTGATCATCAGAAGCTGTGCTTGTTTTGCATTTTTTTTTTGGGGTCATTTGATTGGTTCTCCACATTTGCTGCTTGATTGCTGTTAACTCTCCGATTTGGCGAACCATAAACTGGAATTAGGTCTTCATTATCCTACACCGTTATAAATTTCTGACCTAGCTGATTAGGTACAATAAGAGGAATAAGGGATGTTAACTCATAGTTGTTTCGGTTTATCTTTGATTCAACTATGATTCTGTTTTCTCCGAGGTTAGGTGTGTCCCATTGGAGTTTAATTCATACTAAACAGGTTAAAGCTTCTTAGAAATAAGTGCTTATCCATTTCTTTTCCTCATGAGGTTAGGTTTGTCCCATTGGAGCCCTTGAGTAATCCCATCAATAATTTAGAAGGTTATCATTGGTATTACGAAGAAATTGATGCGTGGATTTATGAGCAGTCGTATGGGTTTTACATTACATGCTCATTACAATGATGAGTAACTAATTTCTCATCACCGTGATGAGATCTCAACTGTTTAAACTTTAATATGAACGGTTTAAATTTAAAGTTTTTAATTTGTGATTTTTTAAATAATAAATTTATTTTTATGAGAAGTGATAGTTATAAGATTATATTTATTTTTAATTATAAAAATTTAAGAAAAAAATATAAAAATTAAATTAAATCCAAATTGTTCAAAATCAATCTAATAATGAAGATGGGTGGTGAGCATAAAATGTGTCTGCATGTGAAATAAGAGTACTTCAACATCAATGAATGTCCCTGCTTTGTGATTAATTATATGTATCAGCCTTATATAATTATGCTTTAAAATTGATTAACCTGCCATTATCCCTGTTGACCTCGACAGGTTGCTTCCTAACCTCCTTCAGTTTGTCTCTACAACAAGCGGGTGCTTTACTGTTTAATTTATTTCCACAAGTGGTCGATCCAGAGGTGGATTGATTGCTCAAATATAATTGCTCATATTTATTCATCAGTTTTTGGCAGAACTGACATTACATAAGCATCAATTTAATCTACTTGCTCACACATATGCACCTATCCCTATGATATCATCAAACCTGCGTACAGACAGTCAAGACTTGCAATCTTCATTTTCTTCAGCTTAAGCTAAGGGAAGCCAAGGGAATTAAATTTATTTTGAAACATTACATGTAAAGTTGCGATCGACATTGGGAGGTTCAAGCTTGTTTGGGGTTCTATCTTGGGCTCTAATATTGAGTTGGAAACTTCATTAATTGAACATTCTCCACTACTTCTTACAATAGAATCTGCTAAGGTTTGATTATCCCTTCCAATGTAGAACCTAGGCTCACCTAGGTTAGGAAGTGACTTTTCACCTTTCAGCATTATAACCACAGTCGACATGTTAGGTCTGTCCTCTGGTCTTTGTTGCACACATAATAGACCCACTTGAATACATCTTAATAGTTCAGATGAAGGAACTGAATCTTGCAGTTGTTCATCTATTAGGTCCATTGGTCTTTTTTCAACCCAAAGTTTCCATGCCTGACAATGAAACAATATGCACAAACAAATGAGTGTAAAAATATAATTCCCATCTTTTAGTTACAACTAAATAAACTTGATGATAAAACCTACATGTCCCAAGAGATTAAGACGATGATGTGGATCAACAAATCCCCTATTTTTCCTCCCACCGATTATCTCCAATACCATTACTCCAAAGTTAAAGACATCAGATTTGTAAGAAAAATATCCATGCACGACATATTCTGGAGACATATAGCCACTGCAACATAGCAAATAAAAAGGGAATTAGTTAAAAGGGGTTTGCAAAGAAAAAAAAAACTGAAAAGATTAATTAATTAAATACATACTATGTTCCCATCACTCTATTTGTGTTTGCCTCATCTTGATCTCCTCCAAAAATTCTAGCTAAACCAAAGTTTGATATTTTTGGATTCATGTCAATGTCAAGAAGAATGTTGCTCGTTTTGAGGTCTCTATGGATAATTCGCAATCTTGAGTCTTGATGAAGATAAAGAAGACCTCTAGCAATCCCATCAATAATATGCAATCCTTTAGCCCAATCTAGTAGCTTGGTTTTTGTTGAATCTGACAAAATTACTTGCAAGTTAGCATGCATGGAAACTACTAAATAAAATTGTTAAAATTATTGATAAGATCAGAGCGCCATAGGTTTTATAGAGTTCATACTAAAAATAAAGTAATCTAAGCTTCCGTTAGCCATGAATTCGTAAATCAATAGCTTCTCTTCGTGTTGAATCGAACAACCAAGAAGCTTTACAAGATTGCGGTGTTGGAGTTTTGCAATCAACAAGACTTCATTTTTAAACTCATCCATTCCTTGTCTTGATGTTTTGGAAAGCCTCTTTACCGCAATTTCTTGTCCGTCTGCTAATATGCCCTGTGCAGCAGTTTTAAGTTAAAATTGGTGATTTATAAGAAGGAAGACCTTGGTTAACACTATATTATATAATTGTTACCTTGTACACTGGTCCAAAACCACCCTGTCCCAATTTATTCATCTCTGAAAATTGATTCGTGGCATTGGAAATGGTTGAAAATTCAAATATTGGTAAATCAACGTCTTCTTGGTTGCTATTGTCCTTCCAATAAATTGCTTTCCCTGAAAAGGTGGAGGGTGTGTTCTTTATATAATTGATTGTTGGGTTAAGGGGTAATATTTTGCCCTAAAGTTTTTAAATGAGGGCAATTTTGTCCTGACCATTATTCTAGTTAATTTTGACAGTTAGTTGACCAAATATGTTGAGTTGATAGTCCACATATCATCAACATCATTTTTGTTAAGATGCAAATTTGTCCCAAAAATTTTAAATGTAACTTTGAAAAAAAATGAAGTAGTTGACCAAATTCTTAGAATTCAAGTATATAATTACAAGAATGTCACTGCATTCACTTTTAACTTCCTTTTTAAAAATAAGGACGTCTTTTAGAGAAGTGGTAACTATTTTTTATAGTAGTGCGATCACTTCCTAATCCACAAATAAAGCCCACTTTGCCTTTGATTATGTTTGTGCCTATCCACCAATATACGTACGGTTGAGTATATCGGATCAAAATGTGATTCAAACATGTCATTTTTCCCCACTAGCTCATTCCTTTTTGCAATTCTATTTTGATTCCGTGCACTCTTGTACAACCTGTTAAAAAGGAAGTTAAAAATTATGTGTTATCATTGGTATTAAGAATATATTGATATATGGATTTGTGAGCAGTGACGTATGGGTTTACATTTCATACTCATTATAACGATGAGGAATTATTTTTTTTATCATTGTGATGAGATATCAACCTTTAAACTTTAACTTGAACAGTCCAAATTTAACATTTTTGATTTTTGATTTTCAAAATGATAAAAAAAAATGAGATATGATAGTTATAAGATTATATTTATTTTAAATTCCGCTTATAATAAAATACAAATTTATTTAAAATATAAAAATTAACTTAAATTAAATCCAAACGGTTCAAAATAAATCTAATGGTGAAGATGGATGGTGAGCACACTTTTACTTATCAAAGTAATGGCTCCATGTGTATCAAGGCTCATGATTACATTTATTTTCAACAACCTTTGCTAGCCTCTATCTGCATCTAAAATAAGAGTACTTCAAAATCAATGAATGTCCCTTCGTGATTAATTATATGTATCATCAGCCTTAGATAAATATGCCTTAAAATTGATTAACCTGCCATTACTCTTGTTGACCTTGACAGGTTGCTTCCTAACCTCCTTCAATTTGTCTCTACAACAAGCGGATGCTTTACTGTTTAATTTATTTCCACAAGTGGTTGATCCAGAAGTGGATTGATTGCTCAAATATAATTACTCATATTTATTCATCAGTTTTTGGCAGAACTGACATTACATAAGCATCAATGGCACCGATTGCAGCTCATTTGGATTTTCCGTTTGTGAGATACACTCAAATTACCGAAGGTTGGTCTCGGGTTTGTGACGTTGATGTTTGTTCCGACTTGAGAAAATCATAGCTCTCTAATCTGGACTCCTTTGGACTTGATATTTTGTCAAAAGTACGTGTTGGATGTCTACTTTCATATGCCACTTTGGTTTCATGTCAATCCGATTCCTGGTTTGGGAGATATCATCGAATTACGAGGTCGCAAACAGCATGTGAGTATCTTTGAAGCACGATCATTCTCGAGAATCAGAATAGCATTCTCGAGAACCATTCTCGAGAATTGCTTCCAAATTTCACATGTTCAGTACCATTCTCAAGAATTGTTTCAGGAATTGATTGCATTCTCGAGAATTGCTTCAGAGTCAACTTGTAACTCGTTTTCACTCATTTTAACTCCGAATTAGCCGTTCCAACTTCATATCCTCGTGGAGACTTCTAGAATCAATCTAGGAACTTGTATAATGATTTTCTCATTCCATTAAACAAGTTTTTCCTTTCTTTCTTCTCTTTTCTTGATTATTTTCCATTATTAAAATTCACATCTACATTAAACATCAGAATTAGTCAAAGTAGAAGATAAATGTAGTGTGCAAGCTTTTTGCTCTGGATAATGACATCTATATAAGACATCATCAAAACTAATCATAGCTAACAATTATATCATACTTGAACATGTTAACTCAAATATTCAGTCATGTGATGCTAGAGCCGGAAAATCGGGCCGAGCCCGTTTAAGCCCTGGCCCTTCAAGGGATGGGCTTGTAAAATGAAGCCTCTAAATAAAAGGGCCAGCTCGGTAGAGTCGAGGGCTTAAAAGGGTCGGCCTCATTAGGCCCGTTAATTTTTTTTTAACTTGCCTAGTTGGCAGTTGTCCAATTGCCTTGTTGACCGAGTTTGACTGTGAAGGAAGCTATTTGCCCGCCCTGTTGCCCAGTACTCACTCACTCTCATAGTCTCACTCATTTCTGTCTTTCACTTCACGCCTCTCGTCTCAGTTTCATTGTCTTCGCCTCATGCACACACAGTCACGCATCAGTGCATCACGGATTCTCGACATCATACCATTAATGCTTCACTGATTATTAATTTGTGATTGTGTTTGTTTGTTGCATGATGCATATTGTTTAGACCTTAAAGTTAACAACATTTATTTGATAAATTAGAACTTCAATTGTTGTAATTTACTAATTATATTTCTTTAAAAAAATTTAAAAAAATAGTTAAAATTTAGGAAAATAGCTTCTAGCCCTAGCCTCTATGCTCTCAGGCCGGGTGTTGAAAAACATATCTTTCTTACCTCCGGCGTAAAAGGGCCAATCCTTTAAGGCCCTGACTCTTTAAAGGTCAACCCTGATTTCAAGCTCTATGTGATGCTGAGTTGTTAAAATCAGATCTTATCCACAAAATCATCCACTTGTGATGTTTTTATGAAAAGCTTAAAAAATTTATAAATATTCTAAATCTAGTCATTAGGAATTCACCTGGACGCATGCGTTTGCTCTTCTTAATCCAAATAATCAATCCAAGTACTACTATGCTCATGACAAATATAGTACAGCCGATCACAATTCCTGCAAGCTTCTTCTTGTCCAAGTCATTATCCACTGTAAGATCCGAGATCTTCCGAATAGAATCCACACACAAGCATGCTTAAGAGCTTAATTACACAGAATATTAAATAAATAATACACACATACCTTGGTCTGAAGCTACTGATACTCGTAAATAAAAGTCTTGTCCTCCCTCCGACAATTTTATCAAACCAATGCAAGCAACCACTTCCTCGATCATTGATATTCAAATTAGAATACGCCGTGCAAGTGCAATTTCTCAAACATAGTTTTTCACATTCCTTGCTCATGGTCTTATTGTACCAGGAAGCAGACGTGTCTGGCAATTTAATTCTTTTGTACTTTTAAAGCTATCTCCCCTTCCACATCCAAGCTGAGTTGTTCGAATGCACGCACCGGACGTGCATGTTGCGTACCCGGTCAAGCATTTACAACACCGAGAGTCAGTACTGCTGTTGCAATTGGTATTTGGACCACACAAGGCATATCTTTCACACTGATCAAACTGGCTAAGGTACAAGATATCCCATCTATTTTTTTTTTTAATACATAAATTTTAAGAAAGGAGTTGGGTTCACCCACGATCTAAGGGTAGGGCGAAATCTCTCTTCCTCCTAGGTGATACCGATGTTGGGCAGAGTGAGCCGTCTATTACCTTCATGTGTTAACCAATCCCAGTAAGGTAAGGTAGTGATACCTCCCCGCCGCGACTAATTCCAGGGATCGAACTCCCTCTCTTTGATAAGAGTGTCCGACCCCTTTGTCAGTTGAGCCTAAAGACGAGGGGTAAATATCCCATCTATTTGTTTGGGAAGACCATGTAAAAAGTATTGGATAGCCTTCTGGCGTCAGTCTGCTTCTCATTAGTGTTGAATTATTTAGGATAGCATATTCATTGAAGACTTCATCTTCACTCAGCTCAAAAAATAATTTCATGAATATGATATGTTTCAGTTCTGGGGTACCTGTAAAACCTAGCCCATTCCACGGTCCTGCTCTGTATATTATTTTGTTTTCCCTTGTGACAACTAGCTGAAGAAGGCCTTTAGGATCTATGTGCATAGAAAACTCACCAGGGGTAGGATCTTGCAGGGTTTTCCAGGAAGTTAGACCTATATACTGACCTATCCTTAAGCTGCTTCTAATTTTCATTCCAGGGAGAAAAGTGACGCCTGGATAATCAAAGCTCTGCCATAATATTCTTTTCGTTTCTCACAACGAGGTTTCCTGAATCAAACAGCTGAAAAACTGGTTTCTCTGCATTTTTTGACGCATTTGATGACCAAGTTTCGATCCTTTTGCTATCCAAGATTCTTAGAATTCCTTTATCGCTATCTATCAGCAAAACTCCAAGGGCGTCATAGAGTAGTTTTTCTCTGTTGCCCACCCATACGACTGTTTTCTCAGAAATATTTTTGTACCAAATTCCCACAAAACAGCTCTTTGAATTTGCAGGGTTGAAGAATCCAGCTTCGAATATTCCTCCCTTTAAAATCAGAGTTTCATTGTGACCATCACGCAGGGGTTGGCTTGGGGTTATCATGTCCAATGTGGAGGACATTCTTGTGAAGCACAATAACAGAAAATACAGAGCAAGCATTTCGAAGTTTTTCATTGATTATTCTTATGGATGGCGGGAACTGAAACTGTTGGAGGATATTTGTGGAAATTCGAAAGCCAGAATTTGACGAGTATGCTAAGTTGTGATTCGAACTTGGAATTAAAATGGACTTGATGAAAAGGAGAGAAAGCAACAACCTTGGGGGCAAACATTGATGGCGTGATCAATGCTGACTGAAAAGTCTTGATGACTTGATTTTAAATTTAATATCTTGTCTGCCCTTTGTTCAAGAAAGCTGATGATTCAGAACTACGTCTCTTAAGGACGTATTGAGACTGATCCCCAATAGTGAGTTGATGTAAACTGACAATTAAGCCAAGATGTTTGTACGTAGGTTTTGTCTAAAACTTCCTCTTATTCTAATTATAGGAACATTTTTATAGAACAATTTGTACTACATGAGTTTGTGATGGCAGGCATAGGCGGACTTAGGTTGTTGATGGGGGGCAAGTGCCCACCATTGAATTAGGGATTGGGGGGGGGTTAAAAAAAAATTAATACATGTTTGAAGAATGATTGTTTAGTGTCTTATATTGAAAAAGATGTATTTGATAAAGATTGATAATAAAACAATTATGATGAAATTCCAAAAAATAAGGCATAGCTAGAAAAATGACATTGTAATTATTTTATTGTAATATACTTTTTTATTAAAATATATGTATTTGAACTTGTTGAGTCTTCCACTCTTCATTGTAATTTATGTAGTTGCATTTTTAACAAAACTTAGTCTTTAAGTTTAAATGATGCGGTTTGTAAAATAATTTCTCTCTTATTACACCATCAAGATTCACTTGATTTCATAATTTTTTTTTGATTTTTTTTCTTGTTTATATTCTTTTATTTTTTAATGTATTTAAAATTTTTCTTAAAATGGTGCCCCTTCAATATTTTTTAAATCCGCCCCTGGGCAGGTACCTTTGAAAGTTGAAACCGTATTTTAAACACATTATCAATTACATGTACTTTAAAATGGTCATGAATAATGAAATAAACATATTAGATACTGATATGTTTATATCTTGTATATGAAAATGAACCTAATTAGGATGGATTAATGGATGAGATTAATTAGGAATATCAGGCAGCGTTGATGGAAGCAATGTGCATGGTTGGTGGCAAACGTAGTTAAGCTTCGCACTCACAATTAATTTCTTTGAAGTGATTATTGGTCCCTCCCACGTTTGAACAACCTCACTTCCTAATCCACAAATAAAGCCCACTTTGCCTTTGATTATGTCTGTGCCTATCCACCAATATACGTACGGCTGAATATATCGGATCAAAATGTGATTCAAACATGTCATTTTTCCCCACTAGCTCATTCCTTTTTGCAATTCTATTTTGATTCCGTGCACTCTTGTACAACCTGTTAAAAAGGAAGTTAAAAATTATGTGTTATCATTGGTATTAAGAATATATTGATATATGGATTTGTGAGCAGTGACGTATGAGTTTACATTTCATACTCATTATAATGATGAGGAATTTTTTTTTTTTTATCATTGTGATGAGATATCAACCTTTAAACTTTAACTTGAACAGTCCAAATTTAACATTTTTGATTTTTGATTTTCAAAATGATAAAAAAAAATGAGATATGATAGTTATAAGATTATATTTATTTTAAATTCCGCTTATAATAAAATACAAATTTATTTAAAATATAAAAATTAACTTAAATTAAATCCAAACGGTTCAAAATAAATCTAATGGTGAAGATGGATGGTGAGCACACTTTTAGTATCAAGGCTCATGATTACATTTATTTTCAACAACCTTTGCTAGCCTCTATCTGCATCTGAAATAAGAGTACTTCAAAATCAATGAATGTCCCTTCGTGATTAATTATATGTATCAGCCTTACATAATTATGTCTTAAAATTGATTAACCTGCCATTATCCCTGTTGACCTTGATAGGTTGCTTCCTGACCTCCTTCAACTTGTCTCTACAACAAGCGGGGGTGATTTACTGTTTAATTTATTTCCACAAGTGGTTGATCCAGAAGTGGCTTGATTGCTCAATTATAATTGCTCATATTTTATTCATCAGTTTTTGGTAGAACTGACATTACATAAGCATCAATTTAATCCACTTGCACACACATAGATACCTACCCCTATAATATCATCAAACCTGTGTATAGACAGTCAAAACTTGCAATCTTCATTTTCTTCAGCTTAAGCTAAGGGAATCAAATTTATTTTGAAACATTACATGTGACGCTGCGACATTGGGAGGTTCAAGCTTGTTTGGGGTTCTATCTTGGCTCTAATGTTGAGTTGGAAGCTTCATTAATTGAACATTCTCCACAACTTCTTACAATAGAATCTGCTAAGGTTTGATTATCCTTTCCAATGTAGAACCCTGGCTCGCTTGGGTTAGGAAGTGACTTTTCACCATTCAACATTAAAACCACAGTCGACATGTTAGGTCTATCCTCTGGTCTTTGTTGCACACATAATAGACCAACTTGAATACATCTTAACAATTCAGATGAAGGAACTGAATCTTGCAATTGTTCATCCATTAAGTCCATTGGTCTTTTTTCAACCCACAGTTTCCATGACTGACAATGAAACAATATGCACAAACAAATGAGTGTAAAAATTCCCATCTTTTAGTTACAACTAAATAAACTTAATGATAAAACCTACATGTCCCAGGAGATTAAGACAATGATGTGGATCACAAAATCCCCTATTTTTCTTCCCACTAATTATTTCTAATACCATTACTCCAAAGCTAAAGACATCGATTTGTTAGAAAAATATCCATGCATTGCATATTACGGAGGCATATAGCCACTGCAACATAATAAATAAAAACGAAATTCTTTAAAAGGGGTTTGCAAAGAAAAAAAAACTGAAAAAAATTAGTTAATTAAATACATACTATGTTCCCATCACTCTATTTGTGTTTGCCTCATCTTGATCTCCTCCAAAAATTCTAGCTAAACCAAAGTCTGATATTTTTGGATTCATGTCAATGTCAAGAAGAATGTTGCTGGTTTTGAGATCTCTGTGGATAATTCGCAATCTTGAGTCTTGATGAAGATAAAGAAGACCTCTAGCAATCCCATCAATAATATGGAATCGTTTAGCCCAATCTAGTAGCTTAGTTTTTGTTGAATCTGGCAAAATTTACTTTCAAGTTAGCATGCATGGAGACTACTAGATAAAACTTGTTAAAATTATTGATAAGAGAGCCATAGGTTTTATAGAGTTCATACTAAAAATAAAGTAGTCTAAGCTTCCGTTAGCCATGAATTCGTAAATCAATAACTTCTCTTCGTGTTGAACAGAACAACCAAGAAGCTTTACAAGATTGCGGTGTTGCAGTTTTGCAATCAACAAAACTTCATTTTTAAACTCATCAATTCCTTGTCTTGATGTTTTGGAAAGCCTCTTTACTGCAATTTCTTGTCCGTCTGCTAATATGCCCTGTGCAAAAGTTTTAAGTCAAAATTTTGGTGATTTATAAAAAGGAAAACCTCGGTCACACACACACATATATAATTGTTACCTTGTACACTGGTCCAAAACCACCTTGTCCTAATTTATTCATCTTTGAAAATTGATTCGTGGCATTGGAAATGGTTGAAAATTCAAATATAGGTAAATCAACGTCTTCTTGGTCACTCTTGTCCCTCCAATAAATTGTTTTCCCTGAAAAAGTAGAGGGTGTGTTCTTTATATAATTGATTGCTGGGTTAAGGGCTAATTTTTTACCCCAAAGTTTTTAAATGAGGGATTAATTTTGTCCGATAATTGATCAAATAGTTAATTTTGACAATTAGTCATCCATGTCATTTTTGTTAAGATGCAAATTTGTCATCAAAATTTTAAATCTTTTTAAAAAATGAAGTAGATGAAATTTGTTTAACATATTTGATCAACAAAAAATGCTTAACATTGATGACATTGGAGGATAAAAGCGATATTTTGTCAACTAATGATCAAAATTAATTAAGATAATTGCGGGGGCAAACTTTTTTCCTTTTTGAAACTTCTGGAGTAAAATTGTCCCTTAGTGAAAACTTTCAAGGCAAAATTACCCTTTAATCCTTGATTGTTTACAAATAAGAAGCTCTTCCAAATCTAAAGGAAAATCCATACATGTTAAAAAGGTTTAGACTTGGGTTCACTTCTTTGTATCTTGGCTATCGAGATTTTTAATAAAATTGTAGAATATTTAAACATTTATATTTTTTTTCAAACATTCAATCAATGATGCTAAAGTGGCAAACAAAGCCTCATACTTGTCCACAAAATTCCGTTCACCTGTCATGTAATTAAACTTATATGCTTGCCTTATTTTGATTGAAAAAAGTGAATGCTAGAAAAAATTGTATGCAAGTTTCCCCCTAAAAACTTGAGATCATAAAGATTCCAAATGTCTAGTAGTCGTCATTTCTGACCCAAAATAAAAATTTAGTTGTCATGAATTTATCACCTGATGGATGCCTGAGCTTCTTCTTAATAGAGAATCCGATTATTACCATGCTCATGATTAATAAAGCGCAGCCGATTACAATACCTGCAAGCTTCCTCTTGTCCATACCATTTTTAACTGTAAGATCTAAGATCCTCAGAATATAATCCACACACGAGAAAGCTATATATCATTATATTATATGAATTATACGCACATACCTGAAGCAGCATATACTCGTATATAAAAGTCTTGACCTCCCTCTGCGAGTTGTCTTAAGTCAACAATGTTATCAAACCAATGCAAGCAGCCACTTCCTCCGTCACTGATATCCGAATTAGAATATGCCATGCAACTGCAGTTTCTCAGACATAGTTCTTCACATTCCCCTAAGCTCATGGTCTTATCGTACCTTGCAGAAGACGTGTCTGGTAATTTCATTCCCTCATACTTTTCAAACCTATCCCCCTCTCTACATTCAAGTTGAGTTGTTCGCGAACACCCACCAGACGAATTTGCTTTGAATCCTGTCAAGCACTCGCAACTCCCATCAGAGCGGCAGTTTCTATTTGGACCACAGATAGCGTAATTATCACACTGATCGAACGGGCTGGTGGACCCGAAATATTGCCAACCATTTATCTGAGAAGACCATGTAAAACGTAGTGGATAGCCTTCTGGTACTAGTCTGCTTCTCATTAGTGTGGAATTATTTAGGATAGAATATTCATAAAAGACTTCATCTTCACTCAACTTATAAAGTAATTTCATGAATTTGATATCTGTCAGTTCTGGGGTACCTGCAAAACCAAGCCCATTCCACGGTCCTGGTCTGTATACTACTCTGTTTTCCTCTGTAATAACTAGCTGAGGGAAGCCTTTAGGATCTATGTGCATGGAATACTTACCAGGTGAAGGATCTTGCAAGGATTTCCAAGAAGTTATTCCTATATGCTGACCTGTCGTTATGTTGCTTCTGATTTTCATTCCTGGAAGGAAAGTGTCGCCTGGATAATCAAAGCTCTGCCATAATATGCTCCCCATGTCTTCCAGAACTAGGTTTCCTGAATCCAACAGCTTCAAAACTGGGTTATCTGCAAATTGTTTTGATGCATTATTCGAGGACCAAGTTTCGATCCCTTTGCGGTCCAAGATTCTAAGAATTCCTTTATCACTGTCTATCTGCAAAACTCCTGAGGCATCGTGGAGTGGTTTTTCTCTGTTGGCCACCCATACGACCGTTCTTTGGGGGATAGCCTTGTACCAAATTCCCACGTAACGCCTCATTGAATTTTCAGGGTTGAAGAATCCAGCTTCGAAGATTCCTCCTTCTGAAATCAGAGATTCTTCGTGGTCATCACGCAGGGGTTGGCTTGGGGTTATCATGTCCAGCGTGGACGACATGCTTGTGAAGCATAGTAACAAAAAACACACAGAAAGCTTTCTCAGTTTTTTCATCGTTTTTCTTATGACTCGATGGGTGGGTATTGATGGATTGTTGAAGAGATTTGTGGGGATTCAAAAGCGAGAAATTTGATGAGTATTCTAAGTTGTGATTTGAACCTGGAATTTGAATGGACTTTAAGGACACAACAGAACAACTACTTTGGAGGCCACGGTGGTTGTAAAATTAAGACTGATGTCGAAGAGTGTTGATGATTTGATTTTAGTACATGGTTACGACTATTTAATAAGGTAAAGTGTTTCAACCGGTATAACTTCAATGCACCATTTCATTACCATAACTCCATTTCAAGAATGAGAGAATAAGAATCCTCGGTTGTCTCTTACTGTGTTTCTTTTACATTTCGTTGTTCTGTATGTATCCTTACCGAAAGAGTTCGTTTAATCCTAAAGAACACTGCTTCCTATTTACTGAAGGGTTGTGAAATATTTGTTAAAGACAGTAAACGCGACTTGAACTAAATATTTTGCTGGTCTTTGCAGGTTTCACCAACGTACTCACATCGTACAAAGTAGGTATGGCAAGAATATTACTCTCGAACATGCACATGCTTCTGTTTTTCACTGATTTATATATGTCCTCCCAGCCTCAAAATGAGAACAGAAATTGACTTAAAGCGGTGCATTCGATCTACTAAAATAATAACGCAAGCTTTGTGATTGGATGTGTTAGCTAGCTAGCTAGATACGCTTATGAAAGTAGCTCATGGGTCCAGTGTGAAGAATGAAGATACCCTTAGTTAGTATAAAGGGAAAAAAAAAAACACAGAGGCCTTTCCAAGCTTTTCCATTTATTTTTCTGGTATTTGAACTTAGTATGGATGCACTTAAAAGCAGGCAAAATAATAATAAGAAGAATAATTAAGAAACCCGATTTAGCGGCCTTTCATTCGTTGTACAAGACTAAAATGAATGCGTCTGTGGTTAAGACAAGGTAGCTGGAGACAAGAAATTAGTGTTGAAAAGGAGTTTCATTTAATAGGGGTACTATTCTTTGTACAAGAAATTATTGTCCCCTGCTCAGAACTTCAACATGACCTAACCCCTTGAGGGCTTGGTTTGAGTAACTCATCAGATTTAAATCATAAGATCAGATATGAGTTTTTAAAAATTAATTTTTTAATAAAAAATATTTTAATGTGTATAGAATTTAAAAGAAAGATTACCTGTTTACTACTATTCTCTCAAAAAATTATTTTTTATTTGAGAAATCATTATTTTAAAAGAATTCAAATTTGGATCATCCAAAATCATATCTAAACGGCCCAGATCTGATGAATTGGGAGAGCTAATTAAATATAATGATTAGCACGAAACAAGTCCAATTGAGGCGTTCTTTACTTTTCAAAGAGAGTTGTCTTTGCTTCGTTTTGAAAGTAGATGAACAAGTGCATGCGACCAAGTCTGCAGTTCAGAAGCATAATAAATATGAGTAAACACCCATCCGAATAAATGTTTCATCCCGTAAACCTACAGCTATCTTATTAATTACTCTTTCAGTCTTAAATATAGTACAAATTGCACTACAAATTTCATTTTATATTTAAGATAGGAGGTAACATCTATCATCCTTTTGACCCCACCTTAATTTTCTTATGATTCTTTTTCAACACTTAAATTTTTTCTTCACCTCTTTGCCTCCAGAGTTTATGGGCATTGATACATAAGAAGATGACGTGGCAGTTAACGTGGCAACCAAGAAGGGAACAGTTTGCCACATCGGAGTGTTTCACGTGACAATAATTCATCTAGTACCTCCATATAGATAAATGGTTTGGAACCTCCCTTCTTCTTCTTCTCTTTTCTCATTTTCTTTTTTTAATTATAAGATTTGAATGGTTTGTTTTTAGTTTTATATTAAATATTATTTTTATTTTCTTTATTATAGTACTAAATTACTTATATCAAAATTTAGCAATTTGTATTTAATTATTTATTTTTCTTTTTATAATTTAACATTTTAATAATAATTTTATAAAAAATTAAATCCAAATAATTCAAATGTTAATCTTATGCTTTAAAAAAAAAAAAAAAAAAAAGAGAGGGAAGAGGATGTAACCCATAAACGTTTGCATTTAACTTCCCTAACACTATGTTTAACAAAAATCGGTATAGTTTATTTAATATTATCATTTTAGACCAAAAAAATCTTAAACAAAATATAGATTTTTTATTTCTATATTAAAATAAAATAGATATTTGTATATTGAATTGAATAATGATCTGGCTGAAACACAGTTTTTGGAGAGCCACCGAAAAATACATCTCTTTAATTTTGTAATTTTGTTTCAACCCCCAAACTCACTTTTTAAATTATACCTTCAAGTCTCAATTTTGCAACCTATGGTGATTTCAAAAGAACTTATAATTAGGTAAATTTAGTTGCATATTTGCCAAAACATAATATCGCCTCTTTAATATTTATCACTCCCCTTGTTTCCCAAAGTGGAAGTTGCTCTCCCCAATTCAGGATTCCTCCAAAGCATAGCAACTACTCTTAAAAAATATAATTAAAATAAAGTGGGTTTAATTTAAATATATCGTATTACAAATATAGTCTTGCTTCCCAAAGACAGGGGACTACTTCCAGTACACAAAAGACATGTCTAACCCTGAAGAATAAAAGATCTAGTTTCCTATTAGGCAAAGTATTTAGCAAGAAACGTTAATCAATCCTAGAAGTTCGAGTGAGAGAGGAATAGGGAGGGAAGAAGATCTGAAGGTGGTCATTGTTTCATTTGTTTGGGTGATTAGCGCTTCTTGTTAAACACTTTGCTTAATAAAAAACCAACATAAATATAACCTTTGGTGGTCTTTAATGTAAGACCTAATTCATTTTTTTGGTAGGAATAATAAATCTAAATAAATTACTTAAGAGTATTATATTTTTTTTATTATATCAAATTAATTTATTTAACTTATAAACTGATATATAATCAAATAATACATAATATATATCACAATTAATAAACTTATTTGACTTCTTTATGCGGATCAACGAGTAAAAGATGAATAATAGTGTTTTTATAAGTAACTTTCTTTTTCATGTGATCATTTTTGATATAAATAACATTTTTATATTAAAATTTAAATTATTCTTCTTTTATACACCTATTAAATACATAATTTTATATTAATTATCTCCTACTCACCACTAATTTTTTTCATTCAATCATTTATTAGCCATTATCTCTCATATTTTTACTAATTATCTTTCATATTTTTATTAATTTTCTCACTATACTATTTTTATAAATAAAGGGATATTTAGAAATGATATGACATTATTTATTTATTTATTTATTATTTTTAACTAATCTTAACTTAATTCGTTTTATGTAACCAAGAAAAAATTACTTATAAAAATGAGGAGCACTTCAATGGGCTTGTTTAGGATACCGGTAGGTAAAATGACTTATGTAAAAGTCCGATTGTAAAATGTGATTTATGTTTGGATTGGTGGTTGCATAAGCAGCTTATGGAAAAGTCCGATTAGGTAAAACTTATTTGCAATGACTTATGGATAAGTGAATTTTAAGAAAAAAATTAAAATCAAAATTACCAAAAATATGAAAAATGCTAAATTACAAAATTTGACAAAGCTATAATATATAATTTGATCAAATAAATATTACATAAATAACTAAGAACTTAGGCCCTGTACAATTTGGAACTTTTCAAATAAGGAGTTTATTAGAAGTTAGGAAAGAAAGCTTTTCAAATAAGCTCTTTTCACCCATAGGTTCGATTGGCCATAGTTTTTATCCAAACGAAAAATTTAAAAAAAAAACCTTAAGCTCAATTAGAGTAGTACATAAACTTCAAAACCCCCTCAAATAAGTTGTAATGAATGAAAGAGAAGCTTGTTTTGATATTTATGCCTCAAAAACCAACCACTGCCAGAATGCTCAGTTGACCATGACTACTTATCACTTACAAGTTACAAAGTCTCTCTCTGACCTAGTCTTCTTTGTCGTCAACCAAAATAAAAATAAATTAAATCAATAAATTTAGACTATCTGATTTGACTGGTTCATGTTTATGATGAGTAGCTTACACTCATCACTATTTCCTGAAAAAAATGGTCTTTTTATATGTTGTTTTATTTACATATGAGAAGCATGACTTTATTATTTATTTCCCAATTTAATTCAACAATATTCGCATCTGAGTCATATATAAGAAATGACTTGACTATTTGTGTCTTCCCCCTAAATGAGGCAAAAATTTAGGACGGTTAGAATCCAAATGCCCATCAAATTAATACAGCTCTTATAACTCAAAAACTGCACTTACAATACCCACAAAAGACTTCATTATATGTGATTCAACCCATGTGCTTGTGAGATAAATATAAATTGAGTTCCAACCAACCAAATTAACTTCCACCGATGGTATTATATGACACAGGTATATCTGCTTGAAAATGCCTGTTGTTGTCATGTTTTAGGCCGAATGTCGTCGTAGTTAAGGTTCTCTGGATTTTGGACTATTAATTTTGCTTGAAAAGGGTGGGCACTTACGTAGGTCTGCCCATGCCATCAACTACCTAGGTTTTAGAAACTATTTTTCACAAATTGAGACAAAACTCCTCTCACATATTTATCTCGTAAATCGTAAAAGTTATTCTCAAAAAGCTAATCCAAACACACACGAGAAGAAAAGAAGAGGAAACATACAACAAGCATTCCAAAGAAAGCAACTATAGTCATTGGTTCTATTTTGTCTTGAGGAGTCTTAGCATACAGCCTGTTTGGGAAGGTGTTTCATCGTGGTAGATGCCTGGTAAGAAAAGCTCGATGGGAAAGAAAAGCCTATTTGTAGGTAGGTGTTGGGGTTAGCATCAAACGAGATGGGCTAGTCCTGAAAAAGCTACTTCTATAAGCCCGTTTGGGTTAGTGGTGAGAGAAGTGACTTATTTTCTATTCGATTTTTATAGAAGTAAGATAGAATAAAAGTCATATTGTAAATGTGATTTGTATTTTGATTGACGGTGGCAAAAGTGGTTTTTCCCAAATTAAAACGTATTTGGATTATTATTTGAAAAGTCAGTTAAGATGAAAAATGACTGAATATGACATGAATTTTATTAAATATTATATATATATATATATATATATATATATTATTTAGTTATATATATTGTGATAATTGAAGATAAAAATTAGATTTAAATTTTAAAAAAATGTTAAATTATTATTTAAAAAATAATAAACAATAAAGTATTTAATTAAATATAGGGTTAAGGTGCAAAAATAGGCATGTGCTTTTGTCAAAAGAAATAGCCCAAGCAAGAGTTTTTTTTTTGTGCAAAAGTGTACACGTGGTTACAAATTAGGTGCAAAAATATCGTTTGACCGTTAAGTTTGACTTTTTTTTGCTTGACGGACGATGACGTGGCATTTCAAAGGTGAAAAAAAATAGACATGTGCTTTGTCAAAAATTCACATGTGCAAAAAAGCACTTGCTACGGCGCTCCTCTCCGACCAAAGCACATGTCTATTTTTGCATCTTTGAAAATGCCACATCGCGATCGGCAAAAAAAAGTCAAACTTAACGGTCAAACGATATTTTTGCACCTAATTTGTAACCACGTGTACACTTTTGCCCCAAAAAAGCACTTGCTTTTGGGCGCTTCTCGGAGAAAAGCATAGGTCTATTTTTGTATTTAATTAAATATATTTAATTGATAAAATTGTATGTAAATAAATGTTTATGAACATGTTGATACTAAATAATAGTACATTACTAATTGGATCACATAATCTTAATAAGTTGGTCTTTGATTCTATCACGAACATGATTCATTTGTGCTGTATATAATGTAGAAATATTTGATGAGAATGCTACATATTCTCATCACCTGTTTTTTTCCTCGATATTCTCATCACCTGTTCACCTTAAAAAAAAAATCCATGAATATCTCCCATAAGGGCATCCCTAATACAAACAGAGACAAATTGGACAGATGGTCGATCCTCAAGCCTCAACGACTCCTTCCACTCTCTTCTTTGTTCTATCAAGAGATCACTCTCTCTTTCGCGCACCCATCCTCGTATCCCTTCCCTCATTTCGTCCATTCTCTCTCTCACTGCACATCATCATCATGAGAAACACCTAACAATGACCCAAATTCACCCCAACTGTAGTTTTCTGGGCATAAAGTTTTGAATATAATAAATGGCCTTCATCAACCCTCAGCTTGCGTAGAAGAAAGGATAAACATCTCTCCCAAATCTTCTCAGCCTCGGCTTTTCCGGAGTATTAGCTATCTCCATTTGCTCGTTTGCCCTACCTCAAAACAATTCTAATAGACCAAATAATAGTTCAATGAGATCAGACGCTATTGCTATATATTCGGAGGGTTCTAGTAATCCACTAACTCTTTCTAATGTGAATGCTATAGAAAAGACAAACACAAAGCAGTGTGATCCTATTATTGACCTCCCTGCATCACCGAGTTGTGAAAATAACTCCTTTGAACTATGAACTAAATGGCATGGAGAATTTAAATGTTGTGGTTGCTTATGATCCAAATAGGGCATCTAAATTTATGCCAGAATTGAAAAGTCCGGGTTCTCGAGGAGAGAGGATGACGATCATGGGTTCCGAGGAGAAAGGATGACAATCCTTCCTACTATCTTCTCGTCATGTGGACACATGGAGAGTTAAAAGAAGAACCATGTGAAGCAGCTTAAAACCAAAGTCGTTGCTCAAATCTGGGTTCCCAAGGAGAGAGGATGACGATCCTGGGTTCCCGAGGAAAGAAGATGACGATCCTGGGTTCCCGAGGAGAGAGGATGACGATCCTTCCCACTATCTTCTCGTCATATGGACACACGAAGAGTTAAAAGAAAACCCATGTGAAGCAGATCAAAACCAAAGTCGTTGCTCAAACAACAATTGTTTCTCTGAATCCCTTCATAGGCTGCTACGGTTCTTGATTTTGCTGCGGTGGATTTTAGGAATTGCCCATGCAAAGGCATCTGATTGTTGCTTCTAGTATTGACCATCTTTGGTCGCATGAATCGAAATTTACCGATTCCCCATGGACGGCGCCAATGTTCTGTCCCAGAACAAGATTTGGCTAGCCCTAATGGATTAGCATGTTTGATATTGATTGAATCAGACTTGACCTAAGAACAATGCCTAGGGCCTACGTACCCTCTAGAGGGATCAAAGTCCACGTAGTTCGACATATAAAAAGGCATTTAGCAAAAGGGGTGGTGTGTGTACTCTGTGACGGCTGAATTGTAAATAGCCAGAGAGAGCTTAGAATGTATGTACTTTTAGGGCTTACCTCTTATTTATAGAGTGTACTTTAGGATTAAGGTTTGGACTTGTAGGCCTCTGTGCCTTTAAGCCCAAGTGATGTGTCGCCACATCTATTCCACGTGGATCGGCCCTTGTTGGGCTATATATTAAATATAAGCCTTATACAGGTCCGTAACAGAAGTGATTATTGGTTCCTCCCACATTTGAACAACCTCACTTCGTAATCCACAAATAAAGCCCACTTTACCTTTGATTATGTTTGTGCCTATCCACCAATATACGTACGGCTGAATATATCGGATCAAAATGTGATTCAAACATGTCATTTTCCCCACTAGCTCATTCCTTTTTGCAATTCTATTTTGAACCCGTGCATTCTTATAATGGCTGTTAAAAAGGAAGTTTAAAATTATGTGTTAATTAGCATTGGTATTACAAAGAAATTGATGTATTAAAAATTATGTTTTATCATTGGTATTACAAAGAAATTGATGTACGGATTTGTGAGCAGTGACATATGGGTTTACATTTCATACTCATCATAATGATGAGCAATCCATTTCTCATCAACTTTGACTTAAACGGTTTAAATTTAAAATTTTTAATTTGTGATTTTGAAAATGATAAAAAAAAATTATGAGACATGATAGTTATAAGATTATATTTATTTTTAAGTAGCTTATAATAAAATACAAATTTATTTAAAATATAAAAATTAAATTAAATGAATCGTTCAAAATCAACTTAATGATAACAAGAGGTGATGAACACACTTTTACTCATCAAAGTGATGAGCATAAAATGTGCTCTCCGTGTATCAAGGCTCTTGATTACATTTATTATCAACAGACTTTGCTAGCCTCTCTGCATTTGAAATAAGAGTACTTCAACATCAATGAATGTCCCTTCGTGATTAATTATTTGTATCAGCCTTATATAATTATGCCTTAAAATTGATTAACCTGCCATTATCCCTGTTGACCTTGACAGGTTGCTTCCTAACCCCTTCATCAATTTGTCTCTACAACAAGCGGGTGCTATACTGTTTAATTTATTTCCACGAGTGGTTGATCCAGAAGTGGCTTGAGTGCTCAAATATAATTGCTCATATTATTCAACGTACAGCTAGTTTTTGGTAGAACTGACATTACATAAGCATCAATTTAATCCACTTGCTCCCACATATATACCTACCCCTATAATATCATCAAACCTGCGTACAGGCAGTCAAAACTTGCAATCTTCATTTTCTTCAGCTTAAGCTAAGGGAATTAAATTTATTTTGAAACATTACATGTAAAGTTGCGACATTTGGAGGTAAAGCTTGTTTGGGGTTCTATCTTGGCTCTAATGTTGAGTTGGAAACTTCATTAATTGAACATTCTCCACTACTTCTTACAATAGAATCTGCTGAGGTTTGATTATCCCTTCCAATGTAGAACCCAGGCTCGCCTGGGTTAGGAAGTGACTTTTCACCATTCAGCATTAAAACCACAGTCAACATGTTAGGTCTGTCCTTTGGTCTTTGTTGCACACATAATAAACCCACCTGAATACATCTTAACAATTCAGATGAAGTAACTGAATCTTGTAGTTGTTCATCCATTAGGTCCATTGGTCTATTATCAATCCACAGTTTCCATGCCTGACAATGAAACAATAGCCACAAACAAATGAGTGAAAAAATTCCCATCTTTTAGTTACAGTTGAATAAACTTAATCATAAAACCTACATGTCCCAGGAGGTTAAGATGAAGTTGTGGATAACAAAATCCCCTATTTTTCCTCCCACTAATTATCTCTAATACCATTACTCCAAAGCTAAAGACATCAGATTTGTTAGAAAAATATCCATGCACTGCATATTCTGGAGGCATATAACCACTGCAACATAATAAATACAAAGGAATTCGTTAAAAGGGGTTTGCAAAGGAAAAAAAAAACTGAAAAAAATTAATTAATTAAATACATACTACGTTCCCATCACTCTATTTGTGTTTGCCTCATCTTGATCTCCTCCAAAAATTCTAGCTAAACCAAAGTCTGATATTTTTGGATTCATGTCAATGTCAAGAAGAATGTTGCTAGTTTTGAGATCTCGTGGATAATTCGCAATCTTGAGTCTTGATGAAGATAAAGAAGACCTCTAGCAATCCCATCAATAATATGCAATCGTTTAGCCCAATCTAGTAGCTTGGTTTTTGTTGAATCTGACAAAATTTACTTGCAAGTTAGCATGCATGGAGACTACTAAATAAAATTGTTGAATTATTGATAAGATCATAGAGCCATAGGTTTTATAGAGTTCATACTAAAAATAAAGTAGTCTAAGCTTCCATTAGCCATGAATTCGTAAATCAATAGCTTCTCTTCGTGTTGAATCGAACAACCAAGAAGCTTTACAAGATTGCGGTGTTGGAGTTTTGCAATCAACAAGACTTCATTTTTAAACTCATCCATTCCTTGTCTTGATGTTTTGGAAAGCCTCTTTACCGCAATTTCTTGTCTGTCTGCTAATATGCCCTGTGCATCAGTTTTAAGTTAAAATTGGTGGTTTATAAGAAGGAAAACCTTGGTTAGCTATATATATAATTGTTACCTTGTACACTGATCCAAAACCACCCTGTCCCAATTTATTCATCTCTGAAAATTGATTCGTGGCATCAAAAATGGTTGAAAATTCAAATATTGGTAAATCAACTTCTTCTTGGTCGCTCTTGTCCTTCCAATAAATTGCTTTCCCTGAAAAGGTGGAGGGTGTGTTCTTTATATAATTGATTGTTGGGTTAAGGGGTAATATTTTACCCCAAAGTTTTTAAACAAGGGCAATTTTGTCTTGACTATTATTCTAGTTAATTTCGACAGTTATGTTGAGTTGACAGTTCAAATGTCATCAACATCATTTTTTTAAGGTGCAAATTTGTCCCAAAAATTTTAAATCTAACTTTGAGAAAAAAAAAATGAAGTAGATGACACATGGATTTTTGGGGCAAATTTGCACCTTAACGAAAATGATGTAGATGACGTGTGGACCGCCTGCTCAGAATATTTGATCAACTAACAGCTAAAATTAATTAGGATAACAGCAGGGCAAAATTGCTCCGTTTTTAAAACTTCCAAGGGTAAAATTATACTCTAAAAAACTTTGGGGGTAAAATTGTCCCTCAATGAAAATTTCTAGGACAAAATTACCCCTTTAACCCTTAATTGTTTACAAATAAGAAGTTCTTCCAAATCTAAAGTAAAATCTATACATGTTAAAAAGGTTTAGACTTGGGTTGACTTCTTTGTATCTTTGCTATCAAGATTTTTACTAAAATTGTAGAATATTTAAACTTATTTTTTTTTTCCAAACATTCAATCAACGATGCTAAAGTGGTAAAAAAGACCTCATACTTATCCACAAAATTCCGTTCACCTGTCATGTAATTAAACTTGTATGCTTGCCTTATTTTGATTGAAAAATGAATGCTAGAAAAAATTGCATGCAAATCCCCCCCCCCCCCCCCCAAAAAAAAACTTGATCATAAAGATTCCAAATATCCAGTCGGCATTTCTGACACAAAATAATAATAATAATAATAAAAAGCCCAGTTGTCATGAATTTATCACCTGGATGTATGAGCTTCTTCTTAATAGTGAATCCGATTATCACCATGCTCATCATTAATAAAGCGCAGCCGATCACAATACCTGCAAGCTTCCTCTTGTCCATGCCATTTTTAACTGTAAGATGTAAGATCCTCAGAATATCATCCACACACGAGAAAGCTATATAGTATCATTATATTATATGAATTATACGCACATACCTGGGCCTGAAGCAGCATATACTCGTATGTAAAAGTCTTGTCCTCCCTCTGGGAGTTGTGTCAAGTCGACAATGTTATCAAACCAATGCAAGCAGCCACTTCCTCCGTCACTAATATCCAAATTAGAATATGCCGTGCAACTGCAGTTTCTCAGACATAGTTCTTCACATTCCCCTAAGCTCATGTTCTTATTGTACCTTGAAGAAGACGTGTCTGGTAATTTCATTCCCTCATACTTTTCAAACCTATCCCCCTCTCTACATTCAAGTTGAGTTGTCCGCGAACACCCACCAGACGAATTTGCTTTGAATCCTGTCAAGCACTCGCAACTCCCACCAAAGCTGCAGTTAGCATTTGGACCACAGAAAGCGTAATTTTCACACTGGTCGAGCGGGCTGGACTGGATATTTTGCCAACTATTTGTCTGAGAAGACCATGCAAAAACTAGTGCATAGCCTTCTGGTAATATTCTGATTAGTGTGGAATTATTTAGGATAGAATATTCATAAATGACTTCATCTTCACTCAACTCATAAAGTAATTTTATGAATTTGACATCTCTCAGTTCTGGGGTACCTGTAAAACCAAGCCCATTCCACGGTCCTGGTCTGTATACTACTCTGTTTCCCTCTGTAATAACTAGCTGAGGGAGGCCTTTAGTATCTATGTGCATGGAATACTTACCAGGTGAAGGATCTTGCAAGGATTTCCAAGAAGTTATTCCTATATTCTGACCTGTCGTTATGTTGCTTCTGATTTTCATTCCTGGAAGGAAAGTGTCGCCTGGATAATCAAAGCTCTGCCATAATATGCTCCTCATGTTCTTTGCATGTCTCAGAACTAGGTTTCCTGAATCCAACAGCTGCAAAACTGGGTTATCTGCTAATTGTTTTGATGCATTATTCGAGGACCAAGTTTCGATCCCTTTGCTGTCCAAGATTCTAAGAATTCCTTTATCACTGTCGATCTGCAAAACTCCCGAGGCATCGTGGAGTGGTTTTCCTCTGTTGGCCACCCATACGACCGTTTTCCCGGGAATATTCTTGTACCAAATTCCCACGTAACGCCTCTTTGAATTTTCAGGGTTGAAGAATCCAGCTTCGAAGATTCCTCCTTCTGAAATCAGAGTTTCATTGAGGCCATCACGCAGGGGTTGGCTTGGGGTTATCATGTCCAGCGTGGACGACATGCTTGTGAAGCATAGTAACAAAAAATACACAGAAAGCTTTCTCAAGTTTTCCATCGTTGTTCTTATAACTCGATGGGTGGGTATTGATCGATTGTTGAAGAGATTTGTGGGGATTCAATAGCGAGAAATTTGATGAGTATTCTAAGTTGTGATTTGAACCTGGAATTTGAATGGACTTTAAGGACACAGAACAACTACTTTGGAGGCCACGGTGGTTGCAAAATTAATTAAGACTGATGTCGAAGAGTGTTGATGATTTGATTTTAACACATGGGTACGACTTTTTAATTGTAAAGGTAGAGTGTTTCAACCGGTGTCATTTCAATGCACCATTTCATTATCTATCAATACCCTTCACCATAACTCCATTTCAAGAATGAGAGAATAAGAATCCTCGGTTGTCTCTTACTGAGTTTCTTTTACATTTCGTTGTTCTGTCTCCACGTATCTTACTGAAAGAGTTCGTTTAATCGTAAGAAATACTGCTTCTTATTTACTAAGGGGTTGTAAAATATTTCTTAAAGCGCCGAGGATTCCATCTACTAAAATAATAACGCAAGCTTTGAGAAAAATCATCGATTTGAAAATTTAAAATTCAAGTGGTATTTTCTTAATATTCTTCCTTCCATTTAATAGGGGTACTATATATATTATGGTTAAATATTATTGATGCTTAAATTGTCCCGCTCAGAACTTTAACATGACCTAACTCAAGCGATTTCAGTACTAAGTACTGTGTTTAACTCTCACAACTCATAACATCTGGATCATTAGATCTGATTTAGATGATTCAGATCTAAAACTTTTTAAGAGTTTATATTTTTTTAATAATAATTATTTTAATATGTATAGAATTTGAAATAAAGATAATATGTTAACTACTATTATTTTAAAAATTGATTTTTTATTTTAAAAAATTTAAATCCAAATTGTTCAAAATCAGATATGAACGGCCCAGATAAATTAGGAGAGCCAGAGCCAAACACGCTGCTTAACAGGATCAACAAGTGCATGCGACCAAGTCCCTAGTCTAAAAGCATAATAAATATTTTTGTTGGTAAAAAAGAAGCATAATAAATATGAGTAGACACGCGTCCAACAAATGTTTCATCCGTAAAGCTCTTACTACATTAACTATCATCCTTTAGGGCCAACCGTTGCCTTAATTTTCTTATGAATCTTTTTCAACACTTAATTTTTGGGAAAATTAGAATGAAAGACATGGAAGGAAATATATTTATTATGAAGGACCATAAAAAAATGTAATTATTTAGAAGAATCAAATGCAAAAAATATAAAATATAAAATACTAAAATACCCCTAAGAAAATCTCTCCATTCCCTTCCATATATTTTTAAAACTAATACCAAATTTTAAATTTCACTAAATTAAATAGAAGTTTTCTCAGGTTTCATTTTTCACAATTTGCATAGATATCTATGGAAAAAGAATCACACATTCTTAAATTTTGGAAAAAGTATAATTTGTTAAAATCATTAAAATTTTAAATAAAAAATAATTATATGATTTTAATAATAAAAAAACACAAAGTCTTTTATAATTTAGTATATATGTTAGATTGGAAAAATTTATATGATTTATATTTGTTTTAGAAGAAATTTATGTGGGTTAAAAAATTCATTTAATGTTAATAAAATTTAAAAATATAAATAATATATTATATCCTGAAAAATTGAAATGAATTTAGTTTTTATTTTTATAAAAAAGTGTTGAATTGATCTCAAACGACGTCGATACTTGATAATATAAATCTGCAACTTGATAATATATTCGTTAATGATATGATCTATTGATTATATGAATATAGAACTTGTTGAAAAATATAAATTAAAAAAATATGAGTTTAAACCATAGTTAATGAAAAATATATTGATTTTATATGAGTTTGAAACCTGATGAAAAATTAAAATTAAAAAAAGATATGATGATATTATATGTGAATGAAGGGTGCTTTTACTTTTAATTTTAGTTATTTTTAATTATGAATATAAGAGATAATGTAGAAGATTTGATCAAGGACAATTTAGTAATTTTAAATTTATATTATGATATTTGATTCCACTAAGTAACTGCAATTTTTATGATCATTCTCAATAAATATATTTTCCTCCATCTCCTCCATTATAATTTTACCTAAATCTTTTCTTCACCTCTTTGCTTCCAGCGTTTATGGGCATCGATACATAAGAAGATGATGCGTAGTCAACGTGGCATCCAAAAAAATGAACATTTTGCCACATCGGAGTGTTTTACGTGACAATAATTCATCTACTCCCTCTATATACATAAATGGTTCCAAACCCCTCTTCTCCCCTTTCTGTTCATCAAGTACCTCTATATTACAAATAGTCAAAATGAATTTGAATTATGACCTCTTGCTTCCCAGAGACAAGCGACTACTTTCAGTAAGCAAAAGACATGTACCCTGAAGAATAAAAGATCTAGCTTCCTATTAAGCAAAGTGCGCTTAGCAACGCTAATCAATCCTAGTTGTTGTTGAAGTTAGAGTGAGAGAGGAAGAGGGAGGGAAGAAGGTCCGAAGGTGGTCATTGTTTGGGTGATTAGCTCTTCTTGATAAACACTTTGCTTAATCGAAAAACCAGGTCCAAACGTAAATACAACCTCTGGTGGTCTTTAATGTAAGACCTAGTTCATTTTTTTTGGAGGAATTAATAAATATAAATTAATTTATCTGATTTATAAACTGATATATAATCAAATATTACATAATATATATTTTTATTTATTTATTTATTTAGCTTCCTTAACCTCTTTAAAAAAAATTAGACTGGTGTTATATTAAGAAAGAAAGAGAGAGAAAGTGTGTGTGTATTAGTACTGGTTATAGTACAAAGAAAGCTATGCATTAATTTGTGGACAATGATCCAAATCATAGGAACTAGTTTCCCTTTTTGTCGCAAGGGGAGTTCGTCCGTACGGGTGAGGCTCCTGGCCATCCAGATCTAAATCTGAACAACCTAGAATCTTTTTTTTTTTCATTTTTAATTATTATTTTTACATGAAAAAAACATTTTTTGAAAAATGTTAGTTGAGATATTATCTTTATTTTAGATTCTCTACTTATTAAAATTATTTTTTATATAAAAAAAATCGGATCTAGGCCGTCTAGATCTAATCTGGACGGCCCAGAGCTCGTCCATCCGAGGACGAGTAGGGAATCGATTCCCAAGTCACAAGGCTTAAGGCTTTTAAGGTATTGCCAACTTTTGCAGATAATACAGCAGTATTTTTATAAGTAATTAACTTTCTTTTTTATGGGGATGATTTTTAATATAAACAATTTTTTTGTCTTAAAATTTTTAAAATATTTTTGGGTTAAGGATCAATTTAATCAACGAACTATTATTTCAGGAGCGTCCAACACAAATAACTTTTAAGTGGACAAAAAATACCAAAAAACTTTTAAAAATGTGCAATCAGCACAAAAAACTTTTACTCCATGAGCGCCCGAGTAATTTTTTTTACTTATGTTGACTACACATTTTTACTTTTTGTTTGGTATTTTTGGTCCATTTAAAAGTTATTTGTGTTGGGCTCTCATGAGGTAGAAGTTTGTTGGCCAAATTGCTCCATAACCCAATATTTTTTTTATATCCCTATTAAATACATAAATTTATATTAATTATCCCGCACTCACCACTAATTTTCTTTTATTCAGTCATTTATTACCCACTATCTCTCATATTTTCTACCCATTCTCTTTCATATTTTTTTCTCTCTCTTATACTCTTTTTATAAAGAAAGGCATATTTGAAAATGATATGACATTTTTAATATATTTATTTTTTAACTAATCTTAATTCAGTTCGTTTTACGTAATTAAAAAAAATGCTTATAAAAAAAAACCAACACTTCAATATCAATAATAAAAAAGAAACTTGTTTTGATATCATCAATATAAAACACTAAACGTCTAAGAGACTCATTTATTGGTCCACATGTCTAATCTTTGTGGCAATACCATCTTCTGTAATTGGCCATATGTATCCACGTGTTCACAAATCTCATTTCAACATCATTCTCATATATTTTCGTCTTTATTCAAACGCAAGGATTATCGCATTCGTCATCCATCAGTTGGATGTTCGCATATGGATCCACGTGTTCGTAAATCTCATTTCAACACCATTCTTTCATATTTTCGTCTTAATTCAAATGCTAGTATTATCGCATTGGTCATCCATCAGGTTAGAATTAAGTGCAGATGTATTCCCAATGAAACTATTACACTCCCCATGCATGATAATGGACTTTTGCTATTTCAGTTGATAACCCCACCATATGTGGTTCTATATAAAGCATTTTGTGCAAGAGTACGCTGCACAGTTGTAAAACTCGATCAAATATAAACATACATCTGTTCATTTTTTAATTTGCATTTTGAAATGTCATATTTTGGAGGGATTACCTTCGACATGGCTTCCTTGAGGGTGACTTCATTTCTTGAACTGGACAGTACTAGGAACAACTAGTCTATATGCATTAAAGTGATCGATACTTTTTGGGACGTTCCACCTTCCAAAATGCATCGCCAGATCACATTCAATGCAGTGCTGTGTGATTGTCTGGTTTGTTTTATTTGTCTACATAATGTCGAGTATTACTTACCACTCCGTTGTAGAATGTATAACATTGTTGGTTTCTGATCTCTTTTCATGTGTTTTAGGGTTACACTGTGTTGGCTCTCATTCGTCGGCGTGATTTGATACGTAGGCTTTGTGGTATTCCCGGTTTTTGCTTCATTCTCACAAGATTTTCTGTTGAACATGTTTCAATATCATTAATCCTGATATAAAAATAGTCATTGAACCTTTTACAAAAGTCGAGTTCGTTAGAGACGTTATTAAGACCCCGGACAAGATCTTTCAGCCACTACTACCATTGGCTGTGACAACCCTTTCTGAATCAACCCTTATAAGTATGTATATTTTTCACAGTATTTATTTTGTCTTATGGAAACAATGTTTAATGAATTTTACTTCTCTCAAATACTTTTTTGTAATGCAGATGTGGTCGGCCTTATAACTAGCGTATATGGACTAACTGATGTCATTGCCGACTCAGAGATTTTGTACCAGTTCCGTTTCAAGATTATGGATGAAAGGTTAGATCTTACCTTATAGAATATTTGTATCTATTTCGTCTCATCATAATTTAGTTCACCAGCTTTCTGGGCCTCGATTAGCTATTCGAGAGTTTTAGACAAGAAAGATGTCGTTGTAGCTTTGCTGTTTGTAAAGATGAAAAGGATGAGTAGTTAGTTTTTTATTATGTTTTTCATCTGTTTTTCCTAAATAATATAATATTGCTTCACTAAATGAGTTTGCTATATATTTTAGATGGGGAGATCCTCTTTGTGAGCCATTATGATTTGTCTCAAGCTATATTCAACTACGATCATCAGGCTGTTGTTGATTTTCGCTTTAAATTGAACCGTGCGTGTGCTACTGAAATTTGTGATGAAAATGAATCAATGAATCTCCAACAACTTAAAGTCTGTTCAAAGCATCTGTCTCCAACCTTGTGAAGCTGTTTCAAGTGTTTTATTGTAGTTTTTTTTTTTTTCAATGTTTCAAAACCTACTACTGCTGTCTTGCAGTTTATGTTTGTTTCCTTTATTTTGATGTTTTGTCATGAATTGGATAATTCGGCCAATGGCCCAATTTTTATGCCGACACCCATTTAATTACAATTAATATCGTGTTACTGTTTTTTTTTTTTTTTTTTGGAATTTATATGATTGTTTAATCCTTTCGGTTACATTTGGTTGTCTCAATTAAGTCGCGCCGTTGCATCTCCAATCATAAATTTTGATTATTCCATAACCGCTTCTCCTTTGTAAACTGTTTTTCATTTATTGATTGCGCTGCTTTATGTTCATCTGTTGATTGTGCTGCTTCATGTTCGTTTTTAAACTGTTTTTCATCCATTTCCGTTTATGGAATTTATTTGTCGTTTATTCTATATCTTATTACTGTTAAGTGTTAAGTGTTTTGTTCATTATATATTACATTTGTAAACTTTGTACCCGGTGTACAGACAGTTTTTTAACAACCCAACGTTGCAACCTCATATGCTCTACATTTTTAAACTTCATAAACGGTTAATTGACGGTTTTTTCATAACCAATTCAAACAATTAATATATGAACAACTAACATACGTAATAGTTTAAGTATATTTTAACATCTATTATTTACAACCATTGCAAACAATTCCAGTGAAACTCTAATCCTTCTGAGATGTGGAACCCTTCCCAGAAGTGGTCAATAATGGATAGCAGTTTCCAAAGTTTAACACTAGGATTTCCCAACGTCATCTTACAAGTTAAAGTGGATCGTATTATCAGCAGATATGTTGAATGTCCCTGCACCAACGACAATCCACCCATTCTTGAGTCAATTGATTTTATTATTTTTGGGACCACGGTGAGGGCTTGAAATCTTTTTGTAGTCACTGCAGACCATGTTTACAATCATCATGTTTCTACCTTTATGACGCAGAAAGATTCACTGATGATGGTCAGAATCACGTCAGTTGAGTTGATGGACATGCACTGCTGGAAGATAGTAGAGGGTGGTTGTTATTAGATTAACAGGTTTATTGTCAGGGAGCGAAGGCGTTTACGATTCTCTGCATTTTCTGATTACTCAACATTCAATAATTACTCCTTCTTATAACAAAATTTCTTATTGGTAATGTTTTGCGTAACATAAGAACTCCTTTACCGACTTCAATATATATATATATATAAATGATGTTAAGTTTTTTTTTTTTTTTTTTTTTTTTTTTTTTTTTTTATAATTATGCATATAACCCTTCTACCTTTCATATGTATATGGCATTCTTTGTACATATCAGTCATCTAAGTACAAGTGTAGGGGCATTTATTCCATGGCATTAATTTTGGAATTGGAGAACAAACGGTTTGCATTTTGTTTTTTGAATTTACTTCATTGACATTTAGATTTCATAATCAATTTCAAATTTTAATTACGCACCTATTATTTTGTAGGAAGATGTTCCTTATAAGATGTGTCTTGATAGGTGATGCTTTTGAAATGACACTTCCTATGCTCGATAATGTGAACAATGGTTCTGGAGTCTTTGTTGTTGTCAAGTATGCCAAGATCAGTCAGAAGATTGAAAGAGGTAATTTAATATTTAATATTTTATGTTCAAATTTGTACGGTAAAGAATATTGATTACAAATTTTTTTTTTTTTTATTTTGTGTTGGTTAAATTATAAGTATTGAGTTATCCACCGTTCTTGGGTCGACTCGAGTTTATGTTAATCTAGATTTTCCAGAGGTTGCTGCTGCAAAGACTAAAGTGTTGGGGAGTTGATTTTTTTTTCCCCATACTATTTTAATATGTTGTTCATTGTGCTTGCCTTTTTCATAAAGACTTAAATCACGTTCGGCATTGTTTGGTTTAATACATAAAGACTTAAATAGATTATTTCATTTTCTTTACTTTTCTTTTCTCCATTATGTTAATACAACATGTCTGTCTTATTCGTGGGCAGACACGATACAAAACATTATTAAATGGTAGGATTCAAAAGAGACTTTTGTATGTTCATTACTTTTTTCATGGATGTTGAAATGAACTTTTAAGCGCCCTATATCTGAGTGGTAATTTTGTTCACGCTATTCAGTGAGTGATGATGGTTTTATTAAATTTGTCATGATTATAAGTCCGGTGTAGCATATTCCCTTCTTATATTTCCAACATTGTGTTATTATTAACGACAATTTAATAAATATTCTCTCCATAGAGTTTAAATTTCACCATCAGTCAACATGCCTTATTAATGGCATCTTTATTTTTCGATCCCTTCAACCAACCACCATTAGTTCAAACTCATTTATCACTAATTCTGTTTTTCAAACTGGTGGGCTATTATCTCATTGGCTGTGGAAAAACGTGTGCAGTTAATTATTCATTTTCCAATAAGTTATCGTTTATTTGCCATTAATTATACAATTTCTAAAGCATTAATATCCCGTCGGCCAATAGTTTTTGTCTTCTGTATTCCCTCATTGGATAAAATACTCGGCCACAGTAAATAGCCTTTGTAAATTTTGTTTTAATATTTTCTAACAAACCTAATATCGTGCTATTTCATATTTAAAACATTTTTCTGTTCATCACAATACTAGGTAAATAGGGTTTGTAATTTTTTTTCGATATAGATACCCCTTATCCTGAGCTAGAAATCGCTCCAATTCCATATTGGCAGACAAGAGTAAGTGGACTCCTGGCATCGCCGAGAGACTGGTTTTAGCCAAGTGGTCTGCAGCGTTGTTCGCCCCCCATCTGATATGAGATATTTAAATTATCCAATCCCTTGCTATCAGTCGATGGATTTCTTAAATTAGATTCCGGTCAGTGTGAGCCTCATTAAGCTCCTTCTTCATTAGTTCGACAGCATCTGCAGAATCAGTTTCCAGAATAGCTTGTCGACAACCCAGATCCCACGCCAGCTTCAATCCGTGCAAACATCCCCATAGCTCAGCCGAGAGACAGTCACCATTAACTCCTTTAAACATAAAACCCTGTAGAAAGTTGTTGTGTTCGTCGCGGATGACTCCTCTACTAGCTACACCGAAAGTTAGATGTGAAAAGGCCCCATCTGTATTGATTTTAAGCCAACTTGCTGGTGGTGGTTTCCACTTGTCTCCCTGCTCATTCGAAAGATGATTCCCACAATGCCTTAAATCAAATCGAGCATGCGCTTCCTATAAACTCCTCAAGGTAGCATTAACGCTTATCTGCAAGGCGCTGTTCGAGATTCTCTTTCCCTCGAAAACAAAAGAATTCCGCCGCCTCCATAACCACCAGCAGATAAGGATGAAAGTTTGCTACCATTCCTCTGAAGGCGCACTCCTACCTCTGTAAGAAATATTCCAACGAACCCATTGGTCAAAATTCAAAGACCTGAATTTATGCCAAGTCCGCTGAGGAACAAGATGCTTCCAGAGAAGGGTAGTGTCTGGGCAGCCCCGTAAAACGTGTTGCATAGTCTCCATCTCCGCCATACATACAGGGCACTGACCATCGCTACTCAACCCTCTCTTGTATCTTGATTCGTTAGTGAGCAAGTGTTTATGCAATACCAACCATGTGAAGAATTTGCATATTTTTGGAACCTTGATTTTCCAGATTTTACCCCACAAAGGGTCAGGGGGCAAAATGTCATTTTTCAGGGAATCATAGGTTGATTTTACAATAAATTCCCCAGTCTTGGTCAATTTCCAGCGTATCTATCCATTTGCCAACCTCTCAATCCCATTCTGCACATTCTCCCAAGTTCTTTTAATGCCACTCCATATATTTGAACCCGGCCTTGTCATATCCACCTTTGGGAGCATATCAGTGCCACAATTATACTTATTTCGAAGGACCTTAACCCACAAGTCATCTCGTCGAGTAGACAGTCTCCAACCAAGTTTCATAAGATAGGTGTGGTTCTGAAATTTGGCATGTTGAAGTCCCAAACCACCTCAAACTCATTTATCACTAATTTTGTTTTTCAAACTGGGCTATTATCTCATTGGCTGTGGAAAAACGTGTGTAGTTAATTATTCATTTTCCAATAAGTTATAGTTTATTTGCCATTAATTATACAATTTTTGAAGCATTAATATCCCGTCGGCCAATAGTTTTGTCTTCTGTATTCCCTCATTGGATAAAATACTCGGCCACAGTAAATAGCCTTTGTAAATTTGTTTTAATTCTTTCTAACAAAACACAATATCGTGCTACTCCCTATTTAAAACATTTTTGTGTTCATCAGAGAGTAGGTTTGAAAAACGGAAACTATAATAATTTTTTATCAACTTATTCTCCGTTTGAGTTTTTAGATGTCTACATGCAAGGTTATGTCGCTCCTTGAATGATAGCGACTTTGAGAAAGTCTGCGCGATCGTTCAAGTAATAAAGTATGTGAGAAAGAGATCGTCGCGAGGAATAGTATTACTGACCACTAATTAGTTATTTAGAACTTTAGTTGGGTGAAATAGAGTAATAGGGGTGAATTGTAACTAAAAAGGTTTTAAATAATTAAATAAAAAAATAAGAATCAAGAATTTCAAGAATTTCAAGAACGTTTTAGAAAAGATGATTAATAGAGAAAAAACGGTAGGGCGTAGAATTATATGTTCCTCTAAGTATTGAATTAAATCCCTAATTGATTGTTATTCCCATAACTGACGATCAAATTAAAATTATCTTAAGTCAATGTCTTGATGCTACCTTAGTCTTTATCTTTGAAAATAACCTAATGTCTTAGTATTATTTAGAAAGATTATATAAAGGAATTATAAGATCACATAAATTTGTAAGCATGTATCAGGTCATGCAATTTTATGATGAATTAAATGTTAGTTAAGTCACCAACATCTCTATTGTCATGCACTAACTTTATGGAAAATCTAAAAGGTGATCAGTCTTTTAAGAAGGCTTTAAGTAAATATAATTCATTCAATCATGGTAAATAACATTCAATAGAGAATTCAAACAAATACTCAAATTAACATCGGGTTCATCTTGCCCCTAAAAACTAAAGGAAATTAGCCTAGCATGGCTAGGTTAACAAAAATAATAAAAGAAATAGCAAACACTCTTGCGTGCGTCTGGATCTATTCTGCTTCTTGCGTGATCGGCCTTCTCAATTTTGTTCGGAATGTCCAGCGTCTTCTTCTTCTTTAAATTCCTTCGTGCGTGTCCGTCTTTTTGTGCGTGTTCGTCTTTTTGTGCGTTGCGTCTTGCTCTTATTAGGTTCCTTTTTCAATTGCTGCGGGGTCCACGTCTTCAATCTTTTATTTTCCAAAAATCCAAGATAACATCTTTTGCTATCCTAATATGTATTCCATGATTCTTGCGCCTCAGATTTCCTTTATTTGCACAGGGAACTTCTTTTAATTTCTTTTATCAATTTAATATAATATAATAATATATTATACTATATCCTTTTTTTATTTAATTTGTTGCCCTTATTGCTTTTCCTATATTTTTTCTCTCTTAGATCACATAATATCTTCTTACATGCAAATAAAATAGGATATCAATAGATTTTTGTTATAATATTCTTGTATCCTATATTTAATTAAAAGATAGATAAGTACATACAGATAATTAAATAAGTACAAAATATTAATAAATTCAACTCAATATATCTCAGAATCTATACTTATTTAATCATAAAATATCTACTTATCATTGAACTTGACTCTAGATACAACAACTAGTGTATCACTGTCAAGGTTTTTTCAAACTTCTGGGACATTCCCTACACAAGGAGACGCTGTCAGATTACTTACAATGCAGTACTGTCGGATGCTAAGGTCATTTATATTTCGTGAATCTTGGTTTTTATCAAGTTTGCATTTTCGTATATGTACATTCATCAATATTTGTTCCTTTGTCATCTGATTTAGGGTTACACGTACGTGCTTGGCTGTCATGCGTGGTCGTGACATTATTCGTTGGCTACATGGTGTTTTCATCCTTGGTTTTTGCTTTGTTCTTCAACATTTTGGTGTAGAACGTGGCTCCAACATTATTAATCCAGATTTAAAAATTGTCATTGAATGCTTCACACAAGTGAAGTATGTTAGTGATATCGTTATGACCCATCCGATCATCTTTCAGCCCCTTCTTCCATTTGCTGCGACTTCACATATCGAAACTACCCTTATAAGTATTATGTTTTAATGATGATGATTTCCATTGCATTCAATCCTTTTAAAAATGTGTTAAATCCAGTTGCATTTTTTTTATATTAGATTTATCCTCTTCCAGCTGTTGTGGGACTTGTGACTTATGTACATGAACTAAGCGATGTTATTGACGAAGGAGAAACATTGTACCAGTTCAACTTTGACATTATGGATGAATGGTCGGATTTGTGCTTTTACTTATTTACTGCTGTTGTTTTGTTTATGTTGGTATTGATTATAAACATATCTTATTATAGTGGCAATTCATTCCATTGTAGCTTTAGAGGATCTCCAGCATTTTGGGTTTCTATAAACTATGACAATTTAGCCTATAAGGACGGTGTTGTTGTTGCATTGCTTTAGGTTAAGATGAGAAGGATAAATGGTTAGTTTTTTTTTTTCTTCATAAAATCATATCATTATCATAGTTCAGTGTTTGGAATTTTGGAAGAATGGGCAACTAATTAACATGTTTCACTTTACATTGCAGATGGTGAAATCATTTTTATCAGTCACTTTGATATGTCTGAAGCAATTTTCAACTATAACCACCCTGCTGTTGTTCACTTTCGTGCTAACCTAAAGCGTCTGTTTGATCCACAGCTTACCAATGACAATGACTCTACATAATTTTCACACCATATGTCCCATGATTCGCCTTGATGCATGCTATTAATGACTTTCACAATTTTTTTTATCATTTACATATTTCAACATCGTTCAGTTTCCTTATTGCATTTTTTTTAATCATTTCGTAATATAGACAAGTTCTTATATTTATGGATTGTACTATTTTTTTATTGTAAAATTAATTTGGTCATTTTAGTTAATAGTTGAATGAGACACCTGATATTTGTTATTTATGACTTAAATAATTTATTTTGCTAATCCCTTAATACATTTATTCAATTCATGGTTATATGTCGGAAGAATTGTTTATTTTAGTTATAAAGAAAATTACACCAATTCATCTTTACATAAACCAAATTAACGATAATTAATATTATGGAGATGAGAATATTTTTCCTATAAATTACGTACATTGTTAGCGTTTAAACTTCTTATTGTGATATTTAATTACGTACATTGTTAGCGTTTAAACTTCTTATTGTGATATTTACATTACATATTTACAAAAACTTAAACGAATATAAGTTTACTTCGTTTTTTCTCCGTTCTATATAAAAATATCTTTTCAACATAAGTATTTTTCATTTTTTTTTTTGTCAAATGTTTTTCAATTTATTATATTGTCATTAATTATGTCGCTTCTTCTTTAATATTTTTTTTTCTTCCAAATATGCAAAAGACTCTTCGGATAACCCAAAAGTGTTCGGTTCACTTGATGTTATCTTGCGGTTGTTAATAGATTGTTTGGACAAGCTGCTACATGCATGTTTATCCCCCCCCCAAAAAAAACACACGTTGCTTTGATCCCACTTATTAGGAAATTGGAGGTATAAATGAGATGAAGAACAATAATTTTATTATAAGAGAAAAACTCAAATAAAAAACACAAATGTATTTATCTCACACACTATTTTTTCTGTCTCACAAACTATCTTATATTTTTCTCACAAGATAATTCTCTCACTTTTCTCTAACATAGTGCTACGGCACTATTTCTATCTCATATCTCTCTTCTCTCTTTTCTTCTAATTCTATTCTTTCTCAGATACATATCTATGCAATACAAGACACACGTATATATAGACTTATTATACCGCCTAATATAAATAAAATATTATTTCTTTATGCCGACACTTTGCTTCTTCGTTGCATCTAGTAGTCTTCAGGATATTCCATATTTTTCCAGCCTATTCAGCCATCATCTTTGACTTTTCTTCATTTCCTTTTGCTTCTTCTATTTCATGATTAGAGACTTCTACGTAGCTTCATTTCTTTTAGTTGCCATATTTGACTTTTCCTCATTTGTGTTTTAATATCCTTTTCCTTCGTAGCTAAGCCGCAATGCTTCTTTGATTATTTCGACACTATTCTTGATGCTTCTATTTCCTTCATGTTCCTTCTACATCTTTCACAGCTGCAAGTCTTCTTTGCTTCTTTCTTCTCGTGCTTGAAAAACTATAGCTAGAGACTTCTACAAATTTCCAGCTTGTCAATGACATCAAATTGAGTTTGAATTCTAACAAACAGTTTACCATTTTATTGCACCATGTTGATCTTACTTTACTATTTCTAATCAAACAAGTCTTTTCTGATATTACTGTGAATCTGTCTTCGTCCTGAAATGGCAATTAACATGTCCACTACTTTGCAGATTTGTGTCAAGGTCCTTCGGAATTGATATTGAAGGTGAAGATTGATTGAATCATTCATAGATATGTTGAGTGTTGTTGCAGCAGCCATATGCGTCCGTTACTGGAGCTTGAGAGCGTTGACCTGATCATTTTTGATACCTCGGTAATGTTTGGGACTGTCTTATTATGTTTTCTACAATTTTTTGCTTCATTTTTTCCTCGCAGACATTTGCAAGAACGCTTATCTATTCTCAATTTCCCAACTACTTCACTTTGTTAGGGAAAAAAGGTTATGGAAAATTCGTGAGTGTGGCTTTTAGGTTGGAAGGATGGGTCATTGTACACCAGCTCAAGGAGAACTATATTATCTTCGTTTGTTGTTAACAAAGGTTTGAGGGCAAAGAGTTATACAGATATAAGAACTGTAAATAATGTTGTTTTTCCAACATTTAGAGAAGCATGTTACGCATTTGGATTGTTAGATGATGACAATGAATACATTGATGCAATTAAAGAGGCATCATTGTGGGCATCAAGAAATTACCTAAGTCAATTTTTCACAACCATGCTATTGAGCCATTGTTTATCACAGCCCGCTGTTGTTTGGGAACAACCAAAGAGATTCTTTGTGAAGATTTGTTACATATTAGTCATGGTGACCAACGTTTTTCAGGTATGTCAGTAAAAACAATCTACAACATTTAATAGTGTATCATAACATTTCCTTATTGTATATAATTGCTGATTTTTAACAATGACAATTGTGCCTGACGATGGATGAACGAAATTTCATAATACGACTATTAATATGCAACTAGCAACACATTGAGTTATTGTTGAAGAAGTCGATATTGTATTTACTTTATCTATTTGATGTATTTCGTATTTAACAACTTATTTTAATACCATGCATTTGTTCACAAAGATTTGTAGATCTCGTCTTCCAATAAAGAAGTTGCAGGCCTAAGTATCATTGAACAACTCTTGCTACACAACGGAAGAAGCTTAGAAGACTATCCATCTCTACCTAGACCAGATAAAGACAACATCTTTGACATATCGAACCATCTAATTCTTCAGGAATTAAACTACAACAAGAAAAAAGAGAGCGAGGAATCAAAAAGATCGCAACGATTGATGACTGATGAGGAAAAAAAAAGAATTTCATGAGATCATGGATGTTGTTTCATCAAAAAATGGTGTATTCTTCCTTTTGCATGGTTTTGGAGGAACTGGTAAAATGTTTATATGGAATGCATTAACAGCTTCTATAAGAGCAAATGGGGGTATCATACTTATTGTAGCATCTAGTGGAATAGCAGCAACTCTACTACCATCAAGTAGAACTGCGCATTCCCGGTTTTGCATACCTATCATCGTCAATGAAGACTCTACATGTTCCATTACTTATCAATCACCAACAACAAACTTAATCAAAGCTACTAACCTCATTATTTGGGATGAAGCACCAATGGTGAAGCGACAATGCGTTGAAGCTGTTGACCGAACGCTGAGGGACTTAATGAAGACCAATTGCATATTTGGGGGGAAATGTGTTGTCATGGGTAATGATTTTAGGAAAATCCTTCCTGTCATACCAAAAGTTGGACGGGCAGAGGTTGTGGATGCATCTATCAACGCTTCTTATGTAAAGAATAAATGCAAGTTAATTAACAAAGAATATGAGGCTAAAGTCTTCTAGCGATCCAGATGAGAACGAAAAAATTAAATCATTTTCTGAATAGTTGTTGCATGTAGGAGATGGAGATATTGGATTACCAAATGATGGTATTGTGGACATTACAATACCCACATATCTGATTCTTTATGATGATTGTAATCCGATTAAGTACATCATTGAATCTACTTAGCCAAATTTAATTAATATAGTGTTTGTTCGAAGAAGATTACCTAAACAATAGGTCAATTCTCACCCCTAACAACCGAAAATCTCGACACATTGAATGAGTACATTTGTTCTCTATTGCTAGGAGATGTAGTTAAGTATTTTAGTTCAAACTCTATAAATGGCATAGACAATGGTAATGAAAGTTTTGATGACTTGTATGACACAGAATATCTAAATGCCATAAAATGCTTTGGGATACCTTATCATAAATTGGTATTGAAGGTTGGTGTACCAGTAATGTTAATAAGGAACATTGATCAGGCAGCAGGGTTGTGCAATGGTACAAGACTTCAAATTAAACAACTTGGGAAGAACGTCATTAAGGCAAAGGCATTGAATGACACAAGTGTTAGCGAAGATATTCTAATACACAAAATGGATATGAATCCATCTGAAACTAAATTGCCTTTCACCATGACAAGAAGGCAATTCCCCAATTATCATTTCCTTTGCTATGATGATAAACAAAAGCCAAGGTCAATCAATGGCAAATGTTGATCTATACCTACCAAGCCCGGTTTTGTCACATGGACAACTATATGTTGTCTTATCAAGGGTGAAGAGTTTCAAAGGTTTAAAAATATTTATATTGAATGAATTCAATAAATGCACTAGTACTACAATAAATGTTGTTTATAGAGAATTTTTCCAAAACCTTTTTGGTTTTTTTGGTCAAAAAAACATTTTGTTACACTGATAGCCGAGCAGTAGGATTTTGTATGCAAAAGTTGTGACATTTGTATCATGAATTTGATTCAATGAAATGGTGAAGTTATGACATATTATGTTATGTACTTTTTTATTTTAAGTGTTATGTCTTAACAAATCTGTGCAACGCACGGGTCGAAAGTCTTGTTTATGCCTAAAAAATCAGCCACTGCCAGCCTGCTCTGTTGACCTTGACTACTTATCACTTACAAGTTACAAGTCTCTGACATAGTCTTCTTTGTCGTCAACCAAAATAAAAATACATTAAATCAATAAATTTAGACCATCTGATTTTAATTTGACTGGTTCATGTTTATGATGAGTAGCTCACACTCATCACAATTTCCTTAAAAAAATGGTCTTTTATATGCTATTTTATTTACATATTGAGAAGCATGACTTTACTATTTATTCCCCAATTTAATCCAACAATATTCGCATCTAAGTCATATGAACAAAATGACTTGACTATTTGTGTCTTCCCCCTGAATGAGGCAAAATTTTAGGACAGTTAGAATCCAAATGCTCATCAAATTAATACAGCTCTTATAACTCAAAAACTGCACTTACAATACCCACAAAAGACTTCATTATATGTGATTCAACCCATGTGCAAATGAATGGAAAGCTTCATCCTCCTTCTACTGTGTTTCCCGTTGCTGCATGATATGGCAATCTCCTCTGCCAAAGATGCTGTGAACACAGATCAGCCCCTCAGGGATGGAGACACCATAGTTTCAGCAGGTGAAAGCTTCGCATTTGGATTGTTCAGCCCAGACAATTCCAACAACCGCTATTTGGGAATTTGGTATAACAAAGGACCAGCAATGACTGTGGTTTGGGTTGCTAATGGAGACCAACCCCTCAAAGATTCCTTTGGAGTTTTAAGAATCGAGGGCACTGGAACTCTAATCCTCCTCAGCCAAAGCAATAGCATCCTCTGGTCTTCATAGAGCTCACAAAAATTACCACAAAACCCAATTGCGAAACTATCGGATTCGGGTAATCTCATAGTGAATGATGGAAGCAACAACAACCCAAAATATTTCTTATGGCAGAGTTTTGATTATCCAGGCGATACACTCATTCCTGCCAGGGATGAATCTTGGGATAAATTTGATCACACGTATGAATCGGTACTTAACATCATGGAATGAATACACTTAACAATCCTTCTAAAGGGGAATACACATATAAACTCGATGTGAATAGACGTCCAGAATTCATTTCAAGGGAGGGTAGGAAAAAAATATTTCGTTTTGGGTCATGAATGGTCTTGGATTTAGTGGGGTACCTCAGATGAAACGGAATACTCTGTTCACTTTCAGTTATGTCTCTAGCGATGAGGAGATATACTATGAATTTGAGCTTGTTAATGTGTCTGTTCTTTCGAGGATGGTGCTATCACCAGACGGAAAACCACAACATTATAGTTGGAATAGTCCTAAATCTGGTTGGACCCTATTTGCTATTTGCCTCCATACCAACAGCTGCCTGTGATAACGATGCACAATCTGGAGCTAACGCTAATTGCAACAATAACAACTTCCCAAGTTGCAGTTGCTCGGAATGATTTGTGCCTGAAAGTCCCAAAGAATGGAATGAAGGGGACTGGTCCGATGGGTGTGTCAGGAGAACTCCTTTGAGTTCCCATGGAGACGGGTTCTTGAATTTTCCTAGGCTGAAATTACCAGACAGAGAGGTCTTGTTTTAATTCAAGTATGAACTTCAAGGACTGTGAGAATTGGTGCTTGAATAATTGTTCATGTTCAGCTTATGCAGAATTAAATATTAGTGAAGGAACAACCGGGTGTTTAACGTGGTTTGTCGATCTTTATGACATAGAACAATTAACTGAAACTCAACAAGATATTTACACAAGGATGGCCCAAGCAGAACTAGGAACAGATATCTTCCACCTTAAAGTTCTTTTTTTAAAAATAAATTAGTATTTTAATTGAAATATCTATTTACTTTGGGAAAATTCCATTAAAATACTTTTTAAATTTGCAAAACCCCCAGAGTCTTCCGAATTTGTAAAAAGACTTAGATGTACAAAAGACCTATGAGAGATATGCAAATTCAGGTGAAATTACCCTTACTTTTAAATATATTTTTTTAAAAAAAAAAACCTCCACCCCCCACCGGCAACTAGCATCCATCGCCGGGTGGGGTGGCCCGCCGACGGGCGGCGGCGGCTGCCAGCGGGGGGTGAAGGGTATTTTATTTTATTTATTTAAAAGTAAGGGTAAAAGGGTAATTTCACCCAAATTTGCATATCCCTCATAGGTCCTTTGTACCTCTCAGTCTTTTTACAAATTCGGAAGACTTCTGGGGGTTTTGCAAATTCAAAAAGTATTTTAATGGAATTTTCCCATTTACTTTCTACAAGAAATTAGTTAGCCAAAAGCCAAAAGGATTAACTTATAAGAACTGCATTATTTTTAAGACTAACTTGTTTGTCAACTAATCACAGGAATTTAATCTATATAAGGCTAATAATGAAGAGGAAACAAACCTCCTCTCACATACTTACCTCTAATACTGTCCATCAACTATCTAGGTTTTAGAAGTTATTTTTCACAAGCTGAAACAAAACTTCTCTCACATACTTACCTCATAAATCGTAAAAGTTATTTTTCAAAAAGCTAATCCAAACGCACATGAGAAGAAAAGAAGAGGAAACATACAACAAGCATTCCAAAGAAAGCAGCTATAGGTGTTTAGGAGTCTTAGCAGTAGCCTGTTTGGGAAGGTGTTTCAACGTGGTAGATGTCCGGTAAGAAAAGCTCGATGGGAAAGAAAAGCCCATTTGTAGGTAGGTGTTGGGGTTAGCATCAAAGGAGATGGGTTTATCCTAAAAAAGCTACTTCTATAAGTCCGTTTGGGTTAGCGGTGAGAGAAGTGACTTATTTTCTATTTAATTTTTACAGAAGTAAGATAGAATAAAAATCATATTGTAAATATGATTTGTACTTTGATTGACAGTAGCAAAAATGGTTTTTCCCAAACTAAAATGTGTTTGAATTATTATTTGAAAAGTCAGTTGAAATGAAAAATGACTGAAAATGGCATGAATCTTATTGAATACTACATATATTATTTAGTTGTATATATTGTGATAATTGAAGGTAAAAATTAAATTTAAATTTGAAAAAAAGGTTAAATTATTATTAAAAAATAATAAACAATAAAGTCTTTAATTAAATATATGCCCACGGTGTCAACAAGAAGAAGAGACCAACTTACATGCATTTCAAGACTGTCATGTGGTTCGTGCTTTCTGGTATGAGGTGGCACCCTTTGCTCATTTTCCCTCCTTTTGTTGCTATGACTGGACTGATTGGGTAAAGGAGAATTGGAAGTGTGATGGACTAGAAGTAGGAGGATTTTGCTGGCATGAGTTTTTCATCGTCTCTTGTTAGTTTATTTGGAAATGGCGAAACGCTTTTATACACAACAAGCAAGATGCAAGTAATAGATACAGTCCGAGGCCCATTTTTGAAATATTGGGAGAACTAAAAGTCTCAACTGACAAAGGGGGTTTAAGAAGCTTAGTACATAATTATTCTAATGTTTGATGGTCCTTCCCAAAAACCCCTTTCATGAAACTCAATTCGGATGGGGCGTAAAAAGGGCCAGAACAGGTGGCGGCGTGCGGGGGTTTGCTGCACGACTACTTTGGTAGGTGGCTTGGAGGCTTTGCTAGACGGCTTGGAAGATGCTCAACGATAACAGCTGAGTTGTGGGGAGTCTTGAAAGGATTAGAGTTGGCATGGGAGGCAGGTTGGAGGTATGTAGTTGTTGAAAGTGACTGTCATTTAGTCATTGTATTACTTTCCAAACAAGGTAGTGCAGCTCGTGAGTCACATTTGGTGTCTCGGATATGAGCAGTTACCCGTAGATAATGGGTCATACGATTCTGTCACATTCTAAGGGAAGAAATCAGTGCGCGGATTGGTTAGCTAATTTTGGGTTGGCGCATGTAGAGTCCCCGGATGAAACTCACTTCTCTGATCCCCCTACTGGCCTGCATCATTTCCTTGTTGCTGATCTTATGGGCGTAGAACAGGTTAGGAGGGGCATGTGATCTTTACTGTTTTTCTTTTCTTTTGTTGTTTTTTATCCATGTTTGTATCAATATATATATATATATATATATATAATTGATAAAATTGTATGTAAATTAATGTCTATGAACATGTTGATACTAAATAATAGTACATTACTAATTGGATCATATAATCCTAATAAGTTAGTCTCTGATTCACAAACATGATTCATTTGTGTTGGATATAACGTAGAAACATTTGATGACAATGCTACATGATACATGATGTGTATTATTCTCATCACCTATTCACCTTAAAAAAAAAAACCATGAATATCTCCTATAAGGGCATCCCTAACACAAACAAAGACAAATTGGACAGATGGTCAATCCTCCAACCTCAACGACTCCTTCCACTCTCTTCTTTGTTCTGTCAAGAGATCAATCTCTCTTTCGTGCACCCATCCTCGTATCCCTTCCCTCCTTTCGTCCATTCTCCCTCTCGGACTTGGCTCCCATCCACTTCCCTTACCGTCCTCTTCCCATCTTCTTCTTCATCTCAACCATTGGATTGAAATCTCAACGGTTCAGATTTAATCTTTTATAAAAAATTAATACAACATTAAATTATTAAAAAATATTAATAAAAAATTTAAAAATTTTATTTTTATAAAAGATTAAATCTGAACCGTTGAGATGAAGAAGAAGATGGGAAGAGAACGGTAAGGGAAGTGGATGGGAGCCAACTCCCTCTCTCTCACTACCTCTCTCTGTACACGTCCGTCTTGTCGGCCATTTTCCTTCTAATTCATCTTCCCTCCTAAACTCGTTCCTCTTCACTTCCCAGCCTTCCAACCACTTCCACGTCAAAACCTCCTTCAACCACCACAACCACCGTCTCTCCCTCAGCCATGAGCTCCATCTCTCTATCTCTCACTCATCTTCCTTAGCTTTCGTTCTCTCCGATAAAATCAAATCAGAGGTTGCCCAAATCCCATTGAGCCTCAGATCCCCTTTTCTCTCCATTCCTCTTGCTTTTGTGGATCAAATCATCAAGCAAGATTTCGAGAAGTAAAAACCCGTCAAAGGGGTTTATATATATCTCCTCAATTTAGGCACCCAGTCGAGGCCATATGCTTATAATTACGGGTTCGGAGATTCCTCGCCGGGTGTTACTAAGTGTTTGTTGTCGAGGCCCTAACACCTCGGGTCGGAGGAGAAGGCAGCATCGTAAGCGGACTCAGAGAGGGAGAGGTGTACGGCTCTCAAGCTCAACGCTCCTCCGAAGCTCCTTTTTTTAAGCCTATACGTAGAAGATAAGCCCATTTGTCCCAATTTGTTACTCTCAGAAAATTGATTTGTGGCATTAAAAATGCTTGAAAATTCAAATATTGGTAAATCAATGTTATCCTTGTCACCCTTGTCCTTCCAAATATTGGAAAATGCTCTGCTTGAAACGGTGAAAGGTGAGTTCTATGTTGATGATTATTTACATATAGGCATTTTGTTCCGATCTAAAGGCAGAATCATCTTACATTAAAAAGAAATAGACCTAGTTTCATTTTTTTATTTCTTCCATATCGAGATTTTCAGTAAGATTATTTCATACTTGAACATGTTAACTTAAATATTCACTCATGTGAAGCTGAGTTGTTAAAATCATATACTTATCCACAAAATCATATACTTGTGATGTTATTATGAAAAGCTTAAAAAGATCATAAATATTCTAAATCTAGTCATTAGGAATTTACCTGGACGCATGAATTTGTTCTTCTTAATCCAAATAGTCAATCCAAGTACCACTATGCTCACGACAAATATTGTACAGCCGATCACAATTCCTACAAGCTTCTTCTTGTCCAAGCCATTATCCACTGTAAGATCCGAGATCTTCAGAATAAAATCCACACACAAGCATGCTCAAGAGCTTAATTACACATAATATTAAATGATTAATACACACATACCTGGGTCTGAAGCTACTGATACTCGTAAATAAAAGTCTTGTCCTCCCTCCGACAATTTTATCAAACCAATGCAAGCAACCACTTCCTCGATCACTGATATTCAAATTAGAATATGCCGTGCAAGTGCAGTTTCTCAAACATAATTTTTCACATTCCTGTAAGCTCATGGTCTTAATGGACCAAGAAGCAAACGTGTCTGGCAATTTCATTCTTTTGTACTTTTGAAAGCTATCTCCCCTTCCACATCCAAGTTGAGTTGTTCGAATGCACGCACCGGACGTGCCTGTTGCGTACCCGGTCAAGCATTTACAACTCTGAGAGTCACTACTGCTGTTGCAATTAGTATTTGGACCACACAAGGCATATCTTCTACACTGATCAAACTGGATGGCGGGAACTGAAACTGTTGGAAGATATTTGTGGAAATTCGACAGCCAGAATTTGACGAGTAAGCTAAGTTGTGATTCGAACTTGGAATTAAAATGGACTCGATGAAAAGGAGAGAAAGCAACTACTTTGGGGGCAAACATTGATGGCGTGATCAGTGCTGACTGAAAAGTCTTGATGACTTTATTTTAAATTTAATATCTCGTCTGCCCTGTGTTCAAGAAAACTGATGATTCAGAACTACCTCTCTTAAAGACGTATTGAGACTTATACCTGATAATTGAATATTTTATACACTTCTTTTTATCTCTTGATTAATAATTTAGGACTTTTTAGTTAATAAATAATGGCTTTTATACTTATTTGGGCTTTGGGCCTTTGATTATATTTTAGCCATTTTTATTAATAAAATTCCAGTTTTACATTGCTTCACTAATCTTACCATAACTCTTGAACCAGACATCGGATTTGCCTCATTTTTGTTTCATATTTCAGATGATTCAGAGATCTACAATTGTTATGAAGACATGAAGGGCAAATTCGGACAAAAAGACGGTCGATTTTGAAGCCAAAGTCAGATGTTTTATTTGGGCTCGAATTTGTGACTAAAGCCCATTCGTATTATTTTCGTTTGGGCCTGGATTATTGATTGGAGCCCCATTTCGTTTTCCAATTTAGGTTAAGTAAGGCAGCAGCCACAAACACATTCATTCACGTTTTTATTCGTTTTGTGGATCAAAATAGAGGTTTTGATTCTACGAAATGTTCTTCGTGTTCTTCGTGTTCTTCGCGTTCTTCGTCGTTCTTCGATTTTCCAGCCATGTTCGGCTAAACCTTCGTGGTTAACCCAATGTTGAGGATTCCATGATTCATCCAGAGAAATCGTACTTAATCGGTAACTTTACTCGTTTCTGTTTTCATCTTATCGGATCCGATTTCTGGAAATAGTTCGAATATTAGATTTAATATTCGGTTTGGTTCATCCCAAGGATCGAGTTCGGACTAGGTTAGAGTGTTGTTGTGCGATTGCACGGTGAGACGCCACGTTGTTCGGACAGATTCTAGACGATCGTCTAGTTGAGGGATTTACGGACGAATCGAGATTTCGGTTCGTCGAGTCAAACGCGAGTTCGTTTATATTTCGTTCAATGAAGGAAGTTTCGGAATCTAAACGTTGGGTTGATCGTTTTAATCTTTGCAATCTCGTTTTTATCTTTTTCGCATATTTCAGATCTGTTTCGTTTAATTTCGTTTTAATGTTCCAAATCAAAAACCCCCAATTTTATTGTTGTTTGTTTTTCTTTGTTCTTGATTTAAACCCACTGCAAATTCCTTGAGAGAAACGACCCAGGTTACATTATACTGCAAATCTTTTCTAATCTGGTTATTTTGTGAGATGACGGCAAATCTCTATCAATACCCAATAGTGAGTTGATGTAAACTGACAACTAAGCCAAGATGTTTGTACGTAGGTTTAGCCTTATACTTCCTCCGATCTAGGAACTTTTTGTAGAACAATTTACACTACGATGAGTTTATGATGGCAGGTACCTTTGAAACCGTATTTTAAACACCATTATTACACCATTATCAATTACCTGTACTTTAAAATGGTCATGAATAATGAAATAAACACATTAGATACTGATATGTTTATATCGTGTATATGAAAATGAACCTAATTAGGATGGATTAATGGATGAGATTAATTAGGAATATCGGGCAGCATTTTTTTTTTTGAATAGAAAAGGCAAGCCGAAGCTTGAGATACAAAGTCAAGACTAGACTAGTAATCTAGCCCCTACAACATACAACTGGAAATAAAACTAGCATTGGCAAGACATCCGGTTCCTCCCGATCATATCGAGGCACCCTCTAGGGATGTCGTGGACAAGAACTATCCGGCCAGCCATAACACGGTGGCCTTCCTTAGACATAAAATCAGCACATGAAATGTTGTTCCTTGAGGTATGGTGGAGTTCCACGCTCCAATCCTTGAACAAAAGATCCCTAGTCTCCCCAATAAGGTCTCTCAGTGGATGATCCGTGGAGCAGTCTCTCATAAGAGTATTAACAGCATCCAGGGAATCAGAGTAAATCACAATGTTCTATAAGCCCATCTGTTGGCCGACTTGTAGGCTAGTCATGATGGCATAAATTTCAGCTTCTAGAACCGTGTGGAGACCAAGGAATTTATGAAAGCCCATAAGCCATTCCCCCTGAGAATTCCGTAACACTCCTCCGCACGCCGCCTGGTGGTGGTGTCGCACTGACCCGTCGACATCAATTCGAACCGCGTCTGCCGGTGGAGGTGTCCAGGATTCTTCTGGCTGGACATTTAGTCGGAAACTCTGATGAGCTAAGTTATGATTTGTGGTGCTTTCCATGAGAAAGGTAGCTGCATCGATGGAGCATCTCTCTGACATCAGTGCTTTCTCCCTGAAAAAGAAATTTGCATCTAGCTGTCCAAAGGATCCAGCATCCCAAACTGAATACTCTTGGCCAGGAGGTATTCTTGAATCTACCTTTACCCGGGTTGTGGGTAATGTTCCATCAAAGCCACGTCTGCAAATTACCTGCAAAAAACTGAGCAAAAAAATTAGGCATTAAAATTTGTTTCCAAAAATCTCTTGCTCTCACGCAATCCCGGATTATGTGGATTACACTTTCCTCGCTATTACATTGAAAAGGACAGGCACTCTCGTGAGTAAGACCCCTTCTGGCTCTTAAGGAGTTAGTGACCAATCGCTCATGGCCAACTTGCCACATGAAGAATTTGACTTTTTCAGGAAGCTGCCATTTCCACAACTGGGTCCAGAAGCTGTTGTCGGTGATTTCTCGCCTCTCAGAAAGGTAGTGATAAGCAGATTTAACGGAGAAACACCCATCTTTTGAAGCCCGCCAGGAAAAGCAGTCATCAAGGTTATTTGCAGGGGGCGGGACCTGGAAATAATTCTTATAATATCAGAAGGCAGAATCCCTTGCCATCTAGTAACGTCCCAACACCCATTCGGCAAAACTTGATCTTTGACAGTCTCATCATCATTCAAAGATGTTGGGTTTTGAACGAAGGTTATAATGGGACGATCAAAGGGGAGCCAGTAATCAGTCCAAAACTTTGTTCCTTCCCCATTATTGACTTTTTTCCAGACACCACTGAGAAATTTGTCCCAAACTTCAGCTATTGCTTTCCAAGCAGATGACGAGTTTCGCTTCCTGGAAACCTTAGGTATAGAAAGGTTCCCGCAATTATATTTAGCCCATAGGCATTTAACCCAAAGAGCATCTTTTTGTGTAAGGAGGCTCCAGCGCAGAGTTTCATAATGAATGCTTTATTTTGACGTCTCAAATCCTTGAAGCCAAGTCCCCCTTGTTTTTTTGCTTGGGTAACCTTGTCCCAAGCAATAAGATGCATTCTCTTCACCTTTTCCTCCTGAGACCAAAGGAAATTCCTGGATACCTTCTCTAATTCACGAAGAGTGCAGACTGGGAGAAGGGTTGATTTGCATCTGAATAACTCGGTAAAGATGATAGGACAGATTTGATAAAAACCGAGCGTCCAGCAACAGTCAAAAACTTTGATTTCCACATAGACAACTTTTTCTTCGCACGATGGACAATGGGGTTATAGGTAGCTTTAGTAATGCGTTTATGAATAATCGGGACCCCCAGATACTTCCCGAGGTCAGATGTAATACCTATCCTAAGTAGCTGACTTAGCTTAAGAGCTCGATTAAAATTAACGTTTTTCGAGTAGAACATACGGGATTTGTCAATGTTAATTTTATGACCTGAAACCTCACAAAAGCTTTTCATAAATTTGCGAACTTCTTCCATTTGATTACAGGAGGCTTCAGTGAAAAGAATGAGGTCATCAGCAAAAAACATGTGAGATATGTGAGGACCACCCCTCTTGAATTCGAACGGCTTCCAACGCTTAGCTTGACATTCACTTTTAATAAGCTGCCCCAGACGCTCCATGCAGAGAACAAAAATATATAGGCTAAGCGGGTCTCCTTGTCTCACACCTCTAGAAGGGTTGAATGTCAGACTTTCATCACCATTCCATAGGATGGACATGGACGCGGTAGAGATACTAGCCATTATGATATCCACGAGATTACCATCAAGCTCAAACCCTTGAGAGTATCCTTTATGAATCCCCAGTCAAGTCTGTCAAAAGCTTTTTCCATGTCAATCTTGATAGCCACAAAACCTTTCTTCCTACCATTCATTCTCATGGAGTGGATGATCTCCTATGAGGATATTATCACAAGTAGACCTGTTAGCAATAAAACTACTTTGCTCAGGGCTAACGAGATGGGCCATAACCTCCTTAAATCGGTTTGCCAGGAGCTTAGTAATGATTTTGAAGCTCACATTGCAAAGAGAAATAGGTCTAAAGTCCTTTAGAGTGGAAGGGTTATCCATCTTCGGGATAAGAACAACCTTGGTCTTGTTGATGGTGGACATTTTTGATGGGTTGTGAAAGCAATCTTCAATGAGGTCACAAATCTTATCACCCACGACATCCCATTGGGTCTGAAAAAAGTGTGCCTGAAGCCCATCCGGACCCGGCGCTTTGAAGGCTCCCATGGCGAAAGTCGCATTTTTAATTTTAGTTCTACTAACTTTCCTCGAAAGAGTGCTCAGCTGGTTGCTATTAAGGGGAGGGAAACGAGAGATCCACCCCTCAGGGTTTGAAACATTCTCATCCCTAGTATAGAGTTTATGGAAGAAGTTGTGAGCCATCCCTAAAGCAGTGGCATGGTCATCAACCCATTCCCCCAACTCATTCATAATGGCCCCAATTCATTGCTTCTTCCTTTTGATCATGGTTGAGGCATGGAAGAATATTGTATTCCTATCTCCTCCCTGGAGCCATTTACTTCTGGATTTTTGAAACCACATAATTTCCTCCTGAGAAGCCACTTTATGATATTCATCCCATAATCGTTTCTCAAGACGAAACAAACCAGTTTGAAGATTCAACCTCCTGCTTTTGTCGATACCCTCTAAACGACGTAATAATTGTTTCTTCTTTCTGGAGAAGTTACCGACGCGGTTATCATTCCACTCCAGAGCAGATTTATGAAAGGTTTGAAGACCATCAAGCCAATTCTTTCCATGCCAAGCGACATTAGTAATATCCTTAAAATCATTCTCCAAGGTCCAAGCAACGGTAAGAGAAAGTTTTACGGAAGCTTCTTTGATGGGATGAAGGCTTAGAGTTCACTACGACAATTCTATGATCGGATTTAAATTTAAGCTCATGATGAACGGTCGCGGTAGGAAAGCAGTCAAGCCATTTCAAATCGTAGAAGACCCAATCTAATCTCTCTTTCAGGCCTTGTTTCTCCCAAGTGAATTTTTCCCCTTGAGGTGTAGCTGCAATAAGCCCCGTGTCTTCAATACACTCACCAAACTGTTGCATCGAGGCCCAAGACGGATTGGCTCCCCCAAGCTTGTCATCAGGCGAAAGATAAATATTAAAGTCGCCCAAGACGACAAGCCAAGGAAGGTTAGAGTGAGAAGCAATAAGGCGGAGCGACCTCCAAAGGGGAACTCTACTAGTTGAACTAGTCTCCCCATAAACCACAGTGAGAAGACTAAGAATGTTACTCTGGTGATCTTTAACTTGACAGTGAAGCAGTTGAGTAGTAGAAGTCAGGTACGTAATATCAAAGTTCTCCCGATTCCACAAAACCCAGATACCCCTGGAGAAGCCAATAGACTCCACCCTGATCCAATGATTAAAACCAAGTTTCGACACACTTTGTCCGCTCTAGTACCACTAATACGAGGCTCCAAAAGATAGAGAATATCAATACAATATTTATTAACAATATCCTTAATGGTTAAAGGGAAGGCCGCGACCGGCTCCCCTACAGTTCCAAGATGCAATAATCATTAAAACAAAATGTACAAGATAAGGATAGGAATACTTACCTGGAGTCTTCAACCACCCCATCTTGTTCCTGCTCACATTGAGTTTCAGGCACAAAATAGTCATCTCCTTCCATAGCGTCTATGGTAGCCACAGAAGGCGTTGGCATGCCCGGAGGTTGCTCCAAATATGAGGTATTAAGAATTTGGTTTTTGTTGGAGACATCGTTCATCCCGGCTTGATCAGATTTATCCATGCTGGCATTTCCATGATCGGATTTATCTTTGTTGCCCAAAGTGATGATATTTCCTTGGACAACATTGTGTAGGTGTTGGCATTTAATTTGCTTGGGCATAACTTTCCCTGGGCTTTTTTCCTTGTTCCCCAAAGTGGTAGATTGCCACCTAGATTACCCTATTTTCTTCCCTGCACCATTTGCTTCATATCCGTTCTGCTAGGTTCGGCGCTAGTGACAGTCCTTTGCACGATCTTGTCCTCTGATGGCATATAGCCTTCCTCTTCAAAATCATCTAACGCCGCAAAAGCGGATTTCTGTCCGAAGTGAAGATCGCGTATCGCCTTGGTTTTCGTTCCCGAGGTGGTGTGCTGACCATCCCTGAGGTCAGAACGATACGGAAGTCGTGGATGACGCGTCCGACGATGAACGATCATCCAGGGTCCAAAAGGATCGCCGGCGCTGTCGGATTTTTTCATTGAAGGATTCGCCGGCGGTTTCACTAGCACTGCTCGCTGTGATTGAGTCGCGTGGTCCTGAGGATCGGAGGCGTGGATTTTATAAGGGCAAAGCTCTTTCCGGTGACCGAACCTACCAAAGGTAAAACAAATCTGATGAAGCCCTTCGTATTCCACGTTGAAAATCAACCCCGCTGAGATCACTTTTGGAACCAATTTCTTTTGGAGATTTAACTCCACACAAATTCTTACAAACTTCCCTCTTTCAATTTTCGGTGTTGAGGCTTGAAAATCATTAAGTGTGTTCATATCCACCTTTAGAGTTCTGCCAATCCTGTCTCTTATGCGTGAAATAAAATGCTTGTTGTAACAGTGGATTGGAACGTCTGGGATACGAACCCAGGTAGCCACTCTGCCTAGAGCATTTTGATAGGGATTAAAATATGGAGTCCACCTTTGAACTAGGACGCTATGCTGTTTAAGCACCCAGGGGCCATCATATAACACCCTTCTATAGTGTGTTCTTTAAAGCTCTTGATCTTGAAACCGAACAACAAAGTAATTATTTGGAAGGTCTATAAGTTCAAAGCTTGAGAACCCCTAAAGATTTTTCAGGAGATCCTTTAGGACATAGAGATTAAATTTCATACCAAGTACAGTTAAGATTAAAGCATAATTCCAAGGTTCACACCACTCATTATATTCTTCTTGTGTACAGGGTGCTACAGGATACACTTCCATTAGCTTTTTTATCTCCTCAGATTCCTCCGGTAATTGCCAACAAATTTCCTTATCATCCGAGAATAGGTCCTCCTCTTCCATTATGTGATCACAGTGAGCTACGCCATTGAATCTCATAAATGAGGCCCGATAGGATGTAAATTTTGAGGTATCGCCTTCCTTCTTGTCTTTTGATTCCTTATTATCAGAAATATTGTTCTTCTACGTTGCTTCCTCTGCTGCATGATCGGACATATTGTCATCCATTATGGCTGCATGATCATCCAATGCGGCTTGTGGACTTTCTTCCAATTTCTTCTTTTTTTTCAGATCATCTTGACCTTCAGCCGGTGGCCTGTCTGGAGGGAGTTTACGCTGGCCAGAATCATCCATAAGGAAACGCTTCAGTTTACAAGTGGAATATCGGGCAGCGTTGATGGAAGCAATGTGCATGGTTGGTGGCAAACGTAGTTAAGCTTCGCACTCACAATTAATTTCTTTGAAGTGATTATTGGTCCCTCCCACGTTTGAACAACCTCACTTCCTAAATCCACAAATAAAGCCCACTTTGCCTTTGATTATGTTTGTACCTATCCACCAATGTACGTACGGCTGAATATATCGGATCAAAATGTGATTCAAACATGTCATTTTTCCCCACTAGCTCATTCCTTTTTGCAATTCTATTTTGATTCTGTGCACTCTTGTACAGCCTGTTAAAAAGGAAGTTAAAAATTATGTGTTATCATTGGTATTACGAAGATATTGATATATGGATTTGTGAGCACTGAGCAGTGATGTATGGGTTTACATTTCATACTCATTATAATGGTGACCAATTAATTTTGTATCACTGTGATGAGATATCAACCCTTTAAACTTTAACCTGAACAGTCCAAATTTAAAATTTTTAATTTGTGATTTTGAAAATGATAAAAAAAAAAGATATGATAGTTATAAGATTATATTTATTTTAATTCCGCTTATAATAAAATACAAATGTATTTAAAATATAAAAATTAAATTAAATCGAAACGTTCAAAATCAACTTAATGGATTGGTGATGAACACACTTTTACTTATCAAAGTGATGGGCATAGAATATGCTCCCTGTGTATCAAGGCTCTTGATTACATTTATTATCAACAGCCTTTGCTAGCCTCTATCTGCATCTAAAATAAGAGTACTTCAACATCAATGAATGCCCCTTCGTGATTAATTATATGTATCAGCCTTAGATAATTATGCCTTAAAATCGATTAACCTGCCATTATCCCTGTTGACCTTGATAGGTTGATTCATAACCTCCTTCAATTTGTCTCTACAACAAGCGGGTGCTTTACTGTTTAATTTATTTCCACAAGTGGTTGATCCAGAGGTGGATTGATTGCTCAAATATAATTGCTCATATTTATTCATCAGTTTTTGGCAGAACTGACATTACATAAGCATCAATTTAATCCACTTGCTCACACATATGTACCTACCCCTTAAATTTATTTTGAAACATTACATGTGTAGTTGCGACATTGGGAGGTAAAGCTTGTTTGGGGTTCTATCTTGGCTCTAATATTGAGTTGGAAACTTCATTAATTGAACATTCTCCACTACTTCTTACAATAGAATCTGCTAAGGTTTGATTATCCCTTCCAATGTAGAACCCAGGCTCGCCTGGGTTAGGAAGTGACTTTTCACCATTCAACATTAAAACCACAGTCGACATGTTAGGTCTATCCTCTGGTCGTTGTTGCACACATAATAGACCCACTTGAATACATCTTAACAATTCAGATGAAGGAACTGAATCTTGCACTTGTTCATCCATTATGTCCATTGGTCTTTTTTCCACCCACAGTTTCCATGCCTGACAAATGATACAATATGCACAAACAAATGAGTGTAAAAATTCTCATCAACAACTAAATAAACTTAATGATAAAACCTACATGTCCCAGGAGGTTAAGACGATGATGTGGATCACAAAATCCCTTATTTTTCTTCCCACTAATTATTTCTAATACCATTACTCCAAAGCTAAAGACATCAGATTTGTTAGAAAAATATCCATGCATTGCATATTCTGGAGGCATATAGCCACTGCAACATAATAAATAAAAATGGAATTCGTTAAAAGGGGTTTGCAAAGAAAAAAAAAACTGAAAAAAATTAGTTAATTAAATACATACTATGTTCCCATCACTCTATTTGTGTTTGCCTCATCTTGATCTCCTCCAAAAATTCTAGCTAAACCAAAGTCTGATATTTTTGGATTCATGTCAATGTCAAGAAGAATGTTGCTGGTTTTGAGATCTCTGTGGATAATTCGCAATCTTGAGTCTTGATGAAGATAAAGAAGACCTCTAGCAATCCCATCAATAATATGCAATCGTTTAGCCCAATCTAGTAGCTTAGTTTTTGTTGAATCTGACAAAATTTCCTTTCAATCTGTTAGCATGCATGCAGACTACTAAATAAAATTGTTAAAATTATTGATAAGAGAGCCATAGGTTTTATAGAGTTCATACTAAAAATAAAGTAGTCTAAGCTTCCGTTAGCCATGAATTCATAAATCAATAGTTTCTCTTCGTCTTGAATAGAACAACCAAGAAGCTTTACAAGATTGCGGTGTTGGAGTTTTGCAATCAACAAGACTTCATTTTTAAACTCATCCATTCCTTGTCTTGATGTTTTGGAAAGCCTCTTTACCGCAATTTCTTGTCCGTCTGCTAATAAGCCCTGTTCAGCAGTTTTAAGTTAAAATTGGTGATTTATAAGAAGGAAGACCTTGATTAACTCTCTATATATATTTGTTACCTTGTACACTGGTCCAAAACCACCCTGTCCCAATTTATTCATCTCTGAAAATTGATTCGTGGCATTGGAAATGGTTGAAAATTCAAATATCGGTAAATCAACGTTTTCTTGGTCGCTCCTATCCTTCCAATAAATTGCTTTCCCTGAAAAGGTGGAGGGTGTGTTCTTTATATAATTGATTGTTGGGTTAGGGGTAATATTTTACCCCAAAGTTTTTAAATGAGGGAAATTTTGTCCTGATCATTATTTTAGTTAATTTTGATGGTTAGTTGACTAAATATGTTGAGGCGACAGTCCATATGTCATCAACATCATTTTTGTTAAGGTGCTAAATTTGTTTCAAAAATTTTAAATCTAATTTTGAAAAAAAAATGAAGTAGATGACACATAGACTTTTGGGAAAAATTTGCACCTTAATGAAAATAACGTAGATGACATGTGGATCGCATGTTCAACATATTTGATCAACTAATAGTTAAAATTAATTAGGATAACAAGCGGGGCAAAATTGCTCAATTTTTAAAACTTTCGGGGTAAAATTGCCCTATAAAAAACTTTGGGGTTAAAATTTTCCCTCAATGAAAACTTATAGGATAAAATTACCCCATTAACCCTTAATTGTTTACAAATAAGAAGTTCTTCCAAATCTAAAGTAAAATCTATACATGTTAACAAGGTTTAGACTTGGGTTCACTTCTTTGTATCTTTGCTATCAAGATTTTTAATAAAATTGTTGAATATTTAAACATTTATATTTTTTTCAAACATTCAATCAACGATGCTAGAGTGGTAAAAAAAACCTCATACTTATCCACAAAATTCGGTTCACCTGTCATGTAATTAAACTCATATGCTTGCCTTATTTTGATTGAAAAATGAATGCTAGAAAAAATTGCATGCAAGTTTCCCCCCCTAAAATCTTGAGATCATAAAGATTTCAAATATCTACTCGTCATTTCTGACACAAAATAATAATAATAAAAGCCCAGTTGTCATGAATTTATCACCTGGATGTATGAGCTTCTTCTTAATAGTGAATCCGATTATCACCATGCTCATCATTAATGAAGCGCAGCCGATCACAATGCCTGCAAGCTTCCTCTTGTCCATGCCATTTTTAACTGTAAGATCTAAGATCCTCAGAATATAATCCACACACTTGAAAGCTATATAGTATCATTATATTATATGAATTATACGCACATACCTGGGCCTGAAGCAGCATATACTCGTATGTAAAAGTCTTGTCCTCCCTCTGGGAGTTGTCTCAAGTCGACAATGTTATCAAACCAATGCAAGCAGCCACTTCCTCCGTTACGAATATCCAAATTAGAATATGCCGTGCAACTGCAGTTTCTCAGACATAGTTCTTCACATTCCCCTAAGCTCATGGTCTTGTTGTACCTTGAAGAAGACGTGTCTGGTAATTTCATTCCCTCATACTTTTCAAACCTATCCCCCTCTCTACATTCAAGTTGAGTTGTTCGCGAACACCCACCAGACGAATTTGCTTTGAATCCTGTCAAGCACTCGCAACCCCCAGCAGAGCTGCAGTTAGCATTTGGACCACAGAAAGCGTAATTTTCACACTGGTCGAACGGGCTGGACTGGATATTTTGCCAACTATTTGTCTGAGAAGACCATGCAAAACGTAGTGGATAGCCATCTGGTACTAGTCTGCTTCTCATTAGTGTGGAATTATTTAGCATAGAATACTCATAAAAGACTTCATCTTCACTCAACCCATAAAGTAATTTCATGAATTTGATATCTCGCAGTTCTGGGTTACCTGTAAAACTAAGCCCATTCCACGGTCCTGTTCTATATACTACTCTGTTTTCCTCCGTAACAACTAGCTGAGGGAGGCCTTTAGTATCTATGTGCATGGAATACTTACCAGGTGAAGGATCTTGCAAGGATTTCCAAGAAGTTATTCCTATATGCTGACCTGTCGTTATGTTGCTTCTGATTTTCATTCCTGGAAGGAAAGTGTCGCCTGGATAATCAAAGCTCTGCCATAATATGCTCCTCATGTTCTTTGCATGTCTCAGAATCAGGTTTCCTGAATCCAACAGCTGCAAAACTGGGCTATCTGCTAATTGTTTCGATGCATTATTCGAGGACCAAGTTTCGATCCCTTTGCTGTCCAAGATTCTAAGAATTCCTCTATCACTGTCTATCTGCAAAACTCCTGAGGCATCGTGGAGTGGTTTTTCTCTGTTGGCCACCCATACGACCGTTGTGCCGGAAATATTCTTGTACCAAATTCCCACGTAACGCCTCTTTGAATTTTCAGGGTTGAAGAATCCAGCTTCGAAGATTCCTCCTTCTGAAATCAGAGTTTCATTGAGGCCATCACGCAGGGGTTGGCTTGGGGTTATCATGTCCAGCGTCGACGACATGCTTGTGAAGCATAGTAACAAAAAATACACAGAAAGCTTTCTCAAGTTTTCCATCGTTTTTCTTATAACTCGATGGGTGGGTATTGATCGATTGTTTTAGAGATTTGTGGGGATTCAAAGGCGAGAAATTTGATGAGTATTCTAAGTTGTGATTTGAACCTGGAATTTGAATGGACTTTAAGGACACAGAACAACTACTTTGGAGGCCACGGTGGTTGCAAAATTAATTAAGAGTCATGTCGAAGCGTGTTGATGATTTGATTTTATCACATGGTTACGACTTTTTAATTGTAAAGCAAGGTTGTCGGATTCGGATTGGTCACTCAACCACTGGAGATACTGGGTCAAAGGTTAGTAAGTCGGGCCAGGTATTAATTAAAAAATAATTTAATTAAAATATGTAAAATTATTTATATTTTAATACTCCCTCCTGGTCTAATTATAAGAGTACTTTTGTAGTGCAAATTGCACTACAAAAGTGCTCCTATAATTAAGACCGGAGGTAGTAATAAAAAATATTTTATGATCAAAACAAGGGGATGTGATGTGATGATGCATAATATGGTAGTATATATAATATTATATTAATTTTTAAAAGGGTTTTTTGAAATTTTCCTCAACAAAATTGATCAATATATTTATATATAAATGAGTGCAAAACCATTCACATAAACATTATTTTTATAAATAAAAACGTTTGGTCAGTAAAACCGTACCACATTAATTGTGCTTCAGACCTAATTTTTCAGATTTCCCACGCAGACCTAATTTTTCAGATCTCCCACGCCTACTCATGAATATTGCAGCTATTCAACATCTTTTTTTTTTTTTGGAACAATAGCTATTCAACATCTCAATTCTCAATATCTCTTTCTCACGTTATATGCTTATACTTATATGTTTATTAGGTGCTTATACCTCTAATTTGAGATATAAGCATCTTTTATTTTATTTTATTTTTATATATTGTATTTATTTAGATTTTAATTATATCTTTTTTTCACGAAATATTTTTTACACCTAGGTATTCAAATTAATTAATTTTCAGTTATGCATTTATGCGTAACACCAATATTATGAAAATTAATTAATTTGAGATACTAGATGTAAAAAAATCTCGAGAAAGTAGCATATAATTTAAATCTAAATAAATACAATATATGTATAAAAAAAATTAAAATAATATGCTTATACCTTTAATTAGAGGTATAAGCACCTAATAAACATATAAGTATAAACATATAATGTGGACTCACCCTCCCAAGTCCCTCGTTCAGGCGTCTTCTGTCTTTTGATCAAAGAAACTCCGATCTCTGACCTTAAATGAACCCAGATCGCAATCTTCGTCTTCAGTCTTTCAACCAAGGAAGCTCAGATCGCCATCTTCGTCTTCCACTCTTAAAATTTTCTCCATTGCCCATGGTTCCACTCAGCTCTTCTCACCGTCAGAAGGTACGAGACTCGCTGCCAGCAACCGCCGACACTCCCCCTCCTTCTCGTTGATTTTTTTATTTACTCGGCCAACTCGGCCGGTTTTGGCCGAGTTGACTCTGGGTTAATTCGAGACCCCAGTTTAACCCCCAACTCGGTCCGGTTTCCGGTCCGAACCGACCCGTCCGAATTTCAGAACCTTATTGTAAAGGTAGAGTGTTTCAACCGGCGTCACTTCAATGCACCATTTCATTTTCTATCAATACCCTTCACCATAACTCCATTTTAATAATGAGAGAACAACAATCTTTGGTTGTCTCTTTCTGAGTTTCTTTTACATTTCGTTGTGCTGTCTCCACGTATCATACCGAAAGAGTTCAATTCGTTTAATCGTAAGAAAAACTGCTTCTTATTTACTAAGGGGTTGTAAAATATTTCTTAAAGACAAACGCGAGTTGAACTAAATATTTTGCTGGTCTTTGCAGGTTTCACCAACATACTCACATCGTACAAAGTAGGTATGTCAAGAATATATTACTGTCGAACATGCACATGCTTCTATTTTTCACTGATTTATGTCCTCCCAGCCTCAAAAAGAGAACTGAAATAGACTTAAAGCCGTGCATTCGATCTACTAAAATAATAACGCATGCTTTGTGATTGGAGGTGTACATCGGTAACTAGCTAGCTAGATACGCTTATGAAAGAAGCTCATGGGTCCAGTGTTGAGATACCCGGGATAAAAATACACAGGAGGCCTTTCCAAGCTTTCTATTTATTTTTCTGGTATTTGAACTTAGTAAGGATGCACTTAAAAGCAGGCAAAATAAAAATAAGAAGAATAATTAAGAAACCCGATTTAGCGGCCTTTCGTTCGTTCTATAAGACTAAAATGAATGCGTCTGGTTAAGACAAGGTAACCGGAGACAGGAAATTAGTTTTGAAAAGGAGGGGGTTTCATTTAGAAAAAATAACAGTGAAATATCACTTAAACTTTATTATGAAGGATCATAAAAAAATTTAATTATTTAAAAGAACTAAATGTAAAAAATATAAAATTAGAAATATTAAACTACCCCTAAAAAAATCTTCTCCATTCCCTTCCATATCATATTTTTAAAACTAATACAAAATTTTAAATTTTACTAAATTAAATAAAAGTTTTCTCAGGTTTCATTTTTCACAATTTGCATAGATATCTATGGAAAAAGAATCACACATTCTTAAATTTAGGCAAAAGTATAATTTGTTAAAATCAATAAAGTTTTAAATAAAAAATAATTATATGATTTTAATAAAACACAAAGTCTTTTATAATTTAGTATATATGTTAGACCAAAAAAAATTATATGATTTGTATTTATTTTTGAAGAAATTTATGGGGGTTAAAAAATTCATTTAATGTTAATAAAATTTAAAAATCTAAATAATATATTATATCCTGAAAAAATTGAAATGAATTTATTTTTTATTTTCATAAAAAAGTGTTTAATTGATGTCAACGTCGATACTTAATAATATAAATCCGGCAACTTAATAATATGTTCGTTAATTATACGATCTATTGATTAGATGAATATATAACTTGTTGGAAAAAAGTATGAGTTTGAACCGTAGTTAGTTAAAAATATATTAATTTTCCATGAGTTTGAAATCAGATGAGAAATATATTTATTTTTTTTTAAAAAAAAAAAAGATATGATGATATTATAAATGGAGGGCGGTTTTACTTTTAATTTTGGTTATTTTTTAATTATAAACGCATCAGATAATATAAGAGATTTGATTAAGAACAATTTAGTAATTTTAAATTTATATTATGATGTTTGGTCTTTCTAAATAATTATAATTTTTTTATACTTCTCAATGAATATCTTTTCCTTCATATCTTCATTCTAATTTTCCTAAAAAAAATTCTTCACCTCTTTGACTCCAGCGTTTATGGGCATTGAATCATTGATACCTAAGAAGATGATGCGTAGTCAACGTGGCATCCAAAAAAGAACAGTTTGCCACATCGGAGTGCTTTACGTGACAATAATTCATCTACTACCACTATATTGATAAATGGTTCCAAACCCCTCTTCTTCTTCCCTTTCTATTCTCTTCTCTCGTTTTCTTTTTTTAATGATAAGATTAGCTTTGAATAGTTCATATTTAGTTTATATAAAATGTTTTCTTATTGTAATATTGAATTACTCATATCAAAATTTAGCAATTTGTATTTAATTAGTTTTTTTATTTTTATAATTTAACATTTTGATAATAATTTTATAAAAATTAAATCTGAATAATTCAAATATTGATCTTATGCTTAAAAAAGAGAAAAGAGGGAAGATGGTGGGAAGGGAGAAGGATATAACCCATAAACTCTTGCATTTAACTTCCCTAACATCGTGTTTAACAAAAATTGGAATAGCCGATTTAATATTACTTCCTCCGACAAAGTTTGTAGTGTAAATTGACCGATTTTTGTCTATATTAAGGATCGGAGATAGTATTATTTTGGACCAAAAAATCTTAAAATATAGAATTTTTATTTTTAAATTAAAATAAAACAGATATTTTTATATTGAATTGAATAATGATCTGGCTGAAACACAAAGTTTTTGGAGAGCCACCGAAAAATACATCTCTTTAATTTGTGTTATTTTGTTTAAATCACTTTTTTAATTATACCTTCATGTCTCAATTTTGCAGCCTTTGGCGTTTTCAAAAGAACTTATAATTAAGTAAATTTAGTTGCATATTTGCCAACAACATAATATCGCCTCTTTAATATTTATCCCTCCACTTGTTTTCCAAAGTGGAAGTTGCTCTCCCCAGTTCAGTATTCCTCCAAAGCATGGCTAGCATGTTGATATTATTTTGTTGTTGCTTTTGAGCTGCTACATACGTTGCTAAATATGAAAACTTACAACTACTGATGTTACTGTGGTGCATGTTGTGTTTTTGGATAAAGTGATAATTTATATTTTTTTTTTGGCCGATTTGAAACGCATGCAGTTCTTTTCTTTTATTGTTTTTTTATTCAATTACTTAATAATTTGAATGATTTTAAGGAGAGGATACCCTGTAATTTTTCCGAATTGTTGCACCACGCAGCGTGCGGGGGATTTAGTTCTTGTTAAAATAAAGTGGGTTGAATTTAAATATATCATATTATAAATAGTCAAAATGAATTTGAATTATGACCTCTTGCTTCCCAGAGACAGGCAACTACTTCCAGTAAGCAAAAGACATGTCTAACCCTGAAGAATAAAAGATCTAGCTTCCTATTAAGCAAAGTGCTTAGCAACGCTAATCAATCCTAGTTGTTGTTGAAGTTAGAGTGAGAGAGGAATGGCTTTGTGTTCGAGTTTCCTATCTCCAAAACCGCGGCGAGCTCTTTGCTAGGGTTTTCTCTCGCGCGTCTTCTCCTCCACGGCTTCTGTCTCGCCGGCGGCAAGAATGCCGCCGGCGAACCTCCTCTCGCACTACATCTGCAGCAAAAGCATAGATCGGACCTTGAAGAGTCAAGAGCTTCGAGTTTTAGCTCAGAACAGAGACACAAAGCGGCAACCTTCCTTCATCTCCGGCGCCGGCTTTCCTCTGGTCTCCGTCGTCATCGTCTCTCCAGCTCCACCGTCCCTTTGTCTTTTGGGTGTAGCTATGGTCCTCCCTCGTCTCTGGCGGTGGGAGTTTTTGTCTGATCATCTCCCTCGATGGTGGTCTCCGGCGTGGCGGTGGTCTCCGGCGAAGGGGTAGTCTATCATTTTCTTTTATTTTTATTGTTTTATGTTTATGTGTTTCTTTTGATGTTGTTGTGGATTTGGGATTTTATGGTGATATTTTCTGTTGTGGTTTGGATTTGTGATTTTGGGGGAAGGGTTGCATCAATGGTTGATAGTGTTATACGCCTTACCTATGTAAGGACCATTGTGAGGTTTGTTCGATGTTGGCAAATCCAAAGCACTAGTGTTAGCCAAGATTTGTTCGGTGAGTGGTCGACGTCACCAAAGTTGCTTCAATGGAGGAGCAAAAGTATTTTTCAGGACTTCAGTTGGCTTTTTTATTCTGAGGTTGGGTTCTCTCTGTCCTGTGCCTCATGTCGGGTGATTATGTAGCTGACCTATGTGCAACTTTTTCTTATAAGGAGGTGTGCCCTATAGGGTGGGTTTTGCAACCAACACCTTCTTTCATATCACTTCTAACCTTGGATTTTCAGGAAGCCGATGAAGTCTTTGATGTTACTTTTATTCCCACTTGTTTTATGGTGATTAGCTTTCCTTACATTTGGTTTGTTCTTGTTGTATTTATTAGTCTTCTTATTCCAGTTTGTTTTCATTTAGTGTCTATTTGTTTTCACATTGTAATCTTCAAACTTTGTTGTAACTTTTATTATTAGTATTAATATAGTTTCCTTTTGACCAAAAAAAAAAAAGTGAGAGAGGAAGAGGGAGGGAAGAAAGTCTGAAGGCGATCATTGTTTGGGTGATTAGCTCTTCTTGATAAACACTTTGCTTAATAGAAAAATCGGATCCAAATGTAAATACAACCTTTGGTAGTTTTTAATGTAAGACCTAGTTTATTTTTTTGGAGGAATTAATAAATCTAAATAATTATAAGAAGTATTCTATATAATTAATGTAAGGCTGATGGCAGGCATAGGCGGACCCAGGTTGTTGATTGGGAGGGCCAGTGCCCACCCTTGAATTGGGGATTTTGTTTGTTTGTTTTTGTTTTGTTTTTAAATACATGTTTGAATGATTGTTCACCCTTAAATTAAGTGCTCACTCTTAATACATTAAGACTGCACTTCATAATTGGATGGGGATGAATGATTGTTTAGTGCCTTATATTGAAAAAGATGTATTTGATAGCATTGATAATAAGACAATTATTATAGAATTCCAAAAAATAAGGCCTATCTAGAAAGATGAGATTGTAATTATTTTTATTGTAATATACTTTTTTTATTAAAATATATGTATTTGAACTTATTGAGTGTCCACCCTTCATTGTAATTTATGTAGCTACATTTCTAACAACACTTAGCCTTGCTTTTTTAAATGACAGGTTTGTAAAATAATTATTTCTCTTATTACATCATCAATATTCAGTTGATTTTATAAATATTTTTTTTCTTGTTTATATTCTTTTGTTTTTTAATGTATTTAAAACTTTCCTTAAAAAAAAATCCCCCAAATCCCCCACCAATGGTGCCCCTTCAATAATTTTTTGAATCCGCCCTAGGTAGGTACCTTTAAAACCGTATTTTAAACACATTATCAATTACCTGCACTTTAAAATGGTCATGGATAATGAAATAAACATATTGGATACTGATATGTTTATATCATGTGTATATGAAAATGAACCTAATTAGGATGGATTAATGGGGAATATCGGGCAGCGTAGCGTTGATGGAAGCAGTGTGCATGGTTGGTGGCAGACGTAGTTAAGCTTCGCACTCACAATTAATTTCTTTGAAGTGATTATTGGTTCCTCCCACGTTGACCCAATTAACGTCCCTTTTCAGAGGGACGTCTCAACGGGGAAGTTAAAAATTCAGGACTTATTGGCGTCTTCAGAACGCCTTACATAAGGCATCTTGAGTTTAATTAAGGACGCCTTACCTGAATTTTATTCAGGATGCCTTATGTAAGGCATCCTTAATTAAAATTCAGGACGCCACAAATCTTCAGAGTCTCCCATGCCTCAACATATACTTTTGGTGCCTAAGTGAGTGAAATTAAAAGTAAATAAAGCTGGCTACATGCAGAGTGAAAGTTAACAAAATATCTTCAAATGCAATTTGAAAGAAATCACTACCGATTTTGCATTTTCATCTTCAAGGTCAGAAGCTGCAACCCAATCAATTGATGGCCTCACTGAGCATGCAATGCAAGCATGCAGAAGAGCCTGTAAGCAGATTAGGCATAACAAAGACTATTTAAACACTGCAATTACACAAGAGAACGAGAAACTTGATGGTCCATTCTATTGAATCACAACATGCGGATGGCAAAAATAAAAGCTCATTTCCCAAAAATCATCATGCTCAAATGCAAGAAGAATACACACAATACTATTGTTTAAAATTTAGATGAAATCAAACAAAGCTTTTATATTGGGAATACTAATTTTACTAATGCATTTTCTTTCTCATCTTAAAAACAAAACAAAAGCTATAACACGCCTTTATAACAGATAAATATGAATCTGTTAGGCCAACATATTTCCCCACCATCGCAATTCTCCCCTGTAAATGTCATAATGTCTTATTCTCGTACAATAGGATATAAAATACATTCAGAGAGAGCATTGCAAACTTATCATCGTGGTACTAACAGAATCAGTAATATTATCATAAGTCTCAGCCATCTTCGTCCAACTCCTTAAATAAGGAGGCATAGCTTTGCTGAAACAAAACATTAGAATGAAATAATTTAGCATTGTCCGTCATCAAATTGATATCCCAAAGAAAAAGAAAGCCTCAGCTTTGCATAGCATAATGTAGTATAAATCTTGCATAAGATGCTATCATCAACTATAATCACAATGGTGTATATGTATCATCTAACCTGGGTTAACTGATGAAGAATCAGACTAGGATATATAGCTTTTGTTTTCACAAATCACAACAATACACATTAAGGGCAAAGCAAGACTCACCTGATTAAGTCAAGCTGCTTCATGGGAATTACCTGATAGTCATGGGAATTATGATGTCTTCTTGGGCCTGGAATGAAAGAAAATAAGTTATTGATTTAAACCAAAAAAACAGTTAGACTCTATGTAGAGTCAAATTTAAGTGGCAAATAGCAAGGTGACAAGAAAATCTACTGCCATTTCTCTACAAAAAAGGGAAAAACTCAAAAAGGTTGTCTACTTTTAAAGAAATGACAAGTATAGTGTACCAGAAAGATCAGCCAATTTATTAGACAGAAGAAGGTGTAGAGCAAACTAGTAAAACACTAAGAAAGAATTTGCTATGAGCAGACATACAAGTCATTAACATTCAACGTGAACTGGAATCAACATAGCTAAGGAGAGCTAAAGAAGGTTCAGACACCAGCTGAAAATATTTTTTCCATATGCTCAACATTAACAAACATCACAAAGAAAATATGATCAAGAATGAAGCAACAGTAAAGAGACAATTCTCCAACAAAAAAGCATGAGTAAGGGATGCTTTCACTTATTAGCTTGAAATTAAAATATAAGTGAGCACTATGAACAAGAAGTCACATTTCTGAACAATACCTGAGTCTGCATATCATCACCAGTGACAATATTTCCAATTGTACGAAGAGCGGGAATAAGCACAGAAGGGAATGAATGCATGTATAAGAGCATAGGATTATAAATTTCTTGCCAAGCCAGAATGTAATGCATTATTGGACAATCATTAAACAGAAACAGATTACTCACAACAAAACCTCAACAAGCCGACCACATATCGCGGCTTCAATTACAGCTTGAATTTTGTCATTTGTACCATCAGAAAGATATGAAACTGCCCAGCAAGCATCAGTCAAGACTTCTTCCTCATTTGAGTGGATAAGACGGGCAAGAGCAGGGAGTGCAGGCTTTACCTGTGGAAACCCATGAATGAACGAATCGATCGATGCATTTAATGAAAGAAAAACTTGTGAAACCATCAGTGCTCTAGTGCATGCTCAATAATGTTCAACAAGAAAAAGCAACTAATATAAGTCTCTAATATCTACCCCACTTGTAGAACAGACAGCAAGCAAATTTCAAAGTCGGTTACCACACAAAAAAGCTTGGTGCTGCACACCACATGCCACGGAAAAAAGTAGAATCAGTACAAACCGACGAGCAGCGATAATCATTTGGTGAGAACAAAGGAGTGCATTGAACGTAGAAAACGGTCCTACCAGAACTCGCCTCGCGTACCAGATTTCACCCCTTCGTGTGAAACTCGTACAGATCGACGGCGAGGGATCCACTTTCAGATCTAAAGAAACAGAATAGCAGATCTGGTTTCAGATATGAAGAAGGGGATCTGGCGAGAATCTAAAAACGTGAGGGTTTAAGGATCCTCGTGGCTCCGGATCACTGTCGCGCAACGCAAGCCGATGGACGCTGCGAAGAGGGAAGACGGAGGAGACGGACCACTGTCGCGCACAATGTGAGGTAGGAGAGAGTGAGGGTGAGCGATTAGGGCTTTGGGTGTTCGGCGTGAATGAGATAGCATGGGAGGGGACTGGGTACATGTGAATGAGAGATTGATGGTTTCGATTAGAGCTGTAAATCAGGGGCCGGCCACTCCTCCGCGCATTTGGCCTGGGCTGCGCTTAACAGTGGCCGAAAGGAGTAAAAAAAACACAATTCAAAGTTTTTACCGAGAAATCTGCAAAAAATGCTGCGGCCCCTACTGCGGCCTTAAATTACTATTCTAAATTTTAACTATTTTTCCTCCGTGTGTTTTGAAAAAAATATAATTAGTAAATTACAACACGAATCATCTAATAAATAAAGACAATCACTAATTCATAATTAAAAGAAAAACCATATTCACAAATAACTCACATAAAACATAAAATTCTTCATTTTGAGTAGTAGCGCTCATTTCATGAATAAGAATATCGAAGATTAAAGTATAGTTATTATGTATTTGTAGTTAAATGGATAAACAACTCTATAACAAATACAAAATATATATAAATTAATAAATTTAAAAAGAAAAAAGAGAAAAACTACGGTGAAAAAAGCGCAGGGGCATTTTACTGGGCCACCCTCCGGTGGCCGGCCTTAGTTTCTCTACTGTCAGGCGGCCTCCGCGCTAATTTCAAATATCTCGTCATTTTTTTCCCAAGTGGGTTTAGGAAGGGGTTTAATCGGCCGACTGACGGCCCTGCTTTTGATGGTTTCGATTGAGGAGTGTGGTGAGTAAATGGGCAATTTTGGCGTCTTGAAATAAGATTTAGGACGACAAAAAATTAATTAAGTCGTCCTTATGCCTATTCAGGACGACAAAAAAATTAAGTAGTCCTAGATGCCAAAAAAGCAAGAATAAGCCCAAAAAAACTAGCTGGGCGTAAAAAAAAAAAACCTTTAAGGCATAAGACATCCTGAAATATGTTTCAGGACGCAAAAAAAAAAAAAAAAAAAAAAAAAAATTAAGGCATCTTTAACCTCATTCAGGACGCCAAAAACAAAAAATTATTAGCTCCCGCCAAAAAAAATCCCGAAATGGCACATTGGCACTAATTTTTGGCGCTAAGCAATTAATTTTAGGCGTCCTAAAATATATTTTAGGACGCCAAATTCTTAGAATTCAAGTATATAATTACAAGAATGCCACTGCGTTCACTTTTAACTTCCTTTTTAAAAATAATGACATCTTTTAGAGAAGTGTTACTATTTTTTGTAGTAGTGCGATCACTTCCTAATCCACAAATAAAGCCCACTTTGCCTTTGATTATGTTTGTGCCTATCCACCAATATACGTACGGCTGAATATATCGGATCAAAATGTGATTCAAACATGTCATTTTCCCCACTAGCTCATTCCTTTTTGCAATTCTATTTTGAATCCGTGCACTCTTGTACAGCCTGTTAAAAATTATGTGTTATCATTGGTATTACGAATACATTGATATATGGATTTGTGATTATTGATGTATGGATTTACATTTCATACTCATCATAATGATGACCAATTAATTTTTCATAACTGTGATGAGATATCAGCTCTTTAAACTTTAATCTGATCAATCCAAATTTAAAATTTTTAATTTGTGATTTTGAAAATGATAAAAAAAAAAAAAAAGATATGATAGTTATAAGATTGTATTTATTTTAAATTCCCCTTATAATAAAATACAAATTTATTTAAAATATAAAAATTAACTTAAACTAAATCCGAGCGGTTCAAAATAAATTTAATGGTGAAGATGGATGGTGACCACACTTTTACTTATCAAAGTGATGGGCATAAAATATGCTCCCTGTGTATCAAGGCTCTTGATTACATTTATTTTCAACAGCCTTTGCTAGCCTCTATCTGCATCTGAAATAAGAGTACTTCAAAATCAATGAATGTCCCTTAGTGATTAATTATATGTATCATCAGCCTTAGATAAATATGCCTTAAAATTGATTAACCTGCCATTACCCCTGTTGACCTTGACATGTTGCTTCCTAACCTCCTTCAATTTGTCTCTACAACAAGCGGGTGCTTTACTGTTTAATTTATTTCCACAAGTGGTTGATCCAGAAGTGGATTGATTGCTCAAATATAATTACTCATATTTATTCATCAGTTTTTGGCTGAACTGACATTACATAAGCATCAATTTAATCCACTTGCTCACACATATAGAAACCTACCCCTATAATATCATCAAACCTGCGTACAGGCAGTCAAAACTTGAAATCTTCATTTTCTTCAGCTTAAGCTAAGGGAATTAAATTTATTTTGAAACATTACATTTGTAGTTGCGACATTGGGAGGTAAAGCTTGTTTGGGGTTCTATCTTGGCTCTAATATTGAGTTGGAAACTTCATTAATTGAACATTCTCCACTACTTCTTACAATAGAATCTGCTAAGGTTTGATTATCCCTTCCAATGTAGAACCCAGGCTCGCCTGAGCTAGGAAGTGACTTTTCACCATTCAGCATTAAAACCACAGTCGACATGTTAGGTCTGTCCTCTGGTCTTTGTTGCACACATAATATACCCACTTGAATACATCTTAACAGTTCAGATGAATGAAATGAATCTTGCAGTTGTTCATCCATTACGTCCATTGGTCTTTTTTCAACCCACAGTTTCCATGCCTTGACAATGAAACAATATGCACAAATAAACAAATGAGTGTAAAAATATAATTCCCATCTTTTAGTTACAACTAAATAAACTTGATGATAAAACCTACATGTCCCAGGAGGTTAAGACGATGATGTGGATCACAAAATCCCCTATTTTTCCTCCCACTAATTATCTCTAATACCATTACTCCAACGCTAAAGACATTAGATTTGTCAGAAAAAAATCCATGCACTGCATATTTTGGAGGCATATAGCCACTGTAACATAATAAATAAAAAGGGAATTCATTAAAAGGGGTTTGCAAAGAAAAAAAACTGAAAAAAAAAATTAATTAATTAAATACATACTATGTTCCCATCACTCTATTTGTGTTTGCCTCATCTTGATCTCCTCCAAAAATTCTAGCTAAACCAAAGTCTGATATTGGATTCATGTCAATGTCAAGAAGAATGTTGCTGGTTTTGAGATCTCTGTGGATAATTCGCAATCTTGAGTCTTGATGAAGATACAGAAGACCTCTAGCAATCCCATCAATAATATGCAATCGTTTAGCCCAATCTAGTAGCTTATTTTTTGTTGAATCTGACAAAATTTACTTTCAAGTTAGCATGCATTGAGACTACAAAATAAAATTGTTAAAATTATTGATAAGAGAGCCATAGGTTTTATAGAGTTCATACTAAAAATAAAGTAGTCTAAGCTTCTGTTAGCCATGAATTCATAAATCAATAGCTTCTCTTCGTGTTGAATCGAACAACCAAGAAGCTTTACAAGATTGCGGTGTTGGAGTTTTGCAATCAACAAGACTTCATTTTTAAACTCATCCATTCCTTGTCTTGATGTTTTGGAAAGCCTCTTTACCGCAATTTCTTGTCCATCTACTAATATGCCCTGTGCATCAGTTTTAAGTTAAAATTTTGGTGATTTATAAGAAGGAAGACCTTAGTTAACTCTACACGCACACGCACACGCATAATTGTTACCTTGTACACCGATCCAAAACCACCTTGTCCCAATTTATTCATCTCTGAAAATTGATCCGTGGCATTGGAAATGGTTGAAAATTCAAATATTGGTAAGTCAACGTCTTCTTGGTCGCTCCTGTCCTTCCAATAAATTGCTTTCCCTAAAAAGGTGGAGGGTGTGTTCTTTATATAATTGATTGTTGGGTTAAGGGGAAATATTTTACCCAGGAGTTTTCAAACAGGGGCTGTTTTGACTATTTTTTCAGTTAATTTTGATAATTAGTTGACCAAATATATTGAGATGACAGTCAACATGTCATCAATGTCATGTTTGTTAAGGTTGCAAATTTACCCCAAAAAATTTAAATCTAACTTTGAAAAAAAAAATGAAGTAGATGACACATGGATATTCGGAGTAAATTTGCACATTAACAAAAATGACGTAAATGACATGTGGACCGCCTGTTCAGTATATTTGGTCAACTAACAGTCAGAATAATTAGAATAACAGTGGGGCAAAATAGTAATAATAATAATAATAATAAAGCCCAGTTGTCATGAATTTATCACCTGGATGCATGAGCTTCTTCTTAATAGTGAATCCGATTATTACCATGCTCATGATTAATAAAGCGCAGCCGATCGTAATACCTGCAAGCTTCCTCTTGTCCATGCCATTTTTAGCTGTAAGATCTAAGATCCTCAGAATATAATCCACACACGAGAAATCTATATATCATTATATTATATGAATTATACGCACATACCTGGGCCTGAAGCAGCATATACTCGTATATAAAAGTCTTGTCCTCCCTCTGCGAGTTGTCTCAAGTCGACAATGTTATCAAACCAATGCAAGCAGCCACTTCCTCCGTTACTAATATCCAAATTAGAATATGCCGTGCAACTGCAGTTTCTCAGACATAGTTCTTCACATTCCCCTAAGCTCATGGTCTTATTGTACCTTGAAGAAGACGTGTCTGGTAATTTCATTCCCTCATACTTTTCAAACCTATCCCCCTCTCTACATTCAAGTTGAGTTGTTCGCGAACACCCACCAGACGAATTTGCTTTGAACCCAGTCAAGCACTCGCAACTCCCGCCAGAGCTGCAGTTTTCATTTGGACCACAGAAATCGTAACTTTCACACTGGTCGAACGGGCTGGACTGGATATTTTCCCAACGATTTGTCTGAGAAGACCAAGCAAAACGTAGTGGATAGCCTTCTGGTACTAGTCTGCTTCTCATTAGTGTGGAATTATTTAGGATAGAATATTCATAAAAGACTTCATCTTCACTCAACTCATAAAGTAATTTCATGAATTTGATATCTCTCAGTTCTGGGGTACCTGTAAAACCAAGCCCATTCCACGGTCCTGGTCTGTATACTACTCTGTTTTGCTTTTTCTCTATTCTATGTCATCATCATTATTTTTTCATTTTTTCAAGATGTAGTCAATATCCTTAAGATATTTTTTAACATCTTTAAATGACTTTCTCTGAAATATTTTTTCAATATTTTATTTTTTTTCAAGATCAGGAAATATCTTTAAGTATCTTTTTTAGTATTTAGTTAAGTATCTTGGAATATTTTTTCAAGGTCGGTTGTCAAACAGACGAAATATTTTTTCAAGATCCTAATATAAATTTTTAAGACCAAGAGAAGTATCTTTTCAGTATCAGTCAGTATTAAGTATCTTTTTAGTACCCGTTACTACCTGAAATATTTTTCCAAGATCCGTTGTTACCCTGAAATATTTTTTTCAAGATCCTAAAATACATTTTTAAGATCATGAAATATTTTCAGGCACTGATTGATTCTGAAAAAATGATTTTCATGATTTACGAGGTAAAAAGCTTTTGGAGTATAACTTTTGGGATTTACGAAGTAAAAATGATTTTTGGAAAATAGCTTTTGGATAAAAATGAGTGTTTGACAAACTTTTGCAAAAACTAGGTTTGATATACAAAATAGCTTCTAGAAAAAAGAGGGGTGTTTGGCAAACTTTTAACAAAACCTACATTTGGGGTGCCCCCAAACAAGCTCTTTGACTGATGTCAAAGAGTGTCGATGATTTGATTTTAATACATGGTTATGGTTATGACTTTTTAATTGAAGAGGTATAGTGTTTCAACTGGCATCACTTCAACGCACCATTTCATTATCTATAAATACTTTCACCACAACTATATTTTTGAAGAATGAGAGAATAAGAATCGGTTGTCTCTCAATGAGTTTTTTTTCAGAAAAGTTTTAAATGCATTAAAAAATAAAAAAATATATAAATAAGAAAAAAATATCAAAAAAATATTCATGAAAAATCGGTGAATATCGATGATGTAATAAGATAGACAATTATTTTACAAACTGTCATTTAAAAAAGCAAGGCTAAGTCTTTGTTAGAAATACAAATTTACATAAATTACAATGAAGGATTGACACTCTGTAATACCCTAAAAATCGTATTTGTGATAATTATCACAATTTGGTAAATAATACCTATTAGAAATAGGTGAATAAGTGGTCTCAAATAAAAAGATATAATTATCTAATTTTCTAAGGAAATGTCTATGAAAATTAGAAGAGATAAGTTGCCAAAGGGCTAAAAATACATTTTTAAGGCATAAAATTGGAATCAGTATTTTATGGGTCATGAATAGTATTTACTATTCAAAAATACGTATTCACTATTCAAAAATACGTATTTACCATTCACGTGGGACCCACGCATATTTTAATCTCTCATGCATTCCATGCATCAAGCAAGGAAAGCAAGGGATGCAAGTGAAGCATGGTGTATTATTTTATTTTGGGGAAAATTACATAGAAGTACCTAAAGATGAAAATTACACTTAAGGACCCATTTTCCTCCCTATAAATAGAGGCTTCACTTCTTCTCATTTCTCACACCAAAACCATGTTCTAGAGAGAGGTTAGAGAGAAGGAGGAGTTCGGAGAAAATCTAGCGGAGCTCGGGTAAGTTCTTCGGTCCCTAGTCTTTAGTTTCTGTAATTCTTTCGGTAGATATAGTAGGAATGCTAGAATTATCTTTAAATTTCCCAGATAGTCTAGATATCATGTTTAGGGGTATATATGGTATTTATTTCAAGAATATACTGGGAAAAGATATATGTCAAAATTCTGGAGAGATAGGGTCATAGTAGCGAAGCTCTGGCGAAATTCCGCCGATAAGGGGGTCAGGGGCAAAATGGTAATTTGTACCTAAAATGCCTGTTATAATGCTAAATACTGATAAAAACGATATAATTCTATAGGATATCGTAGTCGAACATTGTCGTATCGTCGTTATACATCATTGTTGTTTGCCATTGTTTGCATTGTCAAAATACCGTTTTTCGTAAAACGATCGAGAAGTACGTCAACGAAGGATATCCGAGGATTCCGGAGGCAAATTTGATGGACGGGCGTATTACTATTCATGAATAGTACCGTATACATGAATAGTAATTACTATTCACATGGAAGGAAGGTACGTTCGCGACGTACTGTAACACTAACTCTGATGATTATGATATGCTTATTTATGATTGTTGTGTTCCTGTACTGAGACTCTGTCTCATTTGAAATTGATGAAATCATGAATATACGGGTTATGGTATTGTTAACGCCGTTGAAAGTTTTCCTTAGCGCTTTGGACACGATCGTACATCGTGGAGGAGAGTGTGCAGACCGGGATAACAAACATCTTGCGCGTTATGGCGTGTATTGTTATTGCCTTACATACATTATTATGTATTTCCTACATCTCGTTATGGGCTTTTGTAGTGATTATTGTGAAAATGTCATGAATACCGTTATACATATATTGTTTACATAAGCATGAGGTTAACGTTACCCGAGGTCCGATGGGCATTGGACCTCGTCTTGAATTAATAGACGGGAAAGGGTCATGAACCGAGAGGAGGCACTAGTGGATGGAGCCATAGAAAGACGTCGATAGACGGAGCCGTGAGAAGGCACCTGGCGGTCATAGCAAATGCGGGAAGAAGTTCAACGAACCTACCTTATGGCATGAATCTAATAGAGTTACTTCATATCATTTGGTGCTTAAACTAGAAGAGTCGTCTATGTGGTCCGTCAATCGATCCCTAGACGGTGAGACTTCCACTAGACCTACCCAGCCTGGCCAAATGAGATGATTTAACGGAGTTAGGTTCTATGCCCCCAAGTCTACCCAAGGCTTGGTTGAAGAGGGTATAGTTACATGTAAGAATTGTAATTATAAAGTTTTGTGTTACTGTATCACATGAACAATCCTTCGGGAAATTTATAATATATCAGTATACGTCAGGCATCAGCATATGTCTGAGTATTTTATATCAGTTACTCATTGTTAAACTCATTGTTCAAATTTTTAATACATGCTCTTCGTTTCCGCATTACGCTAAGCTGTAGCACCTCAAAACTCTGACAGATTTTTTTTTATGAAACCACGTGTCACCGGCACGATTTATGCTACGGAATTTGGGGTGTTACACACTCAATAAGTTCAAGTACATATATTTTAATAACAAAAGTATATTACAATAAAACTAATTACAATATCATCTTTCTAGGCCTTATTTTTTGGAATTCCATCATAATTGCCTTATTATCAATGCCATGGTAGTCAAAATTGCCGATCCAACTCATAAGATCGGCGATCTTACGTGTTTTTGGGAGGAAAATGTTCTGGCTCGTTGGCAGGATCAGACTAGAGCAGGATGTTCAAGATCGCCGCGTAAACTCATCGGATCGCACAATCGTGGGAGATTGCCGATCCTGCTCGTCGGATCTCAGTCTCGAGTTCCCCCTGTTTTCAGAAGCTTCAACGGCGGTAATGGAGGAGGAGATGTCGCCGACGACAGTGAAGGAAGCTAAGGTCGCCGGCGACGGTGAAGGAATGGAAGGTGGAGGAAGGATTGAAGGTCGAAGGTCCGAATGTAGTCGAAGGTCTCCCCCTTCTGTTCGCGACGCTATCTGATATATATCCTTAGTTTGCGTTTTTCAATTCCCAATTGACGTAGGAACCTGGTCAAAACGCAAGTTTTGACCAGGGACCTATGTGTAAACAAATGAAAGTTTTCAGAAGACTAAACTGAAATATTTTTGCAATTTGAGTTCAAACTTTTATTTTCAGAGGGACTAAATATTATTTTATATGCATATATATTTTTTATTATTACTAAAATTAAAAAAGTAAGATCTTTATGATCCGTGCCGATCCCACGATTTACGATCTTGTTACCCCTTCCGATCTTAAGTAAAATCGCGATCTTGACTACTTTGATCAATGCTATAAATACATCTTTTTCAATATAAGGCACTAAACAATCATTTAACCTTTCATCTTTCATTCGATTATGAAGTGTAGTCTTAATGTATTAAGGGTAGACACTTAATTTAAGGGTGAACAATCATTCAAACATATATTAATTTTTTTATAAAAAAAAAATCCCAAATTTAAGGGGCCCCCTCCAATCTACCATGTTCTTTTCACCAACATACATCGTACAGAGTAGGTATGTCAAGAATATTACTGTCGAACATGCACATGCTTCGGTTTTTCACTGATTTATGTCCTCCCAGCCTCAAAAAGAGAACTGAAATTGACTTAAAGCCGTGCATTCGATCTACTAAAATAATAACGCAAGCTTTGTGATTGGATGTGAACATCGGTAACTAGCTAGCTAGATACGCTTATGAAACAAGCTCATGGGTCCAGTGTTGAGATACCTGGGATAAAAATACACAGGAGGCCTTTCCAAGCTTTCCATTTATTTTTCTGGTATTTGAACTTAGTATGGATGCACTTAAAAGCAGGCAAAATAAGAAGAAGAAGAATAATTAAGAAACCCGATTTACCGTCCTTTCATTCGTTGTATAAGACTAAAATGAATGCGTCTGGTTAAGACAAGCTAAGGTACCCGGAGACAGGAAATTAGTGTTGAAAAGGAGTTTCATTTAGGGAAAATGACAGAAAAATATCACTTGAACTTCAAAATCCTGTTTACAATAACATTAATGGGATTAATAAGAACTGTAAAGCAATTGACAACTCGTTTTATTGAGAAATCATCTATTTCAGATTTTAAAATTCAAGTATTATTTTTTTAGAATTTTCCCTCTCATTTAATAGGGGTACTATATTATGGTTGAATATTATTGATGCTTAAATTGTCCCTAGCTCAGAACTTTAACATGATCTAACCCCAGGCGGTTTTAATACAAAATAATGTGCTTAACTCTCTCAATTCATAAGATCCAGATCATATCTTATGATCTAGACAATCCATATATGAGTTTTTAAAAGTTTATATTTTTTAATATGAATTATTTTAATATGTATAGAATTTAAAATAAAGATAACATGTTAACTATCATTATTTTAAAAATTGATTTTTTATTTAAAAAATCATCATTTTAAAAAATTTAAATCTGAATTGTTCAAAATCAGATATGGACGTGCCAGATAAATACCCTCCTTAACAGGAAACCAAGTCCACTTGAGGCATTTGAGACTTTTCAACGAGAGTCGTCTTTGCTTAGTTTGAAAGTAGATGAACAAGTGCATGCGACCAAGTCCGCAGTCTAGAAGCATAATAAATAATTTTTTTGGTAAAAAAGAAGCAAAATAAATATGAGTAGACACGCGTCCGAACAAATGTTTCATCCCGTGAACCTACATATGTCTTACTACATTAATTATCATCCTTTAGGGCCAACCGTTGCCTTAATTTTCTTATGAATCTTTTTCAACACTTAGATTAGAATGAAAGATATGGGAGAAAAGACAATTATTATGATGGACTATAAAAAATGTAATTATTTAAAAAAAATCAAATGCAAAAAATATAAAATTAAAAATATTAAACTACCTCTAAGAAAATCTTCTCCATTTCCTTCCATATCTTATTTTTAAAATTAATAAAAAAATAAACTTCACCAAATTAAATAAAAGTTTTCTCAGGTTTCATTTTTCACAATTTGCATAGATATCTATGGAAAAAAAAAATCACACATTCTTGAATTTTGTCAAAAGTATACTTTTTTAAAATAAATAAAGTTTTAAATAAAAAAACTAATTATATGATTTAATAAAACACAAAGTGTTTTATAATTTATTATATATGTTAGGCCAAAAAAATTTATATGATTTATATTTATTTTAGAAGAAATTTTGTGGGTTAAAAGATTCATTTAATGTTAATAAAATTTAAAAATCTAAATAATATATTATATCCTGAAAAAATTGAAATGAATTTCGTTTTTATTTTCATAAAAAAGTGTTGAATTGATGTCAACGTCGTCGATACTTGATAAGATATTCGTTAATATAGAATTTGTTGAAAAATATAAATTAAAAAAATATAAGGTTGAACCGTAGTTAATTAAAAATATATTGATTTTACATGAGTTTGAAACCGGGTGAAAAATAAAAATTTTAAAAAGATATGATGATATTATATGTGGATCGGGCGGTTTTAGTTTTAATTTTAATTATTTTTTAATTATGAATGCAAGAGATAATGTAGGAGGTTTGAATAAGAACAATTTAGTAACTTTAAATTTATATTGTGAATTTGTGATGTTTGGTTCTTCTAAATGATTTTTTTTTTATCCTTTTATGAATATCTTTTCCTCTAGGTCCTTCATTTTAATTTTCCTAAAAAAATTCCTCACATCTTTGCCTCCCGCGTTTATGGGCATTAATACTACCTCCGGTCCTAATTATAGGAACATTTTTGTAGTGTAATACCGGTCCAATAGGAACACTTTGTAGTACAAATTACACTACAAAAGTGTTCCTATAATTAAGATTGGAGTGAGTACATAAGAAGATGATTTGTAGTCAAAGTGGCATCCAAAAAAGGAACAGTTTGCCACATCGGAGTGTTTTACGTGACAATAATTCATCTACTCCCTCTATATCCATAAACGGTTCCAATCATTTTCTTGTTTTAACGATAAGATTAGTATTTGAATAGTTCATATTTAGTTTATATAAAATGTTTTAATTTTATTTTTTATTGTAATATTAAATTACTCATTATCAAAATTTAGTAATTTGTATTTAATTAGTTATTTTTATTTTTATAATTTAACATTTTAATAATAATTTTATACAAATTAAATCCGAATAATTTAAATATTGATCTTATATATGCTTAAAAAAGAGAAGAGGGGGAAGTTGGTGGGAAGGGAAGAGGACTTAACCTAATAAACATTTTCATTTAACTTCCCTGACATCGTGTTTAACAAAACTCGGAATAGTTGATTTGATATTACTCCCTCTCGATTTTAAATATAGATAAAATTTATAGTATAAATAAGCATCCACTATAAGCTTTTTCATATATTAAGGACCGAAGGGAGGTAGTATTATTTTAGACCAAAAAAATCTTAAACAAAATATATAATTTTTATATTTATATTAAAATAAAATAGATATTTTTATATTGAATTGAATAATGATCTGGCTGAAACACAAAGTTTTTGGAGAGCCACCGAAAAATGTATCTCTTTAATTTGTGTTATTTTGTTTCAATCACTTTTTTAATCATACCTTCAAGTCTCAATTTTGCAACCTTGGGTGTTTTCAAAACAAAATATCGCATCTTTAATATTTATCACTCCCCTTGTTTTCCAAAGTGGAAGTTGCTCTCCCCAATTCAGTATTCCTCCAAAGCATGGCAACAACTCTCAAAAATATAATTAAAATAAAGTGGGTTGAATTTAAATATTAGTATATTACAAATTGTCAAAATGAATTTGAATTATGATCTCTTGCTTCCCAAAGACAGGTGACTACTTCCAGTAAACAAAAGACATATCTAACCCAGAATAATAAAAGATCAAGTTTCCTATTAAGCATGTTGCTTAGCAAGAAACGCTAATCAATCCAAGAAGTTAGAGTGAGAGAGGAAGAGGGAGGGAAGAAGGTCTGAAGGTGGTCATTTTTTGGGTGATTAGCGATTCTTGATAGACACTTTGCTTAATATAAAAACCAGGTCCAGACGTAAATTCAACCTCGGGTGGTCTTAAATATAATACTTGGATCACTTTTTTGAATGGGTTAATAAATATAAATAAATTATTTTAGAGTATTTATATTTATTTTAGGTTTAATGTTTTTACTTTTGCTGTAAAAACATTTTTTATGCCACACTCACATAAAAGTGAGTAGGTCCCATTGTAAAGAGAAGAGAGATAAAATATTATTGAGACCCACTTTTATATGAATGTGACAGAAAAAATGTTTCTGCAGCAAAAGCAGAAACATTAAACCCTTTATTTTTTTTATCAAATTAATTTATCTGACTTATAAACTGATATATAATCAAATAATATATAATATATATTATAATTAACTAATTTATTTAGTTTTCTTAACATGTTTTTAAAAAATTAAACGGGTTTTGTATTAGGAAAAAAAATGTGTGTGTATATATATATATTTATTAGTACTTGTTATACACTTATAGTATAAAGAAAGCTATGCAATAATTTGTGGACAATGATCCAAGTCACAAGGCTAGAGGTGGAAATAGCGGCCTATCAAGGCTTCTAGTGGCTACGGTGCATTGCTTTCTTAGACTGGCTTCCGGCCTTATTTATTAAAAAAGGCTGCGCAAGCGCCTATTTAAAGATACGATTGTGTAAAAAAATTTAAACTTATTTTGTTAAAGCTCACTGTAGTTCTTCGGTCGACATGTTTATAATATATATATATATAATTTTATTTTTATCATATATATATATATAATTTTTTTTATACATAATTATATATTATAATTTATTTAATTTATATGTTTTTTATACTCATATTTATATTTTTTTATTCTTATATTTTAATTTTATTTTCCCCCATTGTATTATCATCGGTTTTTTTTTTCCATATTCCTGTGTGACTGCCGCTTGCTATTCCAGTATTCCTCTCCCTCGCCTCATTCAGTCACTCAATCGCTCACTATTCCCCTTGGCTCTCCTTCAGTCTGTCACAACTCACCCCAAATCCTATTGCTCTCCTTCGTTGCTCGCTCTATTTTTCCTTCTCAGATTTAAACCTGAGGTTTGTTTGGTTTCGATCTGAACCTCTGTGCTCCGCATTTGCAGACTCACATCGCAGGTAACTCTCTCTGTGCTTCGCTGTTGCTTTTTAAGTGTTAGGTGTTAGGGCGTTTTTTTTTCAATCAAAAGTGTTAGCTAGTAAGTTCTTTTCTTTTTGTGGTGATGATGAAATCCGTTCCAAAGCAATGAATATAATAGGATTGTTCCAAAAAAAAAAAAGGCAAAGTGCTTTGTGCCTCTTGTCTTTTAGTGCTAGTAAGTCTTTTTCATTTGCTTGAAAAAGTGCTCTGTGCTGAATCCGTTTCAAAACAATGAATATAATAGGATAGTTAAAAAAAAAAAGTTAGTGCTATTTAGTCTTTTTCATTTGCTTGAAAAAAGTGCTTTATGCTGAATCCATTTCAAAACAATAAATATAATAGGATTGTTAAAAAAAAAAAAAAAGTAGTGCTTTGTTCGTCTTGTCTTTTAGTGTGTCTGTTACTATTTAGTAAAGAGTAATTAGTAGGTACAAACCTGAGCTGCTTTTGGAAGTCATTTGTGTATAGCTGCGTTTGATGTATTGTTGAAAGTAGATTTCCTATCCCCATATTTTGCCAATCTTCATTTACTCTATTTTAAAGCACTAGTCTTCATGTAGTATCTCTCGGCTTGCTATGTTTGTTTTATATGGTCAAGTTTTATATTTTAATTCACATGTATTAATTGAATGAATTGATAGTATCCACTATGTAGTTTTTGTGGCCTAAATTTTATATAGTCTATAATTAATTTGGTTTGTTATTTTTTTTTAATATAGAACAAGTCTTTATAATGGATAGCCTCAACAACAACACAAGCGAATCTGCTCCTCCTCAACCTCAAGGACCTCAAACTGAACAACAAATTAGTAGGCAGGTGGCAATTCCTTCAAATGATGCAATGAACATTAACAATAATGCCTCTTAACCGGTAGTAATTGAGGGTGAAGAAGATTCTATTATCACAAAAAAGCGACGAAAAACTTCGTGAGGTATGGAAACATTTTGAAGAAGTTCAACTTGTCGATGGTGTCAAGAAAGCAAAGGTGTGTTTGTATCTTGTAAAGAAAAGCTAGCTACTAGTGGAAGAGGAGCTAGCACTAGCCATCTTAAGAGGCATTCGGCGGGTTGCTTGAAACGTAGGTTGTTTTTCTCTCGACAAAATAAGCAAACCACCTTACAATTTTCACCAAGTGAATCAGGAATTAATCCTTTTATTGTTCCTGACACTAAGTACTCTAATGAAAAGATGAGAGAAATATTAGCTACTGCTATTATGGTACATGAGCGTCCCTTTAGCATGGTGGAAGATGATGTTTTGATGTGGGCATTTGAACATGCAAATCCGGATTTTAGGAAAGTTTCTCGTAAGACTGTTAAAAGTGATTGCCTCAAATTATATGAAGATGAGAAAAATACTTCAAAAAATATATTGCAAAAAGTAAGCAAGGTAAGCATTACTGGAAGTCAAGTCATCAAGTAGCTGAATATATAGTTGTTACTGGCCATTTTGTTGATGATATGTGGAATCTTCAGAAGAGAGTTTTGAGTTTTGTTAAAGTCCCTGCTCCAAGACGAGGAGTAGATATAGCAAATGCAATTTTCAAGTGTTTGAGATCATGGGGTATTGAGAACAAAATATTCTCGGTTTCTGTTGATAATGCTAGTTACAATGACACTTGCTTAAGAACTTTGAAAGAGAATTTGTCATTGAACAATAAGTTGGTACTTGGTGGGCAACTATTTCATGTTAGATGCGCGCACATATCCTAAATTTGTTGGTGCAAGATGGCCTTAGCACTATTAAAGATGTTGTTCACAAAATTCGTGAAAGTGTCAAGTTTATAAATGCCTCAGATGCAAGGCTAAAATCTTTTTGTGAAGTTGTAGAGTTAAAGGGTTTGAAAGAAAGGAAGCTTATTCTTGACTGTCCTACAAGATGGAACTCTACATTCTTGATGTTGACGATCGCAATGAAATTCAAGCATGCATTTTTCGCTTATGATGAAAAAGAGCCCCATTATACTTATGCACCTGATCTTGAGTAGTGGGAAAAGATTGAGAAAATTTGTCATCTCTTAGAAGTTTTTCATGATGCCACTCATGTCATTTCAGGTAGTGAATACCCTACTTCTAATTTATATCTTGCTGAAGTTCACCGGGTGAAACAAGTGATTGATGATGCAATGGAGTCTCTTGACTTGTTCATGTATGAGATGGCAAAATCTATGAAAGAAAAATTTGATAAATATTGGGGGGGAATGCAACTTATTGATGGCTATTGCAAGTGTTTTGGATCCAAGGATCAAATTCCTGACTATTGAAATAAGCTTCCCTTTAATATACAAATCAGAAAGTGAGGCCATACGAAATGTGGAAAAAGTGAAAAATGCATTGGAGGAATTATATCTTGAGTACATGGAGTTGCATTCCTCATCTTCTGCATCTGATGAAGTCAATATTGATAGCGTTCCCTTAGCAAATACTAGTGCACAACAAAAAGATAAAGGAATGCAACGAATGTTGAACATGATTCGTCAAAGGCATTTGATTCCTCCTACAAAATCAGAGTTGGAAACTTATCTTGCTGATGATCCTTATATTCCTTCTTCCGAATCTTCATCTTTTTGTGCTTTAGAGTGGTGGAAGAACAATAGTGCAAAATTTAAAGTTTTATCGAGGATGGCATCTGATATATTAGCTGTCCCTATCTCAACTGTGGCATCAGAATCCACATTTAGTGCTGGGGGAAGAGTTATTGATGAATATCGTGCTAGATTGAATGAACAATCTGTTGAAGTTCTTTTATGTGGTGGGGACTGGGTTCGTCACAAATATGGGTTGAAGAGAAAATTGAAGGTATGAATATTTTATACTTATTTATTTTTATATTTGTTGCATGTTTGTTGGACTGTTGGGACTAGTTATTTATTTTAAATTATTCTTTTATTGTGTAGGAGCCATCGGAACATGAGGAGATTATACTGAAGCCTTGATGTTGATGTTCTTGTGTTGAAGAGAAAACTTAAGGTATGAATATTGTATACTTATTTATTTTTATATTTGTTGCATGTTAGTTGGACTTGTGTTGGACTGTTAGGACTAGTTATTTATTTTAAATTATTCTTTTATTGTGTAGGAGCCATCGGAACAGGAGGAGATTATACCGAAGCCTTGATGTTGATGTTATTGTGTTGCTTAACAGGAGGAGATTATACTGAAGCCTTGTGACAAGGCTGAAGGCTTTTAAGGTATCGCCAGCTTTTGCGGATCAGCGTGTAAAAGATGAATAATACAGTAATATTTTTATAAGTAACTCGGAGATGTCTTTTGTCTTAATTTTTTTTTTTAAAAATATTTTATACCCTTATTAAATACATAATATTATATTAATTTTTCCTAATTCACCACTAATTTTCTTTCATTCAATCATTTATTACCTATTCTCTTTCATATTTTTATTCATTCTCTCTCTTATACTCTTTTATAAATAAAGACATATTTAGAAATGACATGATATTTTTTATACATTTTTTTTTTAACTAATCTTCATTCAGTTTATCTTACGTAATCAAGAAAAAATTGAAGAGCGCTTAGAGAAACTTGTTTTGATTTATGCCTCAAAAACCACCCACTGCCAGCCTGTTGACCTTGACTACTTATCACTCACAAGTTACAAGTCTCTGACCTAGTCTTCTTCGTCGTCAACCAAAATAAAAATACATTAAATCAATAAATTTAGACCATCTGATTTTAATTTGACTGGTTCATCCGTTCATGTTTACGATGGGTAGGTCACGTTCATCACTATTTCCTTAAAAAAATGGTCTTTTATATGCTGTTTTATTTACATATTGAGAAGCATGACTTTACTATTTATTCCCTAATTTAATCCAACAATATTCGCATCTGAGCCATCTAAAAAAAATGACTTGACTATTTGTGTCTTCCCCCAAAATGAGGCAAAAATTTAGGACAGTTAGAATCCAAATGCTCATCAAATTAATACAGCTCTTATAACTACTGCACTTACAATACCCACAAAAGACATCATTATATGTGATTTAACCCATGTGCTTGTGAGATGTAAATTGAGTTCCAACCAACCAAATTAACTTCCACCGATGGTATTATATGACAGAGGTATATCTGCTTGAAAATGCCTGTTGTTGTCATGTTTTTGGCCGAATATTATAATAGTTAAGGTTCTTTGGATTTTGGACTATTAATTTTGCTTGAATAGACAAATGAATGGAAAGCTTCATCCTCCTACTGTGTTTCTCGTTGCTGCATGATATGGCAATCTCCTCTGCCAGAGATGCTGTGAACACAGATCAGGCCCTCAGGGATGGAGACACCATAGTTTCAGCAGGTGAAAGCTTCGCACTTGGATTCTTCAGCCCAGACAATTCCAACAACCGATATTTGGGAATTTGGTATAACAAAGGACCAGCAATGACTGTGGTTTGGGTTGCTAATGGAGAGCAACCCCTCGAAGATTCCTCTGGAGTTTTAAGAATCGATGGCACTGGAACTCTAATCCTTCTTAGCCAAAACAATAGCATCCTCCGGTCTTCATCAAGCTCTCAAAAATTACCACAAAACCCAGTTGCGAAACTATTGGATTCGGGTAATCTCATAGTGAATGATGGAAGCAACAACAACACCCCAAAATATTTCTTATGGAATACACTTAACGATCCTTCTAAAGGGGAATACAATATCAACTCGATGTGAATGGGTATCCAGAATTCATTTTAAGGGAGGGCAGGAAGAAAATATTTCGTTTTGGGTGATGGAATGGTCTTGGATTTAGTGGGGTACCTCAGATGAAACAGAATACTCTGTTCACTTTCAGTTATGTCCTAGCGATGAGGAGATATACTATGAATTTGAGCTTGTTAATGTGTCTGTTCCTTCGAGGATGGTGCTATCACCAGATGGAAAACTACAACGTTATAGTTGGAATAGTCCTAAATCTGACTGGACCCTATTTGCCTCCATACCAACAGCTGCCTGTGATAACTAAGCACAATGTGGAGCTAATGCTAATTGCAACAATAACAACTTCCCAAGTTGCAGTTGCTTGGAAGGATTTGTGCCTAAAAGTCCCAAAGAATGGAATGAAAGGGACTGGTCCGATGGGTGTGTCAGAAGAACTCCTTTGAGTTGCCATGGAGACGGGTTCTTGAATTTTCCTAGGCTTAAATTACCAGATACACAGAGGTCTTGGTTTAATTCAAGTACGAACTTCAAGGACTGTGAGAATTGGTGCTTGAATAATTGTTCATGTTCAGCTTATGCAGGATTAAATATTAGTGAAGGAACAACCGGGTGTTTAACGTGGTTTGGCTATCTTTATGACATAGTGCAATTAACTGAACCTCAACAAGATATTTACATAAGGATGGTCCAAGCAGAACTAGGTACAGGGTATCTTACACCTTAAAGTTCTTTTTTTTAAAAAAAAAGAAAAGAAAAAAGAAAATAGTATTTTAATTGAAATATCTATTCAGTTTCTGCAAGAAATTAGTTAGCCAGAAGCCCAAAAGGATTAACCGATAAGAACTGCATTATTTTTTAGGGATAAATACCAATTTTGCCACAGAAGTTTTGGTTTTTTTGAAAGACTCAAAGACCGAAAGTTTTTTTTGGTATCATTTTTGCCCTGGAAGTTTACAAACGTAGCAATCTTACCCATCGGTTGATCTTGACCGTTAGATTGCTCATTTTTTATATCATTTTTGCCCCGGAAGTTTACAAAAATTTGCTCCTAAAAAGAACTTCCGGAGCAAATTTGCTCCTAAAAAAAACTTTCCCGGGCATATTTGATCCTTTTTGTAAACTTCTGGAGCAAAAATGATACCAAAAAAGCTTCCGGTGCTGAATGCCCCCTAGCTAATACTTCCATAACAAAAATGGTATTTAACCCTATTTTTTAAGACTAACTTGTCCATCAACTAATCACAGGAATTTAATCTATATAAGGCTAATAATGATCTATCTGTTTGTTTATTCTTCTTCTTAATTATAATGCTGTCTGAATTATCATAATTTGAGGCTAATTATAATGATCAAAAGTTTAAATCTGTCAAACCTCAAAATGAGGATTGTATGCAAGTATGCAACCTTTTTGATGTTCAAATTATCATAATTTTCAGGGGAGGCTAGAAGATGGAAGAGAAATAGCTGTTAAGCGGCTCTCAGAGACTTCTCGGCAAGGACTCCAAGAGTTCAAAAATGAAGTTATCCACATTGCCAAACTTCAGCACAGGAATTTGGTGAGGCTTCTCGGATGCTGCATCCATGCTGAGGAAATGATGCTAGTCCATGAATTTATGCCTAACAAGAGCCTAGACTTCTTCATATTTGGTCAGTTTAAACTTAATGATATCCTGCTATAAATACAATTATAGAATAGAAAGAGAGGGAATAGAGAAGGAGAAACAGAGGATTCAAGAGAGAAGAAGTGAGAGAATCTAGAGAGAAACATTTCTGAACTATTTTGTTATCAATCAAAGACCAAGAGATACAATAGGCATGAACATCTATTTATAGGCTTATATACAGCCCTTCTAACTAAACTAACAGCCATCCTTCTATTTTCCTAATTAACAGACTTTAACAACTATCATTAGTCTAACGGCCATATCCCTTCACTAACCCTAACAGACTCTTAAATCTTTATTATGTTTACATATCATTAACTTATAGGAAAAATCTAGCTAATCGGAAAATCAAGGTAAGAAAGATGATATGTAAGGTGTAGAGAATATATTAGTTTGTTAATTAGGGAGTTAGTTGTATTAGTTAGTCAGTAGTTAGTAACCATTTTGGATTACTAGGTTTTGAGGGGTTGCCTATATAAGGCACATAGCTCTTCATTGTATGTTATGTTTTTATGTTGAATGATGTTCATGATGAATGAAGATGCACAGTGATTGATGTGATTCTGTGTATTCTCTCTTCCCCTTCCTCTTTTCTTCTCAAATCCTCTAATTTCTACACCATCTATTATATCAGTGGTATCAAAGCAAGTCATCCTCGGCTCTCCCGCTGTGATCTCTATGTTTTTGAATCAGTCCAGAGTCATTCTTCTCCTCTCTCACAGCTCAGTTCTGATCAGGAAATAATTGAATCAGGAGAGTCATGATCCTAATGGTTCAGTTGGCATTTGAGTCAGCCAGAAACTCCAAAAAGAAGCATCAAGAAATATATTCTTGAGATTAATTCTGGTCCTTTCCTCTACTCTCGGTCCAGTTTAAGAAAAAAAGAAGAAGAAGACAGCCAAGACTTGAAGACAGCAAACACACGGCCCAGTTTTTGTTTCAAAAGTTACCCAGAAAAGACAAAAAGAAAGTCAAGACAGTGCAAGAACAGTGACACTGAACCAGCGAAGCACTCCCACGTACCAGACTTGAATTATTGACGTGGAAAGGCAGTCAAGGCAAATAAGAAAATAGTCCAAGACCAGCGGCAGACTCAGCGAAATCCTCCCACGTCACCAGCTGGAATCGTCGACGCAACACCAACAGCATCAATTTGTTTCAGTTCAGGCCGAAACCGACCCAGCGAAGAACTTTTCACGTACCAGTTCGAAATTGGCCCAGCGGAAATCAGACCCAGAAGTATAATCGGAAATCCAAAGCGCAGGGCGTAGTCCTTCCCCTGTGCTAATACTCTGCGTTCTCGTCAACTGGTTCGGGGAACCACGTCATCAATCTCTGGTTTCTTCATCTCTTGCTGTATCAGCCAGGTCGGGTATCACCGTTCTGCATCGTCGTTTGCGTTGTTGTTCTTCGTCGACTATTTCTGGGTATTTTAATCAAATATCATCGGTTCTGTGATGTTCGTCGCTTCTGGGATTCTGGCAGCGTCGACTAATTCTGGCTCTGAATAATTCTGGAATTCTCCAACTACATGGACTGGTGCGGTTTTGTGGTCCGAACAGATATTGCAAATGAAAGGGTCGAAATCGCCTTTCTTGAAGTAAGGTTTGTAGTCTGAAAAAGAAAGGAAAAAAGAGAGAGAGAGAGAGAGAGAGAGAGAGAGAGAGAAAAAGAGAAAAAGAAAAAGGAAATTCTCTTACTGTTGGGACAACAACTTAAGGGACCAAGAAAAAAAAAGAAAGATTCCTCTTCTTGTTGGTATGGGTCAACGGTTGAAGGAAACTAAGAAAATTAATGGTGTGTTCAAGAAACTATTAACCTGGGAGAGGCTACCTACGAAAGGTCGATTGGAGGAGGGGTGACCAAAAGAGGTTGAGTAAAGCGCCGAAAGAAAGTATCGTAAAGTGAAGTCGTCGTCGAAAACGAACTTTCGAAGGAGATGTTTTTGATTGATTCAAATTTGTAGTTTTGAGTTTTGTAATTTTTGTTCTTTAGGTTTGTGTTTTTGTTGTTTCACATCCTTGAGGGCAAGGATGTTTTTGGGAAGGGGCTATTGTTATGTAAGGTGTAGAGAATATATTAGTTTGTTAGTTAGGGAGTTAGTTGTATTAATTAGTTAGGAGGGCTAGTTAGTTAATAGTTAGTAACCATTTTTGATTAATAGGTTTTGAGGGGTTGCCTATATAAGGCACACGGCTTTTCATTGTATGTTATGCTTTTATATTGAATGGTGTTCATGATGAATGAAGATACACAGTGATGTGATTCTGTGTATTCTCTCTTCCTCTTCTCTTCTCAAATCCTCTAATTTCTACACCATCTATATCAAAAGAGTTTAAAAATAGTTACATTTTGACCGGATAAAGAAAGGTGCAAGCAACTAGATTGGTCTTGGCGTATTCACACAATCCAAGGGATTGCTCGAGGTCTTTTCTATCTTCATCAAGACTTGAGGCATAGAATTGTTCATAGAGATCTAAAGGCTGGAAATGTTCTGCTAAATGCTGAATTGAATCCAAAAATTTCAAACTTTGGATTGGCCAAAAGCTTTGGAGGGGAGGAAAATGAAGCAAGGACAAAGCATGTCGTTGGAATATAATAAGTGATGTATCAATTGTGACCTATGATGATGATATATATATCTTTGCTTCTTCTGAACTTGCTGGTATATATTATATGCAATGGCTATGTCACCGAAGTACATGATTGATGGACTATTCTCAACAAAATCTGATGTCTTTAGTTTTGGTGTGATTGTGCAAAAGATAATAAGTGGGGAGAGAAATAAAGGATTCTCACATGAAGATCATAACTTTAATCTTTTCGGACATGTAAGCTTATGGATTTCAAAATTTTGTCTTCCTTGGTATACATCTAGATTTAATTGAAGGGTTGAATTCATACGCAGGCATGGAGATTATTCGGACAAGGAAGATGCCTTGAAATAGTTGATGCAGCGATATTGGAATCAACAGATATGTGTGAATTGCCAAGATCAATTCATGTGGGTCTACTATGTCATGTGTGCAAAGAAGTCCACCAAGCATGTTGCCCGTAGTTATGATGCTGAATGGTGAATCCTCGTTACCTCAACCTAAGATGTGACAGTTCATTGTCTAGCGTCTACAAATCATCTTCAACAAATAATGTCACAATAAGTCAAATCGATCCTCGGTAGATGGCATTACTGGTAGCAGTTGTAAAGCATATGTTTGTCAATATAGGCTGATACTCTGATGTTTGTCGCAAAGAATGTTTCTTAGTACAAGCCATCATCAGTGATTTTTCCTTTACATTGCCTTTATCTTATACTATTTGAATATTCTTTAAATTAGAGTAATCAATGAATCCCATTCTGAAGAGTAAAGCCATTATATATACTATCTTGCCTCGAATATTGAAAAGGACATTTCATTTGGTGAGGAGGGTTTGCATTTTTCCGAGGAAGAATCAGCTTCAGGTATTTTCCTTTCAATGTAGAAAGCTGGAACATGTGGGTCGGGCAATGATTTCTCTCCGTTCAGCATTAAAACGACAGATGACATGTCTGGTCTGTCTTCTGGTCTTTGTTGTACACATAACAGGCCCACTTGTATGCATTGTATGACTTCAGATGGATTGAATCTTTCTCCTAATGCTTGATCCATTAATTCCAACGCCATTCCCTCTCTCCATAGTCTCCATGCCTGAAAGAGTGAGAATCATATTACTAAGCTAAAAACCATATTCTGATTTAATGAGACAGGTAGGAAGTTGAATCATTATACTTACATATCCAAGAAGATTCAAGAAGTTTTCTAAATCTGAAAATCCTCTATTCTTCTTTCCACTGATTATCTCTAATAATATTACTCCAAAGCTAAAAACATCTGATTTTATCGAGAAATCTCCGTGCATGACATATTCAGGAGGCATGTAACCACTGTAAAAATAATGCATTGAAATAAGTTTTATGTAAATACAGTAACAAAAGACAATGAGTCATGAAAAGGAAGTCTTACTATGTTCCAGCTATCCTGGTTGTTTTGGCCTCAATTTGATCTCCCCATAATGTACGAGCCAAGCCAAAGTCTGATATTTTTGGGTTTAAATTTGTATCTAGTAAGATATTGCTGGTTTTCAAATCTCTATGAATAACTCTCAATCTAGAATCTTGATGAAGGTAGACAAGGCCACGAGCAATGCCATTAATAATGTGAAAACGCTTTGTCCAATCCAACAACTTGCTTCTAATTTCATCTATTGAATTACAAAGACATGTTTAGCATACCTCTTATGGTCTTAGTGTTCAAAAACAAAAGATAAGAAAACAGAGCATTGCCCAATATGTTGAAGTGCAACCTTATAGAGGTTCATACCAAAAATAAAGTGGTCCAGACTTTTGTTTGGCATGTATTCATAGATCAACAATTTTTCTTCTCTTTCAATGCAACAACCAAGAAGCTTCACAAGGTTACGATGTTGAAGTTTGGCAATCAACAAAACTTCATTTTTAAACTCTTCCAAACCTTGAAAAGAATCCTCAGATAGCCTTTTCACAGCTAATTCTTGTCCATGTCCCAAAGTGCCCTTCAAATCACCATATAGAATTATTAGAAATCTTAAGAAAATTGGAATATACTAATTTGAACAATGTTATATTACCTTCTGGTTCAAAAAGAAGAAAAGATAATGTTATATTACCTTATAGACTGATCCAAAGCCACCTTCTCCCAATTTATTGGTGCTTGAAAAATTATTAGTGGCTTTAACTATGACTGACAGATCAAATATTTGTAGTTCTGTGTCTTCCATTCTTAAGTTATTATAACAAGGATTCCTGCTATACTCCATTTTTGTCATCCCTGCAATGGCGTAAAACAACAAATTCCAAAAATTAAGTGCCATAACAAAACATATCTCCTTTTTGTGATTTCTGGGTGCCTATCTCAGGTCTCAGAAGATGATAAAGCTCACCTGACCTTTTGAGTTTACTTTTCCTTGCACATCTAATCAATCCAAAAATTATGAGTATCATGCTCATGTTTATTGTACCAGAACCAACTGCGATTCCTATGAGCTTTCTTTTATTGATGTTCCAATAGCGCTTATCCTCAAAAAAGTCTGCCAAATGGAGAGTATCATTAATGACCAATTTGATCACAATGTTTCAATTGATGTTAACTACAGTTGAGAGAACAAGATCTAATTAAATCAAACTACAGTTATCACTTGATTCTTCAGACAAAATTGGCAGCGGATGGAAATGTACTAAAAATATATGAACAGGCACCTTATTTTTTGTTTGCATATGATCAAATACCAAAAGCTTTTACCCCTCATATTCTTGTTTTAACCATTGTTGTTGTTTCTTGTAGACGACATTTCATATAGCAGAATAGAAAGGGCTATCAATATCATCACGGAAATTCTCTCTCCATTACCCCCTTCTTTTCATTTGGGGGTGGGGATATCATGATCAAACAAGTAGGAGTCATAAAGGGTAAAGAGATAGTTTGACCTATGGCTAGGAGGCTCTTATCTAATGGGCCAGTAGTAAGTCACATGAAGTGTGTGAGGTGTATGACTAAGAGATAGATGGCTATCAGTTGACTATATTGAAGAGTGAGGTTTAGGAAGGGTTCTAGGTTGCTGTGTTACTTTGATTATTTCTTTCTTTCATCACTGTTTGGAGGTTAATCCGTTAGACCTACACTCTGGATTATTATCCGTGACTTAATATCAATTCTGGGAGTGATTTCCATCATATAGGAAGAAAATATACAAGGAAAAAAAATGTAAACAAGGAATAGTTCACCTAGCTCTGAAACAGGTACACGAATAAAAATGTCTTGTCCTCCTTGCGGTAATTGCTTCATGTCAATCAGATCTTTAAACCAAACTAAGCAGCCACTTCCTCCATCACGGATATCCAAATTTGCATATGCTGTACAAGAACAATTTCTCAGACATGATTGCCTACATTCCTCAAGGCTCATGGTCTTATTAAACTGGGAAGATGATGTGTCTGGCAATTTCACACCTCTATACTTCCGGAAGCTATCTAAACTATTACAATCCAAAAGAGCCCTTCGAACACACCCACCAGACCAATCTGATATATTCCACTGTTCCACATTTCTGGGTACAAATCCTTTTAAGCAATCACATACCCTGGAGCTGCTAAAATCGCAGAGAGAGTATGCCCCACACAAGCCATAATTGTCACATTGATCTGCCAAGTTAGCTGAGATAATCTCCCATATGCCTCTTTGATTACTCCATACTAAACGCTTCCCAATGCCTGAAGGAGACATTATAATTCTGGAGTAAACTGAACTATGCACGAGTTCATACTCATAATATGCTTCTTTATCATTGAAAACAAACTTAGCCTTGTACACTGGATTTTGTTTTTGAACTGGATATCCAGTAAAATAAAGGCCATTCCACGATCCTGCTCTGAAATGTATGACATTTCTCCTGAATTGAAATGATTGTGGATACCCTCGACGCTCTAATTTCAGTACATGTTCCCCTTGACCAGGATCATCTGGACTTCTCCAAGAAGATAGAAACCTATTCAGACCAGTGACTAGGTTAAATCCAAGCTTCATTCCTGGCAATAAGGTATCACAGGGATAATCAAAACTCTGCCATATGAAGTGGTCCTTATTACTGTACTTTTGGTCACTAATAATAAGATTTCCTGTGTCCAAGAGCTGTACAATTGGCTTCTCTGCTATTATAGAACTGTTAGACGACCAAACAGTCCTATTTGTGCTATCAACCAGGGCAAGAATTCCTTGATCGTTTGTTACTAAAATTCCTGAGCCATCACTAATTGGAGCTTCTCTATTGGCCACCCATACCACCGTCAAAGGAGAAATATGCATGTACCATATACCCAAGTAGCGGTTATTCGATTTTCCAGGACTGAAAAACCCCATCTCAAATACTCCTCCACTTGAAACTACGGTCTCACCATCTCTTAAAGGCCCGCTTTGAGTGATCCTGTCTAATGAAGTGGAGGTTCTTATGAAGAGTAAAACAATGCATATAGGCAGTACGGTAAAATTCTTCATCACCTTTCAATGAACCAATCTATAGCTTTTGCCACCCAGAAAGAGATCAAGGAAGCAAGACAAAGATCTGGCTGCGATGGTTGAAGGGAAATGCGTTAAAGGATTCGGATCTCAGTGAAAAGTGCTTTCAACGTAAGATTTGTTGCTGTTTGTGACATCTTCAACCGAAATACGCTTTATTCCACCTTCATTTCTCCGCAGCTTCGTGAATTTCCTGCAGTACAGCAAATAACTGAATTTTACAATGCTTTCAAAGCGGATTTTAAAAATATAAGCAATTAATATCCACATTCTGGTTTACATCGGTGAACCTAGCCATTATACCTGTTTGGTGGATGAGGCAAAAAGCCCATCAATCAAACAGTAAAATAAATCTAGTGAAAGAAATAAAGCTAATCTAAATTGTTTGGAATAGCTTCAAAGATTGATGGACTTATAGTAAAAAAGTGGCTTTCAATAGAAATCACTTTTTCTAGCTTTGCAACATTTTTTTAATAATCATGTAATTTTTTTTATCAAATTTAAATTTAAACTCGTATATTCAATTATCACAATATATACCACTAATATATATATATATAAGTGTATATGGTATTCAATAAGATTTATGTTATTTTTAATCATTTTTCATCTTAAATGATTTTTCAAACTCTATTTCAATTTAGAAAAAAGTCGCTTCTGTCACACTAATTCAAACACGAATCACATCTACAATCTAACTTTTATCCTATCTTTTATTTAAAAAGCCACAGGAAAAAAGTCATTTTTTTCACAAGACGGATATTAATTAGCGAAGATTAACTTGAGGCCATTGCTGCAACAACGAGACAAATGCAGAGAACATAAACAAGTCATCTTGACTAGCGAGCAGCCGCCCACGAGGTGTAGACTGTAGACTAGAGAATCCTTCATGCGCGTTTTGGTTTCCCATTTTGGCATCCTTTTCTAAAAAATAAAAAATAAATTCTGTTAATTTTGTCAATTAAACCAGTCTATCCCCATCCCCTGCATCGCACAAAGGGTCATAGGGTGTAAAACATAGCAGAACACATGTAATGACAAGGCGTAAAATCCAGGATCCTCAGGCCTTACCGACAGTTTCTCCCCAGTCAACAATAGTACCACAAAGAACAAGTCTGGCCTATCTTCCCACTTTTGCTTTATGCATAACGATCCCACGTGTATAAATCGAGCCTTAATTCATTTGGATCAGTACACAAATTAATACAACACTATAGAAAATACTGCTAATACATTTCAATTTTGATTTGTATCATGTTTGTGAGTAGAGCAGAAAGGACGAGGTATAGGCCTGCATAATTCTTGTTTGCATTCTAGATGCTGTTGAAGAAAAGAAGTGGAAACATACACTCAGCTGTAATGTTCTAAAATCGATAGGGAATTCAATGATATACTATACTCAATTGTAGATTCAAATTAACAATATTATGCAGTCATAGACCTCATAGGTTCAAGGAAACCATAGGAAAGTTCCATTACAGATGGAAATATATCAGCAAAGAGAAATAGAAGATGACAGAAGAAGGTCCAAAGAAGGGAAGAGAATCTGCAGAGGGAGAAAAGCCGAAATCATTCCACACCCTTTCTAATCTTTTCTTTTGCCTACCCTAAGTTCAAAGTTATCGGTCTAATAATACTCTTTTCATAATCTAAGTCTACCTTAATATGAGGCCGGTTCATTACATCAGCATTTGGAAGAAAGCAGCTATAGTCATCAGTTCTATTTTGTATATAGGAGTCTTTTTCTTACGAGTTAAGTGACCAAAATATGTGAGTCCATAGGCAGGATAATGTATGCGTTGCCAAACATGATCTCTGCATACAGGTGGCAAATCTTTTGTAGGAAAAGATTAGATATTCACTTCAAGAATGTATCAAGTACTGTGAACTATCTATGGCACGAAAATAAGTTTAGCTTTGTTTTCTTTTGTACCCTGCCTCATTTTCATTTTTCCCCAGGAAGGGGGATTAGAGGGCATAGAAGATAAGAAAGGCTGACAATTTTTCTGCTTTTCATTTTATTCTTTCTTTCTTCTTTTCTGTTTTGACATCACTTGTACCTTGACTGCATTGCAGGAGAGAAGAGAGGTAATTCAGAAAAAGATGCATGTGCAATTTCTGAGTGCCAGAATGAAGGCCTAGGACTACCCTTATTTGATATGGATACACTTACTTCTGCAACCAAAAACTTTTCAACTAGTAACATAATTGGATAATGCGGTTTTGAACCAATTTATAAGGTATAGATCTCATTAAATGTCGTCTCCGGAACATAGAATAAATATTTACCCACGTAATAAAGCCACAGAATGATCAAAAGCTTAAATCTATCAAACCTCAAAATGATAGTATGCAAGCACGCAACCTTTGTGATATTCAAATTATCATAATTTTGAGGGGAGGCTAGAAGATGGAAGAGAAATAGCTGTTAGTAAGGCTTCTAGGATGCTGCATCCATGTTGAGGAAATGATGTATTCTATGAATTTATGTCAAACAAGAGCCTAGACTTCTTCATATTTACTGCTTCTGAATTTGTTGGTATATACTATATATTATAGGCAATGGCGGAGCCACACTTGTGCCTTTGGGTGCAAGTGCACCCATAAAATTTTAAAATATATATATATATTAGCTGTTATTCATTAGCATTATTGTGGGCATAGCTCAGTGGTTGAAATGATGAATGTAGATCAACATGTTAGCAGTTCGAGTAAACGATTTTACTGGTCTCCCTTATCCATTTCTTATTTTTTTCCAAGTTTCATGCAGCAGGTTTATACCATGACCTTTTTTTCCCCCCCTCAAGATGCCATTACGTTAGACCAAGGTTTTTTTTGCTCAAGATGCCATTACGTAAGACCAAGACCAGGTTTATGATATTCAACATATTGGACATGTTTTACTGTTCAAAATATAATTTGAACTGTTGAAATTGCATTTTTATAACTTAATTTTTTAAGAAATATTTTAATGTGTATAGAATTAAAATAAAGATAATTTCTTAAGTCTTAACATCGAGGAATGTTTTTGTAATCATTTTGTTGTAATACCTTAATTGATTCTTGATTAATTTTTTTTAATGTTAAGTTGAAGTTCTATTTTTTTTTTTTTTTTATATTCTTTCGTTCTTTTGTAATCGTTTTGTTATGCTCCTTTGTTAATATTTAACTTTTTAATATCCTACCACATATGACAAACCATAATAATTTTTCCTTACATGTTGCTTTGGAATTTGATTGTGTAACATCTGGGGGTATCTGTATGCCATGGGATTAGAATATATTATTCTTTTTAAATTGGTTTTCTCAGAAATACTTTTCAATTGAACCTTATTTCTGATCCTAAACTTTACGAAGGAGTTGATTGATTTTTATTATTTCTCACAACTAATCCCAAAATCCCACAAATATTACATCCTGGCTCCGCCACTGATTATAGGCAGTGGCTATGTGTCACGAAGTACACGATTGATGGACTATTCTCAACAAAATCTGATGTGTTTCGTTTTAGTGTAATCATGCTAGAGACAATGAGTGGGAAGAGAAATAGAGGATTCTCGCATGAAGAACACAACTTTAACCTTTTGGAACATGAAGAGTTCGGTTGGTTTGAGGGGAGAAAAATATGAGATAAATTTTTTCTCTTATCTATACTAAATAGCCCATGGAAAATTTTCAATATTTTAAAAATACACTCTCAATAAAAAGAAATATTATTCTCATTAATGACAATTTAGTCAATATCCTCCCTAGGGATTTATCTCATCCAATTCCCTCCCCTCAAACCAAACACAGTTATTGATTTCAAAATTTTGTTTTCCTTGATATAAACCTGGCTACTTTTAATTGAATTTATATGCAGGCATGGAAACTATTCGGACAAGGAAGATACCTTGAAATAGTTGATGCAGCGAAATCGGAAGCAACAGATACGTGTGAATTGCCAAGATCAATTCATGTGGGTCTACTATGTGTGCAAAGTCGTCCAGAAGAAAGACCAAGCATGTTTTCCGTAGTTATGATGCTGAGTGGTAAATCCTCCTCACGTCAACCTAAGATGCCGGGGTTTTACACAGAGATTTAGTTGGTGACAGTTCATTGTCAAGCATCTAAAAATCGTCTTCAATAATTAATGTCACAGTAAGTCAAATCGATCCTGGTAGATGGCATTCCATGTAGCAGTTGTAAAGCATATGCTTGTTTTGTACTTTTGTTTTTGTCCTTTCTAATAATTGTTAATTAAAACAATTTATCCATATCCACCGGATAGCAGTGTACTTTAATGAGAAAAATAGACGTATCAAAAGGATAATAACCCCCCCCGGGGGGCGGGGAAAAAAGAGTCAATCCTATTATTATATTCCAGCTAGCTGCAATATATATCTATATTTTGCTCCCATGTGAAGTTAAAAATATTAAATTTATCATAATTATTATTAGTTTCACATTTTACTACTCCAATCTCACCCCAACCATACCTTATTGGTCCCTATAGTTTCACATGTGTAGCCTACCTTTCAACTTTTACTCTCTTTTTTCAATTAAAAGAGTCGACACTAAAAACTTGAAATTATAAATAAAATTGAATCTACAACCTCTCATTTATGAGGGAGTCCTAATGCCACTAGGCTATAGAATCATTAACTTCCGACTTTTACTTTACACATAACAGTCCCGCATGTAAAGGCTTGAAATTATAAATGAAATCGAACCTATGACCTTCCATTTATAAAGGAGCTCTAATGCCATTGAGCTACAGAACCATTAACTTCCGACTTTTGCTTTACACGTAATAGTCCCGCATGTATTAATCAAACCTTAATTTATATTAGTGGAAATTGGAAATTCCATTAAGTCAGAGAATACAACAAGACACTGATTAATTTACACTTGTATTTGACTCTGTCGCTTAATCAGGCAAGGTTTATCCAAAAACACTGTGATAAGGTTGGTAGTATTTATGATTTCTTTGTTAATCCCTTACTTGATTCCTGATATTGATCCAAGTTAACTGAGATATACCAGAAAATGCAGTAGAAACATCCTATAATGAAAACCTGCAATGTTTGCCAAGAGAAGTAATATACACACAAGGAAGTCCAAACTCATCTAGCTTCCATAACAGAGGCAGTCATGTTATTGATAGAAACATTTTCTGCTGAGCTTCCGTCTGATCTTGAACTCCTGACGATGCCTCTTACATTTAGGAAAGCCACAGGCTTAGGCAAAGGAATTGCTATACTCTCATTCCCCAGCATTGAAACAACATCAGACATGGTCGGTCTGTCTTCTGCACTTTCTTGAACACAAAGCAATGCTATGTTCACGTATCTTCGCACCACCATTTTGTTTATGGATGCACCTTCTAAGGTTGAATCCATCAGCTCTGTTCCTCTCCCACTTGTCCATAGGTCCCATGCCTTTAAATTAAAGCCACACAGAAGTAAAGAGCTCAACATTATACTGTCAATACGGAAAGTAACTGATCTCTGCTAGCTTCTAGAAATCACAATTTTTCTATAATCAATTCAGAACTTGCAGAATGAGTTAGATGCTTACATATCCAAGAAGATTGAGGGAGTTTGTGTTATAGAAGCCTGTATTCTTTTTGCCACTTATTATCTCCAACAGAAGGACCCCAAAGCTAAACACATCTGATTTTATTGAAAAAATGCCTTCTAATGCATATTCAGGAGACATATGAAGACTTCCACCACCCTCAGGAAGGTTTTTGAATATTCCAGCCCACCATTGTTGAAGCAGCCTCCACCAACCACCGGCCCACCATTGTTGAATTACCTCCACCAACCACCCTTGTTCACACCTCACCTACCCCAAAACTCATACTATAAATAGAGGTGGATACCTCATTTGTAAAGATCGAAAATCAGTGTTCATCACCAAGAAGAGTGAGAACAAGAGTGATCCTTGTTTGAGAGTTTTTTTTTATATGAGTTTTTGTAATCTATTCTTGTGAGTAATAGAGGTTATTTTCTCTCAAATTCATGTTTACCAATGCCCAGTTGATCCAGAAAGTCCAACAAGTGGTATCAGAGCTTGGTTAGAGGTGTTGGTTGAGTTTTTTGGTTCACGGACGAATTTGGGTTTTCTGAGTTTTACTCAAAATCCAATTCTGAGTGCACCATTGGATTCGTCTCATCGACACGAGTTCAACGCACCAAACGGCGACCTAATCGGAGTTCAAACGAGCCGTAAATCACGGCCAAAGTTTGGTCAACCTCGCCGGAGTTCACGGAGAAGACGACACGTTCACCGGAGTTCCGCCGAGAAGACGACCGGGAATACTGTTCCTCACCGGAATTTGCAGTTTTTCGGAAATTGAAGAAAGACCCTCAATTTTTAAAAATTTCAGTTTGGTCCCCAAATATTCGGGAAATTTCATATTGACCCCGATCTTTCGAAATTCCAGTTTGACCCCTGATCTTTCTGAAAATTGCAGTTTGGTCCTCAAAGTTTTCGAAATTGCTGTTTTGCCCCTAGAGTGGAATTTTGACCCCGTAGTGTCAATTCCATATTTTTTTGACCGTTCCAGACGTAACGGTGAGCTCCATTTTTAAAGATTCAACCCGATCGTGTTGAAAAATTATTTGTAAGGTGATAATGTCCACGGAAGAGTCAACATCATCTTTCGGAGCAATGATTACGCTATCGCCACAAATTACACGTGGAGACCTCGGATGGAAGATCTCCTAAGTCAGTAAAGATTTGTTTGATCCCATAGAATTGATGGGTAAAAATCCCGATCCCGAGGAGTTAGAGTGGAAGAAATCAAATCGAAAAACTATTGGTCAAACCGTCAATGGATTGATCATAGTGTCTTCCACCATGTTGCACAAGAAACAGACGCATATGCCCTCTCGGAAAAAGTTGGAGGATATGTACCGTGCCAAGACCGCTCGGAATAAAGCTCGTTGATGAGGCGTTTAGTCAACATGAAGCTTAAAAGTGGAACTTCGATTCCGAGCATACCGGTGAGTTCCGAGCTTGGTCAACCGGTTGTCGTGCGAGAGATGCCACTTGGCGATGAAGTTCAAGCGTTGCTTTACTACTCGAGTTCCTTCCCGATGGTTGGGAAACGCCGGTCGTGTCACTCAAAGAACTCGGCCCCAAATGGCAAACTTACCATGTCAATGGTCAAGGATGCCCTATTCAAGTGAAGAAGCAAGGAGAAAGGACATGGGCACGATCGACCCATGCCCTTGTCACGAGAAGGGGGAGGCAACAAAAGAAGAGTAATAACAAATCGAGAGGCGTAGAAAGAAGAGCGGGGTGTCCATTTGATGGTAGAAAACCATCTTATAACCGCCATCATTGTGGATTAGAAGGACATATGAAGAAGAATCGCTACAAATGGAAAAAGGAGCAAGACCAGAAAGTCCGCGGCCGAAGAACAAGGTGGAGAAACATTAGTTACTATCTCTCGGTGATGTAGCTTATTGTTCAACCCAAGATGAGACATGCCTTCACGTCTCACGCAGAAGACACGGAATGGGTGGTAGATCTGCAGCGGCGTCCTACCACGTGACTCCATACAAGGAATACTTCACAACATACAAAGCCGGTGACTTTGGAGTGTGAAAATGGGAAATTCCAGTTTAGCAGGATTGTCGGAATTGGTGATGTTGGATAAAGACAAGTTCCGGAGCACAATCACTTTGAAGGATGTCCGCCATGTGCCGACCTTCGGTGAATCTATTGTCGAATAGTTCTTGACAAACGGGGCTATGATAGTCACTTCAAGAAAGGCACATGGAAGTTGTCAAAAGGCGCTATGATAGTCGCTCGAGGACATATTTGTGGCACGCTATACAAGACTCATGTGAAGATATGCACCGGACCTCAACGTTGCGAAAAGGAGCGCGTCACAAAACTGTGGCACCGAGACTCGGCCACATGAGTGAGAAAGGGTTGTCTACCCTAGTAAAGAAGGAGCTTATCAATGTAGACAAGGACGCCGCACTAGATCCTTGCAATCATTGTTTGTTTGGTAAGCAAAAGATAGAGTCTCGTTTAATTCCTCTTCAACGAGAAGATCGAGTTGCTCGTCCTGGTACACTCGATGTTTGCGGTCCCTTGGAGGTTGAATCACTCGGCGGCAACCGATACTTTCGACGTTCATCGATGATGCTTCTCGAAAGGTGTGGGTGTATTTTTGCGGACGAAGGACCGGTATTTGATTACTTCAAACTTCCATGTCATGGTAGAACGTGAGACGAGAGAGAAGTTGAAGTGTCTTCGATCCGACAATGGAGGTGAATACTCCTCCGTGCGTTCAATGCCTATTGCGAGATCATATGGCATTCGACATGAGAAGACGGTCCCACGCACCCCTCAACACAACGGTATAGTGAAAGAATGAACCGAACAATTATGGAACGTGTTCGGAGCATGCTCAAGATGGCTAAGCCGCCAAAGCCATTCGGGGAGTATGTCGAGCCGCTTGTTACTTGATCAACCGATCTCCATCGGTACCATTGGATTTTGAAGTTCCGAGAAACTTTGGTCCGGAAAGGATCCATCATACTCCCACTTGAGAGTATTTGGGTGTTTAGCGTACGCACATGTATCCAAAGAGCTCAGCCGAAGCCGGATGCAAGGACCACTCCATGCATATTCATAGGCTATGGAAATGAAGAGTTTGGATACGATTATGGGATCCTAAGGAAAAAAGGGTAATCAAGTAGGGACGTGGTGTTCCATGAAAGCCGACAATAGAAGATATTGAAAAGCCCACAATATCTCGAAGACAAATGTTGCTCTTCAGGTGCCAGAGGCAACATCGGAATCATTCGTGAGAAATGATGATATAGTGCCGAAGAAATGCGGAAGTAGAAGACAATGAGGAAGATGACGGTCGAGCGGGGAGCCACAACCCCTACCGCAGACGTTCTAACCATCACAAGGCCAAGATGATGGTGGATTTCCTCAAATTGCTCCGTGGTTCGTAGATCCGAACGAGGTCGATTCCGTCGAGAAGATATCCGAATCCCGAATACCTTCTACTTACCGAGGATGGAGAACCGAGAGTTTCCATGAAGCAAGATCTCATAAGGACAAAGAACAAAGTGGTTGCTCGCAATGCAAGACGAGATGGAATCTCGAAAAATCAAACTTATGAGATCGTAGAACTTCCACGAGGGAAGAAGGCACCGAAAAATAAATGGGTGTTCAAGTCGAAGAAAGATGGCAAGTGGAAAAGTGGTGAAATACAAAGCACGGTTGGTAGTCAAAGGATTCCAGAAGAAGGGGATCGACTTTGATGAGATTTTTTCACCGAGTAGTCAAGATGACTTCAATTAGAGTCATACTTGGATTGGTCGCAAGTATGAACTTAGAGCTTGAACAAATGGATGTGAAGATGACTTTTCTTCATGGAGATTTAGAAGAAGAAATCTACATGGAGCAGCCGAAGGTTTTGAGGTTTCGGGGATAACCTCGTTTGTAAAGTGAAGAAAAGCTTGTACGGTGCGAGGTGTGCACCTAGACAGTGGTACAAGAAATTTGACTCGTGCATGGTGAGTCAAGGGTACAAGAAAACCAGCAGATGAGTGTGTCTACATTCGAAGTTTTTCGATGGAAATTTCGTTGCTCTTCTACTATATGTAGACGATATTCTAATCGTGGGGAAAGACGCAACGAAGATCACCACAAGTGAAGAAGGAACTTTCTAAGTCTTTTGACATGAAAGACTTAGGACCATTTCAACCAGATATTGGGAATGCAAATCACCCGAGACGGGGAAAAACGGAGGTTATGGCTATCTCGGAGAAGTATATTGAACGAGTACTTGAACGGTTCAATATGAACAATGCCAAACCAGCTTAGCATTCCATTGGCCAACCATTTCAAGTTGAGCAAGAGATCGTGTCCCTCATCCAAGGAAGAGATTGGGGAGATGTAAATGCGTACCATATTCTTGGCCAGTCGGAAGTTTGATGTATGCTATGGTGTGTACGAGGCCCGATATTGCTCACGCAGTGGAAAGGTGAGTCGTTTTCTCTCCAACCCCGGAAAGAGCATTGGGAGGCGTAAAGTGGATTCTCGGATACCTTAAGGGTACATTGAAATTATGTCTTTGTTACTTGGGGGAGCTGATCCAATCTTGGAAGGCTATACAGATGCGAGATATGGCGGAGATCTTGATAGTAGAAAATCTACTTCAGGATTCATTTATACTTTTGGGTGGGGAGTTTGTTTCATGGCGCCACGACTACGAAGTGCGTTGCTTTGTCCACAACAAAGCTGAATACATTGCCGCATGAAGCCGGAAAAGAGATGTTGTGGCTAAAGCGTTATCTCCAAGAGTTTGGAATCAAGCAAAAGGAGTATAAGGTACATTGTGACGATCGAGTGCTCTAGATTTGAGCAAGAACTCTATGTACCATTCCCGTACAAAACATATTGATATTCGCTATCATTGGATACGCGAGGTAATGGATCGACAACCGCGAGACTAGTAAAGATCCATACGAAGGAGAATCCGCATACATGATGACGAAGGTGGTGACTCGAGAGAAGCTAGAGTTATGCGTAAAAACATATGTTGGAATGTTTTTCTTCGAGATATATGGTGGAGGGGAGAATTGAAGACTTCCGGCCCACCCTCCGAAAGGTTTTTGAATATTCCAAGCCCAATTGTTGAAGCACCTCCACCAACCAAAGCCCACCATTGTTGAAGCCTCCACCAACCACCCTTGTTCACACCTCACCTACCCCAAAACTCATACTATAAATAGAGGTGGATACCTCATTTGTAAAGCATCTGAAAATCAGTGTTCATCACCAAGAAGAGTGAGAACAAGAGTGATCCTTGTTTGAGAGTTTTTTTTTTATATGAGTTTTTGTAATCTATTCTTGTGAGTAATAGAGGTTATTTTCTCTCAAATTCATGTTTACCAATGCCCAAGTTGATCAGAAAGTCCAACAACATATAACCACTGAAGGTCACCAATAGAACAAATGAGATGCTTATTAATGAAATGTATATACCCTAAAAAATGCTTATATATAATGGCAATTGATTTGATCTACCTTTAAACTTTCTCTTCGTAGACTAATAGCATTTTCTAATTATACTTACTAAGTTCCAACTATCCGATTTGTATTTGCTTGTAATTCATTTCCACCAAATAATCTTGCCATTCCAAAATCTGATATTTTGGGATTCATGTTGATATCCAACAAAATGTTGCTAACTTTTAGATCTCTGTGAATGATTCGGAACCTAGAGTATTGATGAAGGTAAAGAAGACCTTGGGCAATCCCATCAATTATCCGAACTCGGGTTTCCCAACTCAGAATCGTGCGCTTTGTTGCATCTGTTTTGTAACACAATAAATTAGGCATAGTTAAAATAGAATGAAGAGTTCACAATCAAGTTATAAGGAGTTTTGAAAAAGCAAAGTACAAACCAAAAAGGAAAAAATCCAGGCTTTTGTTTGGCATGAATTCATAGATAAGCATCTTTTCATCACGTTCAATGCAGCAACCCAAAAGCCTGACAAGGTTGTTGTGTTGGAGTTTTGCAATGAGCATTGCTTCATTTTTCAACTCCTCCCATCCTTGACCAGAACTTGCAGATAGCCTTTTGACAGCAACCTCATCCCCATTCAACAGCTTACCCTGCAAATTAATCTTTATATGTTACATGTTCATCTAATTTCAAGCATCACTGGTGTAGATCCAAAAGATTTGAAATTGGATCTTACCTTATAAACGGGTCCAAATCCACCCTCACCAAGCTTATTTTCAGGTAAAAAGTTATTAGTTGCTGCAGAAACACTTGCAAAACTAAACAATGGCAATTTGACATCCCTCTTGTTAACTTTCCCAAGCTTATCGACATCAACAAGCTCGGAGTTCTGATATTTCATGCTCATGCCTGTATCAAATGATAGCAGGTCCTCCCCTAGAAAATGAGAGGAAAGTTACTAGATGTGATATTTCTGCAACTTCACATTATTATTATCGTTCACATTCCTAATTTCATCCGTTTTTCTTACCTTGTTCCCTAAGCTTCCTCCTCCGGCGGTAGTAAGCAAATAGAGCACCTATAAGCAATGCAGCAAATAAGATAACTATCACAACTGTCAGTAACGTCTTCCGGATTTGATTAGACTTATGATCTGGATTGTTCCCTGCATTATTCGACACTGCACAGAACGATAATCAAATTGCAATCATCATAATGTCCGGGGAAAAAAGGAAGAAGGAAGAACCAATTTTGCAAAGTCAATAGAACTTGCTTCATTATACCATTGTCAATCAAGTCAGAGGGAGACAGTTTGAGATAGAAACTTAGTCTAGAATTATCAGCTCTAACATCAACCGAGAGGTTCTTCAGATTCAACACTCGGTCAAACCAGAGCAAGCAACGGCCCTTAACATCGTAAGCATAAGCGACACAAGAACAATTCATAGAGCAATCTCCTTGACATGTGAAAGCGTCCTGAGTTATGAAGGCAAGCGGAGTATCTGAAGAAAAATCCACTGTATCGAATCGTAAAAACCCGTCACTGCTCATGCCACTGCATAACTCTGTTTTCCTTACACAACCTGTAGATTTGTTCCCCTTAAATCCTTGGAGGCACTCACAAGGATTAGTGGCTTGTGGGTTACAAATGCCAAAATTTCCGCAGCTTGTGTTTCTACCGCACTTGGATGACAACAAAGAAACCCACTGCATGGTATCTTGTGACCAAAATTGCTGGTTAAGCTCCCCAGAAACTTCAAGAACCACTAGAGAAGTATAGTTCCCCTGCCCCTGCCAAGTCAAATAGGAATCTCTGTCCCATATAGCAGGGTCTCGATTATCACTGCTTTGAAACGTGAAATTAGATAGCTCATCGCCAACCCAGTATATCACGGACTCCTTCTTGATGATTAGCTCCTTCCCATCCGCGGACACGTCTAGAGAAAAATTTCCATGACTTGGGTCTTCTACACCTGTCCATGATGTCAACGACCAACTCATTCCTGAGACACTGTCAAATCCTAACTTCATTCCAGGCAAAAGGGTATTTGTGGGATGGTCGAAACTTTGCCACAGAATGTTCAAGTTGGTGTTGTTAATTAGCAGGAGATTACCAGAATCTAAGAGCATAACATGGGCACTGTTGATGTCGGAAAAGTTGGTGACGAAATATACCATTCCGTCATTCTGGACTACAAGGTTTCCGTCGTCGGCAACAGTGAGAACAGCATTGGAATCGCTGGCTGCTTGCTTTCTATTTGCAACCCAAACAATTTTGTCTTTTGGAACTTTCTTAAACCACATCCCAACATAGTACTTGGTCGAATTCTCTCGATTGAAAAAACCCAGTTCGAAGTTGCCGTTAGCAGACACCAAGGTATCCGAGGTTCCAAGCAATTGGCCCATCCCCAACGTTTCGTTGTACGTAATTGCATCCGTGGACTGTAAGGAAAGCCACATCAAAGTCAAACTCAGGAACGAATTGAAACTCAAGTTTGGCGTCATGTTGGTGGCTGAGACAGATTCTGATGTTCAGTAGCATGAAAAAAAAGTTCGGTGGGAGAAAAAAAGCTCATTTGTAGGTGTTTGAGTTAGCATCAAAGGAGATGGACTTATGCTAAAAAAGCTACTTCTGTGTATAAGCTGAAAAAAGAAGCTTCTGAGGAGTGTGAAGAGCGTTGAGCTTGAGATCCGTACACCGTCTCCCTCGCTGAGTCCACTTACGATGCCGTCTTCTTCTCCTCTTCCAACGCGTGATCTGTGGTCGCAAACTGAAAACAGAGGATCTGGAAAGGGAAAAACAAGTGACCAGTAGCGACAAGAGAGAGAAAGAAAGAAAGAAAGAAAAGGAGGGGTGTACCTTTCGAAGGTGGGGTTGGAAGGAGGGAAGTTGACTTTTTTTTTCCTCGAAAGGGTTGACTTTGTCTTTTTCTTTCTTTGACTTTGTCTCGAGGATTGGGACTTGGAGGAATTGATGAGGAAAAATATTACTCGGGAAAATTACACACATGTCCCAAGGAACAGAGATATTTACATTTAGGTCCCTTCAAATGACAAAATTTCTGTGTAATTATTTCAGAGCGTAAAATTACTTTTTACGCCCATAGTGCATAAAAAAGGAAACAATCAAAGCAAACATTTCAAAAGCGATTAACAACGTGAAAAGATAAATTAACAAAGAAAATGCATTTGTATTAACAACAACTTTTGAAAACCCCGAATTTGTCTTCTCTCACTTCTAGAAGCGATTAACAAAGTAAAAAAGCATAAATTAACAAAGAAAATGTATGTATTAACAACAACTTTTGAAAACCCCGAATTTGTCTTTCTCACTTCCGTAAGAAGCGATTAACACGAGAAAATGCGTGTAATAACAACATAAAATGCATATATTAACAACAACTTTTAAAAACCTGGATTTTTTTCACCTATCACTTCCGGAGGCTATTAACAACAGAAAATGCATGTAAGAACAACATAAAATGCATATATTAACAACAACTTTTAAAAACCTGGATTTTTTCACCTATCACTTCCGGAGGCTATTTACAACAACAAATACATGTAATAACAACAGAAAATGCATATATTTACAACAACTTTTCAAAACCTGGATTTTTTCGCCTATCACTTCCAGAGGCTATTTACAACAACAAATGCATGTAAAACAACAGAAAATGCATATATTTACAACAACTTTTACATACTTTTGCGATTCTCCAACCTCTATTTACAACAACAAATGCTCTCTTTTCTCATCTGCAACTCATGGATGAGAGAGAGGCCATGGATGCGAGAGTCAATTGGGACGATCTTCCACCGGAACTCTGGCCCAGGATCGGAAAATTTCTCCACCACCACATTGACCTTCTCAGATTTTGCAGCGTCTGCAAGCGATCCTCAAGAGAGCGAGTAAGGTGAGAGAGGAGAGAGAGAGAGGAGAAGGAAGAAGGAGACTGAGGGCTGGATGGGAAGGTTGGAAACCGATGGTTGAAGGAGGGAGGTTCTGCGCGTTCCAGATCAAATCCAAATGCTGGTTCTCACCACCGGTGAGAGTGATGGTGGCTGACGGTGGAGGTGAAGGGAAGCTCATCGGTGGTACGTAGTGGTGGAGGAGGAAACCGTCGGCGAGTAGGAGTTGAAACGCAAGAAGGAAAGATCGAAGGTCCAGAGATGAGAGAGAGAGGAGAAGGAAGAAGTAGAAGGGCAATAAGGTCTTTTACTCATATGAAATAATTACGAAGTCCCTAGGGACTTACGTGTAATTTTGTCATTTGAAGGGACCTAAATGTAAATATCTCTCGTTCCTTGGGACCTGTGTGTAATTTTCCCATATTACTCCTCCATTTTAAATATAAGATAAAGTTTATAATATAATTTATATTAAAACTTTATGCTATGTTTAAGACCGAAATTGCACTATAAAATTTATCTTATATTTAACACCAGAGGTAATATTATAATAAGATTTGGGTTAAATACCTAATTTGCCACGGAAGTTTCTTAAGGAGCATCCAAGACCCGGAAGTTTTTGTGGTATCATTTTTGCCCGGAAGTTTACAAAATGGAGCAAATATGCCCGGAAATTTTTTTTAGGATCAAATTTGCCCGAAAGTTTTGTTCAAGAGAAAAATTTTATAAACTTCCAGGCAAAAATGATACCAATCCAACGGTCAAGATTAACCGATGGGCATATTTGCTCCATTTTGTAAACTTAGGGCAAAAATGATACCACAAAAACTTTAAGTGCTAGATGCTTTCCTTAGCAGAAACTTCCGTGGCAAATTAGGACTTTAACCCATAAGATTTAATAAGATATGTCATTCGGACTTATTTATAAGTATATTTTAACCAACAATTTTAGTTTTTATTATAAATTGTTTCAACTTATACTATTACTTAGTATCAATTTGTAAAAAAATATTAGTATATATTCTAATTGATATACAATTCCAATTGTTTATTAATTTTTTTAATAATAACTTAACCTTTTTCAAATTTAAAATTAATTTTTTATCTTCAATTATCGGAATATATACAACTAAATAATATATGTAGTATTCAATAAGATTCATACCATTTTCAATTATTTTCCATCACAATTGTCCAAACACAAATCACATTTACAATATGATTTTTATCCTAACAAACTTTTACAAAAATCAGATAGAAAATAAGTCATTTCTCCTACCACTAACCCCCAAATAGCTCAAATTGGATGTATACAAGCGTTTGAGCCTTCGGGGCAAGGCATGATCATAATGACATTCATGATTCATTAGTCGAGCGATTGCAGACTTTGATCTCTTCAGACCAGGACTTTCCGCAAACACACATGCACACATTAATGGACATGTGAACATGGAAAAAAAGAAGGGTAAAGGTGCAAAAATGCACATGTGATTTACCTCTAGGAGCGCCCAACACCAAATGTTTTTTTGTGTGTGCAAAAATACACATATGGTTACAATTTAGGAGCAAAAGTCACACTTTCTGTTAATAAAAAAATGTTGACTGTTAAAATGAAACATTTTGACTAACATTGTTGACTACATGGTGATTTGGCAGATCAAGTTGTATCTTGAAAAACAAACCTAGAAAATACCGTCTTCACAAGCCTTCGCAACCCAAAAAATATTGTCTTCGAAGTTAAGCGATTCATTGGTCGGCCATTCTCTAATCCTTATGTTCAAAGAAACATGAAGCACTGATCGTTCAGGATCATATCTGGTCCCGACGACAAACCTATGATCGCCGTGTAAGACAGAGGCAAGGAGGACAGATAAAAATGCCTAACTAAATTCTCAAAAACAAATTTAACCGAGATAATAATTCCCTCAAAATATTTTCCAATTGGCATCGTATTCGCATCCAATTCCCTACCTCAATTCGAGGTGCAACCACGGTCCCAAAAATCCAGCTTTGTTCCAACAAACGGCGCACCTGCTATCTGCGCCTTCGCCGGAGCCTCACTTTAACCTACACCACCCCTTCGAATTGCAATAACCAAGCACAACTAAAAAAAAATTGAAACAAAGGCATATAATTTTTGAGGGATTTATCAATTATCAACCATCAATCGGCGAGGCATTGCATTTCCAAGTTTCAAATGCCTATACAGTAGTAGAGTTTAAGAGCATAAATATATATATTTTTTGCCTCATATTCTTGTTTAATTTTCACACACAACCAAGAATTGAAGGAAAAGAAAGCTATTCTAATATCGACACAGAGATTTTAACAATACTAACCAGATTTCACGCTCGCAATACGAACCCGATTTTCACAATACGAAGCACACCAATTATGGGATAAAAATGCAACAGATTTCCAGATCTGAGTAGAGAAACAAAAGTTCCAAGTCGGCGACGGATGGCAAAGCTGGATTTGCAGAAACCTCCGACGAAATCGACTGATAGGCGAAGGAGCATCCGGCGACTGGTCTTGCAGAAGCCTCCGGCGTAGCGTTCAGTCTTCACCTCATCACGTCTTAGACTTGCAGATGATGGCTGAGTGAAGGATCCTCCAGCAACCGGTCTTTCGGGAAGCCCCAGTGCAGCGCACACCCTTCTCCTCGTCGCTACCTTCTGCAAAAGCCATGGGCAAATTCCAGATTTAAATATTTGCCCATGGCTGTAAGTCAAAATCCTCGTCGCCATGTGGTTTTTTTTTTCAGATGCTACTTTATCTGCCAAATAAGCATCCATGTCATCACTGTTAGTCAAAATGTTTCATTCTAACAATCAATGTTTTATGTTACAGAAAGTGTGACTTTTGCTCTAAAACTGTAACCACATGTGTATTTTTGCACCCGAAAAAAGCATTTGGTGTTGGGCGCTCCCGGGGTAAATCACATGTGTATTTTTACACCTTTACTCAAAAAAGAAAAAGAAAAACGAATACATTCTTCTCCTCTTTCAATCTTTAAAATAAAATATATTCAACAAATTTAATTAGATTAAAAAAATTAATTGAGTTAATTAATATGACATGTATTTTCTAAAATACCTTAGTCATCTTTGAAGAACCGGCTGAACCCAAGAGGGGGGTGAATTGGGTGAAGATTAAAAATTTGAAACTTTGAAAATCTTTTCACGTTTTCTAAATCAACAGTTAGATATTCAAGTAAGCATATACTGGAAATATAAGAGATAAGGGAAGAGAATATGCAAACTGTGATTTATACTGGTTCGGCCCAATCCTTGACCTACGTCCAGTCCTCAAACTCCACTTGATATTTTCAATCTACTATCTCCTTGTTTAACCGGACACAAGAGAAAAGCCTTTACAACCTCACAAGTTTAGTCGGGCACTTGTGCAGCCTTTACAATCTCTTACCGAGATACTCCCCCTTACACACTGTAAGGATACAATTACACACTCTGTAAACGAAGGATGATCCTCTTACTCTTGGACTCACTCCCCCTTACAAGTTGTAATTGATACACCCACACTTAAGGTTCCACAACCTTAAGATTTTGACAACTAAAAGAATTAAATGGTGTTTAAGAACTCCTCACTGAGTAAATATTCATAAACACTGAAGTACATAATCGATCATCTCACTCTCTATTGTAAACTATATAAACATTGAGAAACAGAGTGTATGAACTATCGACGGTGAAGTAGTAAAATCATTGGATTCGTCGTGTCATTCATCAATCGTCACTTCTTCCGGTTTGAAACCTTTTCTATTTATAGGCAATGAAGATCATTTAATTGTTGTGAGCATTCGTCTTCTGTTGAGTAATTCTTCCCGTTGGAGTATGACCGTTGGAAGAAATAAATATAGCCGTTGAAGCTTCTGACGTCATCATCTGTTTTTTTGATAATCTGATGTTATTCGTTTGATCATCTGAAACTTGCTAACAAACATGATTAATAGCATTGAGAAGTATAGCAAGAAGAAATCAATTGATAACAGTCACTTTTGAATTCTCGAAGACCATGGGATTGAGCTCTGCTGTCTGACTCGAGGCATAGAAAAAACTTGACTCGAGTTTGCATATCGTTAAAATCAATATGTACGTTTGAGAATGCTATCTGACTCGAGGCACATTAGGTCCTGGCTCGAGTTCACCAACTCAAGGCATATACTTCCTTGGCTCGAGGTTGCACGACAGATTTGTTCTTCATTAATTGCTTTGGCTTCACTTGGCTCGAGTTGAAACAAATTCTGGCTCGAGTTAAATCATCGTGATAGAGTATTTCAGAAATCAACTTGACTCGAGGCACATGATACATTGGCTCGAGGCGTAGACTCGAGGCATCATTCTTACAGGCTCGAGTTAATCGTCAATTGATCATTTAGGTTCAGAAGCGTTTGACTCGAGGTACAATTAATCTTGGCTCGAGTCTGTGTTCAAAACAGGATTTCTGTCATTCGGACTCGAGGTGCACTTTCTGACTCGAGGTAAAAAGCCTTCTCAAAACGTCTATCTTTCTGTCTTCAATTTGACTCGAGGTGGAACTTCTGACTCGAGGTAAAGAGCCTTCTCAAAACGTCTAACTTTCTGTTTGCCTTTGACTCGAGGTGGATAAGCTGACTCGAGGCAAAAACTTCAATTCTGTGCTCTTTGACTTGAACTAGATTTGAGGAGGCACTCATCGAAATTGGTTACTTCCAAATTCTATGAAACCCTTGTTGTGTCTAGAATCATATGGAATTGGTTTCATTTCATTTGGTTGTGTATTGAGTAAAATCGAAGCTATTCTCGAATTGAATCCAGAATTTCGAGTATCAACTTTCGAAGGCCATAGCTCTCTGGTATGAACTCCATTTTGGCTGGTTCAACTCTTGATGGAACGAATTTTGAGTCTTCTTTCCCATGGCACCGATTTCAGCTCAATTGGATTTGTATTTTGTGAGATACACTCAAAACACCAAAGCTTGGTCTGCTGTGTGACGTGAATTGATGTGCCAACTTGTAGAATTCATAGCTCTCTCATATGAACTCATTTTGGCTTTAATTATATATCAAAATGACGCATTAGGATTCTAGTTTCATATGCCACTGGTCTCACGTCAATCTGATTCCTGGTTTGGGAGATATCATCGAATTACCAGAGGTCACCCGAGCTGAATGTGCAACAGAGTATGCTGAAGGTGCATCTGACTCGAGGCAGCTGAATTCTTGACTCGAGGCAGCAAGTTTCTTGACTCGAGGCAAATTGTCCCAGAGGCAAAAATCACTGTAGCAATCATTTTAACTCGAGGTAAACTTCCTGGCTCGAGTTAAGTCATCCTAAAACTTGATTTTGCTTATTTTAAGTCCGATTTGAGTCGTTCCAACTTTCATATCATCGTGGAAACTTCTAGTGTCAATCTAGTAACTTGAATAATGATATTGTCATTATATTAAGCAAGTTCTTCCTTCTTCTTCAATCTCCCATCTTGATCATTCTTTATCATTTAACTTCACATCTTCTTGATTCAATTTCTTTCTCTGATTCAGTACTTCTTCTTGTTGAACGTTCTCCATCATTCAACTTGAACTCATCATTCTCAGCAAGTTCCTCAATATCTACTCTTCTTGATTATTCCCAAAATCTTCTGAGAACTTCTTGCTTCCTTGACATTATGATATTCTCATTATATTTTGTGCAAGAACTTCTTTCTTCAATCTACTTTCTTGATCATTCTCCATTTTTAAACTTTGCATCTACATTAAATATAAGAATTAGTCAAAGTATAATGTAAATGTAGTGTGCAACATTTTTGCTCTTAAGAATGACATCTATATAAGACATCATCAAAACTAATCAAAACCAACAATCTTCCTAAATTCCCTCTCTCTCTCTCTATCCTCTTTGACTATTGTTGAGGGAATATTAATAGAATTAGGAAAATATTAAGAAATATGAAAATTATGTTTTATATTTATGATCAAGATCAACTCTCTAAAGTTGTCTTATATTAAATACTAGAGGAGTAATATTTAGACTTTTCATCAGTAAGTTAATTCACTATATTGTTGGATATTTTATAGTACTATTTTCATTTTAAAGAAAATGATAGAAAAAAAACTTTGAAATTATAAAATCCTAAATCAGATTTGTTACCAAAAATTGATAAGGGAATGACCAGATTTGAAAAAAAATTCATAACTTATTTATTAAAAAATACCTATTTAAAATTTTGCAATTTTAAAGTTTTTTTAATACCATTTTCCCATCATTTTATTTTGACCTCTCATTTTCAACCCGAAGAGAAAAACAGTTCGTTAGCGCCTAGTGATTTGTAAATGGTGACTTTATCCTCTTGGTTTTATGTCTCATTTTGAATGGATACCACGCGGGAGTATTCAACAAGAGAAGCCATGACATGTGAGCTTGCAGCCGGACACAATTTTTTTAAAAAAGTTTTAAACACTTCAACTTCAATAGATTCAGAACACTTCAACTTGGCATGTATTTGAAGGCCAGAGAAAATTCCCCATGTAATTCCAATTTTGTCTTATGATAATTTGCAAGTTGTTTTGATTTTGACAGATAAGAAACAACTAACTGTATAAGAATCCTAAAAGAATTTGATCAATTGTTGGAGAAGTTCAAATATGAAGTTGTGGTATATATAAACTGCCAAACTTCAACATTGTGACTTTGTTTGGCATACTGGAGAGATTTTTTCTAATGGATACAAGCATGTGCAACAAAAGTTAATTTAGACTCCATTATTTTTGGTCTAGACACCTGCATGGCTAACAATATAAAATCTTTAGCAATCTTCCCTTTTCGTATCTAATGTTTGTGAAAACTTGGAAACTACAAGTGTTGACAAGATATTTGATTTGCATATGTTACTTCTCGTGGTTTTTATATTACCCGCAACTATGCTGTATGTACATTAGCATTTCTCTGTACTTTATTATCTTTAGCTTTGTAATAATAATGCTGGATATAATCTTTGAGGGGAAAAAAGAATTTTTGGGTTCAGAATACAAGATCTTCTTAAATACTCCCATAATGGGAATATGGAGGGAAGGAATGGCTTTGAAACTTATGGATCATTGCAAATACTTTCTAAATGTATAGTTAGTACGTTCACCTACAAAAATGTTTAATACAGAGTAGTCGACCAAGATATGCACAATATAACTGTTAGGAAATAAACATGAGTTAAGGAAATATATGTTATCAACATAAATCAGGGATATTATCATAATGAGCCATTAAGAGTGAGGCTCTCCCTCTTTGTATATATACAGACATATTGAACATGAATATACACAAGAAATTCATATCATTCGCTTGCATTAGCTTACATGGTATAAGAGCTGTGTGGGTCTTATCTCAGTGTGAATTTCTCCATTCGAATTTCTGGTTTTCTGCACCAGTGAAAGCGTCCGACGTTCTAGGTCACTGAAACAGTGAGAACGAGAGAGAGGGAGGAGAGTTCCCCACCCCTGATCAGCGAATCCTAGATTTTGGTGGCCGTCCGACGTCTCCAAGGCGGTGCTGGTGTACACGCGCTCGGCTGGCAGTGGCATTGTAACGGAGCGTGGCGGCAAGTTTTCACCGGCGACTTCCTGTTTCAACCTCCTCTCCTCATTTCCGGCGACTTCCGACAAGTTTGGTCTGGGTTCATCATTTTCTAATTCGTGAGTTTGATTTGGCTTGCTTTTGTTTGAAATTGAGAACCTTTGTTGGCATCCTTTGGTGTGTTTGGCATCTATTATGCATTTGGCCTTTGTTAGTAGGAAATTATGGACAATTATTTATTGTTTGGGGATCCTTGTGTGATCTGTTTGCACATTGCCTTTGACTTGCACGTTTGAGAATTTTTTATTGGTGGCCGTTGTACTCTTGGTTGACCGTATTTATTGTTTGGTTTGTGTGAGTATTTGGTTATTAGTTCATGGCTGAATCTAAGACATCCGATATGCTACCTATGTCTGCTAAGATCACTGATGCAAAATTAAATTGGACCAATTATAATGATTGAAACAAAACTGTTCGGGTTTACCTCTCGGGGGTTGAAAAGGAAGCCCACTTGACTCAGGATCATCTTTCTAGTGATGACGAGAAGAGTATGGCTTGGACTCGAGCAAATGCTTGTCTTTTTTCTTTTTTCTTTTTAGATTTGCAGTTATATTGAACCTCGAATTTTGTCTTCCGTTAGCCATTGCAACACGATAAAAGAAATTATGACTTATCTGGAATTTATGTTTTCTGGCAAATGGAACTTTACTGGTATTCATGAAGTTTGTAAAGGCTTCTATCGCTCTCAGCAGCAGGGTCGCCCTTTGAAGGATTTCTACTTGGACTTTAAACGGTTGTATGAAGAAATGAAGGTACTTATGTCTCCACAAGCAAATCTCCAGACCCGTATCAAGAATCTAGAATTTCAAGCTATCATCCATTTTGTTGAAGCTCTTGATCCGTCTTACGACACCATCCATTCTTAGATTATGTCTAGTCAGGAGCTTCCATCTCTGGAAGATGTGTTCTCACGGGTGCTTCGTGTTGATAGTCTGCTTCGTCCATCTATTGATCCCAATGCTAGTGCTTTGGCTGGGCGTGGCCCCTTTGACACCAGGAATTCATGGCCTAAACAAGACACTACTGTTCCACCCCTCTGGCAGTATTATCTGCTATTACTGCAAGGAACCTGGGCACGTCAAGAAAAATTGTCGAAAATTGCAGACTAAACAGCAACGTGATCAGCGTCGTGGCTTTGCTCATATTGCTCAGACACATGATCAGTTTGATTTTGGCCCATCCTCTGCAGGGGCACTTGCTATAGGTACTTTGTCTTCTGGCCTTGCTACCACTTCCACGAAGTGGGTCATTGATTCTGGTGCCACTTCGAAGAATTAAACTGAGCAACATGAATTGTTTACATGATCAACAAAGCCAGTCATATTGAAACAGCATTCGGAAAAATATTGCTTCAAAGTGACAATGCAAAATAATATTTTTCCGCCCCTTCACTGATTATATGCATAGTGATGGCATCCTTTACCAATCCTCATGTGTTGATACACCTGCCCAAAATAGTGTTGCTGAAAGAAAGAACCGCCATCTCTTAAAAACTGCCCGTGCTCTCCTATTTCACTCATGTGTCCCTAAATCATTTTGGGCTGATTCCATATCTATTGCTTGTTTTCTCATCAACCGCATGCCTTCGACTATCCTTAGTGGTGTCGTTCCATATTCCGTTCTATTGCCCACCACTAAGTTATTCCCTATTGATCCAAAAAAAATTTGGTTGTCTGCTTTGTTCGGGATGTCCGTCCAGGTGTTAGTGAACTTGACCCTAAGTCCTTGAAATGTGTCTTCCTTGGTTATTCTCAAGTTCAGAAAGGCTATCGGTGTTATTCTCCAAAGAGCCGTCATTATCTTGTGTCCACTGATATGACCTTTCATGAGTCTTCTTTTTTCTTCCCGTTTTCGCACTTGTTTGAGTCTCCCTCTGTCATTAATGAGCCTGATGATCTTCTCGTTTATCGTGTTCCTCACTCACCAGTCCCAGCTGCTGTTCCGGACCCTGATCCTCTCGATGATGCGGATGTTGCCACTCCTTTGCCTTCACTAGTACATGCTTCGCCGACGGATTCTGCTCCTGAGCCTGCTCCTTACCCTCTTGTTTTGGACTCGGCTATTGACCCATCTACTGACCTGCCTATAGCCCTCTACAAAAGTACCCGTCCTTCTTGACCTCCCAAGCATTATGCTGATTGTACCTATCCTATATCCTCATTTGTGTCCTACCAGTGATTGTCCCTTGTTTCCTCTTCTCTTGTGGCCACCCTTGAGTCCATCTCTACCCCTACCACTCTTCACCAAGCCTTAACTCACCTTGATTGGCGTGCTGCGATGGAAGAAGAAATGATGGCCCTTGATACGGCTGGTATCTGGACCCTTGTTGATCTACCTTCTGGGAAAAAGGTCATTGGTTGTAAATGGGTGTTTGTTGTCAAGACTAAGGCTGATGGTTCCATAGATCGGTTGAAAGCTAGGCTTGTTGCCAAGGGGTATGCTCAAACCTATGGCATTGATTATTTTGAAACTCTTTCCACTGTGGCTAAGCTTACCAGTTCATATTCTTGTATCTCTAGTTGCCACTTATCATTGGGATTTGCATCAATTGGATGTTAAGAATGCATTTTTAGATGGTGATCTTCTTGAGGAAGTGTATATGGAGCAACCACCTGGGTTTGTTGCTCAGGGGGAGCATCAGAAAGTATGTTATCTTCGAAAGTCGTTGTATGGTTTAAAGCAAAGTCTTCGTGCCTAGTTCGATAGGGTTTGTGGTGTGGTCAAGAAGTTTGGTTTAAACCAAAGTAAGAGTAATCATTTTATGTTCTACCAGCGGTCTGATGCAGGTATGATTCTTCTAGTAGTGTATGTCGATGATATTGTGATTATTAAGAGTACCATCTCTGGCATCTCAAAGCTTAAGGTCTTCCTCAACTCCCACTTCCAAACAAAATATTTAGGCCCATTGAAGTACTTTCTTGGTATTGAAGTCTTGAGCAGCAAGAAGGGCATCCTTTTGACTCAGAGGAAGTATGTTCTTGATCTGTTAAAGGAGACTGGAAAGCTTGGAGCTACACCGAGCAACATTCCCATGATTCTGAATCTGTTCCTGGATCTTAATGATAGCATGTTTGATGAGCTTCCTGATGACTTAAAACAGAAAATTGATCTAGAGAAATTGAAGCCATTTGCATCCCCTGAGAGATACAGAAAACTCATCGGAAAGATGAATTATCTGACAGTAACTGATCCTGATATAACCTTCTCGATTAGTGTACTTAGCCAATTCATGGCATCTCCAACAGTGGCACAGTGGGAAGCCTTAGAACATATATTGCACTATTTGAAAGGTTCTCCAGGTCGTGGCCTTCTCTATACAAATTATGGGCACACTAAAATCAAATGTTTTTGTGATGTGGATCACGCAGGATCTAAGGCCACAAGATGGTCCACTTCGGGTTACTGTGTATTTGTTGGTAGAAACTTGATATCTTGGAGAAGTAAGAAGCAAGGAGTTGTGTCCAAATCAAGTGCAGAAGTAGAATACAGAGCCATGTTACAATCAGTGCAAGAAATTGTGTGGGTATTTCAACTCATGAAGGAAATCGACATTACCACAGAATTACCTGCGAAACTATGGTGTGGCAATAAATCAGCACTCCATATAACATCAAACTCAGTGTTCCATGAACGTACGAAATATATTGAAATCGACTGTTACTTTATTCGTGACAAGATCAAAGAGAATGTTGTGTCTACATAGCATGTGCGATCAAATGACCAGCTAGCCGATCTTTTAATGAAAGCTTTAAATGGAACATGGGTTGAGTATCTTTGTAACAAGTTGGGCATGATCAATATATATGCTCCAACTTGAGGGGGAGTGTTAGGAAATATACGTTATCAATCATAATCCCCATAAATCAGGGATATTATCATAATGAGTCATTAAGAGTGAGGCTCTCCCTCTTTGTATATATACAGACATATTGAACATGAATATATACAAGAAATTCATATCATTCGCTTGCATTAGCTTACAATAACATTAATGTAAATATTACCTCATGTCCTTAATATAAGGCCCACCACTTTAATAAAAAAAAAATTAAACTATAATGGAGATCTTATATTATGGATCAGGGTCTTAATCAATGCGTAGAGCCTCAAAGTTATAGTTGATAGTGACACTCTGCTTAAATAGTCCAGTAGCTCGTCCATCTGCTGTACACAGAGGCGGAATTAGGGGATTGAGGGTGGCCCCCGCCCCCCTAAAATTACAGAAGTCGACCCAAAAATATAGGAATTTGTATTTTAGCCTCACAAATATTTCAATATTTTCAGTTTAGTCCTTACTAAAAGTTTTATGGAGGGACTAAACTGAAAATATAGAAATATTTATGAGGCTAAAATATAATTTCCTATATTTTTGGGTCAAATTGTGTAATTTTCACCCTCTAATTTCAAATCATAACTTCACTATGTTCTATTCGTAATTTTCGCCCCCTAATTTCAAATCCTGACTCCGCCCATGTGTAACATCCCAAATTTTGAGAGTTAAAAATTAGAAATAATATGAGGAAATTAGTTATGTAATTTTGGTTTAAAAGAATTATGAGACTCATTATTGGAAATAATTCAAATAAGGAATAAATTATGCCTAAAATTTTTAGAAATAATAATATGTGAGAATTAAACGGTGGAATTTGGCCAAATGATTAAAATTAATTATTTAAAAAATTAGGAATTTATTTTATTTGTAATTATAAGATTATGGAAATATTGGCAAAAGATAGAAATGTTATATAAAACCCATGTAACCAATTGAAGCATCAATTGGTTTGTCTTTCTTTTCCATCTCATCTCGTCAACCTAAAATGTAATACAAAGATATCAAATTAAAAAGCCCCAATCAATGCATTCCCAAAAACTAGGGCTTTTTGACCAAAATAAGGTCAAAAAAAAAATTCCAGATTAAACCAGATTGGAAACATTTTACCAAAATAATGCGAGTTAGTGGCGCATGGCGAGACTCACGGATTTAGAGGCGCAAAAGAGGTTCACGCCACTGACACATACTGACAAAATTTGTGTCAGTGGTGTGATAAACATCCACGCCCTTGATGTATAACAAGATTTTCGTCTCCCACTCTTTCTCTCGGTCTTTCTCCCACTCAACTCTCACTCTCGGACTCAACTGGGCCAAAGGAATGAATGAATAAGGAGCATGGTTACCTATACTGTTTAAACTCTTAGCAACAGAAACCTAGAGGCAGCAAGCTTTTCTTTTCAGCGTTATGTATACAAAGACACGACAGAAAACTTATGACGGTGATACACTCACACACGCGTTGGTTTAGCATGGAAACGAGGAAGTAATTCAGAATTTTACCTGCTTCCGGGTCTTCAAAAAGCGAGCATGGGTGAAACTTCTTACTCTCTTTTCGTCTCCCACTCTTTCTCTCGGTCTTTCTCCCACTCAACTCTCACTCTCGGACTCAACTGGGCCAAAGGAATGAATGAATAAGGAGCATGGTTACCTATATATAGGGACCCTTGGACCAATTCGAGAAAAAGAATGACGGACCAGAGAAGTATTACACAGCACTGGGCTCGAGAGATATGGTTGTTACGTGCACAGTGAGAAGCTGAAAGTAATATACGCTGATGAGGGGTTTTTTTTACCAATTAAGAAGAGATTTTTTTTTTTACCAGAATATAGCACATTGGAAACTATTTTCCAAAATAAGGCAGTCAAACCTGTCAGTTGACTGACAGGTTTAGAGTTGTCAACGCAGGGACGCCACCCACTTCTGGCGTCAGTCAACTGACGCCTTTATGAGTAATGGCGTCGATCAATCGACGAGGTTTAGTGGTGTTAGTTGGATCGACACCACTAAACTTTGTCGATCCAACCGACACGACTAAATCTGTCGGTTGGATCGACGCCACTTGCTTCAATCATCGGTTATATGTGGTTGTCAGTTGAAAAACATCCACATATAACTCAGCAAATTTATATATATTATATTGGTTCTAAAAACATCCACACTTGCTTCTTCATTTCTTCTTTTGCAAAAAAATGAATCACATTCGTTCATTTATATATTATAATGGTTCTAAAAATATAGGTGCAAATGGATTAATATTTGAAGGTGAAACAAAAGCAATGTATATTGTTCGAGGAATGTCTGGTGAAGATTTAAAGGAAAAGATCCGTAGAAAGTTAAAGCTGCAACAAAATCAGGTAATATCTTCAGTGACGGGTAGAGTGCCTTGTGGAGACAGCAAATATGCGGGTTTAGAGATATTCGATGATGAGGATGTGGATGTTTTTGTTCAAACATTTGAGGAAAACCCTACGTCCCAATTTGCTAAGTTATATGTGGATGTTTTTCAACTGACAACCACATATAACTGACAGATTGAGGCAAGTGGCGTCAGTCAACTGACAGATTTAGTCGTGTCAGTTGACTGACAGGTTTAGTGGTGTCAGTCAACTGACACCACTAAACCTATCAGTTGACTGACGCCACTACTCATAAAGGCGTCAGTTGACTGACGCCAGAAGTGGGTGGCGTCCCTGCGTTGACAACTCTAAACCTGTCAATCAACTGACAGGTTTGACTGCCTTATTTTGGAAAATAGTTTCCAAAGTGCTGTATTCTGGTAAAAAAAAAATTCTCTTCTTAGTTTGGTAAAAAAACCCTGATGAGGGAGAGCATGTTTGGTTGACTGGCTTTGCGTGTGTTAGTTGAACTGGATGATAAATGAATAGGTGGTTTTTTTTACCAAAATAAGAAGAGAAAAAACAAAATTTACCAGAACACAACACTTTGGAAACTATTTTCCAAAATAAAGCGATCAAACTCGTCAATTGACCGACGGGTTTGGTCTGTCGAGTTGGGGACGCCACATACCCGTGGCGTCGTCAAGCGACGCCAGTTTCACTAGTGGCGTCGTCAACCGACAAAACTAGTTTTGTCGATTGATCGACGCCACTAGCGTTATTCGACTCCGGACCCCCACCCCCACCCGTGACCCTCTAGAAATAATTCTTTGAATTAATTATTTGACTAATTATTATTATCTATTTAAACTTATCTTATCTATCTTACAAAGGGAATGAATCGAGAGGCAAATATAAACCTTAAGATAGATAAGATAAGTTTAAACATATAATAATAATTAATCAAATAATTAATTCAAGTAATTAATTATTTAGAGAATAATAATTAGTGACTTAATAATGTGTTGCGTTGTTGTAAATTTTTATTAGTCAAATGGATGACTAACGCGCCCACAATATTGAGCCGGGGCCCAAAGAGTTGGGAGTTCTTAATGAGGAGGTACGGCAAAGAATCACCGATCACAAATTATTTCTAGAGGGGGTCACGGGTGGGGTGGGGGTCCGGAGTCGAGTCGATCGAAAGCTAGTGGCGTCGATCAACCGACAAAACTAGTTTTGTTAGTTGATCGACGCCACTAGTAGTGTCGTCAATCGACACCACTAGTTTTGTCAATTGGATCGACGCCACTAGTGGGCGGCGTCGGTTGGATCGACGCCACGGGTGGGTGGCGTCCCCTAACTCGACAGACCAAACATGTCGGTCAATTGTGAGTTTGATGCTTATTTTGGAAAATAGTTTCTAAAGTGCCGTGTTCTGGTAAAAAAAAAAAAATCTCTTCTTATTTTGGTAAAAAAACCCATGAATAGGTACTGGGTGTTCGACTTTGCAGAAGGATATTGGGCTGAGTAGATATTGGAGAAATATGGACATATATATATATATATATATATATATTGCTGTTGCTTTACCGTATATGTCACATGTTGGGGGTTGATTTGTTGTGATGATAGGCTATGGGCTAGTTTTTGGGCTTTTTGACCAAAATAAGGTTCAATTTTTTTTTTACCGGATTAAAGCAGATTGAAAACATTTTACCAAAATAATGCAGTTAGTGGCGCATGGCAGACTTACGGATTTAGAGGCGCAAAAGAGGTTCACGCCACTGACACATACTGACAAAATTTGTGTCAGTGGCGTGAGAAACATCCACGCCCTTGATGTATAACCAATCATTAAAAAAAAAAGTGGAATAATTTAAAAAATTAAGCGGTACAATTTGGTTATAACAATAGATCCCAATACAGGGGATCAATATATTTTTTATACAGATCCCAAAATCAATACTGTTGTTATAACCAAATTGTAGATGTATAACAAATATATTGATCCCCTGTATTGGGATCTGTTGTTATAACCAAATTGTACCGCATAATTTTTTAAAGGACGTTCTTAAAGAGTTATTTCAGCTCCATGCTTTCTTTCTTTTGACTTCAAATTAAATGAAATAGAGCTTTTTAAATTATTCCACTTTTTTTTAACATTTATTATTATATTAATATTATTTTTTATATTTAATATTATATTTAATTTAAATTTAATTTAATTTTTTTTTTTTAAATATGGAATCAGACCCACTTAAAGTGGGTCTCGATTTCCAATATATCCACGCCATTGTGGCGTGGATGGCGTGGATAACATCCACGCCATCCACGGCGTGGATGTTTATCACGCCACCGACACAAATTTTGTTAGTATGTGTCGATGGCGTGAACTCTTTTCGCTCTCTAAATCCGTGAGTCTCGTAAATACGCCACTAACCGCATTATTTTGGTAAAATATTTCCAATCTGCTTGAATCTGGTAAAAAAAAAAAATTGGACCTTATTTTGGTCAAAAAGCCCAAAAACTAGCCCATAGCCTATCATCACAACAAATCAACCCCCAACATGTGACATATACGTAAAGCAATTATATCAAAAAAAATATACGTAAAGCAACAACAATATATATATATATATATATGTCCATATTTCTCCAATATCTACTCAGCCCAATATCCTTCTGCAAAGTCGAACACCCAGTACCTATTCATTTATCATCCAGTTCAACTGACACACGCAAAGCCAGTCAACCAAACATGCTCTCCCTCATCAGCGTATATTGCTTTCAGCTTCCCACTGTGCACGTAACAACCATATCTCTCGAGCCCAGTGCTGTGTAATACTTCTCTGGTCCGTCATTCTTTTTCTCGAACTGGTCCAAGGGTCCCCATATATAGGTAACCATGCTCCTTATTCATTCATTCCTTTGGCCCAGTTGAGTCCGAGAGTGAGAGTTGAGTGGGAGAAAGACCGAGAGAAAGAGTGGGAGACGAAAAGAGAGTAAGAAGTTTCACCCATGCTCTGTTTTGAAGACCCGGGAACAGAGGTAAAATTCTGAATTACTTCCTCGTTTCCATGCTAAACCAACGCGTGTGTGTGAGTGTATCACTGTCATAAGTTTTCTGTCGTGACTTTGTATACATAACGCTGAAAAGAAAAGCTTGCTGCCTCTAGGTTTCTGTTGCTAAGAGTTTAAACAGAGATGGTTATTAGTATAGCTATATATACATAGGAAAAAAAAAAAAACCAAAGTCTTTCACGTTTGGGAATATACCGCCACTGCACATGAGAAACGAGAGAGAAAAGGAGTCCTTTTTCTATCATATAAGACCATTTTGCTTGCTGCCTATTATCTTTGCAAATGACGTTGCAGGGTGTGTATGGTGTAAAAATATATATAAATACATATATGAAAGTGTGTGAGTGTGCGTTGTTGCCAAAGAAAAAGAAGTATAGATGCTGCTTATATAAAAACTTTGCTGATATAGATTAAAGCGGCTTGCTATTTATACATGCGTATGGGACAAAAAGAAACAAAAAGCTTGTTGCATATAGTTACTGATTTATAATTAAGTTGCCACACACACACACACACATATATATATCTAATATCTAGGGAAGACTTGTTGCACGTATAGGCTTGGTTTCACACTTTTATACATACATACATATATATATATATATATATATAGTTATTTATTTATTTATAATCATATAAGTCGCTCACATGGAAACAATGGGAGGATTCTGTTTTTAAAATATAGGAGATTTGCTACACATGTATAGATATATGGTTTTATTAAAAGAGCATAATGCAACACTGGGATATATTTTACTTAGGTGTGTGTGTGTGTATATATATATAGATTTAACACCAAATATATGGATATATAATATGCTAAATCATATGCATTTGAAATCATAAGATACTATTTTATGAATATCCAAAGAGTATATATATATATATATATATATATGATTTTATTAATATCTAAAGAGCATAATTTATATAATTAATATTTATAAACTCCTATATAATTGGATCTAATCTAACTAATTCCTATATTATTTCATTTATAATATTATTTACAAAATAATATAAATATATATATATATATATATATATATATAGGGAAGCATACCTTATGTGGTGTGAGCATTTATTAGGATCCTAATTTAAAGAGTTAGGATAGCCTCTGAGAATTTAAATTAATTATGGAAAAATAATAATTAATTAGTAAAAAATAATAATAATAATAATAAAATAGATAATTATTATTATTATTATTATTAAGAAATGAAATAAATAATTATTATTATTAGTAAAAATGGAATAAATAATTTAGGAAATTACTAATAAATAATAAATAGAAAAGGGGTTATTAATTAATAGTAAATCGAAAGGAGAATTAATATTTCCAATGGTCTCTCCGATTTTCTTTTTAGTACCGTCATAGTTTGCCCACTTCAAGTATTCCTAATTTATTATTATAATTTGTATATTTTAAATTTTATGAAATTATAAGTTATAATTTTATGTAGAGTTTTAGAAGAGTTATTAATGGTTAGTAAATTGGTTGTGGTAGATTGATTTTTGGCGTGTGTTTGAGCTTTTGGATTAGAAGCGGTGTGATAATAGTTAGCTTCGGCGAGAGGTAACCACTTTCCACTTGTTATGTATATTGGTATGTTGTTTGTGAGTATTTTGTGAAATGATTATAAATATCTTAATAGAAAATTGCCTTGTGGAACCATATGATTTCAGATATGGAATATTTGCATAATGTGAAAATCTTACAAAATTCTTATTGAGTTATTTATTATGATAATTATGGAAAGGGTTGAATTGGGAAAAAAATGGAGTAATTTATTTCACCACGTGGTGAGGCCTCCATTGGTGCACAATGGTTGGCTTTCTATTGTCCCACTTGTTCAATGAGGGACTGCCCACTAGTTCAATGAGGGCTTACGACACCCCACTAGTTCAATGAGGGGAAAAGACCCATGGTCTGGGACATGTGCTCTGAGGATTTTGGCCGGTCCTCATCACGTGATCAGTGAGCTTTTGAGTAACCAGTAACATGGATGTAACTTAGCCCATGGGTCTAGTCGGAGGAAATAAGGCGGTTCGGTTGGATTGGTGGGAGGCATCTTGGGAATTGTGTTAATGAAAAATTGTAATACCTAATTTATGATACAAAATTTATGAAATTTGTGATATGGAAATTGGTGAGCTATATTTTTAATACTTTGTTTTATAAATTGTTCCACATATGACACCTCACTAGCACATATTAATATTCATGATGAGTTGGATTGATGGTTACCCACATTTTTCATGTGGTAGCTCCCATGCAGGTTCATCAGGGAAGACCCCAGAAGCTTAAGCTACTTCCGCCAAAAGTAGTGCTTCTGTCTTTTTGGTTTATGTGGGATGATTGTATATTGCCACATTATGGCTCATTCTGCATACTCTGATTTAATTTGTATATTTTGGTAAATGATGAAGCATTACTTAGTTGTTAATGAATCCTTAATTAGTTATTATGTTAAGTTAAAATTGAGGATGTTATACCCTGGCTGTACATACTTAACAATATTTTTTATTCCATACATTTATTTTAGGGAAAATTACTCACAAGTCCCAAGGAAGGAACATAATTACAGTTAGGTCCCTCCAAATGTCAAAATTACACAGAAGTCCCAAGGGACTTCTGTGTAATTATTTCAAAACCTAAAAAGTCCGAAATGCCCATAGGAGAAAATACTAAAAACAATCGATTCCTCATCCTTCGACAAGAGCGTGTTCGCCTCCACCGTGTTCGACTCTCCACGACCTCTACCCTATTTCGATCTCCGCCAGATTCGATCTCCGCCGCGTTCGACAGTGTTCGACCGCCAAGTAAATTTGCGTCAGGCAAGGGGCGGTTGTGGGTAGAGTTTGATTCTGAGAAATGAAAACAGTCTGTTGTGGTGATTGCATTTTTTCATTGAAAACAAAACGAAAGGAAAACATCAAGAGGAGGCAAAGCTTGATGCATGTTTGTTGGTGTAGTTCAAAATGTTAAGGATGTTATTTTGCTTACTTGTTTGCTTGAATTAACAACAGGAAATGCTGCGAATAACAACAGGAAATGCATGAAATAACAACAGGAAATGCATGAAATAACAACAACTTTTTAAAATCTGGAATTTCCCATCTTTCACTTCCAGAAGCGAATAACAAAGAAATGCATGAAATAACAACAACTTTTTAAAATGGAATTTCCCATCTTTCACTTCCGTGTTTTAATAACAACGGGAAATGCATGAAATAACAACAGGAAATGCATGAAATAACAACAACTTTTTAAAATCTGGAATTTCCCATCTTTCACTTCCAGAAGCGAATAACAACAGGAAATGCATGAAATAACAACAGGAAATGTATGAAATAACAACAACTTTTTAAAACTGGAATTTCCCATCTTTCACTTCCGTGCGAATAACAACAGGAAATGCATGAAATAACAAAAAGAAATGCATGAAATAACAACAACTTTTTAAAATATGGAATTTCCCATCTTTCATGAAATAACAACAGAAATGCATGAAATGCATGAAATAACAACAACTTTTTAAAACTGAATTTCCCATCTTTCGCTTCCCCGAATAACAACAGAAATGCATGAAATAACAACAGGAAATGCATGAAATAACAACAACTTCTTAAACTTTTGACAGCCTATATAAGGCTAGTCAAGAAGTGAATATCACATTAGGGGCGGATCAAAGCAATGACATTTGTTTGAAATTCAAAGTTAGCTTTGATCCATCAACATATGTAGATCTTGTAGACGATGAAGGGGTGGATCATTTAATAAAGTTTAATGGAGAATATGGGCATGTTTACATTGAAGAGAAATAGAATATGGACAATATACAACCATCTTTGAATGCCATTTTGTCTATGAAATGCAAGAAAGAACCTTTTTGTATTTTGGTGGGTGGACAAGTGTAGGTTTCGTCATTTTGTCTATGACATTTGTAGTAGTGACTTCTTGTAACACCTTTTTGTATTTTGGTGGGTGGACAAGAACTTGCAGCTTGATATGGAATGTTAAGTTAAAATTGAGTTATATCATACAACTTAATATTTTGAAATGATATTCCCAATATACTAGCCTTATATAGCTGTACATACTTAACAATATTTTTTATTCCATACATTTATTTTAACATGAGTTTTTTCTACCAACAAAAATATTCATTTCTGTTGTTATTTCATGCATTTCCTCGGAAGTGAAAGATGGGAAATTCAGATTTTAAAAAGTTGTTTTAATTTTTGTTATTTTCGAAAGATTTCGTTGTTAATTCAAGCAAACAAGCAAGCAAAATAACATCCTTAAATTTTGAACTGGGGGTTAAGTTTTTTCAATCTTATTATCATAATTTTTCATCATCTTTCATAATCTCTAAATAATTTTGTTCAATTAATATAATACTATTTAGTTTTTTCGAAGTCATTTTCCCAATCGTAATTATGTTCCTTCCTTGGGACTCGTGAGTAATTTTCCCTTTATTTTAACATGAGGAAAGAAGTTTAAAAAATGGTCTTATTATCTTTTTCTCATCATCTTTCATAATCTCTAAATAATTTCTGTTCAATTAATATAATACTATTTAGTTTTTCTCATTTTCCCAATCAACAGTCTAGAGGGAAGAGAAGAAAATGGGATAACAAATATGTCTAATTAATTTACTGTTCTAGTTGACTTGTACAACGATCTGGTCTTCAGCTAAAGAACATTTTTGCCTTGGTTTAGCACCACACGTGTCTTCAAAAGCTGAACTGTTTAGAGGAGGGAAAGGAAGATTAAGAGAGATCTTTAAAAAGTTGAACTGTTTTGTAGATATGGAAAGTGGGATGGAAGATGATAATTTTAAAAAATTAAAATAAAAATATAAAACTTGAAATTCCCAAAATACCCTTTACACCAGGAAAAAAAATCCCTCCTTCTTCATCCCACGTCCCCACGACAGCCAAAAAAAAAAAACCAGATCCAGGCGAGTTCCGACCGGTGGTGGTCGTCCGCGGGTTCCGATGGTGAAGGAGGAAGTCTTCGCCGGCGACAAAGAGAGCCGAAGGTGAAGTCGGAGACGGTGAGAAAAGAGGAAGAAGAAAAGGACTTGATGGGAATTTGCTCACAATCTTTCGGGAAGATTTCATCTTCCATCCAATATGTGAGAGAAGATTAAGGAAGGAATCTTCCCGTGGGTGAAGGAAGATTGTGCCTCACTGGAAGATGAATTTCATGTAACAAACACCTAAAATCGAGGGAAGATTGGAATCTTCTCTTCCCTTCTCCAATCTTCTTCCTAACAAATAGGGCCTTAATATATTTACTCATAATCCCCTTAATTGAATCATGTATACCATCTCTCAATCTCTTTCTGGGGCTCCATGCTTAATTGTTCTTTTTAAAAAGTTTAAGTTGGTAGCGAATTTTACGTTCTGGCTGTTTCTATTCAGGAATCTTGAGAACTAACTAATCAATTATTGAAGAGATTGTGGCATTAATTTCCTCCATTTAAAAGTTTATATATATATATATATATATATATCTATATCGGAGGGGGAAATTCCCTGAAGAGCTAATCATAGGTTCTTCTCTTCATATCATAGGTTCTTCTCTTCATCGGAATAATAGGGTCGTTTTGCTCATTGCTAAACTTGTTGAAGTAGAGATAAGATATAACCAAGGTACCCGTATATCTTTTTAATCAGAGGTTGAATCGATTATCAGAAGAAGAATTAGGCCCAAAATTAGGATACATTCTGAAAGAATAAAACTTCCATCGAAGAGAAGCACATCTCCTTCCTTTTATTGAACTAAACTTTCAACAATTTAAATTTAATATTTTATAAAATCATTATTATCATTTTACATAAAAAAAAATATAATAATAAAAAAAATTAAACTGTTAAAATTTGATATAAACCGTTTATAATTGTGAACTAATATTAAATATTTTATAAAGTAGAGTTTTGTTCACTAAACTTTTCCCCCCTATAATTGAATGGATGAGTATGCCTAACTCATGAACTTCTCTTTTTTTTTTTCCTTGTTGTCCTTTTTCCCTTCATGATCAATGGATCAAAATCTAATGATTCACATTTAATTTATTTTTTTCATCTTTCTCTCCGTTGCAATATCATTTTTATAAAATATTAAATGTGAACCATTAAATTTTGATCTAATAGTAGGAAAAGGACGGCAGCAGATCAAAAAGAAAGAGAAAAGGTAGGTGCTGAAAAAACTAGGAATGAAAGGTAATAATACTTTTTTTGGAGCTCATTAAGTCCTTCCTGGATATGAGATAAAAAGTCCTCTCACTACCTCTGGAATGAGAATGCCTCCATGTGTATATGTTCTGTAATTTGTATGTTTTGATATTCTTAGACTTGTTCATATACAGACATTCGTTAGCCATATTAATTTTCTGGACTTAAATGTGTTTATGATCTTTTATTTTTATAAATATTATTGTAAAAAAATTTTTTTGACAAAGATAAATATTGTAATTTAATCTTTAATTCTAGTTCTACGCCCAGTCTATATGCTATGTTCTTCAAAATTAAGAGAATATTAAATCTGGAGAGAAATAGAGGTCAGCAGTTCTACAAACTAAGTGGGAGGAGTGGAATGAGCGACGGAAAGTGAGTGGAAGCCCCAGTGCGGAGGACCCAACTCCGGAGGAGGCGGCGGAGCTTCTGCATAGTCGGAAAAAAGTACGGAAAGGGGATAGTGTGACGGTGATCAGCGGGCGTGCGAATGTTTCTCGGGTAAGTGACAACAATTGCGGCATGGATTCACATCGTTAAACTTCCCCCTGGACTATTATGATAAAGGAACTTTGTTTGTCACTGGCAACCAGATCGGTTCAGTGATAAAGGTTGACTCGAATACCATGCATAAGACGAAGGGTCGTTTCGCCTGTATATGTGTCCAGCTAGATTTAAGTAAACCATTGATTCCGAGTATTTTTGCTAATGGAAAGGAGAAGAAAGTGGAGTATGAAGGTTTACACTGTACTTAATCTGTCTCAGGTGTGGGAAGTATGGACATGATATTGACCGATGTCCGATGCGTGAGTCCACCCATGGAAATAGTGCTACTGGGAATGACAAAAGCGTGTCGCCGAACACGGTGCCGATGACAACAGAACAATCGGAGGCGTCAAACAGGAATGAAACAGGGTCGCCGGATTATGGTGGCTGGACCTGGATGGTTGTGCAGCGGCCATGGTGGGGGAGACGCACGATGAATCCGATATGGAATGGGAGAGATACCAGCCGAACAAATCACGATTTTCAGACGCAATCTAAGGGATCACGATTTGGTGTTTTAGAGTCTGATATTGGAACTGGTTTTGGTGGCTATCCAAAGGATAGGCACCATGCGCCCTAGCGCATCTGGGCCGAAGATTTCACATAGTATTTTTGATAGAAAAATTAATCTTATTTATTTTGTACCTTTCGCTCAATGAGAAAATGGGTCAGATTCTACCGGATCAAACCTGTGGGACTTAAGGAATGATGGAAGGAAAACAGTGGCGGAACCAGAATTTTTTTTTAGCCCGGGCCAAAAAATAAATATATTGAAGTACTCCCTTTAATTCTTATTATAAGGCACCAACTAACAAGGATATTTGATCCTTTTTATAAGACACTTGCTTGTTTTTAAATAGCACTAAATATTTTTATGTATACCCATAATTAAAAAGGTAGTGAGTAAGAGTAATAATTAATAAAAATTAATTATTACTCTTTTTTTTTAGTAAAAAAAAAGTAATAATTAATATGATATTAAAGTTTAGTATAATTAATAGGGATAATATTGAAAACTACTTAAATTTTAGGACAAATTTAACGACTTTAACTGTTTTTATTGATCATGAGAATTGTTAGTTGGTTCTTAAATAAGGACCAGGAGGAGTATTTACTAAATAGTATCAAATAACCTTGAAAATACAAATAAATAATAACTGATAATTATAAATCAAAACAATATGTAAGATGATACTAACTTTTTTGGTATCTCAAACAAGGATTTTACTTTCTTCTCATATTTCAACGATGAGTAATGAAACAAACATTATCTTTCTGAGAGAAGATAAAAAATTAGCTGGGGCCAAATTTGTGGCCAAATAAAATATCATATAATAAATACATATATATTCTCATAAATTTTATAAGATTAGGGGTAAAATTTGGGGCCAAGGCTCCAAATTTGGCCATCAAAGGGTTCCGCCATCGGAAGGAAATACAAAAGAAATCAAAAAAAAAAAAAAAAAAAAGTACAGTCCAGATTTTATTTTTTTAACTGCTTCTTTTTTAATACAAAATGTTAATTGAGAGATTATCTTTATTTTAGATTCTGTACCCATTAAAATAAATTAAAAAAAAAAATAGAAAGTAAAAAAAATAAAATCTGAGAGAAGAGCTCTCATGCCTATCTTTTGGATAGACTGGGAATCCCATTACCTGATATGTGGGAGCAGGTAGTACCGAAAACATGGGGAAAGAATCAAGCTAATATCCAGGCGCCAATTAATTTTTTTTTTTCTTTTGTGATATAAAAGGTGGCTAGGAGCCAAAATATATTAAAAACAGATTACATATGGGGAATAAATCCCAAACATTCCTGATCAACAATAGCTCTCAAAGCTGAAGGGCAATTACTAAGAATTACAAACTTGGAAAGGCCCCACTTGACCAAAAAATCTGCTACCCTGTTGAGATCTCTTGGGATACAATGAAGGGAGACAACCCAATCTCTAAGCAGCATTTCTCTTATCTGCTGAACTAAAAGACTACCAGAATTGGAACGCACATCAAGCAACTGATCAACCAAAACACTAGCATCAGACTTACATTAAAAAAATAGTTCTGATTTGGGTAAAATAGTTCTAATCTGGCATCCAGAAGGACGATACAATTATTCTGACACTCTGCACATAATTCTGAAGGACAATCTTTAAATTTTAAAAAAACAAAACAAAACAAAAAAACCGAATAGCTAGCTAAAAGCAAGGGGATTATTAAATTACATATTTTATAATAAATTGTAATTTTCTTAATTATTAATTAAAATTATTATTTATTAATTTTATTATTTATAATAAGTATAATTATTATTTATAATTTTAAATATAATTATAAAATTATATTTTTTTAAAAAATGACACCTTAATTGGCGCCTATTTGACGCCTTTTAGGCGTCAATTGTTATTGACACCAGTGGCGTTAACAGTGGATAGGTGGTGTCGTATCCCCGACGTGATCAGTGGTGTCGATCAAATGATGGGTTTGATCTGCCTTATTTTAGGAAATATTTTGCAAAGTGTTTTAATCTGATATATTTTTTAAAAAATATTATTATTTTGGTCAATTTCCCGATTTACCAAGAAAATCTGTGATTGTCAATCTAGTACTACTGAGGAATGGGCAGCGGTTGAAGGACTACAGTTGGCTTTAAGAAAATTGTTTTAGAATATAATGCTGACAATGTAATCAATTTGATTCTTGATCATGCTTCTATTTCCTGTAGTAACCTGGTTTTGAAAGCTAGGGAATTGTTAAAATTAGATTGACAGGTTGTTGATGTTAGAGTTATTCCTAGAGATTTTAATTGTATTGTTGGTGCTTTAGTTAAGATAGACAATTCTGATTCTGCTATTTTGGATGAGTGCCCTCCTAACCTTGGAGGTTCAATGGACCGTGAGTATTTGGAATTAAATTCCCTATGTGTAATTTGTTATTTGTAATGTAGGCTTCTAGCCATCCTTCCTAGCAACAATATATATATATATATATATATATATATATATATATATTAATGAAACGTTGTACAGCACTCTCATGGAGCCTATTGGTGCAATAGTTGTCGATTCCCCCAAAACTCGTTGGTATTCAGAACTATCGAGGCTCGACGTCAAAGACTCCATTGCTTACTATGAACGCCACGACAGCAGACAATCGAATTGACCCTGGAGATGTGTTGAATGTCCAGGTTCATCAAAATCCATTAGCAAGTGCCACAGAGGATGTAGATGATCACGCCAGGAGTGTGGAGGAGGATCGCATGACTGATGCCTAAACTTGTTTGTTCTAATAATTATCCTAATTAGTTTCCATATGAAGTGAATTATTTGGAATTGCAGGGGAACTGGGGCGAAGTACTTTCTTCGTCTGATTAACGACCTTGCACTTTACCACAGTGTTGACTGCATGGCTCTTTAAGAAACTCGTTCTAATGGTGAGAAAGCAAAGAAGATTGCGACGAAGTTGGGGTTCTCGTCTTATGAGATTATTGATGTTGCAGGTTACAGTAGCGGAATTTGGATCTTATGGAAGCCAACGATTAAGCAAGTTTCTGTTATTGAAAAGAACCATCAGTTCATGTACGCTGCAGTTAGTGACTCCATATGTAATGCGTGGCACATGACCATAGCTTATGCCTCTCCACACTGTATTAAAAGAAGAAGCTTATTGAGGGATCTTGCAAGGCTGGGTGGCGTTACACAGGCTAGGGTCCCTGGGTGGTTGTCGGGGATATGAACGTGACTTTGGCATCAGATGAGTGGTTCTCAACGGTTGCAAGTGGCACATCGTGGATAGGGACTTCTTGGAGTGGTTTGAGGGGTCGGGTTTTACCGATCTTGGTTTTTCGGGTCCTAAGTTTACCTGGAGCAGAAAAGGGTGTGGAGCTGAGCACTTGCGAACAATGATTGGCTCTTTCAGTTTCCGTACTCGAAAGTAATTCATCTTCCCAAGTTGAAATCAGACCACATGCCTATTTTACTTCAGTTCTCAATTTCTTGTGTTCAGAATAAAAAGGAGCGGTCGTTCCGGTTTTTAGCACCCTGGTTGCTTCATGATAATTTTGAAGAATTTGTTAAGCAACAAAGGAATAATGACGTTTGCTGGTCGGAGAACGTTGAGAATTTTACAAAAGCTTGTTTCAAGTGGAACCAAGAGGCCTTTGGATTTACATATTACAGGAAAAAGCAAATTTTCAAAAAGCTGGACGGGATCTAAAGAACTCTTGCACGGAATTACCATCGCCCTGATCTTCTCTCTCTGCAAAGTGAATTGTTGGAAGAGTTGGAGAGGATCCTCATTCAAGATGACTTGCTATGGGCACAGAAGGCACGCGCAGAATGGAATATTCTAGCGATAAAAACACCCGTTTTTTCCATCTTAGAGCTAATGGAAGAAGGCGCCATAGTCGTGTAGATGCATTGAAAAATGATGATGGGACATGGATATATATATGATGAGGATGAAATAAACGGTTTGGCTTCTCTCCACTGCAAATACCATCCGCTGCATGTCTGCTGCTTTAAAACGATTGTGTTTAAATCTAAATAAGTGGGATGAGACACAAATCACACCACACAAATGAAAGAAGAAGAAAAATTAGCGAAAGGAGCATTGATGAAGCGGACAAGCATAAAAAATATAAAATTGGGATTCATTGGCTTTGGATCATTTTTGGCTAAAAAATATAAAACTGTATTTATGGGATAAATAATAAATATTTTTCAGATCTTAGTTAATATCCTAAAATATATTTTAAGATCATAAAATTATTTTTTAAAATCATGAAGTATTATTTCAGTACTAGTCAATACTCTTCAACATTTTTCACATCATTTTTTAGTACCAGTCAGTACCATAAAATGTTTTTTCAAAATCATAAAATAATATTTCAAAATCATGACTGGTATGAAATAATACTTCATGATCTTGGAAAATAATTTCAGGATCTTTGAAAAAATATTTTGGGACCGACTGCATCGAAAAAAATACTTTATGACCTTGAAAAATAATTTTAGGATCTTAAAAAATGTTTTAGGGTACTAGATAATACTGAAAAAATACTTCATAATCTTGAAAAATTATTTTAGGATCTTGAAAAAATATTTAGGGTATTGACTAGTACTGAAAAATACACCATAATCTTGAAAAATAATTTTAGGATCTTAAAAAATGTTTTAGGGTACTGGATAATATTGGAAAAAAAAACTTTATGATCTTCAAAAATTATTTTATGATCTTGAAAAAATATTTTAGAGTACTGATTGATATTGAAAAAATATTTATTATTTATCTGGTAAATACAGTTTTATATTTTGTAGCCAAAAATGATCCAAAGCCAATGAATCCCAGTTTTATATTTTTTATGGGGAAAAGCACCAATGTAGCAACTATTACCAAAAATTATACTCAATTAGAGCACTTTAGAAAAGAATTACCAAAGTAATGCAGTCAAAGGCATCATCTGTCCTGACGCCACCAGTGACGTCAGGATAGGTGACGCTACTAGGTAGTGACATCAACTAAACTAATTGACGCCACCAGTGGCGTCAATATATGCGTCAATTAATTGACGCCACAAGTGTCAATTAAATTGCATTAATTGACGCCAGTGGAGTCAATTTAGTTGACGCCACTCTAGTGGCGTCAGCTCTCATGACGCCACTAGCTCAGTGGCGTCAAGAACCCTGACGCCACTAGTGGCGTTTTGTCAGGTGACGCATTTGACTGTGTTACTTCGGTAATTTTTTTTAAAATGCTCTAATTGGGTATAATTTTTGGTAAAAGTTGTTACATTGATGTTTTTTCCTTTTTTATGCATGTCTGCTTCATCAATGCTCCTTTCCCTATTATTTTTTTCTTCACTTGTGTTGCATGACTTACGTCTCATCCCACTCATTTAGATTCAAACACAGTCGTTTTAAAGCAGCGGTTGGTATTGGCAGCGGAGAATGCCTTTTTTTTAAAAACACCAATAAAGCCAGTTGGGCCCTTCAATTATCTCTCTAATTAAGTACCTGGTTCAAAATCCACAGGAAATTGTTAATATTAACGAAGTAGATCCTCTGCTTATATTTTTTTTTTCCATTATCTTTTATCAACTCATATAGGTCATTGATTGGAAAGATGATAAAAAATTTAAAGTTGTATTGTGATTTATCAGATCGATTAGACAGATATGATTTAGAAATTATGAAGGGTGATGAGAAAAGGAATGTGAGAGAAACTCAACCCTGATATTAATGGTACTCTCCTTGTGTTAATTCCCAAGAGTGACTCTCAAGAAACATTGGGGGATCTCTGACCAAATAGTTTATGCAATGTTATTTATAAGGTGATTACGAAAATTATGGCTAAAAGGATTAAGCGATTTCTCTCTAATATCATAAACCCTATTCAATGCAACTTTATTCCACGAAGGTTGAGTTCAAATAATATTATAGTAGCCCAAGATGTGATACACTCCATGAGAATTTCTCATAGGAAAACTAGAATGATGGCCATTAAAATTGACCTTAAAAAAACTTATGACCGGCTCAGTTGGAAGTTTCTTAACACATTGCCTTGCGAAGCTTTGTCTTCCTCCAAGCATGATTGATGTTTTGAAATATTGTGTGTCTTCATCCTCTATGCAGCTACTATGGAATGTGCGTAAGTCAGAAACTTTTATTCCTTCTAGAGGGGTCTGGCAGAGTGATCCTATCTCACTGTATCTTTTTGAAATATGCATAGAAAAATTAACTCATTTAATTCAGCAGAGCATTCGAGATGGACACAGGCGGCCTATCCAACTAAGAATGACCCTCCTATTTCCTATCTTATATTTGCTGATGATGTTGTATTTTTGGTGAAGCTTCCTTACAACGGGTGGATGCTATCAAAGAGTGCCTTCGTATTTTTTGTGATGTATGTCTGACATGAAAGTCAATTCAGCAAAGTCTCGAGTGTTCTTTCCCCAGTATTAATCATAACAGGTGTGCGGAGATAAGTCAAGCATTGGGTTTCACACTAACAGCAGACCTGGGTAAATATCTTGGAGTTCCTCTTCTTCATAAGAGAGTCTCTAAAGATACTTTTGGAAATGTACTCGATAAAGTTTCTAGGCGACTTGCAACTTGGAAGGCGCACACACTATCATTAACTGGGAGGCACACATTGGTTGCCTAGGGAGGGCAGCTATGATGCCGAACCAATGTTACCTCAATTCCAAGCTTATTTTTACTAATACTTCAATGCTCCCAATTTATAAACACCAAATAATTTAACCTCAACTTACACCATTTTTTTCTGCGCCTTCTCTCTCTCTCTCTCTCTCCCTCTCCCCCTCTCTCTCTCACTCCTCTCTGCGCTGAATGAATGAAACCGTGGGGGTGTTTATATAATGTTGGAAAATTGGTACTTAAGTGTAATTTTTACCTCTGGGTACTTTCATGTAATTTTCCCCTAGCCAAATTTTCAAACCTCCCATGTCTCCAGCATGCAGCAGAGAAAGTTGAAAACAAAAAGTTGTGGAGTTGAAAATATAAAAGGTGTAGGGCCCACATGATAATATATAATAATATAATAAAAATAGTAAGAAAAATCAAACGGACGGTTCGGCGAAAGAAAAATAAAAGTGTAGACCCCACGTTAATATTATATAAATATTTTTTATCAAGGAAAAATTCATTTATCTTATAATATAGACAAAAACTATTAAATTTATACATCTAAACCTTAGAATACTTAATAAATCATATCCTAAAAATATGTAATTACTATTAGAAAAATTGGGATGTTACAGATTGGGTGGTGGATTTGTGAATATATATGATCAGGAAGAACAGAACATGGAAAAAATTCGGAAAAATTTAGACCGATAATAAATAGGCCGGTCTTAAATGTTCAACTGTTAAGACCGAATGTATTAATATGTCCGGTCTTAAAGGTCATGTGTACATATTAGATATTAAGCCGGTCTTAAAAGTTTGTCTTTTAAGACCGGTGTATTTATACGTCCGGTCTAAAAATTCAATTTTTAAGACCGGACGAATTTACCGTCCAGTCTTGAAAGTCAGTCTTTTAAGACCGCGTATAATTAGTCGTCAAGTCTTAGAAGCCGCTATTTTCAGACCGGATTTATTTTTGGCCGGTCTTATAATTTTGATCTTTTAGTTTTTGCCCGGTCTTAAAAGTTGAGTTTTAGGACCGAACAAAAAATATTTCAGCTTTATTCAGTACGACTTTTAAGACCTAATGTTTTAAATGTTCGGTCTAAAAGAGTTTATTTAAGACCGGTTCGAGTCCGGTCTTAAATGTGAACTTTTAATACCGGCTGGAACAAGACCGGTCGCGGGTTCGATCTTACGATGCCTCTTTTGTCCGGTCTCAAAACCCTTTTTTACACTAGTGCCGGTTTTATAATTAGGACTAGAAAGAGAATTAAGGAGGAGAGGTAGTGTATGAAAAGGGAATGATTTAATATAAAACATCTTTATCTAATTTGATTGAATTAGAAAAGTTAGTTAATTTTGTTAATTAATATGACTTTGCGCAGACAGGGTCCACAACACATAATAGTGATGTATGCTAACTGGTGATTATGAAGCCTGCTGTGTTCATTTAAATCTAATTATTTCACTTAATAATGACAACTATATGCATGCATATATATCAAAACCTACTTAGGTAGAGATCTCCGTATTACTAATTTAATCTATTTTTTCTTTCTCTCTTTCTTCATGCGATCTTCAACCTGCTCAAACAGTCCAATAACTTCTGCAACTGATATCCATAACTAACAATATGTGGCAAAGAACTAATGAACCTCTTTGATATAATTCAAGACTGATGTTCATGAAATGTATAGAGAAGTATATTCGTATCAACAAAACTTTAAATTATATGAATATAAGATCCAAATGAAAGCTCTCATCTTGGTTGCATGTAATAGTAGAAGCAGCCATACACACACACACACAAATAAATAAATATATATATATAGAGAGAGAGAGAGAGAGGGAAAAAAACTTCCCATGTTGTAGGAGAAGTGTTTTCTCATGTCACACACACATGAAATGGTAGGACCCACACATATATATAATATATATATATATAATATATATATGTGTGGGTCCCACCATTTCATGTGTGTGTACTGTGTAGGAATCTTCTTCTTCTTATGCAACATGAGAAGTTTAAACCCATATATATATATAGGGAAAAACCAAGGTTCTGAAACCCGGACCGGTGACTGAACCGGTCGAGGTACTGGGTTAAGGGTTAGTGTGTCAGCCCGGAGTCAACCCGGGCCAGACCGGTGAGGTATAAAAAATTGGAAAATAATTAATTTCTCATCACATCAACGTAAATTTCACATACTATATATCATTTCAATACTTTAGATCAGTAGCAAAATAATCATATACTTCAATACTTGTGACATATTCAGATATTCTTAACAATTTTCTTTACAACCTACATTTGAGACAAAATATTCAGATTAGAGTATTTTCAACCTACATTTCCCTCCATTAACACAGATTCAAGAAAACACAAATATTCACACACCAGAACCTCACAATCCCAAAAGCAAACCAAACCTTCATAAATCTCGTATATCAGCATATGTTGTTTCAAATGATCAAATCAGGTTGCCTTTTATATATATATATATATATATATATCTTTGGGAACCGGTTGACCTCAGAATAACGTCCGGTTACACAGGTCGATCCGGTTTAAATAACTGATCAAGTTGGTTGGCGGTTCACAAAACCATGGGAAAAACACTTTTCATGTTGTAGGATAAGTGTTTTAAGTATTCACACACATAAAATGGTGGACCACCACATATATATATAATTAGCATTATATATATATGGGTCCCACCATTTCATGTGTGTGTAGGAATCTTTTTCTTCTCATGCAACATGAGAAGTTTAAACCCCATATATATATTAATTATTCATAGAAACATTTTCTGCTGGCTGAGCTTGGGTTCCTGATAACTTTTTTTTTTTTTTTTTGGGAAGAAAACTCATTAAAATAATCAACAGAAGTAAACATCAACATAAAAGTCCAAAACAAAACAAAACATTAAAAAAGGCTAAAGCCCAACCCAACACAACAACCCAACCCAATTAATAGCACCATCCAAAACCCTAACCCTTTTAATAGGTTTGTTTTAGCTTTTTTTAGAAATGCTTTTATAAATTATGAAGTAAGTATGTGAAATAATTTTTATCTTAATTTACAAAAAATATGCTTCTGAAACCATGGTTTGGGGTTTCCCAAACAAGCAAAAAGAGAAGGAAAATCCATCTTGGGGCCCTTTTTGGGAAAAAAAATCCCAAAAAGTTTCAAGATTCGACATCTCAAAAAGGCCCTGGGCTTTCTCTGAGGATTTTCGAATCTCCACGACAACTAAATCACCCAAATTAACAACAAAATCAATACCCGTTAACAACTAAATCACCCACATTAACAACAATATTTTAACAACTAAATCGTCACATTAACAACAATATCGCCCCGATTTAGTTGTTCGGAGATTCTCGAAAAATCAGAAAGCGCCCAAGCGCTTTCTCGATTGTCAATCTTGGGGCCCTTTTTGGGATTTTTTTTCCCAAAAAGGGCCCCAAGATGAATTTTCCCAAAAGAGAACTTTAAGTGCTGCTGCTGCCGCAGCCGCAATTGCTCCTACAGAGAAGACGAAAGAATACCAGGAACATTGCCGGAATCCAGGGATGGGACTCGAAGAACCACCCTAATTGTCGCATCCCATTTAACTTACTACCTGCGAAGAGCAGATAGAGAAACAAGATCCACACAACCATGTGGAAAGAAGCAACAAGGTTAGCACCAACATCGATAAAACATCGATAACTTTTGAGTGTAGGAGATTAAAGCAATATAATGGACTTGGCAAGACGCCCACAGCTGCTATCTTATACTCTTTACGATCTTAAATATAAAATATACTTCTTTTGATCCTTATTATAAGATATCAATTAATAATTCACACAAACAAATAAAAATAGTTAAAGTCAATAAAGTAGTCTAAATATTTAAGTAATTTCTAATATTACCCCTACTAGTTACACTAAACTTTAATATTATATTATTATTACTCTCACCCACTACCTCTATTAATTATGGGTATAAATGAAAAAAAAAAATTAATGCTCATTGGAAACAAGCAAGTGCCTTATAAAAAGGACCAAATGCATTTATTAGTTGGTGTCTTATAATAAGAATGAGAGGAGTAGTGATTTTTTTGGAGAAATCAAAGAAAGTTTAATTAAATTACTTTAAAGTATTTATATTTATTATTTTTTCTCCAAACTATTTTTTCTAATTTAATTATAAACTGATATATAATCTAAATATACATAATATATGATATGATTAAATAATTTATTTAATTTTCTTAATCTCTAAAAAAAAATTTATTTTATATTTAGAAACGGAGGAGAAGGAAGTATATTCCAAATATCAAGAACACACAGCATCGAACACACAGATATATGGTGTTGTCTACAAGACTACAACACATTAATTGGGGAGAGGATTCTCTCATAAGCAAATTTCTCATTATCCCTTACAATCTGATTATAGCCGTCGAAATCTTGATCCAAGGACCCAGAAGAATTTTAAAAAAAACCGCACGCGGTAAAAATCACCGTGCGCGGTTTTTTTAAAAATTCTTTTGGGCCCTTGAATCAAGATTTCGATAGCCAGGATTTATAGATGATGAGGGATAGGCAGAGAATTGATACGGAGAGAAACCGGACTCCATTAATTGAGCACATGCATGGGGCCTACAACAACACGCGGTTCTCAAATGCATTTAGCACAGTTACTTCACGTGAAACACCATTCTCCCAGCCAAAAATGTCGTAAACATTGTCATTTTTCTTAGCAGACACGCATGTTCAGAATGTGAAGACCCCAAGGTTTAAAAAAAAAAAAGGAAATCCCTTCGTGAAGAGTAGTAAAGTAGTGAAATATATATTAATGACGACTTACGTACAAATAAGTCATCAATGGACAATGGGATGTCCAGAAAATATAAGGGTCTTGCTTTTTGATGACTTGAAATATGTTTGGAGGGGTAGCAGAAACATAAAGGAGGCATAAAAACAACACAAGATTGGTAAGGAATCAACAAGACACAGGAAATTTCAGTGAAGGTTCTGGTTTTAAAAGAAGCAAGCGATAAGTTTGAACAAAGGTTTTGTTTTGTAACGTTGGTGGATATGTTCCTTGTCTGGTTAAGGTTACAGTGTCCTCGGACTCCGAACCAAAATGATTCTCACTGACAACATTGTACGGAGGGGCTAAGGCTTTCTTCCCGTGTGTCCCCCCATGCTCTCCATTATCACACTGCATCTCTTCTTTTTAATTGCCTTCAAAACGAAGAGATTTTGGCAAAGCCCAGTACTGTTGAAGCAGATTGCCAACTTCCTTAAGGATAGGATGATATGTGTATATATGCATATAAGCCCTAGTCTCTGTCACTTACCATGTAAGAAAATCTCAACGCACTGAGGTTGCATATTATACAATTAATTCGTATTATTTGAGTAATCATTAAACAAAGTGGCGGACAGATCGATGTGCTAGATATTGCAGAGGAGATGAAGATATGCGTATTATGGGGAACATTCAAGTGAATGGAATATAGTTTGATATGGACCATATATATGGATGCTTGGTTTGATCAGTCTCTATTATATATATATAGATGTTTCAGTCCATATATTAGTTGTTGGGGGTCCATGCTTTTGTACTTTTATATATGTGGGAAGCTTTTGTATATAAGGCTTATTTTATGCACTGTGGCTGTATTTACAGGAGAATCGCTGGAAAGCTCCAACTCACCCTCCTTTTCACACTCCTTTCATTTCCTCATATCTGTCGATCTTTTACCTTTTCCTTTTTCCTTCTTTTCCCATACATTTATTAGGGGATTTAACCTCTTCCCCTTTACTAAAAAAAATTATCGGTTTCAGTTTAAAAAGTAACCAATATGGCAAACAGAAAAGATTATTTAGCTAAGCTTTGAGCACGGTGTCGTAACTTTTTGTCAACCTATTTGAAGATGCATTTAAAAGTATAAGGACACCAAAAGAATAATTTTTATATGCTTGAATGAATGAGAACGCAGCTCCTGATATGGTGGTAACTATACATACGTACGTACATACTTGCATACACTTTCTGTTTCAGCTTAATCATTTGAATACGGAAAAGACACAATTTTTCAGTTGAACTATTAAATGCGAGCCCTCACTTCTGCTAAACTTGATTCTTGGGAATATTGAGAGAACAGTCCTGCCTTCTTTTGAGCCCGTTGCTTCCCTAAACGTGAGAGATTATCAAGAATTAAAGATCTGTTCTCTTTTATTATTTCTTGTATTGATTGCATCTATTGGGATATTAACTATATGAGTGTGAGTAGACTTGATTTTGAGTGGTGAAGAGAATTCTCACATGGTATAGAGTTGTGTTGGGGGAAAAAAAGATATATAAGTTAAAAAAACATAAATTTATTGCATTAAAAATTTAAAATAAAATGTGATTAACTCATATCCGTTTTTTATAGGATTATGGTTTTTAATAAAAAAAAAAATATAGAACTACTTGATTGAAGTTTTGAAGTGTATATAATTATTTTAAAACAAAACAAGAAAATCAAACGGCCGGATAGTACGTAATTGATAGTCCATTTGTTCTTAATACAAGACATTTTTATCTAATTTGATTATATTAAAAAAGTTACCTTAGTTAGGTTAGTTAATATAATATGTATTTTCTAAAACACCCTAATCATATTCTTTAGTTCTCTTATTCTCTCTCCTTCTTGATTATTTTTAAGGAAACATCAATAAGATAAATTAGAAAAAGATTGACAAATATAGAAATTATATTTTAGATTTAAGATTAAAATTAACTCTTAAATGTCTTATATTAAGGATCAGATGAAGCACTTACTTTCTTAGAAAGGGTTATTTTGTGAAATTGGTGTTTATACTATATATATATACATATTACTTGTGGAAGTTTTCGAGAGGAAAATGTACTTTAGAAGTTTAAAAAACCAGACAATTTTGCTACCAAATACGAAAAGGTGTCGTGCCTAAATGGCATCCACTTCAACCTATTTTTGCCCACGTTAATCGTTATATTTTTCAGTATGGTCTTATTTGAGAGGAGATTATAATTACTTAATTATAAATGACTTATAAACTAATACTTCCTCTTGTCCTTATTATAAGATATCACTAACAATTGTATTTGGTCCTTTTTATAAGGTGTTTGCTTGTTTCAAAAGCGCATTAATTATTTTTTTAAATATGCCCTTAATTAATAAATGTAGTGGGTGAGAGTAATAATTAATATAATATTAGAGCTTAGTCACTACTACAAAAAGTGGAAAAACGTCCTAATTTAGAGGCAATTAACGCCCTTATCCGAAGGACGTCTATCGAGGAAGTAGTATTTGAATTATTTCGGCGTCCATGTTTAAAACAGGACGCCTTAAAAAGGCGTCCTGTGTATAAATAAGGACGCCTTAAAAAAAGCGTCCTATGATTAAAACAGGACGCCTTTTGACGCCTTTTTTAAGGCGTCCTATATGAGTAATCAGGACTTCAAAAATGGAGTATAAGGCGTCCTAAACATAAATTAAGGACGCCAAAAATCACTTGTTCATGGATATTGGCGTCCTGAAATTTCAATCAGGACGCCAAAAACTAATATAACTCCGCATCAAGCTATTCAGGTCAAAGCTCTCTCTTCTTGGCTCTTGATTGCTCAATTAGTCCGATCCAATGGAATGCAGTACTTATGACATAAATCAAGGGCAATGTAAAGAGGGAAATTATGCGATGTTTATTTTGTTATACCAACAACATACATAAAATGTGAGCCACCGATACGTAGAAAGCAAGTAATATTGGACTCCCATTGTAAAGAACAAACAAGGCTCTTGCTCTCAAGACTTCAAACACGCCACAACTCGAAGAAAACTAATTAGATATGCTTCATAAGTGATTTTGCCAAATCATTGTTCAGAAAAAATGGTGAGTGCACACTTAACAAAATAGAAGAAAGATAAATCTATTAAGAAAGAATAGAGCAAGCATCTCATTCTAAGAGTTCCTAATAGCTAGGAAAATCACTTTGCTAACTAATTTATAGAATCGAAATGCAATGAAATAATTAAAGTCTCGGAAAAAATTCCCCTAAAATATCCGAAGCGAATGCAAGAGTTAGAAAATAACAAACATTATATGACCGTTGGGAACCATCCAACAACCTTAGAGGTTCCTTATATTCGATAAGACTTTTTATCAAGTGGAACAGGGATCAAGTGGAATATTAGGTATGTGTGGGTCCAGTGACACAGGTCAAGAAATATGTGTTGTGCTGGAGAGTCTAGCCTCGGGAATATTTGGATTGCGGGTTCTTTATTAGTTAAAGCATTAAAACGGATAATAAACTCTCAAGTTCACATTTTCCATGATCTCTAACATATCCAATAAAAATTTAAAAATAGGTATCTTGCGGAATTCGAAAAGATACGGCTAATATGACTTGAGAGTTTATTATCCGTGTTAATGCTTTAACTAATAAAGAGAAGTGAACAATAAACATAAATGAAACTTGTTACAAGATTTTGGGAGTCATCGACAACGGTAGTGTTATGATTAATGTCCTATGCGGTGTCAACAATCAATAAACGAACGAGCCATTGAAAGTACCATGGCATTTATCTCGTATGCTCACGATGTGAGAAGATCAACAATGCTTTTAGGTGATAAATTCACTTACGGATGAATATCTTTGAGATGCGATGTCTGGATGTCAAGGCAAAGGTAGTTTTGTCATAAGACAAGAAAAAGTAAATCAAAATAGAAAGTATGTATAAGAAACAGAATATGAACTAAATCATTATAGTTAACAAACATACCGACACCACTTTTCATATAAACTTCGTCTAAAAATAGTTTGTTATTTCCATATGATACATTTAAATTTAAAACCTCGTATAAGTTTTAAATTCAAATCCAAAGTCTAACAATGTTGGTTCTAACTTCTAATTTTTGAACATCACTCGACATCGATGTTAATCTTAAAAGAATCTACATTCTATATTATTAAAATTATTCATAAACTATCATAAAAATGGCAAATAATTTAATTATCTAGTCAAGATGGTTATCGACTATTTACAACTTTTTCTAAGGTCTTGTCTCCTTTCTTTGGGGTCATTAGTGTCACCGTGATTGGCTCAATTCTAAGCCATGCTTGGCACATCTCCAAGCCACAAATGTGTTGGGCGATTTCAACAATGATTGTGATAGAGGTTGGACATACAAAACATCTAAAAGTGGGTTGGTTCATGCTTTGTAGTTCTTAAATGAGCAGGTCATAAGACTAGTATACATCATATAAATAAAAGACATGATGAAACTTCACAAGAAATTGAAATGATATAATACAAAAACCCCAAAGACTATCTTTCGCCAATATTAGTTTGCCTTTGCTAAAGCACCACGTTTTAACAACGGGTGTTTGGCATAGTAACATTTTAAAGTGCACTAGTGCTCCAACTATGACTATAAGATCATTTGAGACAACTCATCGATGTAAGGAAAAGAACAAAAACTTACTCCTAAAAAGGTGGTTCTCCAGGCTTCCTCGAGGCATAAATCCAACCTTGAAAATGAACTTATTCCTTCTGCAGAAATGACATTGTTTCTTCTAAAACTCAAACTTGTCAAGTTTGACAGACCGATAGATTCAATTACAATCAAGGCAAATCTTCAGTAAATCAGCAATCAATGGACAAAGTCTTTGGCCACAAACAACTATACATAAATATTAGCACTATATGGTAACACAAAAATTTGAAAACATTGTGCCATGACTATTTAAAAAGAGTAAGAGATACTTTCATAAATTGGCAGCAATAAGGAGTAGATACCTTGCTATGTTATCTATGAGAGATCTTTTGTTCTTTTCTTCTAATAAATCATATATGAAAGATGTGAAGGGACCAATGCTTTGGTAACAAATAATGGATATTCATGAAGGATGGTGACACATAAATTGTAAATCCATAAAAAATGCCTAAAGAAAAGCGAGAAAAGGAAAGACTACCATTGATATAGTCCAGGACCATGGTCAAAAATCTGGTCACGGTGATTAAGATTCAAGGTTAAAAGATTTGGGCAATCTTTGAGAAAAGTCAACCCCTAATCAAGTAACATCGGACCCGTAAAGATCCACGAGAGTACAGAGGATCCTTGCAATGAGATAACACATCGGCCACTTAGATCAAGAACATATGATAGACTTGAATTGAAAATTTTGCAAACAATTTATTTCAATAGGTTTGTGCAATTTAAAAAGATTGTAATAATAATTTACGAAGACTTACGGTAAAAAAATGAAAGATAAAAAGCTAAGTGAAAATCTACCCAAGCTTATGTATGAAAGATATTAGTCATGAAAATCTATGGATTAGTAAGCCGGATTAACTAAGAATTCAAATAAACTATGTGTAGCAAAGCTGGATGACTGTTACCGTGCACTCAAGCTCTTCACCATTCAATTTATAGATAACTTGCGTATCTCATTCCTCCCAAAGACTCTACAAATCTTAATAGCTAATGTTACATTAGTCCCAAAATGTCACAAACGAACACAAAATATTCTACATGTGTTATTTGAATGATACAAGCCATCCAAATTCAAACATAAAAGTAAAACAAGCTAAACGGTAAAAGTTTAAAAACAACTCCAGACAAAATGTTAATGTCAGTTAACCTTATACTAGAAGCGTTGCCAGCAGTAACTGTAACACCATTCTCCTTGAAACTCGGCCTTAGTTTTTGCAACTTGGCAGCATCAAACTAGCATATCAAAATGCCTAGGTAAATCATTTTGGGAAGAAAAGAGCAAAAAAAAAAAAGAGTCTACATTTCAAATACTTATGTGAAGTAGTGAACAACCTAATGAGTATGGTAACTTAATAAATTCTGCAAGTAAAGTATGATAAATAGAATATTTGCAGAAATAAACTTGTGGATTGCAATCTCCAGTATTCCAGACTAATTATTTGTGTTAATGTCAAAATAAAATTATTTTATAAAGAATGCGTGCAATATCCTCATGCTTCGAAAATCAATATTCTCATCAAAAGTTCAAACCTCGTTGAAACCGGCGGATGGTTTTCCCCTACCCCCGAAACTTCAACTGGAACAATTTCCCATGTGAAAGCGCCACTTTCTTGGGCAGCAATACCACGCTCAAAGCTCGAATTGCATAGTTACGTTATCTTGCGACTGACGAAACACAAATAGCAAAAGGAAGAAACTCTAGAGATCTACAAAAACTCGGCAAAAATAACAAACCGTAAAACCAAAACTCAAAGCAAAGATCCGAGACACGAAACCGCAAATCGAAGAGCCATAGATTTGAAGCTGGGATGGCGGGCGAGACGGCGGCCGAGCGACGCAGACGACGTGGGCGAGTAGGAGAGTGAGGGTTGAGGGCGACGTGGTGAGTGACCACTTTGGCTGACGTGACGAGCGAGCGCAGGAAGGGTTGTAGAGAACGTGAAGAGGGAAGACGGAGGAGACGGACCTTTGTCACGCCAATGTGAGGTAGGGGAGAGTGAGGGTGAGCAATTAGGGCTTTAGTGTTTGGCGTGAATGAGATGGCGGGGAGGGGGGCTGAATACATGTGAATGAGAGAGCAATTTTGGCGTCCCGAAATAAGATTTAGGATGACAAAAAATTGATTAAGTCGTCCTTCTAATCATTTAGGACGACAAAAAATTCCATTCGAGATGCCAAAAAAGTAAAAATAAGCCCAAACAATTAGCTAGGCCAAAAAATTAAGACGTCCGAAATATATTTCGGGACGCCAAAAATAAAAATTTATTAGCTCCCGCCACAAAAATTCCCAAAATGGCGCCATGGTGCTAATTTTTGGCGCTAAGCAATTAATGTTAGGCGTCCGAAATTATTTTAGGACGCCTTAATTAATTTTAGGCCTAAAATATATCTTGGGACGCCACATTCTTAGAATTCAAGTATATAATTACGAGAACGCCATTTCGTTCACTTTTTTAACTTCCTTTTAAAAAATAAGGACGTCTTTTTTAGGGAAGTAGTAACCAGTTTTTTGTAGTAGTGAGTGCGATTAGTAGGGGTAATATTAAAAGTTATTTAAATTGTAGAACAACTTTATTGACTTTAACTTTTTTATTAATTTATGATCATTATTGGTCGGTGACTTATAAAAAAGATCCGATAAAATATATAATTAAATAATTTATTTATATGGGTGTGGCCTATTAAAAGCGAGGAAATTGTCACCATAAACCAAACCCCCTAAGCTAATTAATGTTATTCTAATATTCTTAGACTTGAATATACAAATTAAACACGTACGTTAAACGGAGTATTTTCTAGAGTTAAGCATGTGCGCGTGTGTGATACTTTTATTATTATACCACTTTACGTATGATATTTCAATCAGCAAGTTGCTTAAAACTTACGGTAGAGACCATACGACGTTTGTGGTTTTTGAATCACGGGTACAATTAATATGAATTTTTATAGTATTATCTTAAAACAGGGACCACCCACACGGCTACACCTGTATCCCATGTTACATGGATTGCAGAGCCAACGTATAACACGTGTTTCTCAAACCCCAAGATATTCCTTTTCTCCCAATTAAACAAAGTCGTACTACACTGATATCATTCAGATCTTATTTATAAGTCTATTTTGACCAAATAAATGAGATTGTGATAATTTTGCTCATATTAATTGTTCCAATGAAATTAGAGAGAGAAGAAAAAGTTGAAAAGTACCCAATCATAAATGAGGGTAAAGTTAAAAATTCATCATATAATCATTGAGCTAACTACCTCTCCTTGGTATGTATGATTTGGTCAAAAGAGACTTATAAATAGAATTATAATGGTAATATCATCTTGTGCCCTTACCTTCAAAACAATTAATATCCGGAATCATATCTATCATATTTTAAATAAATTATATATATATATAATATACACAAATTAGGGTCAAAGAATATTTTTGTCACGAAAGTTTTTTGGAGTCAATTTTGTCTCCAAAGTTTAAAAAATGGAACAATTTTACCTTCACCGTTATTCTAAATAATTTGGATTGTTTGTTAATCAAATATGTTAAGATGACCGTCCAAATGTCATCCACATCTTTTTTTTAAGGTATAAATTTACGCCGGGAGTCCATATATTAGCTACTTCATTTTTTTTAAAAAAAAAACTTTTATAGCAAATTTGTAATTTTACAAATATGACAGTGGATGATATGTGAACCGTTAGCTCAAATGTTTGGCAAGTAATAGTTAAAATTAACTGCAGTGAGGGATAGAGCTAAATTACTCTATTTTCAACACTTTTAAGATAAAATTGCTCCATAATTTTTTTTTCAAACATCCCTTGATAAAAACTTTTGAGATAAAAATAGCCCTTATCCAAAAACTATGGCAATTCCTTTGTCGTAACAACTTTGATGGTAAACTCGACAAAAGAGTACTACCCAATTTTTTTTAAAAAAAAGGTAAGAGCAGAGAAGCAGAAGAAACAAACAAAAATAGAGGGTCTATTGAAAATTTGAAAATAATGTGAAGAAACATGACATGAATGTGATAGCGAGTAGATGGCAAATACGAACACATTCGCTTCATCATCTTTTGGACTAGCAAGAAAAACTCATCCATAAATAAAACTCCACAGATTAAAAGTTAATTAGTTTAAAATACTGAGTATTAAAATATTTTGAGATATTAAATGCTACTAAAACAATATTTGAAAATGTTTAGCATACAAAAAAAATATTTCTAAATATAGGATTATAAATTAATAAATTTGAAATACTAGGTATCTCCAACATTTCAAGATGTCTAAATAAATAAATAAATAAAAATGTTCCTCATCCAAAATGAAGGGATGAGAATGTCCTACTCATAGATGCGATGCGGATCCGGCAGATCCAGTGGGATTCCAATAGAGTGAGTTTCGATATTATTTGAACGAGAAGAAGCAAAAACAAGTCGAGGGTGAGTTGAAAATTTGAAGATAATGTGAAGAAGAAAGATGACATGAATGATGAATGTGATAGCGAGTAGATGTGAGACACAGTGGGATTCCAATAGGGTGAGTTTATTTGGATATATATGTATAAAGATTAATAACATAATGGTATAGTGATGGGCATTGGTGGGGTAATAATGGAGATAGGAATGAGGAGCATTGAAAGACACTCGCAATTAAGACCCGTCACATCACTTAAAATGTTATTTCTTAATATAGAGCTCCTTCTCACTACGATTCATCATTGATTTGGAATCTCAGTTATTCCACGAAGTTTCACTGAAGTTTCCTCTTTTCCTTTCATTTCCTTCTCATCATAGATCCATAGCCCCATTTGTTTGCATTTCACATTTCAACCAAATGATATTATTCTTGACAAATACATCTCATATTTCCCATTCACATGATACTACTACGACACCAACAAGTCTTGTCCCCAAGATGAGTATAGATGGTACCATCATCGTGCTTTGTGTAAGATTTTTCACTCAATAAAGTTATTGAGTGTTTTGTTGGCCATCTTCAATCTTACTCATTTATGTACCGTTGAATCTATTGTCCTCATCTACACATCTAACAATCTTCTTTATATTCTTTATAGATGTCTGAATCATCTTAAAACGATTTTTTTTTTTGAATAGATATTACTTTTCAATTACCCTTCCTTATATATGTTTATTAATTATTATTCTTATCTTCTTTTTAGGTATAACTATATACTTATTTCAACTAACCCTACTTTATATTTTTGGTTTTTTTAAAGTCCAACGTTAATTGTCAAATAACATTGCTGGTCTATTATATTCTCATTCATCACATAGGTATGGACATATCATATTCTTCTAAGAAAATGACAACCTGCAGATTCCATGTAACAAAAATAATCACAATAAAATCTTTTTCTTGAAATCATCAAATTACAATGAAGTACTATAGAATTTGGGTGACATTAATTTTGATTGTGAAAATATCAGTTTTCCATCTTTCATATTTAAAATGAAAAACGAATTAGAAGAGCCAATTGGTTTAGTGCAAAATGGTATTTTCAAAATTTGAATTAATGTCACCAAAGTCTTATTGGATCCACTTCACTGTAATTTGATAATCTAACTATTATAATTAACATGAAGTTATTTGAGTTGTTGGGCCTCAAACGGCGGGGATGACTTTCCAACCAGTGTAATCTTTGAATCACACAAAATTTTGAATTCGGTACTTGCTGCATTTGTGATTGTCATGTGCATGTGAATTTGTATATTTAAGGCTTCAAATAAAGAGAATCCAAAGGTCACGGATAATGCACGGAGTGTTACGTATGTACGTTACTCTCTCCAAGTTACTTATGTACATTACTCTCTCCAACACTTGCTCCTTTTTATCAATTTGTTTCCCTTTCAACCACTTTAACTAAAGCTCTTCCTCCATTTAACGTTTTCTAGCTTTAAAATGCTGCACTTTCTTTCATCCCAAATCATCACCTAACTATCTTTCATTGCTACAAAACACACACATATGTGCATCTTGAATTTTAAATAACGAGTTGTTGAGTACTGTAACACACTGATCAATGAGAATGTAAATTAGTACACTGCGATAAATTATGACGTGTCCTGTGGGGAGCTGAGAAGTGGATATTGGAGACAATATATAGATTGATCCATTGAATAATTTGCATTTTATTTTAGCAAAAATATACATTTTGGTTTTTTAATTTTATATAAAAATTCATTTTGTTCTTTTAATTTTATCATTAGCTTTTCATTATTTTAATCCAAACACGCCTTTAATTTTTTTTTTTTTTTAACAATCATTGTTATTTTAAAAGTTAAACTTAATAGTATGTCCATATTTGATAATGTTATTTTAAAAATTTTATGAGGTATCTTTTTTTATTATTATTAAGGACTTAACAAACATTCCGTAAAATTAAGGGACCAAAATGAAATTTTATGTGTAAATTTAAATAACTAAATGTGCATTTATTCCTTTTATTTTTTAGCACAAAAAATAATATACATGAAAAAGAAGGAATAGCACAGCGTGCTACCTTTACCGAGTTCCAAACAATGGAGAATATGACAAAGGAATTCATTAAAAAGGCCACAACCCTGTTTTTGGACCCTGGCGTTTATCCTTTAGGGCTCAATTCACTTCCTTAAGAATTACATTATCTCTCTCTCTCTCTCTCTCTCTCTCTCTCTCTCTATATATATATATATATATATATAAAAGTAATATTCTATTATATGTTCTCTTTCTGCCTTGTTCAAATCACTCGTAAAATCATCTCGGACATATCGGCCTGGTTCAAATTAAATAACCTATATGTCTACTTTTCGCTGTAAATGAAATTTCTTTGACGAGAGGATCCATGTCTGTGTCGTCATCAAATCATAAGCCTCCTAGAATAGAATCTTCTTTTCTTCCAACTTGAATAATCTTGGTTATAATTAACACTACCGTCGCATGTGCTATAATTAATTAATAAGCAAACACTTGATTTCAGAGATAGATAAGTGCCACGGAGTAAACTAATAAAATCAAGAGGCATCTCAGCTGGTAGGTAGCGTCAGAAGTAGTACTGTTTGGGTGAAAGGATACAGACAATAGTGACACAAATCGTGTGTGAGAGTGTCTGGTGAACATTGAATGCTTACAAAATAAACAAAAGCAACTTCGAGGAAGGAGAAGGCTCCACATGGGGTCATGATAAAAGAAATCCCCAGTTATACAAAAATTTGAAAGGCGTAAGAAGCTGTCCTAAAGAAAAATCTTATCATAATTTATAATTTTTACCCTGATCGTACATTATTGGCTGTTCATGTTCCTTCCCCTTATATAACTCCCTCACTCTTCCTCTCACGTCCCAAATTGAACCCTTCCTTCACAAGCCACCAATAATTCATCAACTTTTCACTTTCACGACGTGTCAACACGCCTCGAATTTATTCAACTTCGCTATGAATTTGGGTTTAGAGTTCGGGTTCGAGTTCGAGGATCACTTCCCCTCCATGGTGGCGAGCATGGGTACGGAAGGGTTCATAGGTGAGCTTCAGAACGGGTTTCAGTTGCTGATGGACGTGAACAAGGGCCTTATCACTTTCGAGAGCTTGAAGATGAACACTATGTTGTTGGGCTTGGAGGTGAGGGACGACGAGCTCGTGTGCATGTTAATGGAAGGTGATTTGGATGGGGATGGTGCTCTGAACCAGATGGAGTTTTGCATTCTCATGTTCAGGTTGAGCCCAGCTCTCATGGATGCTGGGTATTCATATTAAATTTGTGACTGAGCATGCAATTTTATTTTAATTAATACTATCTCATGTCCTTAGTATAAGATCACATGAGGAATTACTACTTTTTGCAATGAATTTAACTTTGACCAGGAATAAATTAAATCCTCAACTGTTTAGTTTTGCACTCGACTACAATATTCCCATATTATGTATGTTGAATTTGTTGATAATGTTTTGTTAATGGCTATATGTGTAACTGCTAATTAGTTTGATGATTATGTGTTCGACTTTAATGTGTGATATGAATCAAGGAAGTGAGAGCGAATCAATATGATATGTAGTCTCGATCTCTTGATATAATCAAAGAGTGTTGATTGTGAAGTGCTTTACCTTGGGAATGAAAATACTACCTCGTGCCATTAATATAAGAATTACTTGGGGTTGAATTTATTATAACTTGCTAACATAATTAATTTCTTTGATCTATCTAAACTAATCAACTAGCTATTATATCCGGGAGGCACTATAATAAAGTGTGATTGTTCGCTTTAATCTATTATACGTGAGAAATGGACAGGAGAGAGATGTGTGTTTCAGTTCACTAATTTTTAGCGCTTATCTAGATCCCATATTCAGAGAGAGAGAGAGCAATCGCATTCGTTGTTTCTTACAAGCTTTTAAACATTGAATCAATTTCGTGATAAACAAGAGTTAATCTAAAACTAACAATGACAAAATGGATAACATGTTAAATGAGACCTTCATATCTTTTTTCTTTTATTTTTTCCTTTTCAGACAACCTTCATATCTGTTTAATTATTTATAGAAAATGTCAACGTGTAATGATAATGATAGAGTATTTTGATAAAAAGTCAAAAAATTAAAAGCATGAAAGCAAACTTTATATATGATCAGATACAGTAAAAAAAAAAAGTCATAAAAGGGACTTTAATTATATATTATTCGATGTCATTATATATCTTTTCTTTTTATTGTTTCAATGATGGGGATCAGCAATGTGCATGAAGTGAATGATGAGGGAGAATCTAATCCCTAACGTTCTTTTGGTGATATGCTTTCATAGATACTTTATTGATTGAATGAACAATATCGTACCTACATCCACTTTGTCCCCTATATCACTATATGCAGCAGAACGTAATCTCAATGGATCGATGGAGCAGCAAGAGAATTAAGAAATCCACCAAAACGACACTAATTAAGATTCTCTAACTGCCACCGATCATAACTGCCGACACTAGCTAGCTAGTTAATTCCACAGCTTCAACAGCTAGCTCACAACTACCACGGCTTCAGTTCGGCAATTGACAACAAAAGGACGTGTTGCTATATATATATATATATAGAGAGAGAGAGAGAGGGGTACTTGGAGGAAGAGTGTTGACGCTTGAGCTCTAATAAACATTTATATATAAATAATTGAGGGAATTAAATAAAGTGGGCATGTTTGGGTTGGCGGTAGGAGCGATGGCTTAAAAGTTATTTGATTTTTAAAAAAGTTCGGTAGGAAAAAAGTCAGGTTATAGATAATGATTTGTGTTTGGATTGATGAGGGTAGAAGTGGCGGGGCCCACATCAAAAAGCTGAGAGTGTTTTGGAAAAAGCTAGATTCTGGAGCTTTTTCCTTAACTGACTTTTTGAGTTTTTTTGACTTAAAGTTAAACCAACGCAATGGGTAGGGACGGAGGCACACTAGTGCCTATGTGTGCAAGTGCAGACATAAAAGATTTAAAATATATATATATAGTAAGGGATTTTATTGCAATGTATTTAATTGGCATAGTTGGTTAAGGCTTTCCCCCGTCACTTATTGTTCCCCGTTCGAAACCTCACCCCGCCCGGTGTATTTTTTTTTTCAATCCCCAAATTCCCGTCCCCCAGCCCCCAAACCTCTCGTCTCTCAAGTCTCACCCCCAAACGGCCAACCTCTCGACTTTCCCTCCGTCGTCGACCGGCCGGCGTCTTCCCTCCGTCTTAGCCAAATCCCCAAATTCCCGTCCCCCGCCCCCAAACCTCTCGTCTCTCAAGTCTCACCCCCAAACAGCCAAACCTCTCGATTCTTACCAACAATCCCCAAATCCCCGTCGCCCAAACCTCTCGACTTTCCCTCCGTCGTCGGCGTCTTCCCTCCTCCGTCGCGCACTGTTCCGTCTCCGCTCGGCCTTCTCGTCGTGTCTCGTAGCCGTTGACGGAGATGAAGCTTTAAGAGAAGGAAGGTAACTGTACCCCTTGTGAGTTTCTGATTTATACAAAAGCTTGACTAGGGAAGTATTAATCTTCAGTGCATTAAAACTGATAATTTTGTATCACAAGGGAAGTATTCTTTTTCTGATTAGGTCCCAAAAGCTTGACATTCAACGATATTGTCCAACCAAGATTATGGCTGCTTTGTCCTGGCTAAAATCTAAGATACTATCCCTTGTGAGTCTTAATCTGCTATAAATCATTGCTTTAAGTTAGATCTACTTGATTAGTTTTGCATTCCAATGATTATTCTTCCATGACCATGTCATCAGCTGCTGAGTTTGTGTGAAGCAGAAAACGCTTCTTATCTTGATGAAGTTGCCAGCTCATCACAAAGTTTAGATTTGGCTAAGTCTGTTGCTTTAGAGGTTAGTTTCAACTGGTGGCTCACTTTGTAAATTGTCAAGTATAAATAGTTCCTTTGCTTTAGTGTGCTTTTACTGATAATTGGCTGAATCGAAATTATTCCCTTAAAATGATTTAACTATAGCATTGTTAACTTTTCTACTGCTCAATTTTAATTGGTGTGAAATTTTACACATATACTGATTGATTGATTTTTTTATGCTGCTCAAATAACATGGGTTATAGTTTTTTTCAGTTTATCTTTTGCAATCTTTTATTTTTCTCGTGCCATGATGATTTACAGAAAGCAATTGTCCTTCAATGTGTCAAATTTGTGTATTCTCTTTCTCTGCCAATGGTCAATACATTGGCCTGGAACATAGTTTCATGCATTAACCATGCATATGTCTTGGCTGTTTATGTGGCTTAACAGTGGTTGTTTTCATGAGCTTTGGCTGTGTCCTGTAAATATGCAAGTTTTTTAGCTATTAAGTTCACTGGTTTTTGCTGAAGCAGGAGCTTTGGTCTTTTTGGCAGTGCACTGTCTTGGTTGGTTTGTGATAGATATGGTGTAGAAATTAGAGGATTTGGGAAAAGAAGAGAGGAAGAAGATGAAAACAGAAGAGAGAAGAGAGGTGAAGAACATAAGAACAAAGGGTTAGAACAGAAGGAGAGAGATGAGGGGCAGAGATGGGAGAGAGAATAGAGGGTTGGGAAGAGAAAATCTGGTTGGAAAATATCGTTTAATGCATCGAAGATTAATGCACCGAACAAAATTATCATTTCCTGATTTATTTTCCTTTATTTATACAAAATTATCTTAGATTAATGCCATTTCTCGATTAGATTTTAAAAAACTGCTAGCTTTTGGGATACACTTGCATTTTTGTTATTTACCATCAATAGTGGGCAATGCACTGAAGATGCTTAGTACTTGGTGCTTTCAGTCAGCTCTTACTAGCAAAGGGTGAAGTTGACCAGGCATCTCGCTGCATTTAAGATTGTGTTGGATGGAGATCATGATAATGTTCCTGCTCTTTTAGGCCAGGTATATCATTTTCTTCTGAAAAGTTAAAATTAATGAAGATGAGCACAATCACACAATATTTTAAGCTTAACTTGTTGGAGATTTCCCTCATCCTTCGATTTTTTTCAATTTCTTTGCTGCCAATGCCACACCCAAAATTTGTTCAATCTTCAATATGACCTACATTTTTCACTTTGTATGGTTAGTAGGTTTATTTTTCATGATTTTCTTTTCTTCTCCAAGTATTACATGTCTTGGTTTCTAGGAGTTTAATTTATTATGTTTTTGCTTCATTTTTTATGTACTTGATGCCGTCTACTCTGTAGTTTTGTGATTGCTCAAGTGCGGAGCAAGTTTGAAGCCTGCTTTTTTTATTTTTAATTTCATATGTGTTTTGTATTTCTCGTAATTACTGAACACCTACAGGCATGTGTTGAGTTCAATCGCGAACGCCTAAGTGTGAATTGTTTTGTTGCTTTTGAATTGGAAATCATAGCTTCAGTTGTTTAGTGTCCCCGTATGAAAATAGATACAATCTTATAGGTTTCGATAGAGAAGCATTAAGATGAGCTAGCTTATAGGTTGCTACATGTTCCCTAATCTTGTCAAACTTTTTTCTTCCGGAAAATGTCAACGATACAATCTTATTTCAAACGTCTAAAACCCACAAATACGAACCCGAATCTCCAAGTGAGCAACTTTCAAATAGTATTTCAATTCCAACAGTCCAAGAATCCTCCCAAGTCCCACAAGCATCTCAATTTCAAAGTTTTCAATCCCCATCTCAAGCAAAAATTAATATAGAAAATCTTGAAGCGGATCCGGGAAAAAGACCTTCAATTTGTTCAATGACATCAAATCCTATAGAAAGAGAGGATATTCGGAGAGCTTATTTGCTCAAGGGGCCAACTCGACCAATTCTTAAACCATTTCCTCAAACGGAACTGTATGGAAAAATGCGTAGATTTAATCCTAAGTGGTATGAAGAATTTGGTTGGTTGGAGTATAGTGTATCAAAAGATGCATGTTTTTGCTTGTACTGTTATCTACTTGATATGGAGGTTGGAGGTAGTGGTTCGATGCAGGAAGCATTTGTCGGTGTGGGATTCAAAAATTGGCATAAGAAGGATAGAATCAAAGTTCATGTTGGAGATCATAAGAGTGTTCATAATAGATGTTATCAAGCTTGTCAAGATTTGATGAAGCAAAATCGACATATTGATGTTGCCTTGTCAAATATTTCTGACCAACAAAAAATTGATTATCGTATTCGGTTGAAAACTTCTTTAGATTGTGTTAGATTCCTATTACGCAATGGTGAGCCTTTTCGGGGACGTGATGAATCTACAAGTTCAAATCATCAAGGTTTATTCCTTGAACTTCTAAAGTTTTATTCTATGCCAAATAAAGAGATGAGTGATGTGGTCTTGGAAAATGCCCCCGATAATAACAAATTGACTTCACCAATGATTCAGAAAGATCTTTCCCAAGGTTGTGCTGATTTGACTCTTAGAGCAATAATTCGTGATCTCGATGATGATTACTTTTCCTTGCTAGTTGATGAAGCTCGTGATGTTGCAATTAAAGAACAAATGGCGGTTGTACTTCGGTATGTAAACAAAAAGGGTCCATTGTTGAACGTTTTATTGGCATAATTCATATTTCAGATACGACTGCACAATCACTAAAAACAGCGATTGATGGCCTATTTTCTAAACTTGGTTTAAGTTTGTCTAAATGTCGGGGGCAAGGCTATGATGGTGCTAGTAATATGCGGGGTGAATTCAAAGGGCTTAAAAGTTTGATTTTGGCAAACAACACATCCGCATTCTACATTCATTGTTTTGCTCATCAGTTACAATTGGCACTTGTGAAGGTTGCAAAACATCACCAGAAGATTCAAGAATTTTTTGACATGCTTCAAAAGATGACTACCGTTGTGGGGGGTTCATGCAAGCGGAAGGAAATTCTTCAAATGAATCAGTATGAGCTAATAGTTGAAAGAATTGCTAGTGGTGAAATACCAACTGGAAAAGGTTTAAATCAAGAGACAACCTTAAAGCGACCTGGAGACACTCGTTGGGGTTCCCATTTTGGTACGGTTACTAGTGTTATCTCATTATTTTCTCCAATAATTTCTTTGATGAAAGTTATTGAAGACGACCGAAAAATGATCGCAAGAACCGATGCAAGTTGCATTTTGTATGCCATGGAGGATTTTGAATTTTCATTCTTGTTGCATCTTATGAAATTGATCTTGGGGATTTCTTATGAGTTGTCACAAGCCCCGCAAAGAAAAGATCAAGACCTTTTAAATGCAATTGGCTTAGTGAAGGTAGTCAAGTCTCGTTTACAAGAGGTGAGGGATAATGGTTTTGATAAATTGCTTCAAGAAACAAATATTTTTGCCAATAAATATGATATTGACATTCCAAATATGAATGATGTTTATTGTCCTAAAGGGAGATCGAGACGGAGATTGGAACCAGTCACATCCCTCCACCACTTTAAGGTGGAGTTATTTAATACTGATGATAGATACTCGTGTTCAAGAGTTGAATGATCGATTTGATAATGTCAATATGAAGTTGCTTGAGTGTTTGAGTTGTCTTGATCCTCGTGATTCATTTGCTAATTTTAACAATGAAAAGTTGATTGAGTTTGCTAGATTCTATCCTTCGAGTTTGATGAACTTGCAGATATTCCTTTTTCCGTCTTCAAGTCTCGATAATTTTATTGTTGATGTGAGGGCTGATTCGATTTTTTCAATTTGCAAACAATTTCGACCTTGCTTTGAAGATGGTTGAGAAGAGAAAAGATATTGTTTATCCACTAGTCTATTTGTTGATAAAGTTGGCACTCGTTCTACCAAGCAACTGCTAGTGTTGAGCGGGTTTTTTCTTCAATGACTTTTGTTAAGAATAAGTTGCGCAATCGGATAAGTGATGATTGGTTTAACTCATGCATGTTAACTTTTGTTGAACGTGATATATTTGATACGATTGATAATGAGGATATAATGCAATATTTTCAAGTTATGAAGAATCGAAGAATGATTTTGTAATCCTTCTGATGTAAAGGTTAGTTGACTCTTGATTATTATTTTTCTATGTTAATGCATTTGTGTTCTCATTGTTTTCCTTCCTCCTTTATGTAGGTGTTTGGTGTTGAACCTCTTGAAAATGCCGTGCTCTTCGGTGGATAGCCTTTTTTGAGGCATCTTTGAGCTTGGAGTGCCGGTTTGTAACTATCCTTCTCTTATTCCTTTGTTCTATGGTGAAAGCATGATAATAAGTCTTATTTGTATATATTTTTTGTTTTCTCTTTCCTTTTTGTTCATCAGGTTCATTTTTGCTATAAAGGCACACTTAAGGTGCTCTTAGTGCTACTTCATCACTTCTCCGAGTTCTTGTGTGCTTATCATTTTACCTTCGTGATGTTATTCCTTGTGATTTTCGTTTATGATTAATTGAAGACGAAGCCAGCATTTTGGTTTGCTTGCCCACCTTCTAGTTATTATAATTTTTCATTCTTTGATTTCTTATAGGTTGCAACATATTCTATAATCTTGTTAAACTTTTTTTCCTTCCAGAAAACGTCAACGATACAATCTTAATGCATTTAAAACTTTCCTTTAAAATAAAAAATTCGGGGGCGCTGCCCTCGAACCCCTACGCTAATTATGCACCCATAAACTCTAAATCCTGGCTCTGTCCCTGGCAATGGGCAATCCAAACAGGCAGTTGGCTTTTTCTTTAACTGTGTGAACGTTGGCTTTTAAGCTACTGTATTTTTTTTCCCTTTAACGCTCAAATTTAAGTGAATCCAAACAGGCACAATGAGGATTCGAGTTGATCTCCTTTGGAGCTTTTACGAAGATCGATATATCAATGATAAGACCAAGAAAGAAAGGGAATCAATAATGGAGAATACTATTTCGCCTATCAATTCCATGTTTTTATATATCTTTTCCTTCAATTACCTTAAAATCCACTTAATGTTTTGGAATCGTCAAACAATATATGAGTTGTTTGATATCTAAGTTTTAGAAGTAAGAATGCAGCCTTAACGTACGTACTTGAGAAGGACTTTATTTACTTACTAACAACTCTGTCGCGTCTTGTGATTAATTATTCTTAGGTTTTGATTTATGTCTAAAAAAAGGCTTGATGTCTTGTCTTGTGTCGTGTATTGATTTATGTCGTGTCTAGTTAACAACATATTATTAATAAGATTTAATATTAACCAATATATGTGATTGAAATGAGTCCAATTAAATTCAGAATTAGCCTCCGCAAATCAGCTGTGTGTGTGAACTTACATATCATGGAAGCGCCTAAGCTTACATGTTACTCATCATTATCTTAGTGGTATTTTACCCCTTGGTTTTGAAGTGGATTTAAATTAACATTACACTTCTGCTGCAAATAATTCTTGTCTGAATATGAAAGTTTTCAACAATAACATAATGATGCAGGCCACCTTCAGGAGGTGGCAGGTTGGCATTAATTAAATCAGAAAATTTGTCCAAGGATGTTCGTGTCTCCAAGGGAACAAGACTGACTCTTTGATAGAAGATCTTGTACGAATACGCACTTTTTCAGAGAATTATTCGTTAACTGACGTCAAAAAGCGGCCAAACACACAGACGTGGGATATTCTGTTGTCACAATTAGATTGGCTTGGGTTCACTGTGCTTGTGGTCCACTTCCCATTATCCACTGCCATTAAACAGCGCTGTTTTGGCGCAAAACCAAGGCACCTGATCTTTTTTTAAAAAAAAAAATACATATTTTATGGTATTAAAAAAGATCTTGGGATACTTGATCAAGATCTTGAAAAAAAATCCTTCATGATCTTGAAAAATTATTCAGGATGTTGAAAAAATATTTCGCAGATCGAAAGATACTAAAAAAGACACTTCGGGATATCGATCGAGAATCTTGGTGATCGAAAAAATACTTTATAATCTTAAAAAATTATTTTAGATTGGCCAAGATATCCCAAGTATTTTTTTAATACCCTAAAATATGTATATATATTTTTTAAAAAAAAAAAAGATCAGGTGCCTTGGTTTTGCGCCAAAACGGCGCTGTTTAATGGCAGTGGATGAGAAGTGGACCACAAGCGCAGTGAACCCAAGCCAATCCCCAATTATTTGGAGCCCTTGTTACAAATAAAGATCTCCAAAAATTGAGGAAAATCTCTATTAAAAGTTTTATAGCTAGGTAAGAAGAATCTAATGAATTTTTACACATAGAAAGTTTCGGTGATCTGCAAATTTTATACACATGAAGCAAATCAGTACTCTAATTTAAGTTTTTTTCACCAGTAAAATTTGAAGCATAGTTTAAAGCCATCATATATATATTCGGAAAAACAACTGCCAGTTGCTGAAAATGATATTCCTTGAACCTTTTGTGATGCTTAGACTCTGAATTGCTTGAAAATGATATGGAAGTGTGGTTAGTGTAATGAAGTAACTTAGCTACCATCCTTTGTTAAATCTGTGATAAGGCTTGAGGATGGCAAAGTGTCTGACTTTCACATCTGAATAGCTAAGAAAGATGGTCTCATCCTTATGAAGCATATGGGTCTATAGGAGTAATTATCCGTAAAGAAAATGTAAGGCGTGCACGCTCCGTACTCGTGTTTCCTAATTTTTTCTTATTGTACTCATCTTTCATGAAACCCGTTTTATCTAATCTTAAAATGAATGAAGGGAGAATCACTATAAGATCCAACTAATGTGAACACCAAGAAATCCAATAATAAATAAGCCGCATTATTGCTGCCCATCACTTAGTATTTAGACTTTTTAATGCTTACATTCACTCTTCAGATTTCGGAGTGATACTGGCATAAATGAACTTAGATACGTAGCCTGTCTGGACCACCTTTCTATATAGAGACCGCCATACAATAATCAAACCAGGACCCGGACTGAAAACTAAGAATGGGATTATTATTATTTTCCTTGAAAAAAGAGTATCAATCAACGACACAATCTGGACATCAAAGGCAAAGCCCAAAACAGTCGAAAAACGGCAACCAGGGACAGGTGACCCGTGACCCCCAAGACTCTACATTCCATCGGATCAAACCAAGAATGAAATCTTTATTTTTTTAACTAACTAGAAACGGTACATCATTGGCAGGATGACATCTTTAATTTCATAATTAAGAAAAGAAAAGGAATCTTTAATTTCATCACTTCTCCTACCAAGCCTTGTTCATTATAGATACTTTCCTCAGCGCTTAACATCAGACATATTTAATTATTTGATTAAACTAAAAAAGTTGGTTAATTTTATTTTATTTGTATTTTCTAAAATATCATAATAATTTTCTTTAATTCGCTCACTCATTCTTCTCCTTAAAGGAGAATTAATAGAGATAAATTAGAAAAACAATGACAAAAATAAAAAACTATATTTTATATTTTAATGCCCACTGAATAAGGACAGGACAATTGTAACCTCAACCCAGCCGTTCAAAAACACTGACGAGTAGAAGTCCGAATCAAAAGATACTTACGCATTCGCTTTTAATTCCAAATACCAAAATTTATATAGAATCCAATTATAAGTAATCGCAAGTAGCAATATATATATATATATAACCATTCAAAGCCGTATTCTTTTTATAAAATTGTAAACAGAGTGCGCTTAGCTTCAGGACGCAGTTTGTCACACAAGTAATTCAAAATAACTTTGAGAGGAAGCTGAAAACTGTTTTCCGTCTATGATCTTCTCTATAAGTCAACGATAGCAAAACATCAGATTCTCCCAACCAACAAAACAACGGACAGAAGTGCTGACTTTCGGAACATTCCAGAACTTCTATTAACATAGTGAAACCAGATTACCTTCATTTGGGTGCTCATCGTGATAATCCGATCTCTCAAATACGGAAAGGAAATAATAACCTTGAAAATAGTCACAGCCAACTTTGTACATCTACATCGAAGAGGACATACCACTCTAAATCAATCTCCCAACACATCAAATATACTGAGATCACATCAAGCCATAGAAAATCATTCGTCATAATGTATCCAAAGTTCACAGGCAAGAAATGCTCTAAGTACAAACACAGCGGTGAGAAATACAGAGCACTCTCCATACAGAAAATCTATCCCCGTACTGTTTAGGCCACTCAATTGGAGCACATAAACTCTGCAGACCAGCAACAAAAGAAAGAATGTCAAGATGCGTAAGACCCAAAAGGAAGATGATTTTCTTCTACCAAACCAATATCCAGCTGGTAGTAGCTGGCGGGAAGCCAATTAGATGATGACAAGAAAAAGGATTTTTACCATTTATATCCACGAGTCGGAGAAAAAACACATTTACATGCACAAGGAGATTTTCTTTGAGAAAAAGAACTTTTGAACTTGTAAAATTTCAAATCAGGTTTGTTATCAAGAGTTGATAAGGAATAATGAAACTCTATAAGCAATTCACAACTTATTTTTTGTAGAGATACATGATTTAGAATTTTACAAATTCAAAGATCTTTTCACCATTTTCTTTTCATTCATTTTGTGTGTGTGTGTGTGTGTGTTTGGGGGGGGTCGAGGTTGGAAGCACACCTGCAGAAACAAGGCAGAGATACATGACTTGACTCCAGCTAATCCTCTGCCACATGCCAACCAACAATGACGAAGTCATTTTTCATAACCAGCATAAGCATAAACAGCTAAAAGGAAAAGATGAAAGCAAGTGATTTGAACATCAGGTGCAGCTCAGAAGTCAAAACTGATTTTTTAAGTCATGGAAATAATATTGACTTGGGTTTATAAATTCATAAATTGAAAACATGATAATGCATGTTTACATATAAAAGATTTTTATGTGCTTAAAAAAAACGAGGATTGCAACTCGAATCACACATGCATATAGGCCCAGTTTGGTGTAAATTTCAAATCCCATCCCTCAACTTAATTCATACTAAAACAGTAGCCATCTCACATAATTTTGGCGACCTAGTGGAATATCAGAAAGATCTATCATGAGATGTGACAATACTGATGAAAATGAGTCCAGATTTCAAATAACAGTCAGCGTGGTTGCCAACGACTACCAGCTGATTTTGGGGAAAGTATGGATTTTTCATAACATTGACTCTTGATCTTGCACAACTTAAAATCCTACTCTGAGTGACAAGTGACAACCTTTTTTTTCTTTTTAAATTTCTGTAAGCGGAGAGCCGCATTGCATTTTCCTTAAAATTTCAGATGCTACAAGAAATCATAATCCCAAGCTGAGCAAAGGTTAGTAACAACTCACAACTCTACTTGATCAAGAATGTACTTATAGATGAAGCCTAATCAGCTGAGTAGTTGTTTGGGCAAAAAAAATCAGCTCAGTAGTTGCAACTCTGGCCAGCCAGACTGAATACATGTAATATCTTCTAAAATAAAAATCAAGCTCCCTTTGCAATTACACAGTGAACTGCTGAGCAAAGCCCAAGTGGGACCGCTGCAGGCTGGGACTGCATTTAGAACATGATTCACTGGGCTCATAAAGTGGGACCGAAGATTTACACATACCACTAAATAGGGAGCTTACGGTTTATAGTGGTTTATAAGGAACGTCCCTGACCGACCCATGCTTTAGGAAAAACCTAGCACAACCAATTAAATATGGTTTGAACAAATCTGCAGTCTACTATAATCCAATCAAATGGTAAACCTTGTCATATGATTTAGAAACAAACCTTATTCATACTATCCAAGTCAATAACTCATGGATCATGATCCCATCAGCAACTCCAAAATCCACATCTCACTCAACCAACATAGCATTCAGGTTTACTCTCAATGCATCATGGTTATTACTTGATAGCCACTACTAGCATGTACTGGGAAAAATGCACCCAAAACAACTAAGTTTTGTTTCCATTAATCTCTGAATTTCCATATGATCACCATCAGCTATCCTAATTAATCAATCAAAAAAGACAGTCTCAGATTGATTTTATATATCATCACAACCTTAAAAATGAGAACTTATCAAAAAATTGTGGTCACACCTAGTGCTTTCGTCCACCAAATATTTAGAATCTAAACTCACATCTACAATGAAATTCGAGAGATTTATCATTCTATTGAATTCATTAAACAGAATGAGCAAAGCTCTGGCCCAGTTTTTACGCCTTTATAGTACGACAAGATTTCCACTCTCACTAATAGGCCATTGCAGCTATCTATGCATGTCAAACATACAGAAAACTGCCTCAAGTATCCTGCCCCAATGATAAAACAATAATTAATCCTAGTCCCCTTAACAGATTCTGGTATAACTATCCTCCATACAGCATGGCCATTGTGCTCCTCAGGTACATGGCTTAATTTTGAACAATTATATCCTCAGCTACTACAAATATTGACTTTAAATAAAAACAACAACTATATTTACATTAACCCAAGATGCCTGAGCAGATATACAAACAAAAAATAATCGCATAAATCATCCCTTAATAGTTCCTAAGATTAAATTCCTAACCTTTTGTATGTTCATGTTGTACAGGCTTGATTACTGCCTCGCCCTCTTCTTCATCCTTCACGGCTACGACAGCACTATCAACACTGCCGCCGCCAATTCCATCTTCCTTGTCATCTGGATACCGAACCACGACCACCGGACAAACACAATGATGCACACAATAATCGCTGACACTCCCGAGCTTGCCGTCGCTACCTCGACGTGCAGCTCCGAATCCTCGGCTTCCCATGATCACCGCATTCAGCCCGAGCCTCTCCACCTCCAAGCACAAACGCTCCTTCATGTCGTGATCTTTCACAATATGGATCTTAAAGGGAATCTGAGCGTCTCTGAGGGGCTTAGCGAGATCGGCTGCCTTGGCCGCCGTGAAAGCATCAAAATCATTTTCGAGCTTCTTCTTGGACGGCTCATTACTGTTAACGTTGTTGACAGCATCTTCCTCTGAGTTAGGATCAGTATTGATGGAAAGGTCGATGGAGCCCCAATCGGCACCGAAGAGGACAGAAGTGGGGCTGACGTGTAAGAGGATCACCGCATCCCCGGGGCGGATGTACTGCTGAACAGCCCAGCTAACAGCATATGCACTCTCATCGGAGAGGTCAACGGCGACACCAATTTTGCGGCGGGCGCCGGCGGTGGGTGTTGGGGTGGCAGCGGTGTGATGGCGAGGCGATGAAGGATGATGGATTTTGATTTCTGGGAGCTGAGGATCAGAATCGAGCGAGGCAGGAGGCTGCTGCATTTTTGGCTTTGGTCTTCAAATTCCGAAAGTGTGCGAGAGAGAGAGAGTATTCTAGAGAGCTTCTTCTTTCTTCTTTGAGCAAAAAAAAAAAACAAAAAAGCGAGCTTCTTCTTCACTTCACTTGTTACTATGAACACAGGACTGCGCGTGAACGGATGAGTGATTTGGTTCGTTAATGTCGGCGGATTATTCGATAAATATATTAATAATGTCTAGTTGGGCCACTTGGTTGGGTTGGACTTGGCCTACCTATGAGGCTATGACCCACTTGAACAAATATGATTTAAAATTGAGCTCCAAAGTGGCCCAAACTGCGAATTATGGTGATGAACAAACTTAAAATTACTAATGGGGTTGGCACAAGTGGTAAGTGTCTTGTGTCGTTTAAGTAAAGTCTCGAGTTCGAACCTTGTGAATGTAAAAAAGCCCTGTTGGGAGACTCTCCCACCATAGCCAGGTGCGCGATGCGAGTCGGATCCGGATTAGTCAGGGCGAAGCTCTGAATACCGGATGGGTAACAAACAAACAAAAACCAATGTTAACTAAATAAGCACTGTCCAAAAACAAACACTGTAATATTAAATAAGTTTGATAACGGTGAGATGTGTTATAAAAGTGAAGAAATATAAAGTAAGAACAAGAGAAGATAAAGATTCAGGAGAGAATGAGAGAAGAAATTCTTATTTCAGTGTGTCTTCAATAGTTACAGAAGACCTCTATTTATAGAAGAAAAATGGGTCCTTAAGTATAATTTCTATCTCTGGGTCATAAGAGGTAATTTGCTCCATTTACGAAAATTTCTTCACCGCTTCACCCGCCTTCACGTGAAGAGAAGAAAATTTGTGACCGTGGGTCCCACATGTTTATAATATAATATGCTTAGGTACATAATATGGGATCAATGGACATCCACATAATTAATATATTTATAACACTCCCCCTTGGATGTCCATTATGAATATGCCTCATTAAAAACTTTAAATAGGAAAACCCGGTGGGATAAAAAACCTAGCCAAAAAAAAGAAAAAGACATCATTCATTGATACACTTTCTAATGCTGTCTCATTAAAAACCTTTCTAGGAAAACCCAGTGGGACAAAACCTAGATAAGGGAAAAAGAGTACAGCGTATATTAACTCCCCCTCTTAATTACATCAGTTTTACTCCCCCTGATGATAACATTACTTTCAATGTCTTTTGAACACATCTTCCTTTCAGTTGCCACTTGACAACATCGTTAAGATTTCGAATCTTGAAGACCAATATTAAATACAAGCTTTTCAAAGATTGTACTTGGAAGTGATTTGGTAAACAAATCTGCTAAATTTTCACTTGAACTGATTTGCTGAATATCTATTTCACCATTCTTTTGAAGGTCATGAGTGAAGAAGAATTTTGGTGAAATATGCTTCGTTCTATCACCCTTGATATATCCTTCTTTAAGTTGAGCAATGCATGCAGTATTATCTTCATACAGGACTGTTGGAACCATATTTCCTGAAGATAAATCACAAGTTGTTTGTATATGATGTATTCATCGACCTCAACCATACACATTCTCGACTTGTTTCATGCATTGCTAGAATTTTCGCATGATTAGATGATGTGGCGATATAGTCTGTTTCATAGATCGCCATGATATAGTTGTACCTCCACATGTAAATAGATAGCCTGTTTGTGATTTACCATCATGTGGATCAGACAAAAATCCAAAGATCAAGATAACCAATCAGTTCATACTTGGATACATTTGAGTAATATAACCCCATATCCATGGTGCCTCCGAGGTAGCGTAAAATTTGTTTTACTCCATTCCAATGCCTTTGAGTAGGTGAAGAACTATATCTTGCTAATAAGTTTACAAGAAATGATATATCGGACGTGTATGATTAGCAAGATACATTAGTGCTCCAATAGCACCGAGATATGGTACTTACGGACCAAGTAGATCTTCTTCACCTTCTTCATTAATTATTCTAGGTCGAAATGGATCTTTATCCACTTTCAAAGACCTTACAATCATTGGAGTACATAATGAATGTGACTTATCCATATAAAAACGCTCTAGGACCTTCTTTGTATAAGTTTCTTGATATACAAAGATCCCATTCTTTAAATACTCAATTTGTAATCCAAGACAAAATTTTGTTCTTCCCAGATCTTTCATTTCAAATTCTCTTTTCAAGCAATTAATTGCTTTTTGAAGCTCTTCGGAGTTCCAATAATGTTGATATCATCAACATAAACAAAGAATTATAGAAAATTCTCTTCTTGATCTTTTCATAAAGATACATGGGCATATCGGGTCATTTCTATACCCTTCTTTCAACAAGATATTTCGAAGACAATTATACCACATGCGCCCGATTGTTTGGTGCCATATAGAGACTTATTTAACTTTATTGAATATTGTTCTTGAGAATTTGAGTTAGATGCTCTTTGGCATCTTAAGTCCTTGAGGGACTTTCATATAAATATCACTATCAAGTGATCCATATAAATAGGCAAATCACAACATCCATTAAATGCAGATCAAGACCTTCATTTACCGCGGATCGATTAAATAACGAAAAGTAGTTGCATCCACTCTTGGTGAATAAGTTTCTTCAAAATCAATGCCAGGTCTTTGTGTGAAGCCTTGGGCTACAAGGCGTGCTTTATATCTAACAATTGCACCCTTATCATTTCTCTTTCGTACAAATACCCATTTGTATCCAACTCGGCTTTACATCTTTAGGTGTTCGGACTACAGTCCAAATACTTTTCGTTTTGCCAATGAATTCAGTCGCATTAATGGCATCTTTCCATAGGGGCCAATCCTTTCTTTGTTGACATTCCCTAATAGATGTTGGCTCATAATCCTCTTTATTATTCATTACATCATTTGCTATATAATAAGCAAATACATCATCAACGTTGACGTCATTTCGATCCCATCGGATTCCATTCATAACATAATTTATTGAGATCTCATTATTATCACATGTTTTGTGCACTCGAGTCTCTTTCGAGACTTCATTATTCTCTTCTATAGATAATACCTCTTCATGAGGTAGCTCTTCCGGAGCTATAAATTTTCCTTGATTATCCTCAATTTGACCATCTATATTCTTAGCTCCTTTTCTTTTCCGAGGATTTTTATCTTTTGAACCGATAGGCCTTCCACGCTTTAAGCGTGTTTCGATTTGTTCATAATAGATTGACCTTGTCCTTCGGGACATCAATTCGAATAGAGCATTTAATTTGGGACATGTGACTTTGTCACCTTTTTTGGGTCAAGAATGCTTCCGGCATTCGATTAGCTAAATTCCGTAAATGAATTATCTTCTCGAACTTCTAGTTCACATTGTTTTGTACGAGGATCAAAATGAGCCAATGATAATTCATTCCGGCTAATATCTTTTCCCAACCGCTTACTTTCTCTATCTTTTCCCAACCGCTTACTTTCTCCCCCAATGTTGGGAAAACTGATTCATTAAAATGACAATCGGCAAATCGTGCCGTAAATAAATCTCCGTTGAGGGTTCTAAATATTTTATAATTGAAGGAGATTCATACCCAACATATATTCTCATCCTTCTTTGAGGACCCATTTTGGTCCGTTGTGGTGGTGATATTGGCACATATACCGCACACCCAAAAATCTTTATATGGGAAATATTAGGTTCTTGACCAAAAACCATTTGTAAAGGGGAAACTTTTAGATAACTTGTTGGCACGATACGAATTAACATTCTTTGCATGCAAAATGGCATGGCCCCAAGCGAGAAATTAAGAGATTAGATCTCATAAGTAAAGGTCTTGCAATAAATTGCAATCGTTTAACCAATGATTCGCAAGTCCGTTTTGCGTATGAACATGTGCTACAGGATGTTCAACATCAATTCCAAGGGACATACAATATTCATTAAAAGCTTGTTAAGTAAATTCACCAAAGATTATCAAGACGTATTTTCTTGATGGGATAATCGGGTAATGTGCTCTTAATCTAATCAATTGAGCAAGCAACCTCGCAAATGCCAAATTACGAGAAGATAATAAACAAACATGCGACCATTTGGTTGATGCATCAATTAAAATCATAAAATACCTAAATGGTCCGCATGGTGGGTTTATCGGCCCACAAATATCTCCTCAGTATCCGTTCTAGAAATGTGAGAGACTCACTTTCTACTTTAATTGTTAAGGGGCGAATAATTAATTTTCCTTTTGAACATGCCACACATGAGAAATCATGAGATTGTGGAATTTCTTTACACTTCAAGGTATGTCCACATGAATTCTCAATTATTTTTTGCATCATAGATGACCCGGGATGGCCTAACCGGTCATGCCAAACATTAAACATATCTTTATCAATATTCTTTGTTTTACCATAACATTTGTTTCAATTGTACTAATATTTGTATAGTACAAACCAGAAGATAACATTGGTGATTTTTCTAGAACACATTTTTCACCAAATCTAACAAAAATAATTTGTAGATATTCCTTATTCTTCTCATTTATAGTCTCAATATGATATCCATTCCTCGCGGATATCCTTAAAACTTAATAAATTTCGTGAGACTTTGAAGAATATAAAGCATCATCAATAACAAATTTCGTACCTTTGGGTAATATTATAATTGCTATTCCGGAGCCTTCAATCAGTTTTGTATTACCCACTATAGTATTGATGCTTGCACAACTTATTGTTAGATGTGAAAAATATTTCTTGTCTTTAAGAATTGTATGTGTTGTAGCACTATCAATGAGACACATATCTTCATTCTTGTGTTCAATATTTGTAATTTCCATAATCTTCATCAAATAGAAAAGAAATGTATTAAAACATATTTTAATAATAATCTCATAATATATAAAACATAAACCACATATTAAAAACATTATTCTTATTATACATTCAACCAAACATTTTTAGTAAAACTCATCCACCTCTAAGTGTGCCATAGCATCACTTTCATTAGGCTCATTGGCATCATCATTCTTCTGTGCCTCATCATGATTTTCATTATATTCAACATTATTCACACTCTTTTTCATGGAGGTTTGATACAATTTTACTAGATGCTCAGGTGTACGACAAGTTCGTACCCAATGTCCCTTCATACCACACCGGTAACATAGGTTCTCAACAACCTTTGAAGGACGATAAAATTGGTTCTCAGCAACCTTTGAAGGACCACCCCTGTCATTCTTCTGTCCTTCATTATTTATCTTTTTTTGGTAGGTATAAGGATTATAATAAGTATTTCTACCACCATGATAACGGTAATTACCGCGACCTACCACGGCCACGGCCACGACCCACGTCACGTCCACGGCCACGTCGCGACCATTATTATATACACTCACATTCACTTCAGGGAATGGAGCAGATCCGATTGGACGATTTTCATGATTTTTCAATAATAACTCGTTATTTTGCTCGGCTACCAATAAGCATGAGATTAATTCAGAATATTTTTAAAACCTTTTTCTCGGTATTGCGATTGCAATAGCATGTTTGATGCATGAAAAGTAGAAAAAGTTTTTTCTAATAAGTCATTATCAATCATTTTCTCACCACATAATTTCATTTGAGAACTGATTTTGAAAACTGTTGAATTATACTCACTTATAGTTTTAAAATCTTGTAGCCTGAGATGTATCCAATCATAACGAGCTCTAGGTAAAATCACCGTTTTTTTGATGATCATACCTATCTTTTAAATTTGTTCATAATTCAAATGGATCTTTTACCGTTAAATACTCAGATTTTAATCCTTCATGAATATGGTGGCGAAGGAAAATCATTGCTCTCGCCTTATCTTTTCGTGATGCATCGTTTTCGTGTAAAATTGTATTTCCAAGCTCCATCGCATCAAGATGGATTTAGATCCGAATCCATGATAGATAATTTCTTCCAGGTGATGTCAAGAAAGCACTAAACTCAAGTTTGGTAAAGCTGTTGTGGGTCATGACTAAAAATAATAATAATAATAATTAGAATTAATATTGCAATAAAGTAAATGCATAAATACTTTGTATAATTAAATATTTGTATCATAAATATTAAATAGCAATAAATATAAACAACAATATAATTAAATATTTGTATCATAAATATGTTAGAGTAATAAAAGTAAATACTTGAATATTAAATCATGACTTAGGTTAGGAGGTTTAACCCCAAGTAGGTGTAAATTAATAATTATAAGATATAAATAAAAGTAAATGTTAATAACATAAAAGTAAAAGTTATGTTAGTAACATAAAAGTAAATTATGAATCATAAATATGTTAGTAACATAAAAGTAAAAGTTATGTTAGTAACATAAAAGTAAATTATGAATCATAAATATGTTAGTAACATCAAAGTAAATTATGAATCATAAATATGTTAGTAAATCATAAATATGTTAGTAACATAAAAGTAAAAGTTATGTTAAAATTAGTAACAATAACAATAAACAATATAAAAATAATTAAATCAAGGATGAATAGTAAAATACTATTCAAATAAATAATCTCCAATCTTATACATGGAACCCGATGTTTAAAACATTCGGTAAAAATATATGCTTTTAATTCCATATTGTTAAGATCATCACAGATCAATATAACGAACATATAAAGAAATCATTTAAAGATAATACGAATAAAAATGAATAGTAATGAATAGTAACGAATAGTAAATAATCTCAAATCTTAGCCATAAAACCGATGTTTAAAATAATCGGTAAAAATATAATTTTAATTCAATATAATGGCTTCGATTATCCCAGATAGATGAAATAAACATAAAAGAAAACAATATCGTTAAAGAAACAATCGTACCTTTGTTAGAGCACTTTCGTGCTGATAACGTGTTATAAAAGTGAAGAAATATAAAGTAAGAACAAGAGAAGATAGAGATTCGGGGGAGAGAATGAGAGAAGAAATTCTTATTTAGGTGTGTCTTCAATAGTTCTGAACACTTTATTTATAGAAGAAAAATGGGTCCTTAAGTGTAATTTCTATCTCTGGTCATAAGAGGTAATTTCTTTCCAGGACGAAAATTTCTTCACCTGCTTCACCTGCCTTCACGTGAAGAGAAGAAAATTTGTGACCGTGGGTCCCACATGTTTATAATATAATATGTCGGTACATAATATGTGATCAATGGACATCCACATAATTAATATATTTATAACAAGATGAACACTTTTTTCAAATGTAAGTATTATCCAGTTTGATTGGAGAAAGCTCTCTCTAAGGAACATTTTTAAACTATAAAACTATTTTCTTTCTTTCTTTTTAAAGTTAGACTTTTTTTTTTTTGCTCATATTTTTAAAGTTAGACACTAGCGGAAGGAGTGTTATATATTACTTGTAGTTTATAAATGATGTCGCATTATAATTTTGGTCAACGTTATAATGCGGAACAGTGCAGTTATTGAAATATGCCAAACCCCAGTATGAGTTTTTGAAGAGTATATTTATCAAAACTAAATTTGAATTGTATTGTATTGAGTGATTAGGTAAGTGTAGATGGTGACAATTAAAAGATCACAAGGATATTCAGAAAAAAAGAGTGGGAAATTGCGTAGGAATATTGAAAACATAGTGGAGTGGCAACAAATGGAAGAGGAAGTGCCAACACGTATGATGCTGATTTGGAACAGGGATGATGAAGCTGATGGTGTGTTACCTAATCTTTGGGGGAAGATGGAATCGGAGCGGGTGGCTGTGGAGCCGATAGAGTTCTATGTACTTATGGGTTTTATTTCCAAGATTTTGGCATCTCGTGGACGTGCCGGAGTGGTTATCGGGCATGACTAGAAATCATGTGGGCTCTGCCCGCGCAGGTTCGAATCCTGCCGTTCACGTCTTTTATGAAAAATCTTTATGAAAAATCTTACTCCCTAAATGGATGTCTAAGTCTGATAAATTAGACTTCACTGAATTTTAGGCACTTTGGTACATAACACTGAATTTAAAATGCAACGAGAGCAACATTGATGAAAATAGGCAAAAAGGTTATAAGGGTATTTCTGTCTAAAATTTATTATAACTATGAATAGTTTTGTCCTAAAATTAAAGTTCTTTCACTAAATACTACTTATTACTACATGTTGCCTATTTATTTTAACTTTTTATAAATGTTTTTACGATTTATAAGATAAGTATATAAAAAAAAATTTATCTCAATTTTTTTTTTTTTTTTAAAAAAAAGTTCTCAAACATACACCCGGAGTGTACGTGTTACTATCACTCTTAATTAATCTTTAAAGATGCCCTTTGTCCATTTATAATGATTCTTTCATCCCTTCTGCCTAACGAGTTATATAACTCAATCAAAGGGTAATATATTGAAAAGTTGTAAATATTTTTGACATTCAGCTAACTATAACTAATTTCCTTAATCTTTTAAAAAAAGTAGTTAGTAAGTTCTTATAAAAATCATCGAAAAGAATATATCAAATGTGTTGTTATACTGGCCCTTTTTTATGTGGGTTTTTGCATTTGCTTGTTGCAAGAGACCGAGGATGGAACCAAAACAAGTTTCCACATAAATTACTGATACATGATAATGAGAAGAAATTTGGGTCAAATGAATTGCTTAAATATCATAGCACAGACAAATTTAAACTTAAAACAAGCCCCATGAGTAGAAAAATTGATTTTAATATCTAACACTTGATAACATTATAGCTCCAAACATACATCAAGTTAACGGTATGAAAAAGGTTCGGTATAATTAAATTATAAATATTCACTGATCAGGAAATTAATGCGGTAGTTGCAAATGCTACACTCTCAGGGAGGATAAATGATGCGCACAGCATCCATTTTCCTGGTGCAACTAGTCGCACCCGTCTCATGTCTACATTGACTGCCACCTCCCGCAGAGCAATTGTTATTCTCTGCATCACAACGATTAAGCGAAAATGTTTACTTTGAACACAAGGTTTAACATATATTGCCATATATCCAAATTGGCCTTGTAGCTACAGGCTACATCAATTTGTAAAGAGTCTCAACTTCCAACACTGCGTAAATAAACCATGTGAAATCAGCAACCTACCTCATGAAACTCAAATTCTGGATCCTGAGCTTTGGAGAATCCATAAACATGGATCTTAGGGAACTTGAGCTCTCCATCTTTGGGTCTATTTCTGTATATTCCCCGGAATGCATCTGCAATGGATGTAAAACATCCACAAAAATCGGTGAATAAACATATCAACATAAATTAGGAGAGAAGCAAACGATTTCCGAAAAGGAGCCATTATATGACACCAGGAACCAAACTATAACCTCTCGAGAATCCGAGTCACTGCATGCGCCCATGTTAAAATATTACACGTTAACTTTCTAGGAATAAATGAAGACAATCTGGAAATGAAGCCACATGAATTTCATTATTTTACTTTCTCCTGTATTAGTTAGGTCTCAAAGCCATGATTTCATTGGTTCTGCAGTGCATTTGAATTGGAAAGTTCAAGCACTGCTTTGCATAACTCTAAATCAGATCTTTGTATGGAAACATATTGCCCATTCTCATCCCAGCGATTCTGTATGATATATACAGGTATTTTGATATTATGTTCAAAAGACCAAGACATGAGACCGATATAGACAAGGGACATGTAGCACCCAAGAAAAAGGTACACGTAAATAAAGGATGATCTTGTTAGGGAAGGCAACCTAGATATTCTGCAGCATCATGCGGCAAATTCATAACTACTTGAGTGATGGACCGAGCTTTATCACTGTTAAACAAAGCTTGAATGAACCTTCTTCCGTCCATGTTAAAGACCTACAAGAACAAATGATAAGCTTAGTCAAAAGAAAAATCAAATAAGCAGAAACTAGTTCTGAAACATACTTATTCAATCGCAATATCTGCTGGGTTCCTTGTCAGTAAATTAATATTACAACGAGTATATTTTAAACTTTACTGATTCATTGCAGCTTTAGAGAGTTCAGCAAATATACATCATCCCATATACATGATGAACAAATAAATTGGGAATACTCCTAAAATTAATCAAGATAAAATGCCTGAAGATCCAAAATGGGGACCCAAGACAACCTCAGTATGTCAGGGAATGAATGATAACCAGAGAGTAAACTATTTTCTGTAACCTTTTCATATTGTAACAGAAGATTAAATTTTAAATTTCTTTAACATGAGACAATGAGTAAATAACTCATATGTCGCCTCACACTTGAGGGCTGAGGTGAACTAGATTTCCAAGGGTTTGATCAACAAGCAATCGTACCTCAATCTTCCTCTCAAGTTTGTTATGCACACTATTTCTTTCCAGATATTCAACTGCATATGGATTCAAGTCATTGGCAAAAACACGCTTTACTATCTTTGCTGCAGATATAGCTACTGGACCAACTCCGGAGAAAACATCACCTGTTCATTAGGTATATGATGCAACCCTAGTAAGTAAATCATGATCTTTTTCATGAAATACAAAATGAAGATGATGCTTGATTAATTCATAAACTGAAAAATAAAGACAGTAATGCATGCCAAAAGAATTCTTTCAAGGAACTATTTAGGATAAGGCTTTGTTGTTGTTGAACTATTTAGGACACTTCTGCACTGCCTATTTTATTGGATTTTCTCCCTCTTCTTCCCCTGTGCAACCTTGTATTCAATATCTGAAGATGTCACAGGACATTTCTGTAGAATAATCCGAAAACTTAGTAGTTCCTCATAAAAACCCAAAACTTGACCAAAGACCATCAGCACCATTTGGGATGTATTTTGTGCTGTAAAGAATCATTGTTGGTTCACTTTATCCATTCTTGTACTTTTCTGTTGTACTTAAGCAAGAATTCTGCTCACACGTACACTGCCATTGTAACATATGCACATTCTCCTCTCAATCAAAATGCAAGATATCAATAAAACCTTACTAATGCTTCAAAGCAATGCAATTCATAGCCTGATGATGAATCATAACCAATCAATATATTAATGGTGATACATACAAACAACGTCATTGCGTGTAAAACTGCTCAGAAGCCTTTGTCTTTCAGTTGCAAGCCTTGAATTCCAATATCTGCATAGAAGAAAGAGAAGCATATAACATATAATTCATTTCTGAAAACGGAGATTATCATTCATTAACTATCCACAGACTGATGGAGCCATGTTTTATTATGAAGTGGCATAAAAGAACATATCAGTATGTGCGGAGAAGACGCAACCAATAAACAATTAGTATGCAAGCATAACTGGATTCAAGAGGCCAGAGATGTTCCATTCAACTTCAAGAGAATTTACCGAGGAAACCAATTATTAATGTTATGATCCACAACTTCATGAGGCAAACAACATGTCTTTGGGAAATTAAATAAGAAAATGGTGGCATCCCATTTATCTAGATGACTTTTTCACAAAAAGAAACAAAATTCAGAAGATATAATGCACAAGTAATAGATTTTGAGCAATTCCAAACAATTGTTTCTGCGTTAACTTGTGATGGGAATAGAGCATACACTGTTGCTAAATCAACCTGAAAGCGAATCCCATTCTCAACTACTGTGGTCACAAGTGAGTGGTTTCCAGCTAAAACCTCAAGCTGCATGGTCCTGTACTCATTATGAATGGAGTCGGTCTTGTTCACAACTGTTTGTATCTTTGGCTTGTTTTTATCCAACACCACCTGAATATGAAAGTAGACAAATTGAAATTTTCCGATGCAGTTTACGTTACAACTAGAATTGTGCCCCACTTGTTGGACAGGGAGTGATTAAATTGTAAGAAATGGTTGGATAAAATAATCATGTTCTCAACAATTGGAATGTGATTTGCAATGTGTGTTTTCTTTTTCTTTTTTTTTTTTTTTTTTGGGGGGGGGGGATAGACAGATTATATTTTGTTGTGGAAATACAAGCACAGTGAAAGCTTGGGGATAAGTGTTCCAATACAAGCACAATAAAACCTTTGCTATAAGCTTCTTGTACGGTAAATGTTCATCTCTCAGATTCAGGTGTGCGATATGGCCAACAGTCTCAAAAGCTGAGGGAACAATCATAACCTCAGGAAGCAAGGCCTCCAATATCTGCAACAATCAAATGGACTTAAGAATACCCAACACTACACACACACACACACACAATGAGCATAATAATATATCCATTGTTTTGATATACCTCATTCATCTGCCAGTAATCATAAAACAGAGTCAAGTGGCATTTAACAAGCTCAATGGTAAAAGTTGTACTCTTTTTTCCGTATTCTGCCAAGACAGCCTGAAGATAAGAGAAAATATGATATGTTACAAGAGAATACATACACCCCTACATGCCCAAAAACAGATCGACGTTAAATGGCAACGAATAAGAGCACACACGCGCACAAACGAATATGGAGCATCTTTAAACCCTTTTTTGTACTTTTGAAAACCATGGCCAAACGCAATAATGAGCTTTTACCAATGAATTGATGTTACAGCATTGAGATAAGGGAGAAACAGAAAATTTGCCCACAAATTATGCAGCGATGGATCATATTATTGAAATGACGTATAGAGCATCTAATACCAATGAAGAGGGCATATAGACTTCTAATTAACTCACAGAATATCAGTGTTGGAATGGAACAGCCACCTTTATTGCCTCAGGCAACTCCTCCACGCCCTTACCCGCGTAGCGCTCATCCAAAAGCAATAACCTCGTCGACCCCCTCCATTTATTTCTTTTAAACTCTTCCCCCAGCAAATTCTTCAACTCTACACTTCCTTCCTCTTCGTCCTCAAGAACCTCCTCAACTGCATAACCATTCTTCCGAATGTGCCTACTACCTTCGTTATTCTCCTCCTCTTTCTTCTTCTTTTTCCTCTTCGGCCTAGAGATCTTTGCAAGATTCCGAAATTTTACAAAACCGCGAGAATTGAACGTTTTTGCTAGCTTATCCCTGTAAAGCACCGGGCTCAGAACATCGCCATCGCCCTCTGCTTTCCCGTAAATTCGACGATCTAAGGAGACAAGGTTTCCTTCTTCAGCGTCACTATCGCCGTTATTTTGGCATTCCAATAGCTCTATAACCTCGGGATCGATATCATCACCGGTGACTCGAGCGATGTTGCGGATACGAGGCCAATTCAAAAGGTGACCTCGGAGTCTGCTTTCGAGAGTAAAACAATCTTTAGAAGGAACGCGAAGCGCAGCGATATCGAAGACCCTAGTGAAGCTTTCTTCATCAAGAAAGTCATCGTCATCGTCTAGTTGTGGAGTTTTGGTGACGGGAGATTGAGAAGGTTTTGTTCCTTTGTGAAGTGAAGGCCCATAGGAGACCATAGTAGAATCTGGAAAATGGGATAACCAGGAGCAGCTGGAGCTAGTAGTGACTACGGAGGACAGATGAAAGATAGGGAATGAGGAAATGAAAGACTTCTCGGTGAAGAGAAATTTTGGGCAGATTGATAGCAGAGGAAGATAATGAGATTTAAGAAATAGCTTGTTCATCTTGCGACGAGGAGGCTGAAGGAGGGAGAGATAGACTCGGCAATTTGAAAGAAGATAACGGAAATGAGAAAATATTGGATCCGGTTTCCTGCTCATCCTCTTCTTAATCGTCCTCTTCTTCATCTGGGCTAAAAGATCTGACGATCTAGATTTTTTTTAATAATTAAATTTTTACCACATGCGGTAAATGATTAAAAAAATCTAAACCGTCCAGATCTTCGTCGATGAGGAAGCGGATGGGAAAAGTAGAGGAGGGAAGCTGGATCCGAAAACATTGTAGGGTGGAGGAAGACGAACCAGGCTTGTCTCCTTTTCTCCTCAGGACCGCTGCCATCCTTTTCCTTATGCGCACCGTTTTTTGTATGAACAAGTCACTTTGTTGAGGTTAAGTTGTGAGGGGGGAGAAAAATGATTTGTTAAGCTACCTCCAGGAAAAGCCTTCACATTAGGCACTGCATCACTTTTCTTTTTTAAGGTATTAATTGGTAAAAAAAATATTTTGAAAGAGTCTTAACCCAGATTTGGAAAAAACATCCCGAACTTGAAAAATTATTTTAAGATCTTAAAAAATATTTGCAAGTCATTTAATGATACTAAAAAAATACTTCATGATCTTGAAAAATTATTTTAGGATCTTAAAAAAATATTTCAAGATAATGAATTAGTGACTAAAAAGATCTCATGATCTTGATCGATACTAAAAAAATACTTTATAATTTTAAAAAATTATTTAAGGTTTTTGAAAAAATATTTTAGGATCTTTTAGTATTAAAAAGATCTTCATGATCTTGATCATTCTTGAAAAAAATACCTTATAATCTTAAAAACTTATTTTAGGTTTTTGAAAAAATATTTTAGTGTATACTAAAAAGATACTTCAATATCTAATTGGTACTGAAACCTAAAATAATTTTTCAAGATTATAAAAAAAAAAAAATATTCAAAAACCTAAATTAATTTTTCAAAATTATAAAGTATTTTTTTAATATCACTCAAGATCCGAAGATTTTTTACACATTCATTATCTTAAAATAATTTTTTAAGATCATGAAGATCTTTTTTAGTACCATTCAATATCTTGAAATATTTTTTCAATATCCTAAAATAATTTTTTAAAATCATGATAGTTTTTTCAGTACTAGTTAGTACCATAAAATATTTTTTAGTACCAATTAATACCTTAAAAAAAAAAAAGCGATGTGGTGCCCAATATCCAATATGAAGGCTTACCAAATCACTTTTCTCCCTCTCACAACTTAACCTCAACAAGTGACTTATTCATACAAGAAACGGTGCGTATAAGTAAAAGGATGGCAGCGGTCCTGAGGAGAAAAGGAGACAAGCCTGATCCGAGGAAGACGATGCTCAAGTTGCTACGATGGATCGGTGGTTTTGGGAGGGTTTTTCGGTTAACTATTTTTTTCCCAGTAAGTTTACTATTCATTGATTCTAATCAAAATATCAAGGGAAAATCACGTCCAAGGACCAGAAATAAATATAATGAGGTCCCTTAAAATCACTAAATTACATGAAGTCTGGGACTTTTTTGATATTATTTGTATTAACAACGGGAAGTGTCATATTTACAACAGAAAATGTTATATTTACAACAAAATTTAAAAATCTGACCGTCTACAACAGAAAAAACCATATTTACAACAGAAAGTGCCATATTTACAACAACATTTAAACACCTGGATTTTGTTTCAAACTTAAATTCCTAAACGTACAAATGTCATTTACAATTAAAAAATGCAATATTTACTGGGAAGAAGTGCTATATTTACAACAAAATTTAAAATCTAGTCATTTACAACAGAAAAAACCATATTTACAACAGGAAATGTCATATTTACAACAAAATTTAAAAACCTGAGTTTTGTTTCCATACAAATAATATCAAAAAAGTTCCTGAGAACTTTTTTTATTTGTGAATTTCTATTGGGACTTTTTTTTGCTATTTTTTATGGTCCTTGGGACCTAGATGTAATTTTCCCAAATATCAATGTGTGTGTGGTAAAATGCACATTTTTTTCCTTTAATTTAATGTAAGATTTTACTTTGACTCCTTAATTTTAATTTAATTGAAAAAAAGTGTTAATGTTAAAATTAAGGGTAAAGGATTTCTCTAGTTACTGGAGATAAGTTATCTTCAGTGACCCCCAAAACTACATCGTTTTGGATTAATGAAGAGTGTTTCTGTAATTTTGTTTACTTTTTTATCATATAAATTTTACCGAAACACCCTTCATTAATTCAAAACAACGTAGTTTTAGAAGCCATTTGGAGATAAACTCGGAGAAATACTTTTCCCTAAAATTAAATATGGACAAATTAAAACATTCACAAATATTACCATATTAAGTTTACTTTTTTTTTTAAATGAAGATTAAAATATACTTTTAGTGCTTTAAGTTTTATATAAGGTATACTTTTGGTCCATTAACTTTATAAAGTATACTTTTGATCCTATACTTTTAACATGGTTAATATTGTTAATGAAAAATGTTGACGCACTGAACTCAAATGATGACCATGCACCTGACAAAACATAATTTTATTTTATTTTTTTAAATATAATATATTTAAATTATTAAACTATAATAAACCAACAAATCATTGCAAATGAAATCAAGGTTTTGATATTTAATTATTAAACTAAATTTTTTAATAATTAAGGTTTTGATATTGACGACATCATTAGGTTTTTGGATATTTTCTTAGTTTACACATATATTAAATTTAAGATTAATAGCATTTAATTATACAATTATAACTTGAATTTGCTACGTCACCCTTTTTTGTTAGCATTATTAATAGTGTTAGAATTATAGGACTAAAAGTATACTTTATAAAGTTAATGACAAAAAATCATCATTTGAAACTAATGATGTTAGATTAGAAAATTGAAAAGGTAATTTATAAAATTAATCAACCAAACTAAAACCTTTTAAAGAATATGCTAGTATGTTTTATTGACGCATAATTAATACAATTTTGGCATAAAAAATTATATGTTTATTCATCAAATCTGCAGGACCAGAAATCATTCCTGCAATTGAGCTCATACATCATATTTTTGCACTCTCTGCTCCCACAGAGATGGAGAACGACAATCCCATTTGTCATCATCTCATAAAGCTTATATATATTAAAAATAATTAAGTCCAAGAATTCCATTTATGCTTTTATATATATAAAAACTAGCATAGTTTAGCACCAAATTAAATTTTAATAATATATATAGTTCATCAGAATTTTGAAATAACTATACTGTTCATAAATGTGGCTTTCCTAAAATTGCATATACAAATCACATGGCCCATATTTTAGTTGTTATTATTCTCTTTTTCTTTAACTATTCCATCTTTATGTGAAGTTGAACAAATTGACAATTAGGCGTGGGGTGTAAATACACAGCACAATAAATAAAAGGACCACCAAACAAAGCAATGAACGACTTGGAGGACAATGTATTGGAACTCCATGGAGGGTTAAAAAACCACACATATATACACGTACACATGCCAATGCACTATATATTACCATCAATGACACAACAATTATATCATCTCCTTGGTATGTTTTTCTTCTTTTTTTATAACTAACATACTCATTATATTCATAGAGATAATATATAATAGTACATCTATAATCAAAATGGCCCATGATAATGAAACATGAAGGATGAAGTGAAATGCGAGTCTTCCTATAAAAAAGAAAGAAAGAAAAAGGAGGGAAGGCACGTAGGAGTCAGAGCCCTAACCTGGCAAGTAAGGTTAATTTCTGGCAGGCTATTGCTGGAAAAGCAGAGGCAAGTCAAAGGTTTGACCCAAAGGCAAACAAGTAGAGACGTAGACGGAACCTCCATGCATGTATTCTTTTCTTAATTAACCCAAACTGGTTAGGTTCTCTGTCACTGTTCCCTTCAACTCAATTAATTCCTTCCTCCTTTTCAACTCTCTCCTTCTCATCTTCCATAAAATCAAACCCTTCCCTTGTACTATCAAACATCATATGAAAACAACAACGTAACATCAAGTCATCTTTCTTTTTAGTGTGTATATGTATATATATATATGTATATATATATATTCCAACTGTGCATATAATTATCGCGACCATCTATGATCCGTAACCTAACTGTTTGAAGCACAACCTTTTCTGGAATTAGTCCTTCTCATTGATCTTCTTGTGCTTCCGTATATGCATGAACTTATTGTGTCGCACGTCAATCTTGTTCTCTATTTTGTATATAATTTCCATCATTCTAACGTTTACATGCTATCTTTGAATACTAATATCTAGCCACGTACTCTCACAAATTGAATGCCAGTTAAGGATTTATTCTTAGAAAAACAGTGTTTAAGTACTATTCATTAACTAAATTTCACTTCTATATATGTTTTTGACATACGTAGTTCTTCTAGCTACCACTGATCGAAGACTTCCAACAATTAATTAATTTAAATCAGAGAGAGAGAGAGAGAGATCATAAAATTTTGGCTAGATAGATTAGAAATAAGGTTACAAAATGATGATGAACGTACAACAATCACGTAAGCAGTAAATTGATTCATATGGAAGTGTCAGAGCAAAGTCTGAAAGCCAATCAAATAAATCTTCAGGGGTATTGACAAGTCTGCTTATAGCGGACTACAAACTGCACTCCAGTTCACTCTCTCACCACAAAGTCGATCACAAAAGACAATTAGAGCCATCCATATTATTCAAGGCGTTTGAGATGTTATACATCAACATGTTGCTGCAGTACGTGTCCCTTTCCTCTTCAGTTGCTCCCTTGACGAACGCTGTGGAAGATGCGGACGAATTCAAAGTGTTCGGACTAGTAGAAGATGAAGGCGTCGAGTACGATATCAATGACCCTAAAGTAGTGAAATTCGGATCGCTTCTATTGTTTTGTGCAATCTGATGATTCTCCAAAAGACTGGTAGAGTAATTATGTCCTCCTTCGTAGGGCCCCACATTTGGCAGGCTACTTTGGAAGCTAAAATTAGTGGTATCTGGAGAGATCATCTGTTGTGATTCCAGAGGTAAAGTCTGTAATGGAGCAGCACAGGATTGGTTTTCTTGAAGAGGGAAGGTTTGGGTAGAGTTATTCAAGTGGTGGTAATTTTGATTTGGATCATCTGGGTTTTGAGATGAAGATGATAAGAAAGCTGTGAGCAAGCTTAAGAGGCTTGGATTTAATATATTATTATTTCCCATTCCAAAGTGATGAGGAGGATGGTTAACATGAGGTGAGTTGTAGAGAGAAGAGTTGAGAATGGAGGAGAGTTGTTGAATATCCAAGCATGGAGTGTGAGTCACTGGATCAATCCCCATCTTCAACAGCCTCTTCTTGATATGAGTATTCCAATAATTCTTGATCTCATTATCTGTTCTTCCCGGCAAGCTAGCAGCAATCGTGGACCACCTATAAGAAAAGTGTATATATTAATTCCATTTAGATCATATCACTCTAATTTTATAAGCGACGCGACATACGAAATAATTGATAGATTGATGTTATGTGGATCATTGACTTTGCATGGGGTTGGCCAATCATATCAAAGTAAATCTGCAGAATCAGAAATCCCCTAATTATATTGTTTTTCACTCAATTCTTGGCATAGCTACGCAAACATAAAACAAGCGATGATAAGCAAATTAAAGAAAAAGATCGCACTCACTTGTTTCCCAAAACACTATGTAACTGGATGATGGTTTCTTCTTCCTCGAAAGAGAATCTGCCTCTCTTTATATCTGGCCTTAAGTAATTTGTCCAGCGAAGCCGGCAACTCTTTCCACATCTCTTAAGTCCTGCATAAGAAAAGTAACATAATCATCAGAATATGATCATAAACTGGGTCTACTTTGTCTGGAAATGATAAAGAGTAAATCTTGTTAACAAATGAATGGGGCTGCAGAGAAGTATATAGTTTAATTAATACCAGCATTCTTGGGAAGAGTTCGCCATTTGCCGTGTCCATGTTTATGAATATAATCGATGAGCTTCTGATCCTCTTCAGGAGTCCACGGACCTTTCTTCAATCCGTTCTTTTGATGATCACTAGAAGAAGGCTTCGTCATCATGATTAACTCTGCAGAAATTAATTTTCTCTTGAGAGCTCTATAATTGGAAAGCAAGAGTTGCTAGCTAGCAAGCTGTACGAAGGTGAAAAAGGTGCGTGTGTGTGTGTGTATATATATATATAAGGCGAGAGAGAGAAAGAGAGGTGATGGGACTGAGATTAAGGGCGATTGACGAAATTGGATCCAAGTCAAGGGGATTTGGTGCCGCCCTTTGTTCATTACTCAGGAGACGTGTCTCATAATTGTGAAGACGCTATACATGCAAAAACTAAAATAATAATTAACCTCTTCTTTTCTTACTATCATATCCCCTATCGATCTCAATCTCACTTCATGCAAACTCATTATGAATACTACTTCTCTTTCTGGTTTAAGGACTCTTCATTAATTGTATGCTAGCTAATTTGTATAGTTAGCAACTTTATTATTATCAGCGTCAGAATGATTCACCAGTAACCAATGGTAATTCTGTAATTAATATTATTTGGCTAAAATGTCAACAGTAGAAAGGTCAGGCAAACATATAGCTCATGCCAAGACGGTTGGGGAGGAAAAACTGTAGCCATGTAAAGACTTCCATGTCTGAAAACAAACGAATATTTAAAAAAAAAAATCACAAATTCAAAAAGTCGGCGGGAACACTGAATAAAATGCATGATGCATGGATTCATAAGAGGAGAGGGTAGACTAGTAATTTCGACTCGGTCTTTGCCTAACAAGATGGACAAATTTGGACCACTTGAATTTTATATATGAGCTGCAATATATTTTTAAATGTATGCATTTGTCTTTATCTTTCCGTATCTCCTCCTCATATCTTGGTGTAAGGGAACAAATTAACTTCTTGTGTTCGCTTATCTAAAGCAATTAATTATAATTGTTAATTAAACACACATAAAAAATTTCAGAGAAAATTTTAATGTCAAAAAGGTCCAATTGAAAATTCTTTTAATAGAGCATTAACAACTTTAAATATGGGTTTTAACAACTTATTGAGACATTTTGACATCAAAAATTTTTTTGAAATTTTTTTAACATTTTTTGGTGGCTTAAGACTTAAAAGGATTTTCCCTTATATCAATGCACGCATAATTCAGCAAAATATCAATTATTGGGAATGAAGAATTGGCAAATTAATGTAGTGCATATGCTTCACAATTAGCCACATCAGAATGTGCATGCATATAGATAGTCAGATATTAAATATGAACCAGTAAAAAGTGGACACGTAATGTGAGGACTGACGCTACCGTGGACCGGGCTACAGTGAACACCACTTGCAAATCGCAATCCATACGGTTGGATTGGATTGGGTAATGGCATATATAAATATATAATACAAATATGAAAATATATAAATGGCGCGTCACCGATCGAGCTATACCAACCTACGGGGGTCCAGCTGTTATATGATAAAGTAAAACATACAGTTTTAGGATTTTACTGTTTATCGACATTTGACTTCCCAAATCCACAATCCAAAACGTGCCTATTACTGGCCTATTCTGGGTAACAAATCCAAGTTCTGGTACATGCATTTCTATGGTTATATGTATATATATATATATTTTTATCTTAACCTATATGAACAAACTTATGATAATAAGCAAAACCTTAAAAGATGAAGACCGGCCTCCATTGTAGCTAAACCTGCAAGCTAAAATCTTACTGTCATGCTTAAATAAAAAGCTTTATAGATGTACGAGGCAGGCATTTTCTTGTCTTTTATAAAATTGATGTGAAACTTTGAAAATTTAGTTTGACATGTAACGTACGAAAGACTGAATGATCAGTGGAAAGATGCGAAGACAAAAATGGCCTCAGCTGGTTTTTGACGGATTTAGGGATTAATCGCTTTCTGCTGAGTGAAAACCAAAATGGCAGAATATATATATTACCAATTTACAAATATATTTCTTGTGGAAACTGTTCGTTGCCTTTTTGAATTGAGGAAGGAAAAGTTAAAAAGAAGTATAAATCTGAAGGGGAAAAAATTGATTAATTATTGTAACGTGGCGACATCGATCTTTAGGTTTGACTTGCCAAATCCCATGTGATGGTTTTGCCAGGACATTAAATTTCCTTTGGCGTTTTCGTTGAATAAATGGATCACACTTGTTGTCTAAGCCCTGTAATGGTTGAAAAACTTGAAAATGGTTTGATTGACAGTTTGACTCTTTACAGGTTTCCTCGGTTATTGCCTTCATTATATTATTAGGTCATGAATGTACCAGATTTCACTTTTTCAAAAGGCACAGCACAAGACATTTAACGTTTTTTTTAAAAAAAATATGATTTGAAATTAAAGTGTTGTGGATGGGGGGAAAATGCTTCGAGCTAGAGTTGTCTGCCCAATTCAAAACCCGTATCAATTATGAACGAGTTGATTATTGTGCATATTTGATGGTTTGTCAATGGCCAAAAAAAACATTGGAGTGGCTTTATTTTTCAAGATTTTGTGTGCAAAAATTTCAATGTTTTTGCCCAACGACCCAAAAAAAATTTAAATTTTTATTTGGATTTATCATTCGTTAGTTGAACTTTAAATCAAAAAGCTTAAAAAGTCATTCTAGTTAAAGAAAAAGCGCTTTAATCCAACTTTTTCCATAACTTTAAAAGATACTTTTGATGTAACGCCGATGCCACTTCTACCACCATCAATCCAAACACAAATCATTATCTATAACCCTTTTTGACTTTTTCCTACCGAGCTTTTTTTAAAGTCGATAGATTTTTGCCCACCGTTCCTACCGCCAACCCAAACAGGCCCATTGTCGTACCACAAGCTAGGGAAAGGTTGAAAAAATTTGGGATCTTTTGAGTTTTATTATATATTACTCCCTCTGATCCTAAATATAGAACAAAGTTTAAAGTGTAAAATTGCATTACAAACTTTATCTTATATTTAGGATCGGGGTAGTATTAATATCTAATGTGATTGAGGTTGAGTATTACTGTCCTGAACATGAATAAAAAAGAAAATAGGTGTATTTTATTCTGTGAATTTTGTCCAGTATTTCTGTAACAAAATTTATCAATCAGTAAAGCTTTATGCCTTGGAGTGGTTAAAAAGATAATTCAAGTTCAATTCAAATGATTTGCTGTAAATTCCTGCAAATAACCGTCGGTTAGTCAACTAGTCAGCTCAGTATATTAGTATTGTTGGAATTGGATATGAATTAACATTGGACGCCAGTGTGTTGATGCAATATTATAATCTTTTTCTATCATTTTGATGAATTTGACTAGCTCGTTCATATATACGAGTTTCTAGCTATTTTCTTAAATAAGCAAATCGTAAATTTAATTTCTGAAATATACTTTGTGTGCGTGTGTGTGATTAAAGTATTCTGGCTCAAAACTACTACCATTAGCCATGGCATAGATGATGGTGATAATGAAAGGACCTTGAAGATTTGAAATACAGGTTAAAAATAATTTCTATACGTTATTAAAATTAGAATATCAAAACAGTGATTAATTTTTGAAATGTAAATATTCTATGGGGGAAGACTGACAGTAATGGCCGTTCAGTGGCTCTTTTCTCTCTCCCCGACTGAAACGCTCTCCCTCTCGCCAAACCCTAGACCTTCTCCTCCAGTGGGCTTCTGTCTTGCCAGCGGCGTCTTTGCCGCCGGTGAGCCTCCTCTCAAACCACAACCACGGCAGAAGTGCAAATTGGACTTCGATGAGTCAGAGCAGGCGAGTTTTAGTTCAGAACAGAGATATAAAGCGGCGACCTTCCTTCTTCTCTGGCATCGGTTCTCCTCCGGTTTCTGTCCTCATCGTCTCTCCGGCTCCGGCGTCCCTACTTTTTTGGGTGCGGTGTGGTCTCTCTCGTCTCGGCGGTGGGAGTTTTTGTCTCGACAGTGGTCTCTGGCGAAGGGGACGTCTCCTTTCCTTTTGTTTTTATTGTTTTATGTTTGTAGTTTTCTTCTGATGTTGTGGATTTGAGCATTTATGGTGGTGTTTCCTGTTGTGGATTGGATTTACGATTTTGGGGGAAGGGTTTTATCAATGTTCGATACTGTTATGTGCCTTATGAGAGGACTATTATTAGGATTGTTTGATGGTAGTAAATTCAAATCGCTAGTGTTAGCCAAAATTTGTTCGGTGAATGGTCGACGTCACCAAATTTGCTTCAATGGAGGAGCAAAAGTATTTTCAGGACTTCACTTGTCTTTTTTCTTCTGAGGTTGGGTTTTTTTTGTCCTGTACCCCAAGTCAGGGCGATTATGTAGCTGATCTATTTGCAGCTTATTCTTATAAGGAGGTGTGCCCTATAGGGTGGGTTTTGCAACCAACACTTTCTTTCAAGCCACTTCTAATCTTGGATATCTAGGAAGCCGATGAAGTCTTTGATATTACTTTTATTCCCACTTGTTTTGTGGTGATTAGCTTTTCTTACATTTGGTTTGTCTTTGTTGTATTTGATAGTCTTCTTGTTCCGGTTTGTTTTCGCAATGTAATCGTTTGATGTAACTTTTAATATTAGTGTTAATATAAATTCCTGTTGATAAAAAAAAAAAAAAGTAATGGCCGTTCAATAGTAATTACTATGATTTTTTTTAAAAAAAAAAAAATTATAAAACTTTAGGCGGATTATATATGTACATATACACTTAAAGTCAAGTCCTAAGTCTAATCTTCTAAGATACTGATTGGCTGTTTGGTATGCAAGATTTGGAGGGGAAGAGAGAGATAAAGAAATTTTTTTATGAATTGGATTTAAAAAAGCTGAAAGTTCTTAATTAATTTTTCTTATTCTTTTATTTTATATCTGATTTTAATTACATTTTATAACCCCACTAATATGAGTTAGCTATAGTTTCTTCTCTTTATTTGTTAAAATGACAATTTTTTTTATCAACTTTGATCATTATTATTGGTAAATAATCTTCTACATTTATTTATTTTTTTTATTTTTAAAAAAAACTTTACTTTTATACTATTGAAAGTATGCCATTTCTATCGTTAGTGTGTTCTTAATGAACATTGTTATCTTTCATGTAATCCCGGCGATTTGTTTATGAATGCATGCATGCCGTCGCATTGGTGGCACGCTTGGCCGTATACTACTGGATGCATTTGCATTAATTATATATTTAATTCGTCAATCACTGTCTTAATAATTAAACTCTATAAAAATGTATTGAAATGCTATTTAAAAACTACTTCCTCCGATCTTAATTATAGAAACACTTTTGTATTGCTTTACAATTATTTAGTTGCCAATTTCCATATATGGATTTTAATTAGTTGATACATACATGCACATACTCTATGCGTCTGCATTCTGTGCTCATCACAATGAAGAGTACTTAATTTCTCATTACTGTGATGAGATCTTAGCTATTTAAATTTTGATCTCAACGATTCAAATTTAAAAATTTTAATTTATGATTTTTTAAATAATAACTTTATTTTTATGAGAAGTGATAATTCTATTATTATCTTTATTTTTAATTATGCATATATATGCATAAAAATTTATTTAAAATATATATAGATTTAAATTAAATTAAATCTAAACCATTCAAAATCAATTTAAAGGTGAAAATAAGTGATAAATACATTTGTACTCATCAAGGGATGAGCATAAAATGTGCTCCTCTATTCTACACCTTGTTCTTTGACCTGAATCGCGTATTCTACACTTTGGTCCATATATACTCACATCCTTCAACTTCATTAAGATTTTGGTGGGTATATGGATCTGCGTTTGCATAATTGACAGGCGGTGTATTATTTACTGACATACATATCGCGATTTCACAGGGCTAGACATATACTATGCCAATAAAACTCTTATATATAAGCTTGTTTGATATCTTATATATATATATATATATATATATATATATATATGTAAATTAAAATAAAACTCTTCTCACATATTTATCTTGTATACTATATATCACGATTGAAAAGCTGTTTTTGAAAGCTATAATTGTTATTCCAAATAAACAAATAATGCATATTTAAATAATTAATGACTAGAGTTTTCTGGAAATTTCAGATGCCACCTAACTAGATACCTACTCTTGTTCTTTTTGTCTCTTGTAAGCAAGCCCCTGCATGAAGAATGGCCCAGACGTTGAATATTAAATACCAGTACTAATTAACATAAGCAGAGAAGCTTTAACTAAGATAAGATGAGACGTAACGTACGTAATCCATTTTGTTAGGTCATTAAATGAATCTACGACGATTAATTTAGATAACCAACTTATAAATTGATGAGACGACGGTCGCGCATGCTCATCAGTACTCAAAAACTGTTTAGGTCTTCAGGTGATGCATCGTTACGATCCCAGATTAAATATGCGTGGATTATTGCAAGCGTATATATAATTATTATTTAATGGAATAAATAGAAAAATGGGGCTATTATATTTGCTTTATATCTGATTGTAGGCGTTATAATAACTATTTAATATGTCACCACTGAGTACTGATGAATGATCATGAACACGCTGTCCCGATAATGTTGAATTATGTGGTTATAATTATACGATCAATGATTAGAAGGATGACTCATTTTTTTTCAGAATAACAGCCATATCGATAGTCTATATGAATCCCCCCTATTTTGATTCTTATAACTTTGTTTTTAATAAAACGTTTCACCTTAACATATTCTTAACCATCCATTTTGCTAATACAACAGATTTACGTCCATACTTTAAAAGTGTCACAGTAAACAAGCAGCAAGCATCAACAAATTTTAGTATAAGAAATGATAACAGATCCAAATTGTCTTCACTTATTGGAACTTTTTAAAATTACATTTCTTTCTTATGACCTCATTGATTCTTCCTTTATGTTTTTACAAAGCTATTTATATTTTCATCTTAATTTTAATGACCCATGGATCTATTGCTACTGACATTTGACAAAACTTGTTACTAAAAGATTAGTAAAAGAAGATCTAAGTATCTTAACTGATAAGGATATATAACTCATTATTGTCTTGGATTATACTGCTCAGTCATGAGGTTCAATTCGCTCAATTTTCTTATGAAAAAGAGTGTAAACTGATTATGAAAATAAAATTCAAATTTTTTAAAAATCATAAATAGCAAATAATTTTTTTTACCACAATAAATACCAAATAATTAACATTGTTAGTAAAATATAAGACTTGACGTGCATGATTACAACTTAATTTTTGAGCCGATATATAAAAAGAGGCCCATAACAAGAAGAGGCAGCCCATATGAGTAAGTTATAGGTTCAGTTTATGAAAGGAAAGCCCTTTTGATCTGATCCAACAGAAGCCATAGAAAAGACGATTTTTTTTTTTTTTTTTTGGGTGTATTAAAAGTTTAGGTGAGTTGGATTTTGAGGGTTAACTTATTTAGAAAGATGCCTCGAGCTCAACAAACGCTTATAAAGTTGTTTACAAATAACCCATAAAAAAACCTCAAATTGAGATTTGAAACCACGACTTTATGATTATGAAACACTTTTTACCAACTGAATTAATTTTTGTTAGGGGAAAATACAAGAGTTTGAATCAAAGGATTGGGATAATTGCATCAAGACCAAGAGGCAAGAGGTTTGAGTTTTGTTAACTTGCATCCCAGTTAGTCAGTACTACCTGCAGTCTTAAATATAAGATAAAGTTTATAGTGAAAATTGCCCTATAAACTTTGTCTTATATTTAAGATAAGAGATAGTAACATTTAAGTGAATGATGGTCAATTAACTATATTTTGCTGATAATTTCATCTACTACTGATAGTGTGTTTTAACTAAGCAATCAAAAGTCAAAACATGCTTTTGGAAAAAGTAACAGCTGATTTGTTTGGATAGATGTCTGGGTATATTTCATATACGCACTACTTGCTCGGCTTATAATCTTATAATGAAATAATTATTAGAACAAATAAGCTGAGGCAGGCGCTTGACACGTTTGAAGGATTATGATGACTTGATAGGGTAAAACTTTAAGCCTAAAACTTCGTAAGTATACGGGCCGTATCAAGTAATAAAAAGTAAGTAAGAAAGTGATCGTTCCTACGGCGACTCAATCAAACTAGTGATTAAATATAAGTTCCTTATTCGTTTAAATTAATGATCAAATTGTTTTCAATAATAAAATAAATTAATAAGAAACTAGTAGTAGCAAAAAAGCGAATTTCAATATGTAAGACAACCTTACAAGTCATTAATCCCTTATTGGTTTCTTAGAATTAATCCCCACTAATTTAATTTTGACTTAACTAACTCAGCCTAATCTAGAGTATTAATGTTTATAAATGTCTTCCATCCATTTATAAACCTATCTTAATTAACTATGTAATGTCTCACACAATTAACTAAAATTTGTTTTAGATCGAACTCACCTTAATTTGATTTATCACGAACTTCAGGTATATTCCTATCCTAGACGCAAATTAGATTAAAACCTAATTCCCTATTAAATTTAAACATAATTCCACATTATTTAATCCCAATGTCAATTTAGGATTTCCTCTCCCGAGCCCTAAATCCCCAAAACATGCTTACTAGTGGCCAATTAATAAGCAATAGCAAGAAAAGCAAGAATAAATAAACTGAATAAAATTAATCAAAACTAATAGTGGGAAATAATACCTAGAACCCTAGGTTCTCTAGGTTGAAAGGAAAATTAGCCACACATGGCTATACTAAAAATCCATGAAATAAATAAAATTCAGATTTAAACAAAGCAGAAAATGAAATAAGAAATCAAGACTCTCAAAGAATCCCTCAATCTATCTGAATGTGCTCCTGTGTGTCTGAATGTGCGCCTACTTGCGTCTATTCTTTCCCGCTTCTTAGAATTGGTTCATGCGTCTCTTCTCTGATTTCCGAATTGTTGTTCGCTCCTCTCTGTGCGTCAATATATATATTGTTTTGATGCCCTTTTGATGCGGGTCCCACTCATATCTTTTTTCTTCAAATATGATACTACCTCGTCCTAATTATAAGACATAGTTGCTTTTTGTTTGGAGAGATTAAAAAGTTTAAATGAGTTCTTAATCATTTTATATATTATGTATCTTTAAATTATATATTAGTTTATTAGTTAAACTAATTAGATTGGAGAAAAAAATAAAAATAAAACTACTCTAAAGTAATTTAATTAGGCTTCCTTAATTTCTCCAAAAAAGTCAACTATGTCTTATAATTAGGATCGGAGAGGGAGTATATAATATATATCATTCCTAATTTAGATTGCGCAAATGCGCAGAGACTTTTAGCACCTTTTAGTTTATAATCCTTGGGCAATTTAATATAATATAATAATATATTATATTATATCACTTTCAATTTAATTTGTTGTCTCCCTTATATCACATAATATTTCCTGCACAATAAAATAAGATATCAATAGATTTTCTATTATAATATTCTTTATCCTATATTTAATTAAAAGATAGATAAATACATAAAGATAATTAAATAAGTATAAAATATTAATAAATTCAATCTAATATATCTAAAAATCTATACTTATTAAATTATAAAATATATACTTATCACTTGACCATACACAATTTTTTAGAACAAATGAAAACAATAAAGAATTGAAGAGAGCAGCAGCTTAGCACCTCCTTCTGAAGAAACAATCCACTGTGAATAGCCTCCATTCCTTAGCAGCCAATCTTGATGAGTTAAGCAATACCAAACCCTACCAAATCTCTTTATTCCCTACTTACTCCAATATCTGATTAACAATATTATCATTTGATTTATATAACTAGTCACCCCTGCTTGGTCAAAGGAAAAAATGAATCTTGTGTGCCATTTAGCCTACCTATCCCTTGACATTCTTGAATTGAAGTTTTAACTATACTTGACAAGTTATATCGTACCATCAAGTTGAGTCTAAAATTATTTCACTGCACAAAAAGAAAAGTTCTTACTCAATTCAGTGACAATACATAGGCAACTCATGCTGTGTTTGTAGTAAAACATCGCAAGTCAAAAACTGAAGCCATCCACCCACCGGTTCTCTTTCTTCGAACCTTCCGGTCAACGGGCCAAGTTTTCTTTTTTCTTTCTGTCTTCTTCTTTTGTTTTTCTGGGACTGAAGTCTTTCCAATATATTTTTAAAAGGGAAAAGTATTTGGGAAAACTCAAACAACATACAAAATATCAAAAAAGTCCCAACTCAAAATCACATATAAGAAAAGTCCCTATAGATTTTTTTGATATTATTTGTATTGACAACAAGAAATACTATATTCACAACAGGAAATGTTATATTCACAACAAAATTTAAACACTTAGATTTTGTTTCAAACTTAGGTTCCTAAGCGTACAAAGGCCATTTACAACAGAAAAAATTAGATTTACAACATGAAGTCTATATTCACAACAAAATTTAAAACCGATCATTCACAATGTAAAAAAAAAAACTATATTCACAACAAGAAGTCTTATATTCAAAACCAAATTTAAACACGGATTTTGTTTCAATACAAATAATATTAAAAAAAATTTATATGTGATTTTGGGTTGAAACTTTTTTGATATTTTGTATGTTCTTTGGGACTTGGATGTCATTTTTTCAAAGTATATCTCCAGTGATCCCTAAAACTACGTCATTTTGAATCAATGAAGGGTGTATTTGTAATTTTAGGTGAATTAATGAAGGGTGTTTCGGTAAAATTTATATGATAAAAAACTAAACAAAATTACAAAAACAACCTTCATTAATCTAAAACGACGTAGTTTTTGGGTCACTGGAGATAACTTATCTCCAGTAAAGAAATCCTTTACCCATGTTTAAAATAGGAAAACCGCGTATTTCCGTTTTTGGACCATAAATCCAGAAATCCACGGTTGAGGATGAATTCATTGTTCACACTACACACCACCCGGGAGCCCCAAATAAAAGGCAAAAACAAAATAAACACCTTTCTACGAAATTTCCACGTCATGAACTTTCCGTTTGAGAGGGGGGCCACTAACCGCCACGCGTTTATTTATCTGACGTGGCACAGCCTTCATATCTCCCCATTCAAATCGTCCCTTCCCACCTTCACCTCCCGGTGACAAAGTATATATGTTACTGGAAATGGTTCGCTTCCAAATTCAAACCCGCCATCAGAGTGACAGACGATATTCTTTCGGGATATCTTTTCCATTGATTGCCCGGAGTATCTGATCTTCTATCATTCCAACTCAGAAGTAAGTCAGTCCATCGATTGCTAAAGAAAAATTTCCAGCAACTTTCGTTTCTGGCGGCTTTTTTCTACCTTGGAGTTTTTATGGTGCAACACCCCCCCCTCTCGAGGAATTCGGAGATTACTCTCGTTGTTGCTCTGAAATTGAATATTTCTACAAATAAACTCGTTCAGGTAAAGTATTTTCTTTTCGGATTCTCCCACACCTGTCTGCGATACCTCTCCCAACTATTCTGCCAAAACCCTGTTTGGTGGATAAGAAAAAAGTTTGTGATAAAGTCAAGCAAAATTTAGGGAATAGATTCTCTTAATGGGATTAAACCTAAACAGTTACTCGTCTCTTATGAGTCTGTAAAGCAACGTATATTCTAGTATAAACCCTTGCATGCTGATTTTGCTTAGCCTCCTTCTCACCAAATTCACTACAAACGGTTAGAATGAACTTTTTGAACAGATTTTCTTGTCGTCCTGGGAAAATGGTGACCCGCGATACCAGGTTTTCAAATTCTTGTAGAGTTTTCTTCTTAGATTGGGGGAACAGATACAAGCATTGTATTTGTAAATCTGTATGTGATGTTCATACTGATACTAACCGTTTTCGTCATTGACGCGGATGCTTACTGATCTACTGACTCTCAGTTTTTTGAAAAATATAAAACGCAAAGGGTTACCTACGGCTAATCACTGTTGATAATTGTGGGCTGTTTTCTTGTTGAAACTATATTACCGATGAAAACATGAGGTTGTTACCTACCTATCTTTGCCTTGCTTGAGGCAAAAATAAAGGAAACTTGGCTGTAGACTGCCAATCTTGAAATTTTAAGCTTATACAATATATTTCTTGAAATAATTCGTTGCTCCCAACGTAACCTCCTTAACTGATTACATAATTTTCAACGCCTGTACCATTTAATACCGTTCTTATTGTATGTGCTACAAAAGAAGCTGTCTGTGTTTAGAGGGAAGCTAAATCAAGTTTTGACGGGTTTGTAATAAAATTCAGCAGGTTGGAGGTAGCTATGGGTGATGTGAGTTCCAAGAAAACGTTAAAGGACTTCTGCATTCCAGATTACATACTATTATCAGGATCTGAGGTCAGAAGTGATTCCCATATACCTGCGTGTCCCGTGATAGTCTTCATTAATTCCAAAAGTGGCGGTCAGCTTGGAGGGGAACTTCTTGTTACCTACCGCTCACTTCTTAATAAAAACCAGGTAAATTGTCACATGTTATTCAATCTCGTTATCTGTGTTTTAACATTCTTTATGCGCAAATTTTTTTTACCTCCACAATAGTTTGGTACTAAGGCAATCTAGTTTTCAGGTTATTGATCTGGGAGATAAGGCTCCAGATAAGGTGCTGCATCAGCTTTATGTTACTCTGGAGACGCTCAAGTACAAAGGAGATAATTTGGCTGCAGAAATTGAGAGGAGATTAAGAATAATCGTAAGTTTTTCAGAATAACTTGCAAACTTGACAGTTCTTTGACTTCTTTGAATGAAGGGAATCCTCCGTGTATTAAAAATAACTTGTATATAGCATCTTCCAATGAAGGGAATGAGACTGTGACAGTAGATTCTTTGAACTCACACAAAGAAACTGTGCATTACATCCATGAAAACACTAAAGAAAAACAGAGAAAATAAAGATAATGAAGAAGAGATGAAGCTTCTCCCTTAGCTTGGTGTTTGGGAGTTGTCCATTGAACCCTTACTCTCCAATATATATATACCCAACCAAAGACTTAGTCACACCTCACTCAATGATACTTCACTCGACTTTTTGTCTGTCAAAATCCTCTACTGGTCCGAACCCTAAGTTGGTAGCCCTTTGCCCCTTTCTGGATTTGTGGATTACCAGCTGATACCAACCCACTTAAATACCCCATTGAACATCCCATACCATTCAATATAAGACTTAGGCATCTCATGCTATCTAAGTTTCAATCACGACCCATGTGAAGCACCTACTTCCTCTTCCATCCCTCACGCCACCTCATTACAAACATTGCATCCTTGGTCTGCCCCAGTGCACTATATTTTGTCTTCATTTTCTTCCTATAGGCCTTGAGCCTCCTCGGCCCAAAAGCTGTGGGTCTATCACATACCAACGGGCAGATGTGCTTAACAAGACTTAGTTTATATATACTCTCTTTGATGATAGTTTATTATTTGACATCTCTAACATATTCCTAGAAAATTAGGTTGCAGGTGGAGATGGCACTGCTGGCTGGCTTCTTGGAGTGGTCTCAGATCTTAAACTGCCTCAACCACCGCCAATTGCTACAGTGCCCTTAGGGACAGGAAACAATCTTCCCTTCTCATTTGGCTGGGTATATTTTCAAGCTACTTACTTAATTTTCTGAACTCATAGAATGACAAAATTTTATAACTATGAATGATTACTTCGATCAATTTTTATTTTCACAGCGAGCATTTTGACATGAATTCTTAAAGTTATATTGACAATGCTGTACCTTATCATTAGTATTCTGCTATTTTATGCCGTATCACATCCACATAAATGGTTATCATTGATTTTAGGTATAAATGATGCCTAATTGTTATATTGTTTTACAATTTGCTTCAGATTTTAGAAACAACTTCTTTGTTTGTTATATGTACATGTTTTTTCTAGACAGTGCACATATATGAGCAATCTGCAAATTTAGTTGTGGTCGAATTTAAATGTGCAAAGATTTGCTCTTTGCTGGAATCTGCAAGCATGTTTAGACTTTGGAGTATAAATTTTTTCATTTACAGGGGAAGAAAAATCCTGGCATTGACCGCCAATCTGTGGTACTTTTTCTGAATCAAGTAAGAGCTGCAAAGGAAATGAAAATAGACAGGTATTACCTCCTTTTTATTTTTTTTTTTTTTTTTACAAAGGCAAGCAAATAGCTTGTGAAGTACAAAGGATCTACTAATCAGACAACATTATTGTGGTTTCGAGAGACTTCATCACATTCTAGTTTAAATAACTCCAAACAAGCAAAAGGCTGAGTCAATAAGACATTAAAATCCTAATTGTCTCTTGAGCCATTCGGGCTAGATAGTTGGCACATGAATTTTTTAAACTCATAAATTTCACAAATGTGAATAAGTGTAGTATGTCATTGCTATGAAAACCCAATGGCAACTCACTTCCAAAGTGGCACCTATGCTTGTGTCAAATTGTATGAATTGTGACTCAGATATGTCAGATACCAATATATGCTCGATAGTCAAAAGCTCACAATATCAAATAAGAAAATCCTTTGTTGGATATAGACTTCAAGTATTTTAATTCTTTTTCAGCTGGCATATTATGATGAGGATGAAGGCTCCAAAGAAAGGTTCTTGTGACCCCATTGCACCTCTTGAGCTGCCTCATTCTTTGCATGCATTCCATCGTGTTTCTCCAACAGATAAGCTAAATATGGTGAGTTTTAGTATATTTTATTTCTAGTACGGGTATACTTTGAGTAGACATGAAAGCTAATGAATTTCTGTATTTAGGAGCTTTTGTCATGTTTTTTGTTATGCATAGATGCACCCATCTCCAGAGTAACTCATTTCTAGAAACATTCTTTGAAGAAAAAAAGCACTTATATTGATTGTAGTTATATTTCATATAGCGTGGGATCTGCCTTTGCTTTATGTCTCAGCTTGGTGTTATAGCAAACATTCAATTCCCGTGCTTCCATTGCCAAGACGTTGTGCCAACCGGCCAGTTTAAATGTATTCTCATGCCTATCTGGTGTTTTTGAGTAGTATAACATGACCATTAAGCTCAAGGCACCCCTTAAAAGTGCTACTCTTGGGAACTCCCTTTTCATAGGTGCTAGCATAGGAGTTTCCAGTGTGCTGTTAATTCTAAATAAGTAACGTATGACTGTTGGAAGTATCAACTTCAGATTAATGGTCACATTGGCAATTGTTAGGGTCCAACAACTTGATTTTTCTTTTATGCTGTGAGTTGATACAAATCATTGTTTGGGCCATGACTCCCTATTTGGTTGGTACATAGTGTAGGATAAGGGGCAGAAAAAGAGGGTTAAAATGGCTGCAATAAGTTCTTGGATTCTTTGATATGTGTCAGCTGCAAGTACTCAATATTTTTTAGTTACTTTATATGAATGTGGCATTATATGCGTGCTTATTTGTGAATTGTTTTATTTTCATCAGGAGGGTTACCACACTTTTCGTGGGGGATTTTGGAACTACTTTAGCATGGGTAAGGAACTCAAGCACAATTTAAAAGTTCAAGTTATGTTTGGGAAAGTTGTAAATGGTTTTCTGAGAAATTGGATAACCATTTTATTCCCTTTGGCAAGATGCCTATGGAACAGCTAAATAGAAATTGGAAACTATTAGATTAATGAAATCTACAAGTGCATCTAAAACGTGTCTTTGATGCAGGAATGGATGCTCAAGTATCATATGCATTTCACTCAGAGAGAAAGTTGCATCCAGAGAGATTTAGAAACCAATTACATAATCAGGTACCGCATTCTACAAATTTAACACAGGATGAGTTGAACTATGAATTTGTATTTCTTATTTTCTCATTGATAATTTTTTATTTCTGTAAGATATTTGGAAGATATAAGTAAAAGCAAGGGCATCTTTTTTGTGATAGTAACAGTTGATGCTACTTAATTTTCTTTCCATGCATATTTTAAATATATCTTTACTGAATGTCTTATAAAATTTCTGTTGATAATATTGTTATCTCACAGCAATAATTGGAATCTTCTGTATGAGGTTAATTTGAATTATTATATGTTTTCATTTACTACAGTCTAGTTCTACTATAAAATGCCCTTGAATTTATTAATGCAAAATTGCAATTATCAAACATCCAATAGTTTATTCAATTCTCAATCTCATACAGTAGTTTTTAATTCATTAGCTTTCATTTGATGAATTCTTCTCTGCCATGCAAGGCATATTTGGTATCTGTTTGGTGTGAATATTTATCCTTTCCTTTAGCACTCCTTGCTAATAACTATCCTTACTTCTAATGCTTTTGTTTTTTATGAACAGAGTGCATATCTGAAGCATGGATGCAAACAAGGATGGTTCTGTGCTTCTTTATTCCATCCTTCATCACGGTTAGTCACCATTGAGCCACTGATCACATTACATTTCACTTAGTTTTGATAAGAGCACTTTGTTTACAGAAATACTATGTAATTTTACATTACCAGGTTGGAGTTTTATAACATGTTTATAGAAATAATGTTTTATGACATTATTTTCAGAAATACTGTTGAATTGAACTATTTTAAAAATGGCAGAGTTGATCCAGCAATAAGATTTTTTTGCTTTAAATAAGTATACGGTTTATTGCTTGTCACTGTGTTATGAAATGAGAATGGCACTAATAAAAGCATATCGCACATTCTTTGTTTTTCTCTTTTAAATATTATCCAGTGGCCCTGGTTCTTTGATCTTATAGACAGACACGTTTTGATTTTGTTGATGGTTTAGTTTGGTTTCATCTTGATGCTGTTCTTATAATGTCTCGGTAGATTGTAAACGAATAAAGTTTTCGTTAAGATAATTTTCTTCTGACTGCGTCATCTTTCTGAAACACTTACGGTAGTAATTGTATGATTTTGCCACAGGAACATTGCTCAGCTGACAAAGGTTAAAATAATGAAAAGGCAAGGTCGGTGGGAGGAACTCCACATGCATCCCAGGTGACACTTTTTTCACATTATTTGCTTTAATATATATATATATTTTGGTGAATTGTCTTCCACTTTGACAGTTTCTTCATTAGATCTGCCGTAATCTGAAAAACAAAATCTTTATGACTTTGCAATAGTTGTTTGTGCTTTACATTGACTTCATTTATTTTCAAAGTATAACAATTGATCCATAAATTTGATAATTTGTATATGGTTTGTTGGGCTTATTAACTAGTAGTAATTTCTTTTCATGATTTTATGAATCATCATTTCATTCTATAGCTAAAACTTCTGGCCTTCACATGCAGCATACGATCAATTGTATGCCTCAACTTGCCCAGTTTTTCTGGCGGACTCAATCCTTGGGGAAAACCAAATACAAAAAAATCAATTTATGTAAGTGCTACTTTTCAGCTGTCGAAATTCCTGATGTTGTATGTAACGACACAAACACACTATTATATGCGTGTATGTGAAGACATACTTGTTAAAAATTTATGAAGATTTATGTGTGTAGATTTTAATCCTTTATATTCAATTATATTTTACAGAGGGACCTGACACCTCCATATGTGGATGATGGACTTATAGAGGTAGTGGGTTTTAGAGATGCCTGGCATGGGCTAGTTTTGCTCTCTCCAAATGGGCATGGAACTCGTTTGGCACAGGTATAACTCATCAATTTTTCAACTTTTCAAATTTAATTTTAAATGAAATAAACACCAAATCAAGTGATTGTTCTCTATGCTTTTATTCCAAAACAATATAGAATCAAATGATTGTTCTTCTTAGTCATCTGGGTCTCCTACAACTGAAATAATGAGAGAACCTGCTTTCATGCAGACCAGCAGAATCCGTTTTGAGTTTCATAAGGGTGCAGCTGAGAGTACATTCATGAGGATTGATGGGGAGCCATGGAAGCAACCTCTCCCATTGGACGATGACACGGTTGTCATCGAGATATCTCACCATGGCCAAGTGAGCATGCTTGCCAACCCAGGCTGCCGTTCTAAAAGCATAGATGAACCCTCCTCGCCTGTTAGTAGCCAGGAAGAAGAAGAAGATAGTGATGATGAAGAATCATTGGAAGGGCGTCGCAAGTTTGGTGCAGCTGACACTTTCAAATATCCCAAAGAAATTCATATAGCTCATCTTAGTTAGGCTGCACAGGAATAGAGTTGCTTACTGAATGTTGGTGAAGAGCAAAAGTGGTAGGAGTTAATGTAAATTTTGCATTCTTTGCTCATACTTCGCACTTTGCGCTTATCACAGCCCCTTGGATTTTAAATTCTAATGCATTTTTCATTGCTTCAATGTATAGCTGAGTCAATTTAAAATAATTTTTTAACAAATTGTCTCCTTCAACTTATCCTAAAGGGAATAATAATTGTTAGTTATCACCGTGCTTTTACGACTAAGAACATCAAATGAGGTAGTCCAATTTTGAACCCCCATAGTAACATTGATGCTGTAGAAGAGAGTGAAACAGAGAAATGAAATGCATTAAATTTATTCTATTTATTTACAAATCCCAATTTTTTCTCTCAACCTCTCTTTTATAGCCCTATATACAGTAAATTATTTACTGCAGAGAATTTAGACTCATCTATGTCTCGTTTCACATAATTAAAATAAATAGAAAGAGGAGATCGAAGCAATCAACTGTCTTCCCAAACTGTATCTGGGTCAATAATTTACAATGCCCTAAGATACAAGTTAGCAATGTTATTGGGCACCCTATGCTAAAATCAAGCGCATTCATCATTTGCTGAACTGTGTACAAGACAGCAATACCGATTCCTTAATTATGTCTGAAAATGAGTTAAGACAACCAGTCTATCGGTTCATCCTAGACTATCTCCATCACAATCCAAAACAGTCGTGCAGTGTCTGAACTGGGGGTACAGCTTGAGGGAACCTAATAAGCTTAGGACATTTAAAGATTTTGAAGAGACTCACACATCGTCACTCCTCTACATATGCTCCTTAATTGAATTCTGGTAGGTATTTTAAGGACAAAGATACCAACTTCGAGTGAGTAAAGTCATAAAACCTCTAGCATCCACACTGTATTGATGACCACCATAGCTTTCATCATCTGTGCCGTCTACATCTGTGGTTGCTGAAGAGATTATTTCCTTCATTGACTCACAATGATGAACAGTAATCTCCTCCAAGTTCTGGAGACAGGCAAGCAATGCAGGGGTCAGCAACTTCTTAATATTAGGGCAGTGGTAGATGCATAAATACTTAAGACAGGAAGAAAAACTCCTCTTGATGGCAGGGTTTGAGCCAGAGTATCATCTTCCTCAGTTCCTTGCACAGAAAACGCAAGGCTTTCAGGTTACAGAGTTCCAGTGACTCCAAGTTTTGATGAAAAGTGCAACAGCTGGAAGAGCAAGACAAGGAGATTAAGTACTCTGGCTTGTCACATCTTTCAACTTTCAATTGCAGAATGCCTCAAGGGGAGCACCAGCGAAATTTCTCCTGTTTGAGACTACAGCTTGTAATTATGACATCCTTACTAAAGCAAGCTTCAGTGAAATAGAACTGTGGAGCCTGAATAAGAGATTATCCAGTGTCCAACTGCAGAAGGTAACTTTTGAGACCAGAACTATGCTTAACTTTAACATGGGCAATGAAATTATGCATATTGTACAAGTTTCCTGCAAAAGCTTCCAATTTCCTCAAGCCTGAGATATCTTCTACCTTCACTTTCATCTTTCTGGACCACCAATGAAGAATAAGGAGCTGGAGTTGAGTCAATTTGGCTATTTCTTTTCCTGTTGACATCTTCAAATTTTTTGCATAGAGGTTAAGCCATGTAAGATTAACCAACATTTCTAGACCTTGGGGCATTTCTGTGATTGCAGTATAGGATGGATCCAACCTTTTTAAGGCCTGCAGCTTCGCTAGGGAAGGCATGTGTCTCAACTGGCTACAAGATGTTAACAATAATGCAGTGAGAGTCTTCAAGTCAGAGGCAGAACTTCAATATCTGTGAAAGACAAATCAAGAACTCGAAGAGCAGACATGTGAAGGAAAAAAGAATCTGAGATCCATGTCAAGGATTCATTATGCTTCAAAATTAAAGTTTTTAGTTAGGTACACCTAGGAGACATGCCCGCTGGAATTTCATACATCCAGTTCCACATTAAGGAAACTTTCTCCCGCTTTCACCATGAAATAGTGCTTCTCCTTCATGATCTTGCTTGCCTTAGCCCATAGGAAATCGTGCATTTTCACCACTTGGCTCTCTACATAGTAGCCTTCAACATTGAAAAGCTAAGGACCCGTTTGGTACGCTGAATTCGCGCGAGGGAATGAGAAGATGGCTATTTTCCCACTGAAAAATACAGTTTGGCGCGCCTCTCTCCCGGATTCTTCATTTCCCGCCTGGGCCATCTTCCCACAAAGGTGGGATTCAAAATCTCTCACAAAATGGCGGGATAGTAGCATTTTCCTGGGAGAGTGAATTTTGTTGACAAAAAAGCCCTTTAATTTGCTCAAATAATCTACAAAAAAACAGAGCGTCGCAGGTTCATATATGATCCTTCCTTCCTCCGCCTTCCTTCTCCATTTTTGTTGCCGGCGACTCTCACCTTCTTCGTCATCATCGCCGGTGACATTCCTTTCTTCCAACACAACAGCGATAGACTCGATGTCAGAAGCAGAACCAGAGTGCCGAGGAGAACAGAGAGCTTCGAATCTCTTCCATCATCTTCGCCTTCTTCTTCCTCTTTTTCAAGCACCGTAGCCAGAGAGGAAAGACTAGACCACCACCGTCGGCTTCCTCTGTTTCTGAATTCTTCTCAACCCTCTGTTCTTTCCATTTAAACTATTCCTTCATCCATTCTCTACATGCGTCTCTGTTTAGTTTCTGTGTTTTGGTGGTCTGGTTTTCTGTCTATAGGATTGTGAAATTGCTGATGTAAACCTCAAGCCATTGTCAGATTTTACGTTCGAACACAGGCGATTGGGTGCTTGTTACGTTCGAACATCCGAAGGGCATTTTAGGAATTTCACCTCTCCTTCCCACTTAACCAACACTCAATTCTGCATACCAAACAATTCATTTTCCCGCAACTTAAGTTCCCTTCCCATGTCTACCAAATAGCTTAGCTTTTTAAGTTTCCTCTCAATCTTTCCTTCCATTCCTTTCCCTCCCTTAAGTTTCTTTCCCTCTTTAAATCTTCCTCGTACCAAACGGGCCCTAAGTATGTTGCCATTGCTACCCTTCAACTTCTTTATTGCGTTGTAGATCGGTAATAAGTTATACTTACTTGTTTAATACTACCTCTTGTCCTAATTATAAGACTTAGTTAACTTTTTTTGGAGAGATTAAGGAAGCTAAATAAGTTACTTAATCATTTCATATGTTGTTTTTTCTTAGATTATATATTAGTTTATTGGTTAAACTATTTAGTTTGAAGAAAAAAATAACAATAAAAATATTCTAAGTTAATTTAATTATTTTCTTAATCTCTCCAAAAAAATCAACTGCGCCTTATAATTGTGAATGGGAGTAAGATCTAATCTAACCTTTCATTTATACTAAAATATAAATCCTCTTGGGTAAGTTCTATAATCATGCAGAAACATCTACCATGTATCCATCGAAAAGCCAAGTATCGGCAAATTTCTGAGACTTCAAGCATAAGTTTTTCTTTTAATTATTACAAACAGATTGCAACATCTAGTAATACAGTTTGGTGGTCTTTTAGCACTGTGTGCATGGTAGTGTCATAGATGAATCAGTCAAATGTTGAAAGGCAAGTCAGCAATCAAGGCAATCTCCCTCAAAATACCCACCAATAAACAAAGAACACAAGAATATTATGTTATTACTATAATCGTATTAGCATAAGTTGATTATTATGTTATCACTATAATCGTATTAGCATTTGCAGGTCAATGTTATGTGACACTGTTTTTGGTCCTTAGGGCGCCTTTGACATATATAAGAATACTTTAACCCTCTTATTTAATGATTAATTAATTGGTCCAGCTGCGTGGCCGCGTCTTTTCCTGATTATTTCGCCTTGGGGGACTCACTCAACCATTCTGCTCGACGTTCCAAAAAGTTGAATGAAATATAATAGAAATCATCTTGAAATAAGATGAAAATTCTTATTTGATCTCCTTCAAAGCATGGAAATTGAATGAATAACGAATATCAGGTTCTTCAAATTATTCACCTAAAACCACCCCTAATTTATATCTTTAAACACATGTAAACATTTCAATGTTTTACACCAGACTATTTTTATTTTATTTTAGAATCTAGATTTTATTTTTAAAAAAAATATTTAAACAAATATATCAAACTAATTTTTAAGGGTAGAATTAAATTTGATGTGAGTTATACTTTTAATAATTATAATAGTTTTAAAAAATAAAACCAACCTTGCTTTCATTCATCACCCTATAACTAGTGGTGTCTACAAAGCAAATAGCAATAGATTTCTACTATTCTATCCCCTTCTTCAGAAGTCAGAAACCAAGCGTCCTAGAAAATGTGGCTTTGGCTTTGAATATTAACAAACAAGGAACAAAATCAAAATTTTCTGAAGTTGGGTTGTGGAAAACTTGTTCCTATCTGCATAGATATAATTGACTTCAACATGCACAATACAAAAGCGAGAGCAACAACAATTGTGTGCTGCTACTCTGAACAAAAACTAAGACCAGCTGGGTCCCCAACAAATCAAGTGAATCAAATTCTGAGTCTTCTCCATCTCCCTCTTGTCATCAATATTATGATTGCTCTCCATTCTCTGGGATCGCCCAGATTTAATGTGCCACAAACTGCCTCCCCTGTCAGCAGATTCTGGAGTTGAACCTTTTTGTTTCTCCAGAAGCGAATTGAAGGCCATCTCGAACTTGCACTTTCTCTTGTCACCATTCATCTTCCTCAGACTGCGGATTTTACGAGTGAAGACGGTGATGGAAGAGGAAAGAAAAAGAGACGTGGGAATTGATTGATCAAATTGTGGGGTTCAATGATGAGAGGGGATTATAAATAAGGAGGAGGAGGAATGATTCTGGAAATATCAGTGAAAGAGAGAGTTTATGAAACAGGGGGTTGAGCTCCCAGATTTAGTTACGGTGGTTTTGCAATTCAGGCGGTAAAGATGGTGACTTGTCCCTGTTTTTCCTTTACCTGGGCAGCACGTGGTTCCTTTGGTTATGCCGTAACGCATCGTTTTCATCCTAACCATTTGTTTTTTCTTTCATTTCATTCGAAGCCAACTTCTAATGTGGATCTATGTGTTTAGGATTACCTATGGTTATGGACGCCCAAATGTGCATCTCAGCCGTTAAAGTATTTTTTGGCTTTATGTTTTATGTGATGTTTGGATCCACATTTTTTTAATTGGGGTTTTCAAGAAAAAATTATTTTAAGTTATAAGCCAAATTTTTTTTTTATTTACTTTTCCAACACGGAGAGGAAAAAAATTTCTATCATGGAAAAAGAAGAAATTAAGTACCTCATGAAGAAAAAATAACGAGTTCAACCTTCTTTTATTAAAATAACATTTTGACCCTTATTATAAGTTTACTTGTAGATAAAATTTTGGTTCTAGTTATATAAGTCTACTTAAAGGTTAATAATGATTATTTTCTAATGTTATCCTTGTTTAAAAAAGTATCCAAAGAAGAAGATAAATAATAAAATTGAAAGGAAATCAGGAAAAACTCACCCATTAGAAATTTAATTGGCGTAAATAACTTGATAAGTTTATATATAGGAAGAATGACAGTATTTTTTTTTATTATCATCCGTATCAGGTTTGGAGTTTGCTACCCTCTCTTAACACAAATGCCTCCTTTAAGATTGATTTAAGAAGACTAAAAGGATCTAACAAAGTTCTTTACATCGCTGTAATCAACTCTATGTTGGTAGAATGAAAGTATTTTTATTGAAGTCATTTTCATCAATTACATTTTTAAAAGGGACTTTTCATTAATTTTCCCTAGAATTTAGATAATTTATTATTTTCAAATTTTTCCTAATAATACATTAACTATTTTTATTTTGTAAAAATTCATATCATTTTTATTATCTTACTTTTACATTAATCATTCAAACAATTTTTAGTTTATCAAACTAAACTTTTCAAATGTCAATTCAAACATAAATTACATTACACAATCTAATTTTTACCATATCTTACATATGCAAAAGTTAAATAGAAAAAAATCATTGTCACCACTAATCTAAGCACATCCTTAAGTTGGATTATGGCCTGGTTATCGCAAAATCACCGTTTTTAAGGACTCTACATAAACATTAACCAATCAGAGAGCCACATAATTCAAGATCATATTATCAATTGGATCCATCATAATAATTTGCTTCCCTCTAATGAGCAGTTGAACTGCTATTTTTATCTCATATCAAGGGAGGTTAATTGTGCTGATTCTCTAGCTGACGACAGTCATCTTGAATATTCCTCAGAATCATTCTTTTAGAAGACTTCAAACATAAACCTGCTTAGAGTAGCTAGTCATTGGACTTTTCCAAGGCCCTTTTATTTAAAATATATATATAAAAAAGGCCCACTTCTAAGTTTTGTGGTCAATAATTTTCCACAAGCCACAACTTAGATTGCAGCATCCCATCATAGGAAGAATTATAAATAGGAGCTATATAAAAATAATTACTTTTTTAGTTTCATTTATAAATTAAATTCTTATATTTACATGTTGAATTTATGCATTTAAATAAAATTAAGGAGATATGAAGATAATTAATTTTCTTATTCGATAACTTTATGTAATTTTTTCTTCTAACGTTTTGATTTAAGGATTATTTGATATACTTTTCTCTTATAAAAAAACACACACACAGTGTTATTGATATAAAAAAATTTGAATACACATTTTATTTTATTTATTTTCTTGGAGTAAGACTGGCAAGCATAAAGCTTGAGGATTGTTTGGATTAACAGAAGTGTTTTTTTTTTTAAAAAAAATTGACTTTCGCAAACTTATAATAGGATAAAAGATAAATTGTAAATGTGATTTATATTTAAATTGATAGCGGTAAAATTGACTTTTTTTTTTTCAAACTGAAACTTATTTAGATGATTATATTAAAAAAAAAATAGGTGGAAAATTACTGAAAAAGATATAAATCTTATTAAATAGTGTGTATATATATATATATATATATATATATATATATATATATATATATTATGTATATATTGTGATAATTTTAAGAAAAAAATTAAAATTAAAATTAAAAGTATAAAAATAAAAATATGTAATTATTATTGGAAAAAACTTGAAACTACTAACATACTTAATTATAATAAATATGAAAATAATTAACATATTGGGAAAAAAAAGTTAAAAATAACTTGATATTTATATTCAATACAAGTATATATTATAATTTTGGCATAAAAATATAAATTACTACTTCTGGTCTTTAATATAAGACCCAATTAACTTTTTTGGAGAGATTAAGGAAATTATATGAATTATTTAATCATAGCATATGTCATATATTATTTGATTATATATTAGTTCATGAGTAAGAAAAATTAATTTAGTACAAAAAATAAATATAAATACTCTAAAATAAAATTTATGGAATATAAAAAATGTGTGGTTAAAGCCTTAGAGTTGCTATAAAATTGGAATATAATTTTTAGTATTATTCTTATTAATTACACTAAACCCACGACAGATTATTTTCCTATCACTCTTACATCATAATACTTTTATATATGGAAAATATGAAAAAGAATATTTAGTACTACTACTCCGATAAATTTACAAGATGAGTAATAAAAATGACTGAAAATATATAGCCTTATATATAAGATTGAATTGAATGGAAGAGTTGTTTTCGTGGCGGTGGTTAGGTTTTGTGTTGGTTGAGATAATAATAGGGTGCTCGAGTATATGAGAACAAGAGAGAAAGCCGATGTGCCCATAAATCAATTCATAATACAATAAACCTAAGCTGCTTTCCCATCATGAATGTCTTCCCCCACTCTCCAACTAAACTCATTAACTCCAATTTTGTTGGCTGTTTAACATCTTCACTCACCTTTAATGAATATGAACAGCAAGTAGAAGGATATATTTATTTGTTCAACAAATTATAATAGGGTTCATCTTATTTTTTTGCCGGAATGAAGATTCTCTTACTTGTGAATACGGTGCATAGTATTGGTTTAGTTTCTTGGGTGGAAGGTTTTGAATTCTGAAGCGGCAGTTAATTCTAGGGTTGCTTAAATCCTATTTTGTTCACTTTTTTATTAGAGCAAGAAACATATTATTGTGAGCATAGGAAGTTTTTCCTCATTACCTTTTTTCTGTATGTGATGCTCTCATTCTCATTACCTTTTGCTTTTATTTCCTAACCAGTCTGATCAAATAAACACTGTTCTCAAGGATTGGACCGCTGTGATTTTTTCTGTACACGATGCTCTCATCCCCCATCTTTAAAAATAAGAAAAAGAAGAAACATTGGATGCCCTTGGAGCACTAGGGAAAAGGTGATTCACTGCTTTCACCTCTGACATTAACCTCTGGCCAAAGGAACCTCTGCCAAAGTCACGGGCCAAAGCAACCTCTCTGCTCTTTCATTCCCAAAATTTCTTCACGGGCCCTGAGCACTAGCCTGGAGATTGAAACCCCTACTGAAGTTCAGTGGATGGAACAGCTGATGTTATACAATTAAATCTTAGTTAAACCTTCATACACTATGCTTTATGGATGACTGTAATGTTTTTAACTTGTACTAACAAAGTGGATGCATTGCTTTTTTATTCTAGACCTTTTATCTGATAATGTTGAGTAACATTTTTTACATGTGGATGCATGGTTTCTTTTTTCTTTTTTTCCTTTTGTGAAAGTGTTGTCATTTAGTTCTGTACGCAAGTATGTTCTGTAATCTGTACACAAGTATCTCAAGCACAATATATTAATGTGGTTGTTTTCTTTTTATTCATTGATAATGTTTCTGGTAAGACCTTTTATGGATAATATTTATTACTGTGGACATTGTGAATCATTACTATTCATGCGGTTGTTTTGTTTTTATTCACTGAATCATTGAAGAAATTGTGAAAGGAGGTGGCACGAATGAAATTGAAGAAGGAAAGGAGTGTAAACATGATTCTTAGAAATAAAGGGATGCCATTGGAGCTGTTTAGAGATGTTGCCATATAGATGCAGCTAAACTGCTAAAGCCTAGCTAAAGGTCTCATTTTGTTGCCCAACTAATCTTTCTCAAATGCAACTCTGGTGATGAGATAGCAAAGACTTTTGTGATATGTGATTGTTTGATCATGTTAAGAAGTAATAGAAGTCTTCATGTCAGGAAGAGAACATGGTAAAGATATATGAAAAAAAATCAATTTCTTATGGAATTTAAATAGTGTGCTGGAACAATATATGAATTGTATGGCTTCTAAGGTCTGAAATATAATATCTTTTGTTATGATCTCAAAATTGTGGTGGATGATAATGGTTGTGGCAACAAGAACACAACAATGAATGTTGTGTATAAAGAGATACTTAGAAATGTCAATTGATTAGAAGACATTGTAGTTTAACATTGAGATTTCATTTTTAATATATACTATGAATCAATTAGACGATATTGTTGTTTACCATTGTTGATGTTTCATTTTTAATATGTAGTCATTTATTGGTAGTGATGTTTTTATATTCCTTAAACACAATAAAGTTGCTTCACTTAGATAACAAAATATGTTTAAGTAACCTGTGAAATATTTTCATCCCGTGCAACGCACGGGGAAGTACAGGCTCGTTCATAATACAATAAACCTAAGCTGCTTTCCCATCATGAATGTCTTCCCCCACTCTCCAACTAAACTCATTAACTCCAATTTTGTTGGCTGTTTAACATCTTCACTCACCTTTAATGAATATGAACAGCAAGTAGAAGGATATATTTATTTGTTCAACAAATTATATTAAATAATTCAGGTGTGTGGCAACTAGGAATATTGATATTTTAGCATAGAGAGGAGGGAGTGAAGATGTCTCAGCCAACTTAGAGGTGAGCATTTATTACATAGAAAGATCTTGTCGTTGAAATTCGATCGTTCCCAGACGGGGAGGTATGGTATGGTGGTCTTCATCCACACACACTTATCCTTTTCCTCCATCAATTCATCATAATAACTCATTTAACTTATACTCATCGAAAAAGTCATGTTATAACTTTCTTCTTTATTTCTTAATCAAACATTAATTGCCACGAACCAAATGAAATTACTGTGTGCATTGCGTATACTCCCTGGATTTTCTACGTACATGGTGCTTTCTACAGGGATTTGTTAGTGTGGCCATGTATTTCTCCCTTTCTGTTGACTGTCTAAAGTTATGCCCTCCTTATGCTCATATATAAAAGTATTATATATGCTTTTTTCTCTTCATATGGCTTTATAAACAAATGATTGAGGGAATGTGTTGGGGAAAATGGAGAGGGTGATCAAGGGAGACACCCCTCTCCCCATCATTTATCCCCTTCGTTTGGCAAATCCTGAATCATCACTGTACCCTGCTTGTCTTACCATTGATACATGACATCTGAATCTCCTTACAATTTGTTGAAAATACTTTTTGAAGGTATACTCACAAAATGTTAACATTAAACGTAGTATTTTTGTAATTTGTTTCAGTGTGCAAGATTCTAACGGTAAGGTTGAACAAGTGTAGGCAAGGCATTTCACTGCCCCGAGTGGAGATTTAATGACCGTCCATTCATTGCCTCTTTGGGCTCGTGCCTTCATAAATGCTGAAGAACAATCAAAGGCTTGCCTATTAAATGTTCCCTGATGGACACGACGCATAAATTCGGTCACTTGAGAACCTATCCTCCCTCCTCCATCGCTGCTCATTCCACAATCTCACCACATTCTTCCTCTTCAAACACACAAACAAACACGAGCCCCTTCTCAGCGTTCTAGTTTTCCATTCCAATAGCTCGCCCGAGCTCTGTTTCGCTAACTTGAAAGCAAAGAAACTGTCTGGCAGAGTTTTGGGAGCTCCTTCGCTGCCATGGCCATCTCCGGTCACCGCAACTCTCACTCCGACTCCAACGTTTTTCAACTTTGTCGCTTCTGGCAATCGAGCGACCGACATCAGCAAACACAATCTCCGAAGTCTTCGTCTTTTAGAACGGTGTCGTCTGCTGCGAGATCTTTACTTCCTCCTCCGCGCAGGCTTTGTCTTGATCCTTCTAAATATCTCTGCTTCCCCTGTAAGTTCTGATGCTTGCTGAATTTCTCTGTTCGTGTTTGCTCACCGTGACTTCTATTTCTGTCCCATAAATTTGAGAAATTTTGAAGATTGAAATATTTGACATTGAATTTTGAGTCAATCCTATTCTGACTTCGAATTCTAATTTTCCTATTCTGCTTACACTCAGCCAAACGATATTTATTTGTAAGCACTTTACAGTACTTTATACTATACATGTTTTCACTGCAAAATCTTCACGTTATGTTTTCCTATTCATATGGTAAAACATGGCGCAGTCACGTGCACTCGATCATCACACACGCGTCTATCCTCCAAAATCCATTCTGTTTATTTTATTTTTCTTCATTATTTCCTTATACTTGGTTTTTCTTTTGTTGCTTTTGAAGATGTACCCGGTAAACAGGTCAGAACAGCTGTTCGGTTAAAAAACACTAGCAAGTCTCGTGTAGCTTTCAAGGTATCATTTTTGTGCCCTCGCATGTCTCCTTTGTTGATTTTCTTCCATCATTTTGTCAGGCTCCTGAAGCACAAAAAGGGAAAGACAGAACACGATATGTAAAAGGACATAACAAGTGTCAAGCATATGAAAATATACCTAAAATATGGAAAATGTCATAATTTTATAGATTTTGCCCGAGGGCGGAGTATAAAAATGAAGGGTTCGAATTTTTGGACTAGTTTCGAGTATTTTATCTCAGTTGGACGAGAATCATCTCCTTTTTTGTTCAAGTATTCGGTAATCTAGTCTTGCCGTCGATGCTTGTAGGTGACGCCTTTGTTTTTGTGTTTTACTTTTTGGCATATAATGCAGATATGCTTTCAATATATGGTTTTCTAATTATATAACATTGTTGCAGTTTCAAACTACAGCACCGAAGAGTTGTTATATGCGACCTCCTGGTGGTATACTTGCACCTGGAGAAAGCCTGATAGCAATAGGTAAAGTTTTTTTTTCAAATTTATTTGATGATTTATCTTGTTATTATTTATTTACATTGCATCAATTTTCCTTTCCCAATTTGATGGTCAGTGTTTAAGTTTGTGGAGCAACCAGAGATCAATGAAAAGATAACGGACCAGAAGAACAAGGTCAAGTTCAAAATTATGAGTCTCAAAGTTAAAGATGGAGTGGACTATGTACCTGAGCTGGTAAGTTCTGGTGACATACTAGACTTGATCGAACCCCAAAAAATAGGTCAAAGTTCAAACTCATGTTGCTTGACTGAACTGTTCCCCCCCCCCCCAAAAAAAAAAAAAAAAAAAAAAAAAAAAAACTAGTGCAATCACAGTGTCTGTATTCCAACAAAAATATGGAGTAATTAGTAGTCTTCAACTCCTGGTTCTGTAATTGACACATCCACTTCTCTGAAAACGGGTATCTAGTGTTTTCTAGGGTTCCTTTTTAAGGCGGCCTACGTTTTGCCGTAGAATGTTAAAATATCAAATATGCCAAGAAAACAAATCTTTGAAGTGTATTGATGATATTTATGCTATTAAGGAGAAAATATTTTCATGGTAGCTCCATTTTTCTAAGCCATAGCATATTGTTTTTATTGTTTAATGGTTTGGTGTTTGGCTGGGATGAATGAAAATCATTTGGTTTGGGTTCTGTGCCATGCAGTTTGATGAACAAAAGGACCAAGTGACAGTAGAACGAATATTGCGGGCTGTGTTTAGAGATCCAGAACGACCCTGTCCTGTAAGCTAGACCTTTTCTGAAAATTGAGCATCTCAGTAAAGGATTTATACACAATAATGACAATCTGATTTTTATAGGCTTTGGAAAAAATGAAAAGACAGTTAGCTGAAGCTGATGCTGCTGTTGAAGCTCGTGAATCTCGCAAGAAGCCTCCTGCTGAGACAAGTCCTCGAGTTGGTGGTGAGGGACTTGTAATTGATGAATGGGTATGAAAGGGCATATTCTAAATGTTTTGTTCAATCCAATGTTTTCATTATAGCGTTTTCCCCTCTGCTGATATAAACTCCGTGTCCTGTTTCTAGAAAGTAAGACGTGAGAGGTACCTGGCTCGACAAGTTGAAGCCGCGGCAGAATCAACATAAAATGAGCCAATATTGACCATGGATATGCTTCAAGTCAACTTCTGGGGAATTAACTCTTGCCTTATTCAAAGATTCGTCCTGTGATTGGTATAGTTTTCAATGATGTGTACATAATAGATTCAGCCTGTTTTGGGCATAAATTCATGTTCTTGGCTAGCAATCTATCTACCTGTGAAACCACCTTGTCTGATAATGGATGATTCAATATTTTTGTGAATATAAGTGATGATCCTTATATAATGTTGCTGATAGCTAGTATGTTCATCTCAATACAACAGAGGGCCAAGAATTCCTTAAATTCCCCTCCTCCTACTTGTAAAATCAATGGCAGAACGGCGAAGTAGGAATATGATAATTACGGAAGGATTAAATTGAGTGATCAATTTTCAGTATCATCATCAAACCTTTGCCGCCCCTGAATTTGCTGGTGTGTCGGCAAAAAAATTTGCTGCCTCTACTTCGAAGAAAGATATTTTTTTTGTCTTGGTAATGAAAAAGAAAACTTTTTTTCCAGTTTCATCCCTGACGCAATTTAATTATTGGAAAAATAAAAACTCACAAAAATCCTGCCTTGTAATATGGTTCACACATGCATTATTTAGTACGTCGGCCACCACAGGCCAGGAGTGAGTTTGTGGTGGTTGAACGAGAAATTTCAAAAACATCCATATGTCATAAGAAATCCAACAAGCAATATTATATGGTCCCATTCTTTATTTGTTGGTGTTTGTCTTCCCAATTTACATGTTCCGAATATGCAATGAACAGGCATATACATCAAAAGCACAAAAGGCGTAAGAAATCTCCAGAGTCTCTGGGGATTTCGGAATGGATTCTCTGCCACACAACCTGGCCAAAATATGACAAATCCAATTGACCATAATCAGAACAAGACAGATTACTACACTAAATCCCCTTAGATACGACAACTCACCCACTAAATCCTAAACACGTGTCCAATGTTAACTTGCTTCAGAAATTTCCCTCGGGTTAAAATTCAGATAGGACCAATTCAACTTTTTAAAAAGGTTTCATCCCATATCTGTTTCGTTTCGGTTCACCACTTTCTACTTTTTAATGTAGTCATGTTCCACAACCACAAAGTAGCCTAGAGCCTCACAAGGTTCATGAATATTGGATCCCGATGGTAAAACAGGAAGCATCTTTTGGTAACCACAAAGAAAAGGATTCCAGATGCGGATGACCCACCAGCATCTTTTCCCCAATATTCTGACTTGTGACTCTATTTAATCTCCACCACCATCACCTTACCTTCAATCCACAACCTGAGAAGCACCTCTTTTTTGCTATCTTTTACTGTGTTGTCCTTTCATCTCCTTCTTGGTTTCGTGTCTCTGACCATGTTAGAAGGCAAGGCAGTGATTGGTGAAGCTGATATGCTTCAGACTATGCAGCATGATGCCCTGGATTTAGCTTCTAAAGCACTTGATTTCTTTGATGTCACTGAGGCCACTGAGATAGCCCGTTTCATAAAGAAGGTATATGAGATTGATGTACTCTTGTTGTTTTCTGACCCAATTTGATTGCAGCACAATATGTTACAGGATTTGATAATCTTATGTTATTGTGTTGTTATTGCAGGAATTTGATAGGACACATGAACCTGGATGGCAATGCATTGTAGGGACAGATTTTGGTTCTTTTGTGACTCATTGTTCTGGCTGCTTCATCTATTTCTGTATTGGAAGCTTGTCCATCTTGCTCTTCAGGGGCTCTACTACTCCAAAAGCAGAGGAAAGTTAGTTCTTTGGCGCCAGAGGCAGCTACACCATAACATTATTTCTTTTGTTTTCTTTTTCTAATTCCTCCCCAAGTTTCTGCTATTTGCTATCTTGCTTTTTAAGATCAGATTTGCATCTGTACGTCAAGCCCAAGCCACACAAATAGAGGTTTAAAAGTCATTATTTAGTGGCTTTTCTTTTCAAGTTTTTTCTTGAAATCTATAATGTGGAAAATGCATATAGTGGATTGAGGCAATGAGCTCTCATGTTCTCCATCTTCTTTTCTTTGATTGACTTATCTTGTTGATCGGTGCTAGATAATATCAAAGTGAAAGAGAGTCATATATTTGATCCCTTTCGAAATATTCAAGTTCAGTTCTCTCTGTTATCCTAAATTAAAATGATCATGAACTCATTTTTTCTCCCTGAAAAATGATCATAGACACAAAAAATGACAATTGGTACATCTTAATGATGTTTTTTTTTGCTCATCATCTTAATGATGTTTAGCCTTTCATGAAACTGGAGATACTTCACATGTTGGATGATAATTGTGGAATAATGGGTATTTAACAACAACAAAAAACTACATATTTTTACAAAATAAAATTATCAACTTTAAGCAACTCAAGAAAATTAGTTATACACTTAGAATTGCGCAATCTTTTTACTAATACCCTTCAATAAGTATTATTCTCTGCCTCTCACACACAATCTCTTAAATCTTTATTAATTAAAGGGTAAAGTAACATCTAATACCTTCATCTTATTTATAATACATCTAGATGCACCATGCATATTATTTTGATAAATGTCAAGGTGTTGTATGCTTCTTTACCTTAACTAAAAGCATTTTTAAGGGCATGTTTCTATTTTAAAAAATAAGGTTATTAATTACACTATATTTTGATATACGTTTTATAAATATGAATACAAACTTTTAAAAAATTGTCTTATAGAAGAACAGGGTGAGTATTAACAAGATAAATTGAAGTTAAAAATATATAAAACTTGGGATTAATCTAAGTTTTCAGGAGAGAGAGAAGGAAGGGTAACTCCAAATTGAGGCTTAAGATACTATCTTTTGAATATAATTAGTGAGCTGGATGCTATTAAGAAATAATGTTAGGGTGTTATATCCTACCTTAGCCTTAATTAAAAGTATTTTTAAGGGCATTTTTGTTAGTTACACTATATTCGGATAAACATTTTATCAATATGAATAAAAAATAAAATAAAATTGTCTTATAAAAGAAAAGAGTGAATATTAAAAAGATAAATTGAAGTTTGTTCTGTTGTAGAACACAGATATCCAACTTTAGTGAGCTGGGAATGGTTTATCTTGGATCAGAAAGGTCCTCCACCGATTGAGTCTCGGTGAAAGGTGCCAACTCGATAAGATCTATGATTGAGATACCGTCGAGAGAGCTCGATCACGACGCACATTGGTCGGGCGTTTCGCCCGAGAGGGTGGTGTGTGTGCCGGTGACCGTATGATAAGTAATGGAAAAATAGAGAGTCCAGAGTGCACCGGTGGGTAATCTCCTATTTATAGGGATTACCTAGGGTTTCACTCCCATGCAAATGCTCTCATCCTTCACCCGTTATGCACGTCCCACGTTCTCCGTGTCTCTCGCTCCACTAACTGTACGGTCCTGCACATATTAGGCACGATGGAGTAGTGGGGAACCATTTACTTGGTTCCCTATCCTATTTACCTGGGTAAATAAAGGGGTTTTACTGTGGACTCCCCACTGGGCCGGGAATCTGCCTGGCCCAATATATTGGTCCATAACAGTTGCCCCCAAGCTCGGTATGGCGGGCTTCCGACGTGCCGAGGTTAGCGTGTTAACTAGTCCGGCCATCATTCATCCGAGTTCGAGCTCGGACTTTCCTCCTTTTTCTAGGAGCCTCCTTTTGCTCCTTGTGCCTTTCCGCTCTTTATCACAGATGACGGGCTTTCTCCTTCAGAACACTTTCTTGACCTTGATAGCGACCGGGGTTCGTGTCGACAAGTGATCTTTTGGTCAAGTCCGTTATTATGATCTCGGTCATAACCGGCTATGAGCTTTTGTCACTTTGCCGACTTTCTCCGACTTCCCCTTCGTTCTAATCCGTCAAAGTCGTCAATTCTATAACTACCACTTTATGGCAACCGAGATTGACGTCCTTGGCTATTATGCCTGCCTGGTTCCATAGCCGCTGTATTTGGTGTCTCCCACACATTGCCCCCAATTCGGGTTGTCATGAAAGATATTGGTAGTCACGATTTATTTTGACTTTATCTCCCTAGGGATACGATTTTCGCTCTTTATGATCATGATCCCTTTCGAGATTCGTCCACAATTAATGCATACATTAACTGTCAATCTGCACGCCTTCCTATTAGGAGGCATTTATTGCCGCCGGCGCTTACGTTTCCCCATAGAGCAGGAATTTATTGCTTTCGACGGTTGTGCCCCCTCGTATAAGAAAACGCCACCAGCTTTTGCGATTCTCTATGTTATGAGAATGAAAACTGTTCAGGCAATAAATGTCCATAATGCCCATATAAGGGCATGATTTCTCACTCTCTTGCCTTATTCCGCGTCCTGAAAGTTTGAAACCTTTCTCTTCCCATCCGAATCTTGCGATGAAAATCCATTCTAGACAAATAGGGATTTCCTTTGAATCGTGCCTGAGACCTACGTTTTTCTCTTTAAAGATTTTTCCTGAGAAAGCGTAAAACCAAGAAGAAGAAACATAGGTTCATTGAGATGACGCCGATGGTCCTTTCCATTGGTGACTTTCAACCGTATTTGCCGCCTTCATCCACATCCCCCGACGGGCTTCTGGGAGTCCAACTGTATTTTCCAGTCTTCACATGCCTGGCGAGAATATTTCCACTTGGATCCCAGCCCAAGGTCCGTCTGCATGTGCAAGTGCCCTTTCCGTGGATTGGCTCGTGCACCCGGAAACATTGCCCCCGGGAGTGCCACGGTTGGGGTTGCATGTGCCGCCTACAGGTCAATAGGTCCCCCGTATCCAAACATTCCAAAAGGATGCCTGCCAAAACTAACCCGCCCTTTCATATTAGCCGGAATAAGCTGAAACTAATCGACCTTCAGAACGGATTGTCTTGAAAATCGACGCCCTCCAATCCGGGCTAAGTTAAAACTAACCGCCCTCAAGAACGGTTTTTTTTAGCAAACCGCCCTCCAATCCGGCTAAGTTAAAACTAACCGCCTCCGTAACGGATTAATTTTTGAGCAAACCGCGCCCTCCAATCCCGGCTAAATTAAAACTAACCGCCTCCGTAATGGATTAATTTTTTGAGCAAACCGCCCTCCAATCCGGCTAAATTAAAACTAACCGCCCTCAAGAGCTTCTAACGGGGTCAAATCCACGTGCTCTCTTTTCTGGTGTTTTTGAGTACTCAACCGTCATTTTTTGCGGGTTGGTTGTTATTGCAGCCTTTGGTTTTCATGCGCATTTAATGCTCTCGCCGTTTCCCCTGAAACGCTCCGTTGGACAGACGCTTGGCGTAGGGGGACGTAGGGTTTCCATTCGTTAGAAGGAGCTAACGGCCGCGACTCTTGGCCTTTCAAATTCCAAACGTCTATATATATTTCTCTTTTCGAAAACCGTCAACCCTTCTCGACATTATCGACTATTCTCTGGCTTCAGGAGTTTACCTTGCATCCAAGCTATTGCCTTTTTGTCAATCTTGCGCATTTCCTCTTTTTCACCAGGTATTATCGCTTGCCCAGTGATTTCTTGCTTCTGACTTCGCTCTTAGGCTTACTATAATGCATGTGGTTTTTCCGAGTATACTCCGTTGCGCTTCTGGGTTTCTATCGCTTTTGACTTTACTGTATTTCTGGGTTCTGCTGGGTGGGTTCTTAGTTTCTGTTGCCCCTTTCTAGGTGTTCTTAATGGCTCAAGCCTTTCCGTACGCCGTGAAATCGGAAGCTCTTTGCCAAAAAATCTTCCTTTAGGTTCCGACATCGATCCTTCTTTACAAAAACTTTCCGAAAAACCCAAAGAACCATCCCGTGCCCAAGAAAGTGCTTGCTCGGGAATTATCCTTTGACGGAGACGAAACGCTTATTTTTTCATCCCGTCTCATTGTAGTTCTAATTCCCTTATTTGGGACAATACTCTTCACCGACCCCACTCTGATGCTCTTTGATTTTTTGTATCTAGGTGTTCATGGCTTCATCCCGGCCTTCACCCGGTCTTCGAATAAAGGGTCCAAAGACTTCCACCCCTTCCCCAATTTCTACGAGCTAACCCGCTGTAAGCCACAAGGTTCTTGGGGTAAAAAACTCCCGACCGCGAAGGATCTTCTGCAAATCAGGGTTGGGGATGAGGTGGGTTACGCCCTGCGGTTACCCGCAAAAACCGAATCCGTAGACGTCGGTCGTTCAAAGGAGAAAGGTCCTCACTTCTTTTTCATCTACCGGGATGTTATCACTCTTTTGGGGGTGAGGCTTCCCTTCACCGATTTCCAGACCGAGTTGCTGACTCACTTGCACCTCGCCCCCTCCCAACTTCATCCCAATGGCTGGGCGTTCGTCGTTGCCTTTGAGAACTTGTGCGCGGAGAAGGACTTTATTTGTAGCGTGCCGGTCTTCATGTCCTTCTTTTCCCCAACGGAGACCGGTATCCGACGACCGAATCAATGAAGTGGTTTGGGTGGACCACTCTCCGAAGCATCCGCGATCGGAGACTCTTCAGCCTTTCCGCGAGTCCTGGAAGAACTTCAAATCGCTTTGTCAAGGTCGAGGCCCTCAAGGGCCGGGCCCCGATTTGTGAGGGGCCGACTGGGAACTCGAGGAGGGTTTCCCCTTTCGGTCAACGGACCATCATACCTTGAGGCCCGACGACTTCCTTCCACAAGCGTTTTCGGACGAGGAGGATGATACCCTCCCGAGACTTCGGAATACGTGGGGTCTCGGGGATCCCTTAGATCCGCTAAGTACATCACCACGCCTTTGGTTAGGCGGAAAGCTACCGCGAGTATGACTTTATTGATACTCAGCTAAATTGCATTTTTGTTCCTCTTTTATTGTTCTGATATCCTTTTTCTTTTGCAGGCCGAGCTATGGGTAAACCGAAACAACTTGCCGTCTTTAAGAATCGATCACGAGTCCCAGAAGAAAGACTTGCTATCCCGGTTAGTGACACACCGGCTCCTGTCCACGGCTCGCAAAAGCGGCTAGCCCTGTCTGATCCCGAAGGAGATGCGCCCGAAAGAAGGCCAAGGGAAAAGACATTGTGGCGGGACCACCAAATCCCGCCGAGATGCCGGTTTTCGTGGTTCGCCGGCTCTTCTTATGCCTCCCCCGCGCCCGCTCGTCGGGAAACCGCGGTGCCGGGGAACCTTATCGTGATCGACCTTCCGAGGGTGCCCGTGGGGGCCTCGGGTTGAGCCGGGAAGTGCTAGACGTGATGAGACCTCCCCGCTTTTCTTCACGACGCATCCGGCCCGACCGAGCCAATTAAGAGGATGCTTTGAATAATATGCACCTGGAGGGTTACCGCGGTCTTTCCTCGCTTCGCTCTTACGCACTTGTCAAGGTAAAATACGGGTTGGCGTACGCTCGTTGGTTGCGGCGAAGAGAGAGAATATGCGCCCGAGGCAAACCTCCGAGGTGGCTAAAATTGCCGAGGACGGGGAATAGAGCCGTTGCCAACCTGTCGGCCCTTACATGCCCGAGCACGCCCGCCTACAACGGGATTTCTCCTCTCTGAAGGCCGCCAAGGACAAGCAGGAAGAGGAACTCAAGTCTTCCATTTCTAAGGAGAGGACCTTGGAAAAGGAACTGGAAACTTCCAGGTCCGACCTCCAGAAGATGGAGGAGAAGCTGTCGGCGGCTGACTTGGATGTCCGTCGCTTGGAAGATCTCCGCGCGGATGGTCTCGTGGCTTTAGATAAGGCTCAATCTGAGGCCGAACATCATAAAGCCCTGCTCGCAGCCAAGGAAAATGAGCTTTCGGCTAAGGAGGTCGAACTGGGTCAAGCCAAGGTGGGGTTGACCGAGTATGCCGACGCAAAGCGGTTTTCTCATTTGACAACGCTGCTGCGCAAATTCGCGCCCTCAATCCCCGACCTCAACCTTAACCCGGATGGCCTTAACTATGAATCATATGTTAACGAGCAAGGGCATTTGATACCTCCCGGGGTCGAAGATGAAAAAGGAGAGGAGGAAGCAGCCCAGCCCCCGTCTTCTTGAACTTATTGTAATTTTCGTTCATTTTGGTTATTTTGTAACCTGTTGCTTTTGATGCCGCGGTAATGACCCGGCTTGTATGTATGACTGTGATATGATTAATCCTAGCTTTCCGTTTTTCGAATTTTCGCTTTAACTCCTACGCGTTTTTGCGAATATGCTGATGGAAACTGGTTAGCCAGCCATGAATCCACACGCATTTTAATGGGAACATGGTGTCTGGAGCCGGGCTATATTGCCTCGGGCGCCTACAAGTTTTAATTGGAACACGATTTCTGGAGCCGGGCTATAATGCCTCACGCTTTAATTGGAACATGATTTCTGGAGCCGGGCTATAATGCCTCATACTCCTACATGCTTTAATTGGAGCATGGTTTCTGGAGCCGGGCTATAATGCCTCATACTCCTACATGCTTTAATTGGAGCATGGTTTCTGGAGCCGAGCCGGGCTATAATGTCTCATACTCCTACATGCTTTAATTGGAACATGGTTTCTGGAGCCGGGCTATAATGCCTCAGACTCCTACATGCTTTAATCGGAACATGATTTCTGGAGCCGGGCTATAATGCCTCAGACTCCTATATGCTTTAATCGGAACATGATTTCTGGAGCCGGGCTATGATGCCTCATACTTCTACATGCTTTAATTGGAACATGATGGCGAACTTGTGTTTGCAAAAAATGGGCTCCTAGACCCAAAATTCATTAATCTTAAGTACCAACATTCAAAGGGATCATCATAAGAAATCAACACAATTCATTTGCTCGCGGTATTGCTTTGATTTTAAGGCAGGCTCGTACTTCAACTGTAATAGGCCTTAAGCTTGTCCGCGTTCCACGTTCGCTTCACAGGTTTCTTAGTCAAAGTCTCCAGCCTATAAGCTCCTTTACCCAGTTATCAGCCACCCGGTATGGACCTTCCCAATTTGTCTTTGCGAGCTTTCCCCTCGGCCGGCGTTCTTGTTTCCAATGTCGCCCATCGTAGGACGAGATCCCCTTGTTAAATCCTCGGGGTTTGACCCTTTTGTTATACCGGTTTGCTATTAATTGCTTGCGCAGCCAATTCTCGGTAGTGCGCCGTCATCCCGACCTCATCAATCGATCTAATTCGATTGCGATAGCCTGGCTATTCTCTTCTTCCTCATGTAGAGCCTTTATTCTCCTCCACGAGGGCTCGCCTATCTCAATCGGGATCATTGCCTCGCACCCATAAGTCAACTGCGAAAGGAGTCTCGTTAGTTGCCGAATGGATGGTAGTCCGATGTCCCCAAAGGACCGGGTACAATTGATCCACCCAACTTGACTCGGCTTCTTCCATTCTCTTCTTGACCCTTCAACAATAACCTTGTTGGCCGCCTCTGCTTGTCCATTAGATTGTGGATGCTCTACAGAGGCGAAATGCTGCTCAATATGGAAGTCGGCCATCATTTCTTGGAAGCCCTTGTCTATGAATTGGGTTCCATTGTCGGTGACAATCTCTGCCGGGATACCAAACCGAGATATGATGCTCCGCTGAAAAAACTTTTGCACCCCTGGCTGAAGTGATGGTTGACAACGGTTCCGCTTCTATCCACTTGGTGAAATAATCCACCGCCACTATCAACCATCGCAACCGTCCAGAGCCATCTTGAAAGGGCCGAGTAGGTCCATACCCCATTTGTAAAAAGGCCACGGAGCCGAGATAGGCGTTAACCGAGACGGCGGAGTTCGCGAGGAGATGGCCGTGTTTCGACAACCGTCGCACCTTTGAACGTGTCTCTTTGCATCTTCCGCCATCGTCGGCCAAAAGTAGCGCCCGCATCGCTTTTCGGCCAATGCCTTGGCTCCCATGTGATGACCGTTTATACCCTCATGTATCTCCGCGCACATACTCGGCCTTAGCCGAATCTAAGCACTTCATCAACGGAGAATGGAAACCTTTTCATACAATTCGTCCCCCATCAGCGGAATATGAAGCCGCTGTTTTTACCAACTTTCCGGGCGTCCGAAACATCTTCCGGGAGTATTCCCTTTCCGTGTAATCGACTATTGATTTCCTCCAATCACTTGCCTCTCGAGATGACCATCACGCAACTTGGCTCCAACAAATTCTCGTTGGATGATTGTTCGATGATTTCCGGTGACTTTTAGTACTCGCCAATTTAGACGAATGTCGGCCCTTACGTTGTCTCCTCCGGGGATATGGACTATGGTTACTCTATCAAATTCCCGCCATAAGCCGTTTGACCTTTCCCAAATATTTGATCATGAGAGGCCCTTTGGCTTGGTATGTACCTTCTATCCGGGAAGCGACCACGGGAATCGGTAGATACATGTATGTATTTTGCCCCATTTTCCTTGGCCTGCAACAAACCCACGATTAGAGCCTCATACTCAGCCTGGTTGTTTGAAGTGCCGAAGTTGAAACGAAGGGAATACTCAAATGATACCCCTTCCGGACTTTCAATGATAACCCCAACACCGCTACCCCGAATGTTGGATGACCCGTCCACGAACAACTTCCAGGTATTTTCAGACTTGTCAACCTGGTCATTGACCGGTGTGAATTCCATCATGAAATCCGCCAATGCCTGTGACTTAATCGCATGCCGAGCTTCATAAATGATGTCAAACTCAGATAATTCGATGGCCCAACTAACCATCCGTCCTGCCAGGTCTGGCTTGTGTAGAATCTGGCGTATCGGCTGACTAGTGCGGACTATGATCGTATGACCTTGGAAGTAGGGACGCAACCTCCTTGCCGCCACTAAAAGGGAAAATGCCATCTTTTCCAACTTTTGATAATTTAGTTCGGAACCCTGCATGGCCCGACTTACGAAGTACACTGGCTTTTGACCGTCCTAGGCATCCCTAATCAAAGCCGCACTAACGGCCTCATTCCCCATAGCCAGATACAAAATTAGACTCTCCCCCAGATCCGGCCGGGATAGCACCGGCGGGGTGGATAAGCACTGCTTGATCTTATTAAATGCCGACTCACAATCTTCATTCCATTTTTCGGAGGTTTCCTTTTTTAATAACTTAAAGAACGGAAGGGAGTTTTCTGCGGATCTCGGCAAAAATCGGGTTAATGCCGCCAACCGACCTGTCAACTGTTGCACCTCTTTCTTGTTCCTTGGTGCTTGCATATCTAACACGGCCTGGCATTTGTCCGGATTGACTTCAATTCCCCTATGCGTAAGCAAAAAGCCTAAGAACTTTCCTGCTGGAACACCAAAAGCGCATTTAGCCGGGTTAAGTCGAATCCGGAACTTTCTCAATTTATCGAACGTCTGCTGCAAGTCCCGGATATAGTCGGTTACAGATAAAGACTTAACAATCATGTCGTCTATGTAAACCTCCACATTCTTTCCAATACGGTCCTCAAAGACTCGATTCATCATTCGCCGGGTAAGTGGCTCCCGCATTCTTCAATCCAAAGGGCATAACATTGTAACAATAATTGGCCTTGTCGGTGATGAACGCCGTTTTTGCCTCGGTCACCCGGATGCATAGCGATTTGATTGTAACCCGAATACGCATCCATGAATGACAAGTAATTTGAAGCCCGACGAGTTGTCCACCAACCGATCAATACTTGGCATTGGGAAGGAATCTTTTGGGCACACCTTATTCGTGTCTTTATAATCGACACACACCCGCCATTTGCCACTGGGCTTCTTTACCATGACCACGTTCGACAACCAAGTAGTGTACTGCACCTCTCGGACGAAGCCGGCTTCTAGCAGTTCCTCAACATGGGCGGCCAAAGCCTTTCGCCTATCCTCACCCAGCTTTCTCTTCTTCTGCGACACCGGGATCGCTTCTGGGGATATTGCCAACTCATGACAACATACATCAGGATGAACCCCGGAATCTCTCGACGGTTTCCAGCGAAGATGTCTTGATTCTCTTTCAAGCATCTCTCTAGCTCGACCCGAAGCTCGGGGTCTAAACTCTTTCCAATTTTGGTAATCTGGCCGGGTTCAGCGCCCAATACTAAGTCGTCTAGCTCGCCATTAGGTTCTGTCTTCTTCATTTTTTGTTCCTCGCGTAGATCCAACTCGACGAGATTCACCGACTTACTGTCTTCGTCCGCTCATGGGGACTTTATATTTCGCTCCCTCCGTAATGACGGATTTATTTTGCTTTCTTTGACCGTGTCGAAATAACACTGACGTGAGTCTTTCTGATCACCCCTTACCGTTACTATCTGATTTTTCCTGTTGACCAACTTTAGCTTCTGGTGCTTAGAGGACGCCAGTATGTCCCAATCGTGGATGGTAGGACGACCCAAGATGATGTTGTATTGGGATGGGAAGTCGGCAACTATGAATTTCACCCTTTCCGACTTAAAGGCCTCTTTAGATCCCAACGTCAACTTTAAGTCTATGTAACCCTTCGGGCATGTGTCCCTACCATTAAATCCAGTCAAGGTTGTTTTGCATGGTTTCAAGTCCTTCGGGTCCAGATGCATGCATTTAAAGGCATCCCAAAGAATAATATCCACTGCACTGCCGTTGTCGATCAAGATCTTCTTAACACAACAATTTACCACTGTTCTTGTGATAACTAGGCCGTCATAGTGCCCTGGCGGAACGTCCTCTAAATCCCGCGCGGAGAAACTCAGCACCGGGGGGTCCGGTTTTGTCGTGTCCCTTTTGAACTCAGGGCGATCCCTGATGGACAAGACCTCCCTTAGGTACTTTTTCCTTTGACTATTCGAATCCCCTCCACCGCCAAAACCTCCGCTAATCGTAGTGCAATCAAACTTGGCGTCTGGGAATTCGTCGTCACTATTCGTCATTTTCTTTTTTTGTTCACGCTTTTTCTTTTCTGGGGGTGGGCTCTTACTCCTTCCTCCCTGCCGTCTCTTGCCTTGCCGTCCCTGAGTTTGTATGACAAACCGACGAAGCTTGCCCTCTCCCACGAACCTTTCAATGGTGTCTCTCAGATCCCAGCAGTTGTCAGTTTCATGACCGTGTTGATCATGAAACTCGCAATATCGCGTTTTATCGAGACCGGCATCCCTTCGCAAGGCCGTGGTCGCTCCACCTTTTTCATTTCCGTGGTTGCCACCTCCTTCCAAATCTGAGCTTGAGACACCTTTAACGGGGTATATTTGTCAAATCTCCCTCCGCTTTTTCTCGCCTTGGTCCGGGCTCTTGACGGCCCGCGGGACTCCGCTTACGCCCGGATAATGCGGCTCTCCGCCTTTAGAGGAGGACTTTTCCCCTTTCCCTCGCACTCGACTCATCATTTCCATTTGTTCGAGCTCCAAGTACGTCTTTGACCGTCCGTAAACTCGGCCGGGGTTTGGGGACGACTTTTCATGACCGACTTCTTAAGCCGGGAGAAATTGCTAAGACCGCTATTACGCAATGTAAATGCACGTCTTCTTTTAAACCAGGGATCTGGAGGGCCGTGTCCTTAAACCGGTCCAAATATTTCTGCAATGTTTCATTGGGCGACTGCTTGACTTGGTCGAGCTGGAACTCGGTCTTTGGTTGTTTCCGGCTTGTTGCAAAATAGAGTAAGAACTTATGCTCCATTGTTTTCATATCATGAATGGATTCGGACGGCAAAGAGTGGAACCACGTCTGAGCCGCTCCTTGAAGGGTTCCCGCAAACAACCGTGGAACCACGTGTCCAACAATACCCTTTACTCCGATCTCCATCTTGAAGTTATTCAGGTGAATCAAGGGGTCTTGAGTACCATTGTATTTCGGTAATTCCCGGGAATCTAAACCCTTAGGATAAACGGCGGCCATAATCTCTTTAGAAAATTGATTCAACAATCCCACCCCAATATGCCCTTCTGCCGAAGTCCTAGGCATGTTAAGAGATGGGGTACCGTTGTCCGCTTATTCAAATCCGAATTTTCAATCGATCGCTTTCCCTTAGCCCGGAAATGTCGCCTCTCGCTAACCTTCGAGTATCCTCACCTACCCGGTAGTCGTTATATCGCTAACCCGGTTAGGCTTATCAAGAACGAACAAGACGCCCGATAGGATTTTCGAGCGTCCTCAATCGCTCTTTTAACAATTCAATCTCCCAACGTTCCTCTTTAGTAGGCTCTCCCGAATCATCTTCTGCCAACTCGTCTTTCTCGTAACTTCTTAAGGGGTCCCCTCCGTGAGTATGTGTCGAGGTTGAGATCATTACCCGACAGGTGCCGGCTATATCTCGTCCTGCAACCCCGCCGGAATTCCCCTTCAGTCCTTCACGCTGATCATTAGCCAGCCTTATACGTTTTGACTCGTCCTGACGCCAAATAGCGTTTCGGCGTTCCAAGTCCTCCTGAATAAGTCGGACGTCCTCTTCTCTCTTTAGCCGCTGCCGAGTTTCCATATTCTCCATCCGCTGGAGTAATGAATCCACCGTCATACGTATAATTCAGGTATCGGGATATTCCACTTGGACTTCCCGAGAAGGAGAGAAATCATCCTGAACCCTGGTCTGCCGCCGCCTAGCCATCAAACTGGGATGGGGAGAATTCACCGTATCCTGCATTTCGCCTTCCATCACTTCGACGACATAGTTAGGATCCGGGTTAGCCGAACCGAATCGAACCGTGTGATTTTCACGTACAAGCCGTCGAGGCTCTCCCTGAAGCTGTCCCGACTGGAGTGCCTGACTACGGCTTCTAGTGCTTGCCGCCATCCTCAGTGGTATCACCGGCTTTTAACGTGCCTGGGAATTAAAGTTTATAGATCCCCACGGTCGGCGCCAATGTTCTATTGTAGAACACAGATGTCCAACTTTAGTGAGCTGGGGATGGTTTATCTTGGATCAAAGGGTCCTCCACTGATTGAGTCTCAGTGAAAGGTGCCAACTCGATAGTATCTATGATTGAGATACCGTCGAGAGAGCTCAGATCAAGATGCAACACAGTCGGGCGTTTCGCCCCAGAGTAGGGTGGTGTGTGTCTGCATCGTATGATAAGTAATGGAAAATAGAGAGAGTCCAGAGTACACCTGGTGGGTAATCTCCTATTTATAGGGATTACCTAGGGTTTCACTCCCATGCAAATGCTCTCATCCTTCAACCGTTATGCACGTCCCACGTTCTCCAGGTCTCTGCTCCACTAACTGTATGGTCCTGCACATATCAGGCACGATGGAGTAGTGGGGAACCATTTACTCGGTTCCCTATTTACCGGGTAAATAAAGGGGTTTTTTGTGGACTCCCCACCGGGCCGGAACTGTCCGGCCCAATATATGGTCTATAACAAAGTTAAAAATGCGTAAAAACTTGGGAGTGATCCAAATTTTGAGGAGAGAGAATGATGGGTGCATCCAAATTGAGGCTTATGATAATATCTTTTGATCCTTTTACCCCAACAAATTGGTGATGACTGAATCCATAAGGCTGGAAATACTCGAGAAAGCATTCCGATAAAGTTGTCACATGTATGAGAAATTGAGAATCCTACTACCTTACGGGGCCTTTTAGTTGTGAGTCTTTGATAAGTATATATTTTATAATTAAATAAGTATAGATTCCGAGATATATTGGATTGAATTTATTAATATTTTGTACTTATTTAATTATCTTTATGTACTTATCTATCTTTTAATTAAATATAGGATAAAATAATATTATAATAGAAAATCTATTGATATCCTATTTTATTTTGTAGGAAATATTATGTAATCTAAGAGAGGGAAAAATATATAGAAAAGGTCATTACTGGGCAACCAATTAAATTGGAAGGATACAATATATTATATTATATAATATAATATACTCTATCAAATTGACCAAGGCGTACCTGCGTGAAGACAAAATAAGATCTTAATCTTATCTTGGATTTGGATTATATCGAGCAAAAAGAAAAAGGATTTGGATTATAAGAGATTGACACGTATGGGACCCGCAACCAAAAAGGCAAGAAACCTAAATCCTATATATTAGAATCACGCACAGAGACGCATAACGGAATTAATCAGAGAAAGACGCAGAAGAGAAGTGGAGAACGAGAACGAGAACGAGGCAAAGAATTGGAAGACGCGAGGAAACGAGAAGGAGACTTGGAGAATAAGGAAGGATCGCAAAGATCGAGACCGAGGGATTCTCCGGGAGTCTTTATTTCTCTTTCTTTTTCCTATCTTATTTAAATATAGCCTTTATTTATTTTATGGATTTTATTATAGCCATGCTAAGCTAGTTTTCTTTTGTAGTTAGGGCGAGGATGAACCCTATGCGAATTTAAAATATTTGATTGGATTCTTTATTTATTGTTATTTTCTTAATTGAATGAATTTGCTTAATGCTTTCTTGAAGATTGATCACCTTTTAGATTGTTCATAGGTTGGTGTATGACAATAGAGATGTTGGTGCATTTAACTAGAACCGTTAATTCATCATAGAATTGCATGACCTAGACATAGGCTTACGAGTTTATGCGATCTCATAATTATGGTTTAAAAATATGATTTTTTTTCCAAACAATACTAAGACATTAGGTTGTTTTCAAAGATAACGGACTAAGGTAGCATCAAGACATTGGGACTTAATCTAACTTTAGAGAATTGATCGTCAATCGTAGAAATAATAATCAATTAAGAATTCAATTCAAATACTTGGAGGAACATAGGGGGATTCTCAGCCCTAGCTGCGTTTTTTTAATTACTCATATTTTCTAAACATTTTCTTGAAATTCTTGATTCTTGTTCTTTATTCAAATCTTTAAATTCTTATACTTATCAAACTCACCTCATATTACTCAATTCAGCCAACTAAAGCAAAAATAGCGAATTAGTGATTGGAGTACTATTTCTCGTGGGACGATCTTTTTCTCACTACTTTATTACTTGTAACGACCGGTGCACTTGCCGAAGTCGCTATCAAGTTTTTGGCGCCGTTGCCGGGGAATAGTTTATTTCAACACTAAGAGTCGTTATTGAAACTCTAGATTGGATTTTTCTTTTTCTTTTGTTATTTTACTCTGTTTATGCGAGGTACCACCGACGTAAATTTGCTACGTTTGATCCCGAAATCGAAAAGACAAGCAAGGAGAAACCGGAAACTTGCTAAACGAGAGAAAAAGAAAGGTTGTTAGCTCTAGTATCGGGACCGAACCGGTTATAATGGCGTAAAATGGTGCAGATCCTCCCCGTCCTCCTCCAAAAAGGACCATGGGCGACTACATGACACTTAATCCTGCCAGGACTGCAACTAGCATTGTCAATCCTGCTGTGAATGCAAATAATTTTGAAATCAAGCCATCCCTCATAAGCTTGGTTCAACAAGGTTCTTTTAGTGGGAGTGATTTAGAGGATCCTAATCAAAGCATATTGAGACTTTTCGTTGATTTGTGATACCATCAAGATGAATGGGGTTCCCGAAGATGCTCTTCGTGTGAGACTGCTTCCTTTCTCTCTGACGGGGAAAGCAAGAGCTTGGCTTCGTTCTTGTCCTACTGGAAGTCTCACCACTTTGGGAAATTATCACCACAAAGTTCCTTGAAAAAAAATTTCCCTTCTTCTAAGTATACAAAGCTGATGTCAGATATTAGTTGCTTTACTCAAGGCAATGCGGAATCATTCTGTGAAGCTTGGGAAAGGTTTAAGGAGTTGCTTAGGAAGTGTCCACAACATGAGCTGCAAGACTATGATCAAGCGAGAATATTCTTCAATGGGATGCTTCCGTCTTCTAGGATGATGATTAACGCTGCAGCAGGTGGTAAGCTGAAAAACAAAACTCCAGAGGAAGCATTGGAGTTGTTTGAGGCTATGGGGTCCCTTGAGAATGAAATTGTTACTCCACAACCAAAGAGGGGAGTTCTTCATCTAGATTCTTACAATACAATTTTGGCCAACAATGAGAACCTTTTCCAACAAAACAGGGTGATCCAACAGCAGTTAGTTGCCCTCACAAAACAACTTGCCTTTTCTCAGGTCTCATCCATCACTTCTCAGCCTCCTTTGCTTTGTGATTTTTGCAAAGGGGAACACGCTAATGGAGATTGTGAAGCTGGTAGTACTGGAGAAACAGTGAGGTTAATTACATGAGTAATCCTCCTAGGAATCGTTTAATCCGTATAGCAACACGTACAATCTCGGGCCGGAAATCTCACCCAAACTTTTCCTATAAACCCCAAGCAAAGACCTCAAGCCAGTTCCACCAAACCACCACCACCATTACTGATCTGGAAAAGGCTTTGACACAGTTGACCCATACCAGCACTGAATACATACAGGGTTCAGAAGCTTTCCGGAATGAAACAAAGTCTTCTCTCAAAAATCAGGAGGCTTCATCCGGAACTTGGAGAATCAGATTGGTCAGTTATCAAAGCAAATAGCAGAGAGGAGCCAAGGGTCATTCCCTAGTGATACTGCGGTCAATCCAAAGGAGCATTGCAAGGCCATATCTACAAGGAGTGGTATAGTGATTCAGCCAGTTGAGAAATCTATTCCAGTGAAGGAAAAATCTGAAAAAGGGGTGGAAGAACATGAAAAGGCTTTAGAAAAAGAGGAGGAAAATGCTGAGAATGATGATGTGCAGCAAGTTCCAAAGGAGATAGCTACAAAGAAGTCTCCCACTCCTTCTTATGCAAAACCTCCTTACCCCCAAAGGTTGAAGCAGCAGATTCAGAAGCAACAGTATGCCAAGTTCTTGGATATTTTTAAGAAACTGCATATTAACATTCCTTTTGCAGAAGCTCTTGAAAATATGCCTAATTATGCAAAGTTCATGAAAGATTTGCTTTCCAAGAAGCATAAGTTGTAAGAGGCCGAAAAGCGTGGCATTGACTCGGTGAGTGTAGTGCCATTATTCAAACAAAGTTACCACCAAAGCTTAAAGATCCGGCGGCCTTTAGCATTCCTTGTGCAATAGGGAACGTCAATACGGGCGAGCACTTTGTGATCTCGGGAGCTAGTATAAATTTAATGCTCTTATCTGTTTCGAAAGCTCTCGGCATTAAAGAGATGAAGCCTACTATGATGTCGTTACAGTTGGCGGATAGGTCTATTAAGAAGCCAGAAGGTGTCATTGAGGATGTGCTTGTGAAAGTGGACAAATTCATCTTCCTGGTGGATTTTGTGGTTCTTAACATGGAGGAAGATGCTGAACTTCCTTTGCTTTTGGGAAGACCCTTCTTGGCTACCGCTAGAGCGGTAATTGATGTAGCTGCGGGGAAAAATGGAGTTCCAAATGAATGATGAGAAAGTCACTTACAATGTGTTTCAATCCATGAAATACCCAACCGATAATAGTGATCGTCTTAATTGATGTAGTTGATGAGGCCATTCATAAAGAGCTTTTTCAAGAAGGTTCAGATGAGTCTATGGAGGATGATCTTGCTCAATTGTTACAAGTGGAAGAAGAGGTTTCTGCAGATGAGAATTCTGATTTACAGGTTGAGGAGCTGAAGAAGAAGGATTATGATGCGCCACCTGTTACTCCTAAGGTGGAACTAAAGGAGCTCCCTTCTAATCTAAAGTATGCTTTTCTAGGGAAGGATGACACTTATCCCATTATTATTAGTGCTGAGTTGTCACCTACCGACGAAGAGAAGTTGCTAAAAGCTTTGACTACCCACAAGACTGCAATAGGGTGGTCTATATCTGATTTAAAGGGGATTAGTCTTTAATTATAAGGCTAAGGTGTAAAAATAGACATATGATTATCTCCAAAGTGTATCTAACACTAAATGCTTTTGGAGGAGCAAAAGTCACCTTAAACTTGTAAAAATGGTACAAAAATCACATATGTCCGTAAACATTGATAACTGCCGTTACTTTTGATAAATAGTGCTAGTTGGTGTCCATGTGTTATTGTTCCTTTGAAATTGACGGGGATGTGGCAATTCAGAGAGGGATGCCTCCATGAAACCCGACACCTACCCCTGAACCACACATTTAATATCAAATCTCCATTGATAACGATTTAGACAAAGAGAAGGAGAAGGTGAAATCGAGAGGAAGCTCGGACAGATAGTCACACACACACATGTGTAATTGATCTCTTTGGCTTCAAAACTTGACTGGTAAGATAGACATCAGCTTGAATGGTGAAACTAAAAGTAGGTAGTCGACTGCCTTGGGTGGGGCTTGGAGCTGCTGTGTGGATTCAAATAGCTCTTGGAAATGCCTACACTTTCCTTCCCTACTCTGACTCTCTCAGATCTGTTCTTGGTTTTAATCAGCAACAAATTGCCTTGCTTAGTGTCACCAACAATCACTACTAGAAAATCAGGAAATAGCGATGGAAAAAATTCCGTCGCAAAATTAGAAGTTTTCCGTCGCAAAATTAGAAGTTTTGCGACGAAAACTATATCCGTCGCAAAAAAAGTCATGATCCGCGGGTTTGCGACGGATACAGAGATCCGTCACAAAATTCAGCAATTTGCGACGGATCCCGATATTCGTCGCAAAAGACCGCCGACATTTTGCGACGGATCTAGGTATCCTTCGCAAAAAAGCCGCCTTGAATTGCGACGGAACTCAATTTCCGTCACAAAAAAGCATCAATTATGATGCCTGTTTGCGACGGAAACCTTGTTCCGTCGCAAAATCAAGTGATTTTGCGACAGTAACTAGTTTTCGTCGCAAAATTTTAGTTTTATGCCAAATTTGTTAGTCATTTCACGTTCGTCTCATCTCTCTCCGTTCGTGTCGTGTCTCTCCTCTAGTCCTCCTCGTCACCTTCTTGTGGGCTGAGAGATTTCAAGCCGAAAATGCTGTAAGTTATTAGCCCTACTATTTTCCTTGAGTGTTAAGATCACTCTGTGTTTTCAATTTCCCTCCTTGACAATTATTGTATTGGGCATTATTTTTTTAGCCTTAAAAATTAGTTATTCTCTATCTCCTCTTCCATTTCTGCAGTCTTTTGGTTACCCATTTCTTTTTTGGTAGCTCACAACATCATTTATTTCACTCTGACACTGAAGAAACCGATAGCTTTTGTGAGTCACTCACCGATGATCTTATTCCTTTCTGTTAGTCGGGATATATACATGAAAATAGGATCAGGGCCATTAGTTGTTAGGCCGAGATACATAGAGAGAAATCGGGAAAAAATAAAATACAAAAATCAAATCTAATTCAAATTTCTCCTATAATCACGGGATCCTATAATTAAGGGATTCCAACAGAAACCTTGCAATAATAATAATAATGTAATTATGTTTTTTTTTTGGCTATACCATATACTTTTTTTCATGTCTTTATTCCGCGATAATATGATTTAGTATTTTTTTAAAAATGGGATGACCGATATCATTCGAAATCCAATCAAGTGTGTTTTATTTTTTATTTTATTTTTTTCAGGGTTTGATCGACGGAAGCACTAATATTTTTTTTTTAATGACTGGGATAATATATGCGTGAGACAAAATCTCTTTAGCAGCACAAGCAACATCATTATGGAAGAAAATAAATGCAAAATGATAATTAAAATAATATAGGTTGCTGCATGAAAGATATATATGATAAGGAAACTGGGTTAGCAAGTTAATTGAGTAAAAGAATATTCATATTGAGTAGAAATGAATAGAGGCACATATGTTTTGGGGTGTCATCATATGGTCAGAATTGCATTAGTATTAAATTTGTGTCTGATTATTCATAGCTGCTGTTGTCTTGGTGTAGATGGTCAGCTTGGTAGATGGAAAAGTTAAGGCTCTTAACATTGAAGAAGCTCCATCTGATGTCAAGGTTTATCCCTATAAAGATAAGATGTATCTTCTTGTAATGCTTTATGTGTGTTTGCAGTCAAAATGATATTGAATTCAATATAGCAATATGGAAAAATTGGAGCATTGTTTTTGCGAAATTTAAAAATTAGAGCTTTGCTTTATGTGTGTTTGTTGTATCATCTTAATTGGAAAGCTAGATTTATTTCTCAGTTTTTATAAGTTAGAGTCTATGTTCATGAATTTTTCACTATATTCTTTAGTAGGTTTATTAATTAAAAGTGTGCTTTGATTGATTTTTTTTTTCCTTTTATCATTCTTTATCCTTGCAACTTTTTTCACTTTTGTTAAGTCTTGTATATTCTTCACTTTTGATTTAGGTTTAATTGGTGGTGTTAATGTTGCAGATGGAGAGAGTGAAGTTGGGGAAGAGGAAAAAGATGGGTATAGATGGTTGAAGAAACCCGTGCCTTCAATGTTTCTTTAGTATTCCCTATCTCAATTTTCCTTGTTTTGGTTATAAATAAACTTTATTTTGCAATATTTTTTTCTTTATTTGAATGGTTGTAGAAAAGCCCTAATAATTATAAGAATTTGTTAATTTCTCCTTGTTCCTTTTATTTGTTACGTGTTGTTCATTAATGAGATTCTAAATATAGAAACTTAGAGTGTGTTTAATAGCAAAAATATTTTATTATGTAATTTAAAAAAAAAAATGATAACATTTGAGACGGATTTTTGAATCCGTCGCAAATTCCGCACAAAATTTTGATTTTTTTCCAAAAAAAATTGCGGAATTTGTGACGGATTTTTGGTTTTCCGTCGCAACTGCGACGCGGTTTTTTGCGACGGACAAAATCCGTCGTAAATTCCGTCACAAATCAAATTTGCGACGGAAAAATGCTTTTTTTCTACGGAATTTTTCCGTAGCAAAAACTGATTTTTCTTGTAGTGAATATTGGCGAGAACAGTCTTCTTCTGGTATTGCCACCAACAAGTTTCATCCCTGGCTCATTCTCTCCGGCGATGCTCTTCTCTCTTTTCTTAGCTTTGGCGTTCACTGACTTTCTGTTAGTCGCACTCTTCTCTCTCTTCCGTATTGGTTGGTATGTTCACCCTTCTCTTTCTCTGTTTCTGAAGCTTTGAATCTGGGCATTCCCTTATCAAGAAACTAAAAGGTAGAGTAGGGGAGGATGTTTTCGTCCTTTGCCTTCTAAGAAACATTTTTGAGCTACTGAATCAAAGGTATGGGAGGTGCATATAAGACACGTCCGACGAGATGCAAACGCTTACGCTAATGGATTGCCAAGCTGAGTTTTGAACTTCAAATAGCTCCCAACACGTGTCAAGGTGTTGTTTGATAAGGATAAAGAAGATATACGACGTATCAAAAAGTTCCACTCACGGTCAACGTTTTGCTGATAACGGATATATGTGACTTTTGTACCTATTTTACAAGTTCAAGGTGACTTTAGCCCCTCCAAAAAAAACATTTAGTGTTTGGGGCACTTTAGAGATAATCTTTTGCAACTTAACCTTTAATTATATATATTATTCATTGGAATTGAAATTAATTCCTGAAGTTAGAAAAACATCAAAGTATTATTATTGAGCTAATATAGTTCCTTTTAATTGAGAAATTCAAATGAAACTGTTTTATTTAAACAACTTATTGTAGTTGTATAAATTTATAAAATATAAAAAAAAATTATTTTTGGCCAGTTGATCCTTGCCTCAGGTTCGTCACTCATAGTCCGAATCCCATACGGAAGTAATTTCTCATCCAGAAATTGCCGGGATATTACCACCAAACAAGACATATTTAATTAATATTGTAAACATTATTAAGTAGATGTCCATGATTTCTAATTCCTGGCGGTTTTTTAATTTTTTATTTTCAATGTCGTAAATCTCACACCTTCCCTAAGATTTGTGTCATGTACGTTATTTCTAATGTCCTCAATGAATCACTCGAAAGTAATTTTTTCATTTCTTATATCCTTCAAAGATTACATATTGTAAAATATTAATGTTTTCTTCTTCATCTTCATCTTCCTCTTTCTTTTTTTATTTTAGAATTAGAGTTTAATGGTTATTAAATGCCTATGAATAGAATAATGTACAAAAACATTGATACTTCTAAGAGAATGAGAAATTTTCTACCTCAGCAATTACCAATCATTGGTCAAACTGTTTATCTATATTAAAACGATAAATACTTTAATAACTTTTAACAATATAATAATCGTTTTATATTATTACATGTTAGATTCTATTGCTTATTATTCCGTTGTTACATGGATTAAATGTTTGAAAAATATTCTTTCATTATTGATTATAATGTTATTATATAAATAAAATATCTTATTTAATTTAAATATTTTTATTAAAAAAATTACTAGTGCCATAATATGTTATAGGAGCTTAAAATGTTGCACTCACCGGTCTTAGAACGCAAATGGAAATAACAACTCGGAACTCGGAACTCGGAAGGCCGAGCAAGGTGGGCCAAACATTTAATACGTGGCGTTTTAATGAAACGTTTTATACGTATCAAACGTCTTGATTTCACTTTGGCCGAAGGAAAAAAACGTCTTGATTTCACTGTACGTAAATTGCCACTAGGTAGGCATTTCAAATTTCATCTTTGACTTTGCTGTTCCTTTTTCCTTCGCGCTTTTTTCTGCATGTCGCCGTGTCTCTCTCTATATAACTGTTCCCTCCTTTCACCTCCTCCCATTTTCCATCTCATGATGCCTTCCCCTTCTTCTTCCACTAATCCAATTCCGACGAGGTTTATGATTCACCTCCTTCATGTCTTAAAACCCTCTCACTTCTCACGTTCTCCTTTCTTTGACTCAATGTTTTCTTTCCTTTTCATGTTCAGGGACGACAAGGATACTCTGTTCAAGCAACTTAAGGAGATCTTTGACAAGCTTCTCAAGTTCTTAGTTGCCATCGTCTGCTTCAAGGCTACAGATACTGGCCAGCATTTCTTCGATACTCATCCTTATTTGATGGTGGCTCTGGTTCTGGCAATCATGCTTTACTTCTCAGCTTGGCTCATCGTGACGGTTCTTCATCAGCTCCAAATCAGGAGAACCTTCCTTCCTTTCTTGACCTGCGTCGTCCTTACCATTGAAGTCATTGTTTCTGTTTGGGCTTTGATCTTTTTCATATAGTTCCTTTCTTGATTCATGTGTGTTCCCGGAACAGAGTACACGATCGCCACTCTACACTTGACAATAACTCGGTTTTCTGATTTCTCTCAATTGTACCGTTTGAGTATTTTTTATCTGTGTTCAGGAGAATGTCCCAGAGATATATCTATGTTTCATGAATGAGTTGGGGTTTAATTTATACAAGACTTTGTTTATTCGAATTCCTGATCACTTTGTATATCATCTGTTTGTCGGAAGTTATCTTCTTGCTCTGTTCTGTAGTAATTTCGAGATATAAGATATTCATGAACGCAGTAACAGTAAATTAAGTTTTAAGTACCTGTGGTAGTTCTTATATATCACACAGAAACTGGTACATTCGTGAGGTCTGCTAGACTAAGCTGCCGATGAAGCGGTACTAGCGTACGCGTCGTCCACAGTGCCCACGTTTTCAAAGGATAATTTTGACAAAATGATGCCAATTATTGATAACTTTATTGTTTAAAACTAAAATAATTGTATTTATTAATCTTGACAAAGTAGTTAAAAAGGCCTATTAGAGTTAGTTATATGTTAGTTATTATTAACTCTAATAAGGCTCCTATAGTCAATTAGGAGCTAACTGATAAACTTTCCATAAATGATTATAATTATTGGTATTCGCTCGCTAATTGCTTGATTACATTAGAATCTGGAGGTAGATTTGGGAATTTTTGTTTTGTTGTACTCTGTCATTTATTATGGAAGATTCATATTATTCCTCTCACGGCCTTTCATTTAAAAGAGAATAAAAAAACGAAAACATGGATGACGTCCATATACAATAGGAACAGTAGTTGAAAACGGAGTCAGTAGTCAAAATCATCCTGATTAGGCTTCGGTGAGGTGAGCAAGGCAGTGTAGAGGCGAAGCCTGTCCTCTCCAAGGGAAGAGCACCGAGACACTGGCCTTCTAGGCCTTATGAACGACAGCGACGACAACGTCAGACGGTGCTTGTGCCTCCGCCACGCCAGCTGAATTGCCACCGCCGCCCAAGTCCTCCACCCCGGCGAGTAATACCTGGCGCTCCTCTTCACCTTCTCGTTCATGAACGTGTACCTGAAGTGCTGCGTCACGTACTTGACGTCCTCCGCCTCCAGCCCAAACGCCTCCGTCGTTTCCAGGGTGATGAGCGTCGAAGACGAAGGCGGCAGCCGCTCTATGAACGGCCTCCTCAGACACCACGACAGCAGCTCGTCGCCGCTGAAGTTCCCCGGCCCTAACATGCAGTAACTTTTCACACCGTCTCTCAGCACCTGGCTGCTCTGAAGGTGACCCCTCACCACGAACAGCATTCTCTGAACTGGATCTCCCTCTCTCGTTATCTGCATTCATTTCTCAGATTAACACACAATCTCAAATAAGCTTATTTATTTAATTTCGGAGCTTACTGTTTCTCCTTTTGTGAATATGAGTGACTTCACGCGGTCGCAGATGTTCTCTAACACAAGTTCATCCATGTGCTGAAATAATGGGACCTGATTTTACAGTATAAAACATCCCTTAGGTTTGTTTAGTCCGTGGGCCTGTTGGGCCCAAAATGGATATGGGCCAGGGAGGAGTGAAGACTATATATATACCTGTCGGACCAAGTCCAAGCAGAGATGGTACTTGATGTCTCTTCGGAGGCCCTCCGGTAGGTTTCTGATCATCTCGAACTCGTCGACGCCACGCATGGCGGCCCATCGCTGCCGTTCGTAGTTGCGCACGCGCTGCCGAAACCCGGAAGGTAGGTGCCTCTTCCTCATCCACCATTCTATGTTCCTCATCTTCAGCTGCATCGCTTGCTTCTTTGATGTCGTTGCATGCAGAAATACCTGCCCCATTTTTTTTGCTTGTTAATTTCCAAATTAACCCTCTAGAAAAAAGTTGAAATCTTGAAGTTGGGTTGATAGTGGTGTGTGAATGCGCGCGCGTGTTTATCTCACCTTGATGTTTCCGATCAACATGGTGACAAGAATAAGGCCGCTGGTCAAAACAATGATGTTGAAGACCACTTCTAGCCATTCTGTTGTGCTCTCTAGGTTCCCGAAAGTGCTAGTCACATCAACCAAAATTAATTAAAGATTGCGTAACCATAAAGCAAAGGATCGCATCTTACAGTTTTCGCCCAAGAGGGAAAAAACTAAAAAGGTAACATCCAAAGTGGAAAATAACAATGATTCAGGAATCAGGACAACTCACTATCTTCAATTCTTACGTTCACATGCATCATGCACTATATATGCACACTGTACACATAACGCTGTTTACTGAGAGTCACGGTGAAAATTAATTTTCCGATAATGCAGACGTATTATATTTATATTATAAAAATGGACACCAAAGGCCATTTTTAGACAGAATATTATGTTCTATGAATGGATTATGAAGTGCTATGAATTGTAGTGGAGACGATCAAAATAAAAGACTGAGGACGGTGACTACTGTCAGTGTCGGCATCTAAGAAATATTAGAGATGATGCCGATGGTAATGCTGTAAAGAACATGATGAAGAATGTATATGTGTGTATATATATATATATATATAGATAGATAGATACCTGAGAGTCATGAGGCCCCAAAAGATAGGGAAGAGTATCTTTTCAAGTCTGCTATCGTTGGTGACGAGCTGAACGGTCCATTTATAAGCTCCATAGTCGTAGTTATCAGGGCTATCCAAGCACGTCGACCTCACTTGCCTGTTCTCTGCCCATGAAAGTCTGGCTCTATCCCTCACCATTCCATTTGTTCCATAATAGACTGGTTCCTTACACGACAGTATTCTTAAGCCACACCCACTTGTTCTCCCACATTGCTCTTTTAAACACTTGGCTGCCCTCTGAATCCCTAGCAAGTACCAGCATGCCCCTGCTGCCTGCACTTTCACATGCTCCTTTCTTATGCTATTCATATAATAATATTAATTAATTAGCCTAGCAATCATTTATGATCTATACGTGTTAATCCTCATGTCAGTATGCATATAGAGACATTTTAGGTCTTAATTTAAAGAATAAAATACTACTCAATAACTTTGCCCGCCCCTTGTCGTATCTTTCCTTAATAGGGCTTTTCTTCTCTGTAGGGGGCATTTTCGATAATGACGCATTCCTGCTTTTTTGTTCTCTTACTGAACCAACCTTATTATAATATATGCTTCCTACTTTTTCCTTTTTCAAAAGCGGGCTTATGATTCACGTAATATCTTTTCCAAAACTACACGAAAAAGGGAGAAGAGGATATTATATTATTATAATAACCCAGGCTAGGAAATTTCTCACTTGTTTTTCTGACTAGACGACGATGAGGTGACTGATGAAAAAGAATATGCGAATAATTAAAGTGTAATTAAAAAGACACAGAAAGGGGGCGTATCATTATGTATGTGACTTACGTGGGAGGCCACGAAATAGGCGATCAAGTTGAGGGCAATTCCCCACCAAACGGTGCCAAAAATGTAGCCAGAGAGGTTTTGGAGGCGTCGCAAGACGCAAACGGAGTGATATATCTTGGGAAGATATTGAAACAGAAACATTATTAAGAACACCGTCATCGCCAATGTCACTGACCCTTTCTCCAACAGATACGGGATTGTAACCCATAGTACAATCTGCACAACACACAAATGTCTTCAAACTTAAGCTCCCAAATACAATGAACACAAAATATACTGTGTTCTTTCTTATACATGAGAGCTATTATACTGGTTTCCTAGAAATTTTATATTTAGCATGCGTTTAATTCCTTTCATGCTCCTCCTTTTGTTTCACTAACTTCCCGACCTCTTGTATTTGGACCACTCCGTCAGTGTTTGAACAAAACAGTGAATATCCCGCGGTTCATTATATGCATTCGATAAATTAAAAAAAAAAAAGAATAAATTCAACACGGAGTCAAAAACACACATCATTTTCACGTCTAGCATCGATTTGCTGTAATAATGACGCTGGATTTCTTTTCCTAGAAAAAAATCACATGCAGTCTGTACTATCTACTATATATATTAGGGGACCACTTCTTACAACAGGACAAAGAACCAATTTGGTTGTACATGAAATTTTGGGTCCCATATGATTTGACCCGTTACTGTATATTGCAGAATCATTCGAGGTGAGTTCCATGTAGCAATCAATGTATCCGGCGCATATTTTATATTTATATGGATAGAATTTTTAATAGGTTATATTCATCATTATATTTATCATAAACATAACCATTTCTTCAATTTAAGGTAAGTTAATTAAAAACATACGAGCATTTAATTTCTCCCCTAATAAAAGACTAAGCTTGTGCTAATGCCATTCATACCGCGCGTGTTTTGCAAAATATAAGTTTTAAAAGAGTTTTCCCATATTAAATCATGATAGAAAGTAGAAACACACATATAATATAAGTAAGAAAAGAGATAAAGTAATAATTAAATTGTAAGAATAATTGTCTTCTTGGTCTATAAAGAAGCTTTTTTTTTAAAAAAAAGGTTCTTCTTTTCTGATTATCAAAGAAAGATTTCATTAGATTTTAAAAAGGAATTATAATTTTTAGATCCTGTATATTTTATTTTGAATAAATTTATATTTGTGTGTGTGTGTGTGTGTAATAAACTAAAAAATATCTCTAACCCACGAGAAAATTATAGTTAAAATAATAAAATTGGATAACTTATTGAGCTTGATCAATGCATTTTATTAAAACAAAAAATGAAAAGGAGCCCATTATTCCCGTGCTATTTGCAGGGTTCTGTCTTGAGAGATAATTGAATTACTTAAAAAAATGCAAACAAAAACTGAAAATAAGAAGGCCAAGGTAGGAGGAGTTCAACATATGGTAATGGCAGTAATATAGGCAGGAGTCTTTTCTTATTAAGCCGATCACCTTACTCGTTTAAATATCTGAGAGAGAGATGCGAAACAAGTTTTGGGAATTGGGAGAGAATATATGCCTGAGAAAGGAACGTAATAATTGCCTGCCTATCTAGTTGTTTCATAGACGACGACTTTGTTCATAACTCATATCATCACAGAAACATTGATGCGAAAAAAATAATGAGCATAAAGACACATGAACAAGCACATGCAAGAGCAGGTAACCATCCTTTTCTGCATGCACAAAACAATTCCTGTCATGCACTTTGTTCTCCTTCTTACCCTTCTCATTATTTTATTGTGTTAAGGGGCCACGGAAGTATTTTTGGGGCAATGTTATCCTACAATTATTAAAAATTAACCAATTTTACCCCAACTGTTATTTCGGTTAATTTTGACCGCCAGTTAATCAGATATGCTAAGATGATAGTTCATATATCATCCATATTATTTTTCTTATAGAATAAATTTGCGCCGGAAGTGCATATGTCAGTTTACTTCATCTTTTTTCAAAGTAAAAATTAAAATTTTTGGGATAAATTTGTACATTAACAAAAATAATGTAGATGGTCAGTTTAGCATATTTGGTTTAAAATTAACTTGGTCAAAAAAACTTTCGAAGCAAAACTAACATCTGTGAAAACTTCGTGAAAAAGCCCCTAACCCTATTTTAATAATCAATTCTCAATTCAACCAAAAAGAAATATCAAACTTCCCTTTTCACAACCAAAAAAACTATATCCACAATTAATTAGGATAAGGCACCCAAACACGATCATTCAGAAATCATGAATAAAGCAGCAGTATTCTTCAGATTAGCTTAATTTAGCTGGATTTCTTTCTTAATTATATATTATATATATGAAAGAGCACTGTTGACTGTAATAGAAGAAAACGAAGTGGATGAGATAAAGACTGTGACCTGTGGCAGAGGGAGGATGACGAAGAGGTCGAAGAAGAAGCCGGTCTTGAGCTTCAGATAGCGAAGAGCCACCCAGCGACGGTTAGTATCGACGATTAGGCCACTTCCAAAGTGGCGCTTCCCCATTTTGAACTGAAGCCACATATTCCAGAGGTGCAAGGCGTCAGTCATGCAGCGGAGCGCCGTGACGGTGACGGCAAACCATCCGTCGACGAAGAGGCACATGCACTTGTCGCTCACCGATAGGGCGTAGAAGAAGAGTGGGTCCACGAACAGCCCCATCGCACACACCAGCAGGAACACCCTGCTCCATTCTTGAATCCACTTGGCCCTCGGGTCCAACACCTTCCCCCGGTAACCGCAGCTTCGTCCGCCCACGCCGTTCCTCCGCCAGCACCACCCCACAGCCTTGTCGTCGCCGTCGTCTGCTCCGTTGGTCTCTTCTTCTCCGCCCGTCTCCTCCTCGGCGTCGTCCGTGACGCTGTAATCCTCGTCGTCATCTGTTGTGTGGTGGCTATCGGGCACCCCTGAAGCACGTGAGTTTTGTAGCTCTGCAGTGGCCATGGAGTAGAGAGAAATTAGAGAGAGAGAGAGACGCAGCTCTTGTGGTTGAGAGGGGTCTGCCTCAGTTTGGATGTTCTCTTGCAGAGGAAGGAGAATTGAAAATGAAATTGAAATGTGGAGACAAATAATTGAAGAGGGTACGTATTAGGACTGATTGGGAAGTGGGGGATATATGCGTTCTTGTTTGCACAGAGGGAGAGAGAGAGAGAGAAGGACGGAACGGGGAATGAAGGAGGTGACAACTGACAACGTTAGGTGAATGTACCGGATAGCCCTCCTCTCTTTTTTTCCCCAGATTGCCCTCCTCTTATTATCTTCGATTTGGCAGCCGCTTATTCAAATCGAAGTATCAAGCATGCTTAACTTAACTATGTTTTGTTTTTATTATTGGTTTTTTTTTTTTTTTGGCCAAAGTTTTTATTATTGGTTGAATATCATCTTTTATCCCTCAAATTCATCCCATTTTAGAATTAGTCCATTTAGGAGTAAAATGAATAAATGATTCAGAATTTTATTGAGTTGTTCCTCCCTCCGATCTTAATTATAAGATCTAATTGACTTTTTTGAAGAGATTAAGAAAGCTAACTAAATTAGCTTAGATTTTTTTTTTCTTCAAACTAAATAGGTTGACCAATAAACTAATATATAATCTAGGAAAATACAACATATGAAATGATTAAATAACTTATTTAGCTTCTTTAATCTCTCCAAAAAAAAGTCAACTAGGTCTTATAATTAAAACCAGAGGTAGTATGAACTAATGGTTTATATAAAATGAAAGAAAGGTATCAAAACCTATCTATGATTTAAAATTTGAAAAACCAGCACAAATAAGGGAAAAATTGTCGGATGAAATATTATATTAACCTTTTTTTTTCCCACCAAATGTGTTACGTACGTAGTGCTACGTACTCTGCCAATCTCCATCTCCGGTCAATAATTTTTTTCATCACAGTGGGATCATGGTTGCTGATCAGTCATTCATCCTAATATAATAACGTTGCATTTTTTTACTGCTGATTAAATAGAATTTTCTAAAATTACTAGATACTACCTCCGGTCCTAATTATAAGATATAGTTAACTTTATTTGGAGAAATTAAAGAAGCTAAATAAGTTAATTAATCATTTTATATGTTGTGTATCTTTAGATTATATATTAGTTTTTTAGTCAAACTAATTACTTTGAAGAAAAAAATACAAATAAAAATACTCTAAAGTAATTTAATTAGCTTCTTTAATTTCTTCAAAAAAAAGTTAATTATGTCTTATAATTATAACCGAAGGGAGTATCATTATAATGTTATCATACGTTCAAAAACAAAATAAACTTTGATGCCATTGCAAAGATAGCTGCACAGGGCATTGGCAATGCATACTAAGCTACTCTTTAATGCCTTCGTAAGTTGTGTAACACTCGTACGGTCACACACACATGATAGGGTGGATGAATTGATTCGAACGGCGGTAAATTAAGACTTATATTTAAAATTTCCTGAATTTTATAATCATCTAATTAAATCAATATTTGTGATTAAATTTTGGGAAAAAAATTTGTTAACAACCTAGATTTGAACCTTACCATGGCTATATCATTCTCCCAATATAAAAATGTACAAGATTATTTTTAAATTCTGGGATATGTATATTTAGACATACATTTAGATCATATCTCATAGTATCTGGCTCTTTTCCCCTCACTTTTTTCTCTATCCAAATACAGGATAATTAATTTTTCTTACATTAAAAAAATAAAAGAAGATCAGGTGTGTGGTTTTTTTTTATCTTACATATTTTCTTTATTAAAATTAAATTTTATGACTTTTTGTCTATCAACTATCAATTTCTTTTAAATTGAACTTATTAAGAATTTTTCCATCTTGTTTTTTCTTAAAAAATAACAAAACGATGCACATAAATAGGGCATCACATCTTAATTCAAAGTTTTAAGAAAGTGATTTAACATGTCATTTTATTATTATTAATTGCACCAAAAAAATATGTCATTTTATTTAGGAAAATATATAAAATTGAATGTAAGGAGGTAGGGGTGTTCAAAGTGTGCCTATTCCAGACACTTTGATCCCGGAATCTCTTATCCCATCCAGGATGAAGACCAGGATATGTGGAGACCAAGAATGAGATAGGAACTGGGATCACCCTTGATTTAGTTATCTTTTTATAAGATGTATATCACATTTTTAGTTGGAGGTAAATATCATATATCATGATATTAATCCTAAGTATATATTGTATAAAGATAATAATGACGACGTCAATAATAAAATGTTATTCTTCAACTCTAGATCATTTTGTGTAATTATCATGACTTTATTAGTGATTATAAATGAACATTTTAAACAATAGAATATGACAAATTTAACTAATATCATGACATGTTTAAGTTTATTTTTTAGAAAAATAAGCCGGGATTTTTTGGTCCCGTATCGGTACTACTAGGACCATGCCAGGACCGGGATGCAATTAAATTGCATCGCGGCCAAAAACTGGGATGGGAATGGGGATTGGGGTATCCAGAGATGGTTTTGAACACCCTATAAGGAGGTCTAAAATAGTATATTTAAGAGTTAAAGTTTTATATTTATAATTAAGTCCGAGTGGAGTGGTGTCATTTATAAGTTAAAGTCGTAAAATTTGTAAAAAGTTTCTTAAAAATTAAAGAAGTATATCTTACCAAGAGTAAGAGTAGAAGTTATGACTTTGAGAGTGCATATATATGTTATTAGGCAAAAGGAAATTATGTAAATTTCACAAGATAATTTTAACTCTTGTTATGAAAAGGATGAGTCCACGTCTACTGGTATATACTATTACACATCATTGATGAGTAGTGATGCTTTTTTAAAAATCCGTGCATAAAAAAGGTTATTAGCTGAAAAAGAATGTGCATGGCGCTTGATTGAAGGCTTGATCGGGTAAGTTATGTTCGTGTTTGGTGGTGCGTCGTTCTCAAACATTTTTCACCCCCGTTTTTACGCACTTTATATATAATCAATGTCCGTCCGTGTACTATATCATGAAATTGTGTTCCGCCAAGACCATATCTAAAAGCTACTGTTCACAAGTGAAGTCAGCTCCATTATTCTAGCTTGCAAAATCAGTTTGGTTTTTGCGCCAACGTTGAATTTGAATTCACTCAACATCTCCCCCATAAATGAATATCTATCTTTCTTTGTTGAACCAGGACGGACGGACACCCTGTTCATCAGGCCAAATCAAAGCCCCTCTGCATATTGTATGATGAATAAGAGGAAGAGAAATGAAGACGTGGGAGGGGGGGTGATCAGCAGTGAGCAGCCATAGATGAATATGATCCATGAAAATTAAGGATAAATTGATGATGATGAGAAGAATATTACTGTAGGAAAAGGGCATGATTGGAAACGAAAAAGTGGGAGAGAGATGGAAAAGGAAAGATGAGAAAATGATGGTGTCTCGATCTGATTCACAGACAGGTTAAGATCAATTGATGAGGTTCGAAGCAGCTTCTTCTCTTGGTTTGTTTCTCATTCTCGCCTTCCCATTTTTGTATCATATCCCTTTTTTAATTATGACCACTAGGGACCCCCCACCATTAATTCACAAGCCCCTTCATTACTTACTCCTTCGTACTATGCGTCCTTAATTACCCGCCTTCACCTGCCCATACGCGTGCGGTTTGCCATTATAGCTGCTCCTTTACTTACCGCACAACGAGTAATCAAGATTCATTGTATAATTATATTATTTATTATTCAGAAAAAAATAATTATTTAGTCCTTTGACTTTGAACTAAGTCACGATTCACTGCCTCAAGTTAAACTCGTAGTGACTAAGTCCTGAAGTTTGTCCATTTAATAATTTTGTCCCTGTCATGCTTATGTGTCATTTAAAAGAGATAAATATTGTCCTGATGGCATCCTACTCAGCATACTCTTAGGATTTTTTTGAACAAAGCGTACATGTAGGCAAGGGCGGACCTAGTCATACGAGAAGGGGGGCAAGTGCCCCCCCTTGAATTCTGATATGATTTTTTTTAAATATATATATATATATATATACACAAAAGAAATTAATATAAAGAAAATAAAATTACAACGGGAAAAGTAATTCAGGTAATTATTGCCCACCTTTGATAATAAAGCGCAATTAAAATACATATGTCTTAAACTTATTATTAGTGTACAGATCCTAGTAATAAAGCGCAATTATAATGGAATTAAAAAAAATAAGGTTTAGAAGGATAACATTATAATTATTTTTATTGTAATATACTTTTTGTTATTAAAATATATATTGAATTTATTGCCATGTCACCCTTGTAATTTATGTAATCGCATTTCTAACAAAGACTTAAATTTTACTTATCTAAATGACATGTTTATAAAATAACTTCATCTTTTATTACATCATTAGTATTCACTTGATTTCATAAATATTTTTTTGATATTCTTTTCTTTTCTTATTTATATTCTTTTGTTTTTTAATGCATTTAAAATTTTCTTTAAAAAAAAAAAAATCGGGGGCAGCCCGGATCCCCCACCACTAGTGCCCACCCTTAACTATTTTTCTGGGTCCGTCCTCATGTAGGAAAATTAATCAGTTAGTCAAACTCCGGCCGATGTCGCGACTGCTTCGGATCATCATCGGATGTGAGCGGAGCGTTTCTGTCCTTATTTTTTTCCTTTCATAAAAAAATTCAATCACTAATCCTATAAATACGCTTTGTCCAAAAAAATCCTACGTGTATGCTGACTGGGATGCTATTAGGACATTTATTTCTGTTAAATGACACATAAGCACAACAAGGACATAATTATTAAAGGACAAATTTCATGGACTGAGCCATGATTTTTTTTTTTATTTTGATACAAGAGAAAATTAAAATAACTAACAAATCAAAAAGGGGAAATGAATCACAAAGAATCATGTGAGAGTACTGACTTAAGGTACTCAAGGCACATATCAAGAAAAGCAGAGGTGGATAAGCCTTTCTTCATAAGGGTATGATAAATTAAACTTGAGGGACTGAGTTGCGACTTAGTTCAAAGTCAAAGAACTAAAAACTCAGTTCAAAGTCAAAGAACTAAATAATTAATCTTCTTTATTATATATGAGCCGTATCCTTTGTATGTTTTTATATCTTATATTCATTTATGGTCACTAATAGTCCCTCCAGGCCAGCCTATAGAAAAAACCTAGTTACCTAAAAGTTCAGATGAGCTTTTTTATATATAAAAAAAAACAAACAAACACTTTTTTTATGTAAAAAAAAAAGTGTTTTTTTTAATATTAATTTATGTATTTAGATAATAGTTTTAAAAAAATCAAAAGTCATAAAAAAAAATCAAAATTCTGCTTTTTTTTTTTAAAAGCTTAAAAAAAACAGCCCATCTAAATGGGCTTTAATTCATTTATATTTTAAAAATTAGATGAGCTAATTATTTGTGAAAACGCGTGCACTATAATTTTCTTGAAAAATATATACTCTTTCCATACATCATCACTCAAGAATCTAACTATATAAGTATTTTGAGAAAAATAGATATGAAAAAAGGAGATTAAATCTTATATTTATTTTTTCATTTGACTAAGGATTTCTTCTTTCAAAATTTATAGCGTAAAGAATTCTCATCCCTGATAAGAAGAACACTTTTTATAATTAAAGCCTTGTAGTTGTATGCCATAATTTCATCATCAGACAAATTAACAACAATATGTGTTTATGAATTAATAGTATGGATATTTAGGGGAAACAGTGGAGAGCCATCATCAAGCACCAGTGGGCAGTTATGGAGGCACTAGTGAGAGTGATCGACGTTGAATCACAATCCACCAAATGCCGCCGTACAGGAGAATGGCTTTCCGTTCAGCTTCTCGGAGTCACAATCAGATGTTGATAATATGACACCTCCAGGCTCTATCATGCAAGGATATCTACCAAGTGGCCCTAATTAAACAATATATATACGAGTAGTATGCATCCCTTTCTACTAGCTATAAACATAAAACATATAAGTGCTGGGGATGTATTCTGGGACTTCGAAGAGCATGGCATGGAGGTTTTAAAAAGGTGATTCTATTTTGTGATTCAGCGGATCAACGGACGACGAACTCCACAAGAACAGGGATTTAATTCTGGAATTACAAGGTGTTTTGAGTCGAAGCTGATATAGATAACACTGCACGGTTCTGGCCATATTTTATTAAAGAAATATGACTTCTAGTCATATAATATCATAATAAGAAATCTAAGGATATGGTTTAATATATAATATTAAAATAAGAATTAAAAAAATATATGGCTTCTGGCCATATAATATAATAAGAAATCTAAGGATATGGGTTCTGGCTATATAATATTAAAATAAGAATTAAAGAAATATGACTTCTGGTAATATAATATCATAATAAGAAATCTAAGGATATGACTTCTTGCCATATAATATTAAAATAAGAATTAAAGAAATATGACTTTTGATCATATAATATCATAATAAGAAATCTAAGGATATGGCTTCCGCCATATGATATTAAAATAAAATTAAATTAAATATGACTTCCTTGGTCATATAATATCATAATAAGAAATCTAAGGATGTGGCTTCCGGCCATATAATATTAAAATAAGAATTTAAGAAATATGACTTCTAGTCATATAATATCATAATAAGAAATCTAAGGATATGGCTTCTGGCCATATAATATAAAATAAGTATTATAGAAATATGACTTCTGGTCATATAATATCATAATAAGAAATCTAAAGATATGGCTTCTGGCTAGGGCTGAGCAACGGGCGGGCTGCCCCGTGCCCTAACCCGTGTCCCGCCCGTTTATTTTACACGGGTACGAAGAGATCAGAGATGGAAAACATGGGCTGTTTTGGATGGGTACGAGTGAACCCGTATCTGTCTCAATTTTTTAAGAAAATATGAGAGCCTTCACCAAAGAAAATCAGAAAACAGACGGATAAGGTAAAAGAAATATAACAGATCTGAGATGGCAGGGCAAGATGGAAGAAAAGATAGAGGGACGAGTCAATGGCGGAGTGGAGAAAAGATGGATTCCGAGATGTCAAGAAAAGATGGAAGAAATCGACGACGTGAAGAGATGCTCGGAGTCAATGGCGAGTGCGAGTCAATGGCGGTGCGAGAAAAGATGGATTCACGATCGACGGCAAGATGTAGCGATCCACGATCCACGAGAGATCGACGACGTGAAGATCGGAGACGCTGCTGGTGTGCCGACGTTGGGAAACCCTGGGAGAGTGAGAATCTACGACGAGTCGACGATGAGCCAAGTAGATGGTTGAGATTTGAGAGTTTGGAAACGTTCTTGGTAAGAGTATTGAGGCGCCGCTCACCACTACTGAAGGATGGGCTGAAGTTAGACTTTTAGGGTTAATTTTGTTAGAGATTAATGGATTAGGTTTGTTAAAAAAAAAATTATGACAGTTGTTAAAAATTCACGTGGGTGCCTTACGGGAATCAAACAGGGATTATCAATCTTAACTTGTCAAGTCACCGCCTTTGCCACTGAGCTAAGTGTAAGATTGCAACCAATTATGAAATATAATTATTATATATAAATATTAGGCATATGAAAAAAATATACATATATACATATGGGTAACAGGCAGGCACGAGTGCCCCGTGGCCTAACCTGTACCCCACCCGTTTATTATAAACGGGTACGGGCAACCCGTTACCCGTTACGGGTCCAATATGGGCGGGTTTGAAAATGGGTAAAATAGTACGAGTTGCGGGTAGTTTGCTCACCCCTACTTCTGGCCATATAATATAAAATAAGAATTATAGAAATATGACTTCTGGTCATATAATATCATAATAAAAAAAAAATCAAAGGATATGGCTTCTGGCAATATAATATTAAAATAAGAATTAAAGAAATATGACTTCTGGTCATATAACATCATAATAAAAAAGAATCAAAGGCGTATGGCTTCTGGCCATACTATAATAATAATATAAATAATAAAAGAACTCGGATAAATAAACGTATATCCTTAAAGAAAGTAAATGAAATCGTTAAAGAAATCATACCTTCATAAGAGCTCTCGTGCTGATAACGTGTTATAAAAATAAAGATATAGAAAAAGTAAAAGATACAGAGCAAGAGCAAGAGAGATTCAAAAGAGAGAAATTCTCATTCAGTTTCTTCGGTCTACATTTGTGAAAGGGTAGGGGACTATTTATAATGGTTGGAGAGTAGGGAAGTTTTATGTAGTTTCTACCTACTTACCACCATGAATGTAGTGGGTGATTTACCCACTCCCCACCATAACAGTAGTGGGAACCTTAATGTCCATAATGGGTCATCCACATAATTTATCCATAACATTTTCTACTTTTTAAATTTTTTTCTTTTTTGGAAGTATGTTGCGAGGTATCTCTACTACCTCGTGAGGTACGCAGCTATTTTTTTAAAAAATTTTTGACGTTTTTTTTATTATATATTTTCTAGTTTTTAAATTTTTTTACTGACCTTGCGGGGTAAACAAGAATTTTTTTAATTTTTTTTTACTATTTTTTCACTATTTTTTTTTCTAATTTTAAATTTTTATTACTATTTTTGAAGTACCTCGCGAGGTATGTGTATTACCTCGTAAGGTATGCAGGAATTTTTAAATTTCTAATTATTTTTTCTTTCTTTTTTAAGTTTTTATTATTTTGTATGTACCTCACGAGGTATATTTACCACCTAAATTTTTTTTAAAATTTTTGACGTATTTTTTGTTGGATTGACCTCGCGAGGTATCGTGATGACCTAGCTAGGTTATAAACAAGAATTTTTTTAAAATTTTTTACTAATTTTTTTTTACTTTTTAAATTTTTATTTCGTTTTTGGAACTACCTCGTGAGGTGTCTATACTACCTCGCGACGTATGCAAGTATTTTTGACAAATTTTTTATTATATTTCTAGTTTTAAATTTTTTTTTACTAACCTCGCGAGGTAAAAAGATTTTTTTTTTAATTGTTTTTTACTATTTTTTTTCTTCTAATTTTTAAGTTTTTATTACTATTTTGAAGTACCTCGCTAGGTATCTGGATTACCTGGCAAGGTATGTAGGAATTTTTTAAGTTTTTTTTTTTTTTTTTGATTTAAATTTTTTGTAGGTACCTTAACCTCACTAGGTATCTTTACTACCTCCTGAGGTATGTAGAATGTTTTTAAAAATAAAAAATTTTGACGTATTTTTTGTTGTACTGACCTCACTAGTTAAATGAGGTATGTAGAATGTTTTTAAAAAATTTTTTTTTTACTTTGTAATTTTCTTTTTTTTTTTTTTGTTTATTATTTTTTGTGTACTTTGCGAGGTAGATGGAAATTTGTTTTACGAATTTTTTATTTTTAAATTATTATTATTATTTTTGGACTAAATTTCCTCACGAGTACAACCGTACAAGGCATTTTTAAATTTTTATTATTATTATTTTTTCAAATTGTTTTTGGAGTTACCTCTTGAGGCCTTAGGAATTTTTTTTTTTAAAAAAAAAAAAAATTCCGTATTTTTTTAAAAAAAATTTTTATGTTACTTGTGAGGTAAAAAGGTTTGCGTATTTTTTAATTTTTATTATTTTTTTGGATTTACCTTGCGAGGTATCTGTTGTACGTTGAGAGGTATGAAGGAATTTTTTAATTTTTTTTTACGATTTTTTTTTTAATTTCTTTTGGACTTACCTCGTGAGGTATTTAGGATTTTTTTTTTAAAAAAAAAAAATTGTGTATTTATTATTATTTTTTTTTCTAATTTTAATTTTTTTTTAATTGTTTTTTGTTCTTACCTCACGAGGCATCAGGATTTTTTTTTTTAAATTTTTTTAAATTTTAAATTTATTTTTTGGAAGGTACCTCGCGAAGTAAACAAGAATTTTTAAATTTTTTTGATATTTTTTTCTAATTTTTTATTATTAATATTTTTCGGGAGATATCTTTTGTACCTTGCAAGGTTCACGGGAAATTTTTTAAAATTTTTGGAGTTACCTTGCGAGGTATTAAAAAAATACCTCGTGAGGTAAACAAGAATTTTACCAGAATATTGCACAATGTAAATATAAAACAAATGGAACTTGTACAAGGTTTTTGTGACAGTAAATCGGCGATGCACATTGCTAGTAATCCGGTATTTAACGAGAGAACTAAGCATATCGTGATAAAATGTCATTTTGTGAGGGAAAAATTGCAACCGGTGGGGGTGGGGGGTTTTTTTTTTTTTGGAGGTTTTTTTTTGGGAGGGGTGGGGTTTTTTTTGAAAAAACAAAATTATTTTTGAAAGTGTAGGGGTGGGGTTCGAACCCCACCCCCAACACAAGGATTGGTTAGCCTACAACATGTTAGGAAGGGACTTGGTAAAGGGAGTCATGATAGGATCTCAATGGTTATAGTCCCCAACTTTAGAGGGTACGTGTTAATTAGTGAGTCATATTATGTGATAGATAATATGTGTTTGTGTGGAATTATTAATCTGTTATAATGGCGGTGCTTGAGTCATCTTTAAAATATGAATATTTTTTATTGTTTAACAAAATATTTTTAATTAAATGATATTTTTTATATACATGTGTCCACGGGTTCCGATGAACGGTCCGGTTTTAACCTTAGGAATTATTAATCATTATAATGGCGGTGCTTGACTTAGTGTTGTTGTTGTAAACAGTTTATTTTATAATGGAATAGATATTGTTTTGTTTACACTAATAATAATAACTCATTTACTTTAGAGATAAGATTGGGTGCAGTAAATGGTGGAACCAGGATTTTGAGTTTGTGTGTGCACAATTAGTGGGGGGGTTCGGGCGCGCATTTGTGATTTTATTATTTTTATTATTTTTTTAAAAAGCATTAAAAAATATATAGAGACAAAAAACGAAAAGAAAACTTCAACCTGACATAGAAAAATAATAATCAAGAGTCAACTAAGTTATTACATTAGAACAATTAAAAAAGCATTCTTCGATTCTTTATTTCTTGAAAATATTGCATTATTATATCTTCATCATCAATCTTATCAAACATATCACGTTCAACATAAGTTAGCAAAAGGTATATAGAATGAGAAGAATATGTAATGGTGGAGAAATTGTCCAATCTTAACAGGTGACAAATTTTTCCAGCTAGTAATCATAAGAATTCATGGAGGTAGAGATCATACAAAAATCAAACAAGCAAAAGGTATATAGAATGAGAAGTTGAGGACCATGCAAAAGAGTTAAAATCAACATTATGTTTTAAGAATAATGCCTCTCTACAATTTTGGAGAGGCGGGTAGCACACAATCAGTCACAACCCCAAGAAAGGAAGCAATGGAGTTTTTAATAAACAGATTTCCAAAGCCACAAGAAGACCAAAGAAGAAAAGAGATATGATTGCACTTTGAGAAGGTAACTTGTGCTTATAGTTTAATGTTTGCATAATTTGACTGCACACAACTTTATTTATTTTTTTCATTTATTTACTCCTCTCGAGGCTCTCATCTGACCCCGTCTTTCTTCGAGTCCACATTTGGTGCTTATACTTCCAATTGGAGGTATAAGCATTTTTTTAAAAAAAATTTATATATTGTATTTATTTAAATTTAAATTATATGCCGCTTTCGAGATGTTTTTTGCACCCAGTATCTCAAATTAATTAATTTTCAGTTTCGTATTTGTTTGTAACACCGTATTATAAAAAATTAATTAGTTTGAGATACTAGGTGCAAAAAAACATCTCGTAAAACAACATATAATTTAAATATAAATAAATACAATATATATAAAAAAATTAAAAGAAAATATGCTTATACCTCCAATTAGAGGTATAAGCACATAATAAGCACCTAACTATAAGCACCAAATGTGGACTCTCTTTCTTCCCACCTTTAGCTTGCAACTTGAAGTTTGTAACATGAAGTTTGCAATAACATTTGCAACTTGAAGTTTGCAATAATGTTTGAATAAATTAAGCGTGTTATTTCCAGATTATACGATCCAGAAATCATGTATTAAAGCATTCATAAATAACTAGATCAATGCTTGTGAGAACAAAATTTTTATGTTGGTTTATTTGATCTTATATATAGCAGCGTTTATATAAGCCAACAAAATTCTCCCTTGGCTTTTGGTCAGGAGCTAGAAAAATTCCATCTTAAAATATTTGAATGTGCACGACAATGCACATAGATGGATAAATGTTGTGTAAGGATCTCCTTCTTCTTGTTTGTCTCTAAATGAAACAAAATGATGTTTTTAAAGGAAACAAATGGATTGAGGATATTTATCTTTTGTATAATTAGTCAATTGTTATTTGACATTGTTTTCTCAACATTAGGGGAAAAAATAAGCAGTTGGGTAAATAAATTAGCTAGAATGAAGTATTATTGGCTCATTTTGATCATAGGACAAAACAATGTGAACCAGAAGTTCAAAAGATAATTAATTTGCAGAATTTAGCTAATCGAATGCCGAAGCATTTGCGACCCAAAGAAAGTGACAAAGTTACATATCCCAGCTGCTAATGCTCTTATTGATGTCTTTGAAGGACAACCTATCATTAATGAATTTAAAGCACGCCTGAAGTGTGGTAGCCCATCGGTTCCAAAGAAAAAAATCCTCGAAAAAGAAAAGGAGCTAAGAATATAGATGATCAAGTAGAGGATATTCAAGAAAAGTTAGTAGCTCCAGAAGAGTCATCTCCTGAAGAGTTATTATCTCCAGTAGAGATATCTCTAGAAGAGAATGTTGTAGTCCCAGAAGAGACCTAAGTAACCGAAATATGTAAAAATTATGAGATCTCAATAAATTATGTTATGAATAGAATCTGATGAGATTAAAAGGAAGTCAACGTTGACGACATCTTTGCTTATAATAATATAGCATATGAAGTAATGAATGAAACTGATGATCATGAGCCACAATCTATTAGAGTGCCAGAAGCACAAGTCCCCGAAGGACTTAAGGTGCCAGGAGCACATGTCCCCGAAGGACTTAAGGTGTCAGGAGCACATGTCCCCGAAGGACTTAAGGTGCTAGGAGCATATGTCCCCGAAGGACTTAAGGTGCAAGAAGTACAAGTCCCCGAAGGACTCAAGGTACCAGAAGCATAAGTCCCTGAAGGATTCAAGATGTCAGAATCATTTAATTCAAGTTCTCGAGAACAATACTCAATTAAGTTAAATAAGCCTCTATATTACTTGAAGCAATCAAAGCGCATTTGATATAATCATTTCAAGAAATATCTTTGAAAAGAAGAGTACAAAAAATGATTCAATATGCCTATGTATTTTTGTGAAAAGATCTAGAAATGAATTTGTTATAATTGATGTTTATTTTGTTGATATCAACATAACTGGAACTGTTGAAGAGCTTCAAAAGATAATATTTGTTCGAAGAACTACTTAGTCCAGAAGTACCATATTTTAATGATATTGGAGCACTAATGTATTTTACTTATTAGCAAAATAGTTATCCACCAATACGAAGACATTGGAAGTAATGTTGTCATTAGGGGGAGTAATACTGACGTTGTCAAAAGGGGGAATCGATGCACGCTGTACTCTTTTTCCCTTATCTAGGTTTTGTCCCACTGGGCTTTCGTGGAAAGGTTTTTAATGAGGCAACATTGGAAAGTGTATCAATGGATGATGTACTCTTTTCTTTGGCTAGGTTTTTATCCCACTGGGTTTTTTCTAGTTAAAGTTTTTAAAGAGGCATATTCATAATGGACATCCAAGGGGAAGTGTTATGAATAAATTATGTGGATGACCCATTATGGGCATTAAGGTTCCCGCTACTGTTATGGTGGGGAGTGGGTAGTCACCCACTACATTTATGGTGGTGAGTGGGTAGAAGCTACATAAAACTTCTCTACTCTCAAACCAATATAAATAGTACCCTACCCTCTCACAAATGTAGACCGAAGAAACTGAATGAGAATTTCTCTCTTTTGAATCTCTCTTGCTCTGTATCTTTTACTTCTTCTATATCTTTATTTTTATAATAGAAAAAAATAAAAAATCAAGAAATTTTTTTTTAAAAAAAAAATCTTGTTTACCTAGCGAGGTCATCAAGATACCTCGCGAGGTAAGTCCAACAAAAAATAGATCAAAAAATTTAAAAAAATTCTAGGTACCTCGCTAGGTAGTAAAGATACCTCGCAGGTACCTCCAAAAATAAAAAAAACTTAAAAAAAGAAAGAAAAATAATTAAAAATTCATGCATACCTCGTGAGGTAATAAAAAAAAATAAAAAAAAATTCTTGTTTACCTAGCGAGGCATCCCAGATGCCTCGCGAGATCAGTAAAAAAAAATCTAAAAATTTAAAAACGAGAAAAAATAAAATAAAAAATTCATCAAAATTTTTTGAAACATACCTGCGTACCTAGCGAGGTACTTCCAAAAAGGTAATAAAAATTTAAAAAGTGGAAAAAAATACTGAAAAAGTAGTAAAAACAATTTAAAAAATTCTTGTTTACCTCGCAAGGTATCGAGGATGCCTCGCGAGGTCAATAAACAAATAATAATTAAAAAACTAGAAAAATTATAATAAAGAATTCGTCAAAATTTTTTAAAAAACACCTGCGTACCTCCCGAGGTAGTAGAGATACCTCCCGATTGAGGTACTTTAAAAAAAGAAATAAAAATTTAATAGAAAAACATAAACATAAAAAATCTTGTTTACCTCGCGAGGTATCTGGGATGCCTCTCGAGGTCATTTAAAAAGAATTTAAAAATTTTAAAACAAGAAAATATAATAAAAAATTCATCAAAAAATTAAAAAACATACCTGCGTACCTCGCGTGGTAGTAGAGATACCTCGCGAGGTACTTCCAAAAAGGTAATAAAAATTAAAAAATGAAGAAAAAAATAATGAAAAATAGTAATATTTTTTAAACAATTCTTGTTTACCACGCAAGGTATCGATGAGGCCTCGCGAGGTCAATAAAAAAATTAATAATTAAAATACTAGAAAATTTATAATAAAGAATTCATCAATTTTTTTTTTTAAAAAAATACCTGCGTACCACGCGAGGTAGTAGAGATACCTCCCGATCGAGGTGCTTTCAAAAAAGAAAAAGAAAATTAAACAGTAGAATTTTTTTTTTTTTAAAAATCTTGTTTACCTCGCGAGGTGAGTAAAAAAATATATTTAAAAACGAGAAAAAATATAATCAAAAATTTTAAAAAACATACCTGCGTACCTCGCGTGGTAGTATAGATACTCGCGAGGTAATTCCAAAAAAGTAATAAAAATTAAAAATGTATAAAAAAAATACTGAAAAAATAGTGAAAAAAAATTAAAAATTCTTGTCTACCACGCAAGGTATCGATGAGGCCTCGCGAGGTCAATAAAAAAAATTAATAATTAAAAAATTTGAAGAAATATAATAAAGAATTCGTCAAGTTTTTTTTTCAAAAATACCTGTGTACCTCGCGAGGTAGTAGAGATAACTCCCGAGGTACTTTCAAAAAAGAAATAAAAATTTAAACAATAGAAAAATAATAAAACATTAGTAAAAAAAACTTTTTTACCGCGCAAGGTCATCATGATACATCGCGAGGTCCTTTCCAACGAAAAATATGTCAAAAATTTTTAAAAAATTCTAGGTACCTCGCTAGGTAGTAATGATACCTCGTGAGGTACCTCCAAAAATAATAAAAATTTAAAAAGAAATAAAAAATAATTAAAAATTCACAAAATAAATTTTAAAAATTCCTGTATACCTCGTGAGGTACTTCAAAAAAAGTAAAAAAAATTCTTGTTTACCTTGCGAGGTATCTGGGATGCCTCGCGAGGTCAGTAAAAAAAATTTAAAATGTGAAAAAATATTATAAAAAATTCATCAAAAATTTAAAAAATATACCTGCGTAATAAATTCATCAATTGTTTATTAAATAATATATTTAGAAAAAATATATCATGATGGGCAATTTTAGTTATTTTTTTAAATTATGAATACAAGAATTAGTACATGAGGATTGATTAGAAGCAATTTAGTAATTTTAAATTTATATTATGATGTTCGGTCCTTCTAAGTAATTACAATTTTTATGATCCTTTATAATAAATATTATTTTATCTTGGTCCTTTATTTTAATTTTCCCAAAAAAGAATGAATATATAAGTAACTAATTAATTTTTGTTTTGTTATGAATTAAAATCTTGATTAAACAATGAGATTATTGTCATGTGGTGGACCAGGAGACTAGTTAAATATGAATATTAATTGAGCATATGATTAATTAGATAAAATATACGAGTAGTGTTATGAAACCGAAGAAAACATAGGATAAAAGAAAGTAAAACGAGAGAAGATGAAATACGAGAGGAAGAGGAGGAATTTCTATTCAACTCGTGTGTATTCCATCTGGTTACAATTAGGATGCTTATATTACATTCCTCTACACATATATTGGGAATGGATAGCCACTACATAGATATAATAATATATCTCTTATGCATAATGCGTTTACAAAACTTGGTGGAATGATTAGGACATCCACATAATAATAATTATTCATAACACTCCCCCGGATGGATGCCCTTTATGAATGTGCTTGTTAAAAACTTTAACTAGGAAAAACCCAGTGGGATAAAAACCTAGCCAAAGAAAAGAGTACAACATTCATTGATACACTTTTCCCGGTCTTTGCCTCATTAAAAACCTTTCTAGGAAAACCCAGTGGGACAAAACCTAGATAAGGGAAAAAGAGTACAGCGTGTATCGACTCCCCCTCTTGATAACATCAGTTTTACTCCCCCTGATGACAATATCAATCTTTCTCTTTATCATGTCAACATTGCTTCTAATGTCTTTATGTTGGTGAAGAACTATATCTTGCTAATAAGCATGATACATTAATACTTCAATATCACTAATATATGATACTTCTGGACCATGTATTTCTTCAACAATTAATTATCTTTTGAAGCTCTTCAGGAGTTACAATGATGTTGATATTATCAACATAAACGACAATTAGTGCAAATTCATTTCTGGATATTTTCATGCAGATGCATGGGTATATTGGGTTATTTTTGTACACTTCTTTTCACCAGATATTCTTTGAGACGATTATACCACATGCGCCCTAATAGCTTCAAGCTAAGGGACTTATATAACTTAATTAAATATTGTTCTAGAGAACTTAAATTAGATGCTTCTAACATCTTGAATCCTTCTGGGATTTGTACTTCTAGCACATTAAGTCTTTTTGGAGACATGTGCTTTCGGCACTTGAGTCCTTGAGGGGATATGTGCTTAAAGCACCTTGAGTCCTTCGGGACTTTTCATATAAATATCACTATTAAGTGAATCATGTAAACATGCAGTTATAATATCCTCTAGATGCGCACCAAGCCCTTCATTTATCGCTAGGCTTTATCAAATAACAAAAGTATTAGCATCCACATATGTTTCTTCAAAAATCAATGTCAGGTCTTTGTTTAAAACCTTGAACTACATGACGTACCTTATATCTTGTGATTTCACCCATTTCATATCTTCTCGTACAAAAACTTATTTGTATCCAACTGGTTTTGCATCTCTGGCATTTCATCATCAATTATATGGACTATCGCAGTCCAAATACTTTTCGTTTTGCCAATATTTTAACCCCGCAATAATGACATCTTTCCATAGGGGCCAATACTTTCACCTTTGTTGGCACTCACTATCGGATTGTGGCTCATGATCCTCATATCATTCATTACATCATATGCTATATTATAAACAAAGATGTCGTCAACGTTGACTTCATTTCGGTCTCATCGGATTCTATTCATAACAATTTATTGAGATCTCATAATTTTCGCATATTTCAGGTACCTGGGTCTCTTCTGGGACTACAACATTCTCTTCTGGAGATATCTCTACTGGAGATAATATCTCTTCGGGAGATGGCTCTTCCGGAGCTACTAATTTTCCTTGATTTTCTCAACTTGATCATCTATATTCTTAGCTCCTTTTCTCTTTCGAGGATTTTTATCTTTAGAACCGATGCACCTTTCACGCTTCAGGCATGCTATATATTCAATCATAATAGGTTATCCTTTAGGGACATTAATTCGAATAGGAGCATTAACAGCTGGGACATGTGACATTGTCACTTTTTTAGGGTCAGTAAATGCTTCTGGCATTCGATTAGCTATATTCTGCAAATGAATTATCTTTTGAACTTCCAGTTCACATTGTTTTGTACGAGGATCAAAATGAGCCAATGATAATTCATTTCATCTAATCTCTTTACCCAACTGCTTATTTTCTCCCCCTCATGTTGGGAAAACAATGTCAAATCACAATTGACTAATCATGCAGTGTAAGTCTCCTAAATCCATTTGTTACCTATAGAAACATCATTTTGTTCCATTTAGAGACAAACAAGAAGAAGGAGGTCCTTACATAACGTTTATCCCAACTTTCTTTCCATATCCATCTATGTGCATTATGGTGGATTTATAAGCATTGCACATTCAAAAACTTTCCAGATGGAATTGTCTGGTTTCTGACCAAAAACCAATGTACAGGGAGAATTTTGTTGGCTTATATAAATCTCGCAATATATAATATCAAATATACCAACATAGTATTATGTTCTTATAAGCATTAATCCAGCTCTTTATGGATGTTTTAATTCATGATTTCGGATCGTATAATGGAAATAGCGCTTAATTTATTCAAACATTATTGCAACTTCGGTTGCATTCTTACAAACTTCACGGTTTGCAATGGGCCCATATAGATCTGTTTGATATATTTCCAGATATCCATTACCATTACCAATCATGACCTATGATATTTACATAGTCATTTTTATTTGAGAACAAACAGCACATAATCATTCTCGAACAATATGTTGGTTATTTATGACTCGGATGATCAAACAAGTCATGCCAACAATACATTTATTTGGATCAGTAAACTTCTGGTTTACTGTAACATATATTTCAAACAATCATAAATTGATCAATTTCAATAACATATTGATCAAAATCCGACATTCATTTTGGGAGATCTATTAGACTTTGTGTGAGAAGTATATAACTGTTCAAAAATTAGCTCACACTTATATTATAACTCACACTTGTTTTCTAACAATCTCCCCCTCAAGTGTGAGTCATAAAAGCGTGATATCTTTATATCTGTGTTTCAAAATTATTTTCAAATTCTTTAAACCTTGAAAGAAAAATTTATGTTAATTCTTCAGGAATAAACATATAATATTGCATCACTAGATAATCTCACACATATAAAGATATTCATGATCAAAATAATTAGAATCACATGATTTAGAATCACACATATGATTCTCATGGCAATAAATTTATGATATGTAATAAATTTAAATAATAATAACAAATTAAATGTCGTATTACCTTGTAGGCTTATTCTTTATTTTGAGCCTTGGCTTCAATAATTCTCTGTAGTTCATTTCCTCTTGAATATTTCATTGATAGTAAACTTCTAGTTTACATTGGTAAAAATTTGATTTGTATTAGCAACCTTTTGATTTGCTACATTTGTAAACTTCTGGTTTACAATTACAATCTCTTGATTATCTGTAAACTTCTAGTTTACTACAAACTTCCAATTTGCATTTTTATCTGTAAACTTCTGGTTTACAGTAACATGTATTTTCTACATGATATCTATTTCTGCGGATATTTTTTTTAAAAACTCAATAAGTTCTTTTTATACTTGGTAGAATAATCAATGAATAATTTTGTTCCTTCAAGTAACAAAATATTAACTCTTCTAGAACTTTCGTGAAATTTATCGCCATATAGATATATAATCTAAACATTAGTTTCTCAAAATATGCTAATTAGTCTCAAGGACTATTAGTCTTTAGACTTATTATGACGCCATCAAACTTATTATTGCATAATCTCTGCAAATTATTGTCTTCAGGACAATACTTTTCCAAGGCTACAAAAATCATTGTATCATACAATATTTGAAACATAAGCCTTCAAGACCTTAATATTAATAACAAATAAATTTCACTCTCTTATTTTAGGTGTGAACAAGCACCTATACCACTTTAAAAGACCAATTATCTCATAAGTATAAATCACGCATGAAATCCATTTTAAAGATCATATATATAAGATATCAATAACTTATATACTATAATATCATGAATTTTCAGCATATTTATTATGTTTGGCTACATGAGGTTAATGAAATTAATTCAAAATATTTCTTAAAACTTGTTTTACAATATTGCTACTGCAGGAGCAAAATAGATAACAAACTTTTAGAAGAACAACCATCTTCTGGTGGTTATACAATCCCTTTAATTTGTTCTAAAGAACAAGGGTCTTTTAATATCAAATGGTAGCATATAAAAATCATGGATCTGGCTTCACTCCAATTTGTCTTATGGCTTCAGGCCAATTTGACCCACTTGCTTTCGGGCTAAATTTGTTTCCTTATGGCTTCAGGCCAAATTTACTCCAGGCACTTCAAGCCAATTTGTGTCTCATATCTTCATGACCATTTAATCTTATGATAAGAAATTAAATCTATATGGCTTCTAGCCATTTATTATCAGTATATGATCAGAATATAGTACGAGACATGAAATAAAGGCATATATGATAAACCAAAAATTTTGCTCACAAATGACTCACATAGAGGTATTAATAATACCTCCAAACTTTGACTATAAATGGCGTGAATTGCAGAGAGGAAATTACTAGGAAATGCTTTTACAAGCTATTATCACTACCCCAGCACAAACATAAACAAATAAAAATACTATGCATAATATTTAATTAATTCAAGATACTATTCATGTTTGCCACTCATCATATACTTTTAAAAAATGCCATGGGACAATCACACGTAGCTGCCATTGGTGGGAGTCAATTTCTCCATTCACACGTAAAAAGCCACCCACTAACATATATAATTTTAGTATTATCGCACTAACTTTATCATTAGCAACAGAAAACGTTGCTAGTGTTATCACCACACAGCACAAGTATTATAAGAATGCAAAGAAATATCCACTACACTTGTATAATAATATAAACATGTATGCTATCCCATAACTTTTTATTATTGTTATTTTTATCAAATGAAATATGCAGTTAAAGTTGTATAGCAACTGGATCGTGTCCCGTGCTTTACCCGATGGGGAGCTAATTGCATCCTACTATTATTTTAATATTACGCCATAACAACTATTTTATTATTATCTCTCCACTATAAAATATTTTAATATTATCCTTTGCTTACCATTTAAATAAATATTAAATAAGAAATATACAATCTTACTTTAGCTATAGTGTACCATCAACTTTATCAACACTTTATCAAAAGCAAAACAAACTAGTCAGTATAAAAATATTATAACACACACATGGCCATGAATTCATCGGAAATGATTCCCGTGAAAAACATATGAACCCCAAATGTGGAATAATAATGCTCCATATCATAATTTACTGTATATATTATAGGAGCCCACATACAAAATTATTTCAAACATCCCCTATTTCTTCTGACTTTCACTAAAGTTGATAGCTAGTGGGGGACACAAAAATACCATTAAATGGACAAATGCAACTCGTGAATTGCGGGGTAGGTATTTCAAATTAGTTGCAACTTCCTAAAATATGTATATTCAATTCAAACATGGAAGCCATTTGAGATTATTTTATCATATATGCATATATCATATATCACTAACATTATTATACTATTTATCCGTGACTCTCCCTTTTTCTTATAAAACACGTGGATCCCACATATATCATTTGTTCAACTCCCCACCTTCTTCCTCTGTGCTTTCTTCCTAACTCTTTAGCATTTTTAATTAATTAAAACTTCAATCATTCATAAACACAGTAAACGTACCTTGTTGCAGATCGACACAAACTGATGAATTATAGCATCACCTTCTCCGTCGCCGGTTACGGAGTTTCAATTCATCACCACTATCCTCGTCATGATGGAGCCGTCCTTCCTCAGCGTCAAAGAAGTTGACGTTGAAGTTTCGGTGCGGTAGCCGCGATGTCTCCTCCACAACCGCACAATAGTGCACGCTTTAACGTTGATGATCATAACTCCGGCATCTTCGAGAGAAAACACCAGCATGGATCATAGAGATCGACAGCGGCAATGAAAAGTTGGCGGCGTCCGAATCAGGAAGTGTAGAGGTCATCACTTTGGTAACTAACGATGGGTTGGATGATCATGCCGGAAATGGGGCTGCAGAGCCAGATGAAGGTGGCCTAGGTGTGGAGGATGCCGAGGAGTTAGACGTAAGGGGACAAGAGAGAAAAATTGAAGAGCTCAGCCAGACTGAATACCAACGACGGCATTGATCGTACTTAAGGGACTAGACTCAAGGTAGGTTGCTGGTTCTAATTAGAGGTAGGAAGGCTTAGCAGTGTTGATGGTGGTTGGAGGAGTAGGAAGCTTGGAGGGATCCATGGTTGAAGAATATCGGTGAGGATTGGTGATTAATTAGGAAGCTGATCTGTAAGCTGTTTGATCTCAGTTGGTTAGAACGTCGTGCTGATAACGTGTTATGAAACTGAAGAAAACATAGGATAAAAGAAAGTAAAACAGAGAAGATGAAATACAGAGGAAGAGGAGGAATTTCTATTCAACTCTGTGTGTATTCCATCTGGTTACAATTAGGATGCTTATATTACATTCCTCTACACATATATTGGGAATGGATAGCCACTACATAGATATAATAATATATCTCTTATGCATAATGCGTTTACAAAACTTGGTGGAATGATTAGGACATCCACATAATAATAATTATTCATAACAAGTAGATGATTTTCATGATGATGAGAGAAAACAAGCAATATATATAATCAAGCGTGTGTGGGCGTGGGGCTCCGTGGTGTTTAGTAGTTGACGACCCAATCACAAGAAGGCAATCTCAGAAGGTGACACGTGTCGGCCATGACTATCCGAAGGTGTTCATGTGGCTGTTGTATAATGCAACATTTTGTTTTGTTTGTGTGTTTTTTAGATTCCTCAATTATTGTTAAGACAGGATCCGCGTCATGTGGTCGGCTCCAATCTTGTTCCATTAATCAATCATTGATTCATAATAATCATCACCCAAAAGAATAGCATCACTAACCATTTACTACTACTACTATTATTTATATATATATATATATATATATATATATATATATATATATATATATATATATATATATATATATATGTATGGTTTATCACTTGATATAAGGTTTTGTTAAGTCACCCCAAAATTATGTCGTTTTGGGAGTCAGGAGAATTAATAAAAGGTGTTTTGGTAAAATTCATATAATAAATACAAAAACAAAAATACCAAAACACATTTTATTAATTCCACTGACTCTGAAAACGACGTAGTTTTGGAGTTAGGAGAATTAATGAAGGGTGTTTTGATAAAATTCATATAATAAATACAAAAACAAAAATACTAAAACACTTTTTATTAATTCCACTAACTCCCAAAACGACGTCGTTTTGGAGTTAGGGGAATTAATGAAGGGTCTTTTGGTAAAATTCATATAATAAATACAAAAACAAAAATACCAAAACCCATATAATATATTGTATGAATTAACGATGTAGTTTTGGTATTTTTGTTTTTATATTTATTGTATGAATTTTATCAAAACACCCTTTATTAATTCCCCTAACTCCCAAACGACGTAGTTTTAGGGTGACTTGACAAAACCTTATATCAAGTTATATGACAAACGATAAACCCATATTATATATGATGTTTAAACTTCTCATGTTGCATGAGAAGAAGAATTCCTACAAAAAATGGTGGAAACCCACATATATATAATGCTTAATTATATATATATATATATATATGTAGGTTCCACCATTTCATGTGTGTATGACATGAGAATATACTTCTCCTATAACATGAGAAATGTTTTTCCATTATATATATATATATATATATATAGAGAGAGTTCATCCTTCTTAATTGAAGCCCGTTGCTTCTCCATAACAGCAATGGGTTTTTTTTTTTTTTTTTTTTTTTTTTTTTTTTATATGCAGACATATATCTTTTAAATGCCGCATCGCTAAAAGAAAATAGCTTTATATTACACCCACCATCACCATCAAACCCTGTTAATTCCCCCATATATAAAAGTGAGATTCAGTACTTTAATCAATCTTCATCATTAACATATCCTCTTTTTTAGGCCAGACAAAGAAGCATTATCATTTCAAGTCCAATAGTTTCTCACTGGCCATATGCAATTCAAACGAGACACATTGTGTACACAACTCACATATAATGTAACTTAGTGCAATTTTTATTCTCCCCCAGTCCTAATTATAGGACCAAATTTACAACACAAACTTTATTCTATAATTAAGACTGGAGGTAATATTATACACAAAAGATCATAGATTTAACATCCGTCTCATTTTCTAAATACAATCAAGCCTCATCCCTCAACAAAAAAGAAAAACCCTCATCCCACGAGCTAACCGTGATTTTCACATTTAATGGGTTTTATTTGGTATCCTTTTGTGTGATTTCGCTATATGATTTGAAAATTGGAATTGAATCTATTTCTCTTTTTATGATGTCTAAAAGTGAGTAAACTTGAACCGATGTCAGATATCTCGCACTTGTTAAAATTTGACTTAATATATAATAGATATACAATAAAGTGAAAAAAAAAATCATAATTTGAGTCAAGATTTGAAATTAAAACTTGTCGTCCTCTACTACGTACTTCATGCCCATTTTTTTCTCTTTCCTTTTTTACACCTCACTGCAATTCCTAACACGTCTATTGTTTAATACTCCCACCACCGTTTTTTATTATAAGAAATGTTTAACCGAAAGTCATAGTTTAGAGTGACGGTTAAAAACAATAAGTTCATTAAAATTATAATATTTTTCACTAAAATACATTTATTTATGAGAAGATAGGGAATAAGAGAGATAATAAGAAAATTATTATAATAAGAAGGATTGTAGAAGAGAGAAAATAAGAAAATAAATATGGTAGAAGTAATAGGTCTTTGTGAGTTGTGAAAAATTATTATATTGACATTAAATAAGAATAATTAATTAAGGGCAAAATGAGAAAGTAAGAACTAAGAATAAAAAGATAAAACATTTTCTAAATGTTTCTTATAATTTAGTATGGCGCATATGTAGTGGTTGTTTCTTATAAGAGATGGTAACAAATATTATCAGGGTTAAAGTGCTTTAATAGTAATCTTATAAATAAAATTTCATTAAAGTTCGAGCTCATCTCATTCTTCCAAGAAAAATTGTAATTTGGCTCGACCTGTTTATTGTTTAATATACAAATTGAACTCAAATACCTTGATATGATAAAAAAAATTTTTTTATGAGATTTGTTTACAATAATTCATTCATTTCATTTATTTATGGTATCACAACTTATAAGGATATATCTCAACCCACATGCTACGAGACGTTTTTCCTCTACCATAAGTCAGTATTTTATTAGTACTAAGGATTAATAATAAATATATATAAATATATCAAAGAGTATTCGAGCGGGGATAGCTCAGTTGGGAGAGCGTCAGACTGAAGATCTGAAGGTCGCGTGTTCGATCCACGCTCACCGCAAAACCACTTATTTTATGCTGCTTCAAATCAAAACAATGCCGTTTATAAAATCTGCGCGGCAGATTATGCTCAATTGCTAATCAAGACAGATGCAGGGAATCGGGTAGGTGATGAAAATATTCTACCTCAACCATTTTAATATAGCAGTATTTTGTTGTCATATAAAAACGTGGTTTATGTAAAATATTTCTTCAACTAAAATTAAGATACTCTGTAACCCAGTAATCAAATTGAAGGGATAATGTCAAACTACTACTCAAAGTAGCTACTTCAATTGTTTTTTTTTTTGAAGACTAATAATATTAATCCGCAATCCAAATGAAATTCTCTTTGATTACTTCTGGTGCTAAGAACTAGAGCTAGCCACTCACAGAGCATAAACAAATTGAAAAAAATGATTATTTTGCCTCAAGAAGATACCAAAGCTTGTTATCTTCGGGACTGTGATTTACATATATCAGAGACATAATGCACTAGACTACTCAATACACTATATATGGGTCCTATAAGCCTACGACTGTGCACAACCTATAATACCACCACCATGTAAATAAACAACTGCTACATTTACAATTTCTTTTCCTCCATCAACTTGTCACCAAACATATTTTCAACTCATGATATAAGGAAGAGAAAGCTCCTGAAAAGGGAAGACTTTGTCCATGAAACCACTCCTTTTTCCTTCTTTCGCCTTCAGATATGTTGTACTTGAGCAAAGAGAATTTACAGTGTGTATGCTATAGTCCTCTTGAGCCTATCTTGCCCCACCATCTTTGACAACTAATTTCGGCTTCTGGACTCCCCGTCTTAGAAAGCTTTGCTTTTGTTTCCCGTAATCGTCCCTTGTATTCTTTCTTCCATCCTTCAAATCGGCGTTTAAGCTGCCGGAGTTCTTCGTTGGGATTCATGTGAGCAGGCTGCCCTGATCTAACCGCAAGTAGAGCTCTAGCATCATCATCAAAAGTCTGCTTCCGCCGCTCAAATTCTTTCATCAGATTGCTGACTGCATTGAAAGTATCATTAGCCTCTCTCATTGTTCCATTCTCATACGGAGTGCCGGGAAATTTGATGGGTGTGCTGCCCGTGGGTGTTCTGGATTCCATGGAAGTGGCATCTTCTGAGTCATAGAAGCAAGGTGACACAGCATCGTATCTTCCAGGTTGATCAGTGGAATTCTCAGCAGCAAGGCTCCTCCTAGCAACTGAAAGACTCTTCTGCGTTCAAATTTTAATCGGTATAAAACACCTTGGCATCTGAATTGTTCTCAAACTTAAAAGCAGTTAAAAAAAGAGAGAGAGCAGAAACTGCTTTCTCAGTATCAGCTTTTTCTTTTTTATATAACCAATCATCTCATAATAAACCAATTCATTGTTAAAGACTTCTGGATGGTGTGCAGCCGTCTTTACAATGACAGCGACAAATGTGCAATTTTATCAAGTGATACATCTTAATGGGGAAAGAGAATCGCCATCACAAGTAAAGAGCAATATGATCTAATTGAAAATCCGGTTTGATCAGATCAAACAAGTGCATAGGCGGGTATGTCAAAAATTGAAGACTTGCATAAACTGTAAACTTACTTGCAAAGATGCCATCTGTTTTTGCCACATCTGTTCCATTGATTTCATCTTCATCTCATACTCAATCCACCTTGTCTCAAATTGTTTTAGTTGTTCCCTCAATGCAGTATTTTCCTCTTCCTTTTGCGTCAGAGTTGCTTCAGCTTTGACAACCCGGTTCCGGAGTTCTGCCAAAGTTGATGGCAGATTCTGAACCTGCTCTTTGGACAAATCCTGCCAAACCAATAATAAGACCTTTTATCATCTTGAAGGTCCACGGCTATTTGTAAATCATAACCAGGATATACGATGTACATAATCAAGATTCTTGAGGGGCCAATGACAAAGACATGATTACATGAATCTTTTGCTTCTGTCCAAGGAAAAAAGTGAGATAGGCTTGAAAAGGAGTCATAAATTTGGACCTCAGCTTCATTGTAATAGAATTTAGTCACGTTTTAGCTATAAAATGGTCGCAATGACCCAGTACAATGGCCACAAAATGAAGACAAAAGAATATTAGTTAGGAATCTCGCAGTTGACTAGAACAATCCAGGGACTCTAGGTCTTTTTGCATATGAAACACCTGGACAATCGTGGAATAAGCTGAAGCTCACATGGATCACATTTGTATTTGTTTATATAAATTGCCACAATTTCAGGCTGATAGGAGAAACAAGGAGATAGAATTACATAGAAGGGGCAAAAACCGGGAGTTTAGTGCATTTTCAGAAAAATTAAAAATGCAGGACAAAGTACCTTCATTTCTGACATCTTAGAACGTGACTTTTGCTTATGTTTAGCTTTCTTCAACTTATGAATGATACTACTAGCACGTCTTCGAACCAGCCACCCACGGATCACTGCATGAAAACAAAAGGACTAATCGGAAAACCATACGCAACCCACCTCCCAATCGTAACTTGACATCATAACTACACTAACCAGATTGTAAATGCGTGATTGCCTGGGTCTGATGGAGCTTGTCAGAAGCAATAGATGCAGCAGACTTCATCTCATGATATGTCTTTCTTGAAATCTCTCCGCGAACAACTGCAATGTAACGGAATCAGCTATTACAAAGTATAAAAAAGACTGGAAAATACTAAAAGCAAAACAGGTCAATTATTCGCAGCAAGAATCTGAGATTGATTCAGGCATCGAAAGTTTTAAAAGAATAACTAAGGTCTTCGAAAACAGAAGCTACAAGAAAGGAAACAAAACTGAAAAGAAGTTTCTTTTTTTGGCTAAACGTCATTTCTCTTTTAATGAAAATATTTCCCTTGAACGAGTAGCACAAAAATGAGGAAAACATCAACCCAAAAATCAGCACAATAATGTTGATCAAAATGAACGCATATTAATAAAAACATCGACTTTTATTACATGATTGTAAAGCTATTGCTCCATTCTTGAGGGCGTAAAAGTTTCGGCGAGCTTGATGACCACGTAACCATTTTTGAACCCCAAGTATTCCCAGTATATCATGTTTCCTCCTGTCCTCCAGGACGCCAAGCTACAAAGCCAACAAGTACACACAAGAATACATGATTCAGGAAAAATTTATAGAGAGAAAAAGAACAAAGTAGGTCTTCCAACCCACACATAATAATTGGATGTACCTGTCCTGTTCGGAGATACACTTTTGTGTAGCCGACTTGGTACATTTCAGGAGGGATATTAAACTGTTGTAAAACAGAAACTGAGATGCTTAATGGATCCTGAGATACGGTGGCCTCAGAAAGCAAAAACCCATACCTGCACACGTTCAGGAATGTAAATTCACCTGTCATTCAATATAGTCTAAAGTAGTTAAGGAGGTCTATCCAATACCTTCTGGCAAACTCTTGATGCATCCTTCGAGTGGGATATCCAGCCCTAGAAATTCTAACAACCTCCAAAACTCCACAACACCTGAGCTGTTGTAAGACAAGGTCCTCATCATATATTCCAGCAATGTGCTTGGTATTGGGCTTTATGCAGCGAATAAAGTGAGGTGTGGTGCCCTCCAACTGATTCATCAGCTTGAATAATTGGCCCTGGTGCGAGAGGGAAAGAGAGATATGAACGTTATTTTATTTCCCAAAAGTTGAGAGATTTTACTTTAGTTTAATACTCCTAAAATCCTTACAAGAAATGTTTTTAAATGATTTGCAGGATAGACTTCACTTTTTATTAAATACTAATTAACTTCTGTAATAGGTGATGACATGATAATCTCTTTTCAAATGTCACTGTGTATAACCAGCTTGAGCAATACCACAAAATGTTACCTTAAACTTTGTCCCAACACTCTGCTTTTGTGAACCCAATGCGCCTACGTGGGAGGAATTTGACTGGTTAGAGAACAACTGCGGCAGCTGACAAATACATGATGACAGGAGTTTAATGGAATCTGGAGGCAGAAGATCTCTGTTCTTTTCTAGGAATCCAGTTGTGTCATAGGAAACCTAAGTGAGGTCCAGGCGTCAGTAAAATCACTAAAATTTAGTATAACACCAACTTCCACGGTCCACATTCTACATATACCAACAGGCCCAGGGAAAAAGGTAGAAAGCAAATTTCTCTCAGCGCCACTGATACAAACAAAGATCCTAAAAACTGAGCAGTAACTCACCTCCCCCGCATAATGACGAACACGAAAAGCTCTGCCTCTTTCCCCTTTGAAACAAGGATTAGCATTCAGGTGCTGTCTAAGTTTGTTGGCGAATGTTAGATCAGTAGCCCTAGGGAAATTTGATTCCTCATCCAACAGAGAGATCAGCCCCAGAGGTTTCTGCACCGTTCACAACAGATAATAATTATTACTAATAACAAACGTAAAAAGGTAAATTACAGCCAACATTGAGACCTGAACTCATAAGACATTTTTGGGAAACAATCTAATTTCTTAATAAAATAATGTATCGAATTGAAAGTACTCAAAATCATTACAGCTGTTTTCTCCAGTAAAAATGGAGACTTCGAGTATAAAATATTTTATAAAGATTGAACGTAGAAGTACCTTCTCAAAAAGGTCCAAGCACTCTTGATTGTCCTCAAATTCTACTTTTGTCCAATCCACGCCATCCAATTCATAGTCCTGAAACATAAACATATTTTGCAATCGTGCTATTATGTCTTGATCAATACTAGTTAAGAATACTCCAAACCACATGCTTCACATGCAATATAAACCTTGTTTCTCAAATAGCTAATTCACGGAAGATAAGACATTGAAAGTAATTTATAACAATACAGGTGAAATATTTTGATTATCACAACTCGGTATTTAAAGTTGAGGGAAAATATAGAAGTTGCAAAGAGCAATCTTAAATAATAACACAATTACTTACATCCTGTTCAAGTTTAAACAGATGCCGATTGAAATGTTGTTGAAGCCTCTCATTTGCATAATTTATACAAAACTGTTCAAAGCTGTTTTTCTGAAATGTAAAATCCATTAGAATTTAAACTATATGCAAACATGGTTTTGAAGCATCTTTAAACAGTAACATATCTATACGAGCCAAATACCTGGAATGACTCAAACCCATAGATATCAAGGATACTTATGGATCTCCCACTGCAGCGTTTACCCGCTTCAAGCGACTTGTTAATTTGTTCTACAAGCCAGTCAAACAATCTTGCATATACGAACTTTGCCAATCCATCCCTTGTGTCAGTTGCCTGAACAATAAGAAAAAACTCATGGAATTTAGTGCATTTGGGAGATGCAGAAACTAGAAGTATTGAACTGTATGAGTAATAAACAGACCTGCCACAATGTCAACTTTTTGGCAATAGTATCTTTCCCAGCTTGGATTTTCCGAGTAGATAAAGTTACCATCAAATCCTGGGAACTGCAACCCATTAGCAGGGCAGCATTGGCAACAGCTGCCAAAGCAAATATATAAGCTCATGTCATTTTTAAGTTGTAATTGAAAAGTCATATTTATCCTCATATGCTACATGTTTCTCACATTCAATATGAAATTATGAACCAATTCAAAAGTTCTCTTCTACATAATAAAGAATTAGATATGATGATTGAGTCTGTAAATTGGATACCTAGACTATGAATCTTACCTTCATCGTTTACAACCTCAATGTGATTTTCATTGTCAGTTACTTGGAATGATATATTTCCCAGCCACAGTATTGCAGCAATCATCTTGAAGACTTGCTCTTGATCCTCTTTGCAAATTCGAACATCATCCAGTGCTTTCTGGGGAAAAAATATTTGACAAAAAGTGGGTAAAATGACCAGAAGAGATGTTAGTTTCATATGAAGCCATAAACGAATTAAACAGGTAATGTTCACTAAATGAATTGTCAAGTGTTAAAGTTTACAGTATACCATTAGCTTATGGAAATTTTTAGCATCATTAATGCCATCAATTGCCATGCAATCACTTTGATTGAGATATTTATATTCACTAGCAGCTTTAAGATTCAGTCTCTCTGCACAGGAAGAAAGAACATAATTCTGTCATAAGTGAATTTATAACTTAATTTAAACTAATAAAAAATCATACAGCAAAAGTTGTTTCTCATTCACATGCAAAAAAATTTGTTGAGGAATTATATATAAAAACAATTCTGCTTTTAAACTCATAAGTCTTTACTGATAATCAAATGATACAGAAGTCTTTACTCATGATACAGGAAGGACCAAACTCATAAGTCAGAAGTTGTATGACTAATTTTTGACAAATTTTCATAGCATAAATCTGACATTTAAATCAGAAATTATATAGTAGTAGGTCCCATTTATAATGGTGAAATGGGACAACAAAACAAGAATCCTCAAGCTGAGAACTAGATTATCAAAACACTGAAGTTTTATCAGTAAAAAACAAAAGAACACAAGACGTTGTTGAGCTTGAGCCCCGAGAAAAAAAAATTCAACTGAATAATGACTATAACTTAAAGTTATACCCAAGTTAATAGATTGCTTACAAATATATTACCTTTAAGATCAGGAGAAGAACCAGCACAAAGTTGATAAAAGATATGATACGACCTCTCGCCACTGGCCAGTTGAACAACTCTTGACTGCTCAAAGCGACAATAACATTTCAGAAGCGACCAAGGGAAAATTATGGTTTAGCATTTAAGTTCAACAAAAGCATCATTCATTACCTTTTCTAACAGAACTATTAAAGCATGTGGGATTCAGCAGATGACAGACAAAAAGCCACAAGAGGATGTCAAGTCAGTAATCCAATGAAAATAAATAGGATAGCACAAATGCATTTAAAATATTTAAATTGAACAGGCTTACAGGTTTGAATTTTGGCCCCACATATCCTCCCCAACGTGCTGAAATGAATCTCAATCAACTTCCCCTGCACTTAGGGAAAGAAGAATTTCAATCAATTGCTCAACCTCTAAGTCTCAACCACAACGTACTGCTTAGCCTTTAAAAATTTAAATCGCAGTTTACGGACACATTAGATAGAAAACCTTATACAAGGTATTGAAATTTCAATTATAATGAAAATAATAACAAACTCACAAATCTGCTAGAGTTGTCATTCCTAGATGTTTTTGCATTCCCAAAAGCTTCTAGTATACAATTCGTCTGAAGGACTTCCTTTTCTATCCCACAACTGCTGCCACTTAGAACTGCTAAGTATTGCATGGCAAACTTTGCTGTCTCTGTCTTCCCAGATCCACTCTCGCCACTATAAACATGAGTCTAACAATCAATATTTGCAATTAAACACGTCATCATATTTTATCTCTACTATGACAGGTAAATGCTATTGACTTCAGGAAAATATATTTAGATTCATGAACACAACAGAAACCGAGACATGGCTGACCTTATAATAATGGATTGGTTTACTTCATCTGCAAAGTATGAAAGGCAAACAAAAAACCTTTAGAAATATATCATACATTTATAGCATGCATATATCAAAGGAAGAACAAAGAGGAGGGAAAGTGATAATTATAATCACCTCTCATCATCTCATTAAAAGCCACATCTGTTATAGCATAAACGTGAGGAATATCCGTAGTTTTCTGCCTATAAGCCGAGATACAATCATTTCCATATATCTGGATCTCTTTGAAGGGGTTGAGGGCAATTAAAACAGGTCCTGCTTTATTCTGCTTGCATAAAGCACAAGTGGCATATGAGAGAAAATGGGTGATAAAACAACAACAAGAAGAGGCCAGAATAGACACGTACATATATCATGTCCTGAGAATATCTAAACCGGAGATTATGAAGAACTGAGGGCTCATTTAAGTAACTAAGCTGTATAAGATCATCCACACCCTCTAGAATATCTGGATTAGCAGGTAAAAGCTCTGATCTTGCCACTTTCATAATCTGCAGTAATAATCCAATGGCACAAACAATAATACATCACCTTGCATAAGTTGTATAAATATTTTCTTTTAAAGACACAGACAGCTTAGAAGCTTACATCTCCCTGTGAGAGCGAAACAAAAGCTTCTTCTCCTGAAGTTGATTGTATCTGTCCTAGGTCCCACTTTCCATTTGGCGGCCTACACCAAACGCGTAGTTTCTGGGAAAAAATGAAAAACAGAAAGGAAACTTATCAAATGCACATGCGACCAACAATGCTATCTATGCAAAAGGATGAAAAAGATAGTGAAACAGCCACCATGATCAAGTATAACAAAATATACTAGATAAAAGCAGGAAATATACATCTTAGGCTCTCAGGTTCGAAGGATCAATAAAGAAACTCTACTTTTTTATACAATCAAAATCGGAGTCAGCATATACTGCTTGATTACCAACACAAAATTTGGAGTCTCTTGATTTTTTTTTTTTTTAATTAAAAAAAAAAGCTGAAAAGAAATAAGAAAGCAAGTGTACTGGAGACACTAACAATCGTTAAAATCTTCATTCTTGAACCAAGTGATTGCAATGTCATGCACCAAAGTTCGAACGTGAAGTAAATAATAAGTATTACAAAATCTTTGCAGTGCCAAGTTACCTCTTTTATGTAATAAGCAACATTGTCATCAGCATCCAACTCCTGAATCTTCCCCGTTGTTGCTATGGAAGCAGTAGATGCTGAAACAGGGTCCTCTGATGATGGTTGGCTCATATTCTCTTCCGAGGTCACGATATAAGGCGATTCCATGTCTTGCTTCATCTTCTTGCTCGCAAAACTTCCTTTTCTCTTATGTCCCACATCCTCTTCTTTCTTCTTGGTCTCTTTTGCCTTTGCATTGGAATTATTCTCGGAGCTTGTTGTTGCATTCTGATCACCTTCAACGCTAAATTTATTAGGCAGCGACCGTCTCGCTGAGGGACGCCGAGCTCTCGACGTCGGACGAGCTGGCAAAGCTGGCGGCGAGTCCTTCGGCTTCTCCTCTTCTCCTCTCCGCCGGATTGATTCAAGCATTTCTTCTAGCGAGCTTCTCGCTATCGCTGAAGGCGAGGACGACAACATCATTTTCGGTTACCAAAACCCCCAAAAAATTCGCACAGGATATTCCCAAATTCCTGTCTCAAACTCTCATTCCAAACTCAATATTCATCTCTCTGTCTTCGAATTCAATCAGTACATTGCCGGTAGCATCAAATTTGAACAAACCTCTCTGAGATTTAACGTCAAAATGCTCGTCCCCTTGTTTAACGTGGAATTACGGATACACCATAGAAATAATGAAAACCAATAAGCTATAAGGGTGAGATGGAATAGTGTGAATAGGTTTATCTCCTCGATTCAGAACAATCTCCCGAATCATCTGTCAAATCGAGGAGATGGAGGAGCAAGGGAGAGGGCGGTTTCTGCAGAAAACAAATTTCCTCTGAGAGTCAGAAAAAGATGAGGGAGAAGATGAAAGCACGAACAATTTAGGAAAATTGCTGTTGCAGTTTTGTTTTAGTTTCTGTTAGACAACAAACACAAACGATTCTAGTTTTCGTCTGTTGCTCAAAACACAAACTTGCTTACGGAGAAGAAATTCTTTATCATCATCGCTGAGTTGTTTTGCTTTCTCTGTTTCGGCCCGAAAGTTCAAATATTTCAGGAGAGAGAAGCATAATCAGTAGGCGTTCGTTATTTAAGAAAACCGTTTGAATCTTTTATATGTATAAAAAACAATGCAACCTTCCCCTGTGCATGCATGATTAATCTATTGCTATTTGCATGTTAATTATATTATTATTGCTAAATTTCCAACCTAAATGGATTATAAGTACTTTATTTATATTTTCAAAAAAAACGGCAAGACTTAAAAAGAGTATTATGACGGTATGAAGGAGCACGACCAAGTGCCATAACGTGGCGGGAAAGGTGACACGACTTGTATTCAAGTCGCAGGTTGTTAGATGACCTTCCTATTTCAAATTATTACAAAACTAGCATCCCCTCCTATGGGATAAGTCGGGCGCTCCAACCAATCTTCTTGGTAGGCGCTTTAGCTCTTTAGCAGGGAGAATTGAGGATAATTGCACAGCGCAAATCTGATTTTTTTTTTTTTAAAATAGTGATTTTTGAAATAAAAATTATTTTTTAAAAAAATAATTAAGAAATCATCTTTATTTTAGAAATTTATAACCATTAAAATAATTTCTTAAAAAAAATTAAATATAGACCATCTAGAATAAGTTTGACCGATCGAAACATTATTAGCACTTTCTGCAAAGCGAAGTGTTGAGAGTGGTTTTTGAATAGGAGTTTTTGTTGTAGAAAATATACTAAACAGGAAGAAATTGAACAATAAAAAGAATCTGTATTACTAAATTTCATATACGGAACATAACAAGAATTGTATAACTAATATTGCATATACAGTAAGCATACAATAGTTTTGTATAATAGGAAAAACCATAAACAAACTCACAAGACTGCCGAATATGATAATGAATTTTGAAGTAATCCGGGTCCAACGTACTTTGTTTCCTTAAGAAAATTTTGCTCCCTCAATATGAATGCCCAAGATTGCTGAGCAATTGTCTCCTAGGATAAAGCGGATTTTTTGTCTCCAGAATGATGGCTCTGTCAATTTGAAGCCCAAGCGAACGCAACGATTCTGCTTTCGGAACGCACAAAATATGTTTGCAGTATGCATAGAGGAGTGTTTTTTGGAGAAAAATCGGATCGATTTACGATTTTGTGACTAGGCGCCCTATTTATAGACGACAAAAAAATTGATAAGATGGACTCGACTGTTGTAGAAAAAAATGACCGGCACCTTTAACGGAGCAAACGCACCCTTCTTGTGCATCGATGCATCGTACGAACAGACGCACCAGAACGGAGAGAACGATTGAAACAGATCGCGATTCGCAGCCTCTGGTTGGGAAAATCTCATAGAGGCAAAAAATGAATTATTAAAATCTTGAATTTTTCAAGAATTTTAGCAATATAGTGTGCTTGTGATAAAGCCAACCCATCAGATCTTCTATGGATTTTAATTCCCAAAATAACATATGCTAGACCCATATCTTTCATATCGAACTTACTGGTAAGTAATTGCTTAGTAGCTTTAATCATTTGATTATTACTACCCATTATCAACATGTTATCTACATAAAGACAGACTATGGTAAACCCGTTTTCAGTATTTCGAATATAAACACACTTGTCACATTCATTAATACTAAAGCCATTTGATAACATAACTTCATCGAATTTTGCATGTCATTGTTTCGGGGCTTTCTTAAATTCATAGAGGGACTTTATTAAGCAACAAACTTTTCGTTCTTGTCCTGAGACGACAAATCCCTAAGGTTGTTCTAGATAAATCTCTTCCTCTAATTCACCATTCAATAAGGTTGTTTTTACATCCATTTGATGTAACTCTAACCCATTCAATGTTGCTAACGCGATTAACATCCGAATAGATGTAATTCCTGTAACAAGTGAATAAGTATCAAAGTAGTCTAGGCCTTCACGTTGTTTGTAGCCTTTTACTACCAGCCTAGCTTTGTACTTATCAATAGTGCCACCTGCTTTCATCTTCTTTTTGAAGACCCACTTAGTTTCTAGAGGCTTATTGCCAGGAGGAAGGTCAACCAATTCTCAGGTGTGGTTTGACATCATGGATTCAATTTCACTATTGATAACCTCTTTCCAGAATAGTGCTTCAGGAGAACTCAGTTCGAGGCTTATTTTCCAATAGATAAGTTAGAAAATCAGGCCCAAAGGATGTTGAAGTCCTTTGCCTAATACTACGTCTAGGTTTCTCCTCTCTAAGATTATCATTAGTCATAGTATCATGAGATATCACAATGTTGTTATTATCATTATTTTTATTGTAGGGAAATACGTTCTCAAAGAACTTAGCGTTCCTTGACTCAATAACCGTATACATCGGACTTATAAACCAAAAAACGATATGCACTACTATTATGTGGATAGCCAATAAACACACAGTCTATTGTCTTAGGTCCGATTCTTACCCTTTTAGGTTTAGGAATCTCAACCTTTGCCAAGCACCCCCACACTTTCAAATATTTCAAGGAAGGTTTCTTTCCTTTCCATATTTCATATGGTATGCTTTGTATTGTTTTATGAGGCACTCTGTTAATTAGAAAGTTAGCAGTTAGAATGGCTCCCCCCCAACAAATTTTGAGGTAAACCAGACACAATTAATAATGCATTTATCATTTCTTTCAATGTCCGATTTTTCTTTTCTGCAATCCCGTTTGAATGCAGAGCGTAAGGAGCAGTCGTCTGGTGTATAATACCAGATTCTATACAGAATTCCTCAAAGGGGCCATCATATTTTCCCCCACAATCGCTCCTCACTACTTTAATTTTCTTGTTAAGTTAATTTTCAACTTCATTCTTATATTGTTTTAAAGCAATAATAGCCTCATCTTTACTATTAAACAAATACACATAACAATATCGACTGCAATCATCAATAAATGTAATAAAATATTTCTTATTACCCCTAGATGGTACAAATTTCATATCACATATATCAGTATGTATTAAATCTAACAACTCAGATGATCTTTCAACAGGAGGAAACGATAACAAAAAATTTTGATTCAATGCATACTTGACATTTATTTTTATTTGAACAATCAACTTTAGGCAATAAATCTAAATGAATTAAATTTTTAATTGATTTATAATTAACATGTCCTAATCTTTGATGCTATAAATTAGATGACTCAAGCATATAGATGAAAGCAATATTATTATTAATAGCACCATCATTGGTGACAATCATTGCATTAAGTTTGAAAAAGCCCTCACTAAAGTAACATTTTCCTACATACATATCATTCTTAGAAAGTACAAACTTATCAGAAACAAATACAAGCTTAAAACCATTCTTGCTTAAGAGGGATCCAGACACTAAATTCTTGCGAGACTTGAAGTATATCATTAAATGTCACGACTTTTCCAGAAGTCATCTTTAAGGCTACTTTACCAAAATCTTCAACCTTTGAAGTAGACAAATTTCCCATATGAAGTTGTTCATCTTGCTTCGCAGGGGTGTAAAAGAGAACATCCATTTGTTAGCACATACATGCCTGGTGGCACTAATGTGTCCACCCACCACTCCTTGGTATTTCCAACCAAGCTACATTGCATCACAATTGCTGAAAGATTCATGTTTTCAATCATATCAATAGCATTTTCAACCATATTGGCTTGGGTATTCTTTCTTCTTGAGATTCTTTGGCTTCTTACAATCCTTAGCACGGTGGCCATGTTTACCTCAATTATAACAATTGCCTTTGGATTTTTGGCATTTGCTATGGCCCTTTTTGTATAATCCCTCACTAAAGCGTTTCCGTTTCTTGAACTTTGAACCATCTTCCATAATGTTGGCCTTTGAGACTATAGGATTGCTGCCAAGTTTCTTTTCAGAAATCTTGTTGTCTTCTTTTATTCTCAATCTTACAATCAAATCTTCAAGTGACATCTCCTTACGCTTGTGCTTGAGATAATTCTTGAAATCCTTCCAAGATGGTGACAATTTTTCAATAGATGCAGCAACTTGGAAAGACTCGCTAAGAGACATCCCTTCGGCATGAATCTCATGCACAATCAATTAAAGTTCTTCAATTTGACTTACCACAGATTTAGAGTCAAGCATTTTGAAGTCTAAAAATCTGCCAACTATAAATTTCTTCAAGTCAGCATTTTCAGTTTTGTACTTCTTATCCAAACTCTCCCATAGTGCTTTGGTTGTATCCAAAGTACTATATACAGGATAATGTGCATTTTCACTTTTGTACTTCTTGTCCAAACTCTCCCATATATCGTAGCAACCTTTTCCTTGTCCAACAGTGGTCCTTCTTCCAATTTTGGAGCATCTTCAGTGAGAAACCGAGTCAAGTTCAAGGTAGTTAAATAGAAAAACATTTATTTTCTGTTGCCATCTTCTAAAATCATTCTCATTGAACTTTTCTGGTTTTTCACCATGCATTGGAATAGAATCACTTGGGTTCATTAGATTCGTACTTGTACTTGCCATGTATGTTATTAAAAAGAAATCTTGATTAATCACATAGATTAATCCACAAACAATATAATAATCAAAATCACAAATACTAAACACAAATTCAATTCAATATTACTACCAACACATGAAATCAGCAATGATATAAATTAATGTAAGCTAATTTCAACCATAAACAAACTCACAAGACTACCGAATATGGTAATATGCTTATATTTATTTGTATCATTGTTGATTTGATGTGTTGGTAGTAATATTGAATTGATAGGGAGCATGTTGAATTGGAATATAAATGACAAGTATATGCAGCTAAGCGCTTGAAGTTTAGCAAAAGTGAATAATTAGTTGTGGTGCGTACAGATTTATAAATATCGGCAACGTTTCAGTGTCCTGAATGGTAAACTCAAACACGTTAATTATAAATGTATATGTATGGGGACACATCTATCTTATCTAGTGACATCTTGAGGACGCGACACACACATTTTATAAATATACTTTAAATGATGAACTTCACTTGATAGATAAAGGTCCCTAGCTGCGGGTCCTAGCTATTTTGTTTTCCCCTCACTGGTCTCTTTGATCTTCTTCTTCTTATTTGTCGTCTTTATTTGTTTTCTCTTTGTTAATAATAGTGAAGTCAAACTTCAGCAGCGACTGCCACATCAATGCTTTGGATTGGAGAGAGTTTTACACGGAATTGAATTGAACATCCTCTCCTATTGGAGGGCCATGTGTGTGTGTGTGTGTGCGACAAGTCAGATCGATGAAACCTAACAAAGCACCATGCATGTACGTATATAATATGTAAATATAATTGCCATAATTTACATCTACACTGTGTAGAAAATATTTATTTGTCAAAAGCGCGTTATATACAGAAGAGCCAGAACGTCGATTTGACATAATTATTGTGTAACAAGCATACGTTATACTATAATAGTGGTTATATAATATGTTGTCAGTTTCGAAGATGTTTTTGAATCATGTTCGTGTGTCGTGTGTGGGTGTGCAAGCTAAGGAGATGAAAACATTAATAATGGTTGTTTTTTTTCCCGTTAACGTTGCCTTGATTTTGTGCTTTTATGTGTGGCTAACGTGATTGGCGATCAAGGCTCTGTTTGGCAGCACACCAACAAATGTATTCTATTCTATTTGTTGCATTTGATATCGAAGAATATTTCACCCTCCAGCCTGTGCTTGATTGAGTACCCTGTCCATCAAATGATGCCCTTTTATATATCACTTTATTCAATCAACATCTTCTCATTTTTGCCCATTGCCATATTATTGTTGCTTCTGTGCTTTGGGGTCATCTCATCTACTATTCAATACTACTGATTAATCAAAAATTAAGTATCACTGGATTTAAATGAGAACATTTTTTCATGTGTTCTTCATCTTCTCTAAGATTTGAATTTACAATACTATCTCCGGTCTACAATAAACTAATTCTTATATTAAGAAGTAGATTGTTTTTAAGTAGTATCGGTGGTTTTCCCCCCTTAACCTGACTATGATCCGTTTATGCAATTTTACTAGAGGTGTTAGGACAATTCGTGCTCATATTACAGTCAATTTCGAGAAACAATTGGTCCAAGTATGAATTATCTTAGATCTATTTATTTCCCTTGCCAACAAGGCTATATCTTAGATCTTGGAACTTATAAACCGCCCACCGCGAACAACACCCCATTCTTCTTCTTCTTTCCTTTAGAAACAAAAATAAAAGAAGAGTATTACCCAACAACATGATTTCCATGTTAAACTGTCAGGCCCATACAAATATGAGCGCCAGTTATTGGGCCAGAATACCATTCGCATGAGGTAGTCTACAGGTCAGATACTTTCATATATAAATGGAAAGGGTTCGATTCCTTTGGTCATCACAGCACTGGGGGAGGCGTCTATATAGCTAAGTGGAGCAGTTGTCGTTGGACCAGTTGAGATGGAGGCATATGTACTATCAAACTAGCATCAAGTGCATGTGGATCATGAGTTAGTTTGCTTCGCTTGGTATAGGTGAACCTAACCCTTCTCCTAAAATTTATATATATATATATATATATAAATACTAGTACCTAGATCATAAAGCTGATCTTTTGGATAAAATTAGCGTGAGAGATTTACAATGATGCTTCAAATAATAAACATGATAACTAAAAAGCCTTATAACAAGTACAGATCATGTATTGAAAAATTCTGGTCTAGAAAATGACAACACATACATGTGTTGCTCATTTATTATTGAGATATTTTTGTGATTACATTAGACTTCGTAGTGATTATCCCAATTAACAATGATATCATTAGTACTAATGATGGAGGGTCAGGTTGGTTTGGTTGGGTTACTAATTTCGTTGAGAAGGCGAACTTACTAAACGTGAAGCTGACTAATACCCAACATGAAGAAATTGACTTAGATACCGAAAGATTGAATTACAAGTTTTTCATTGAAAGGATGTTGAGAAATCAATTATCTTATATCTCTTGGTGGGGTCAAAGAATCAGAATCGACAGCTACATTAATCTCATGAGGTCCAAAAATAAATAAATCATCTGAAAATCACCAAATTACACAAAAGTTCCTAGAGATTTTTTTGATATTATTTATATTAATAACATGAAATGTTATATTTACAACAGAAAGTGATATATTTACAACAAAATTTAAAAAACGACCATTTACAATGAGAAAAAAGTCATATTTACAACATAAAAATGTTAGACATATTTACAACAACATTTAAACCCGGATTTTGATTCAAACTCGTATTTACTAAACATTTACCAGATTTTTTGTTTTCATATAAATAATAAAAATATATGAATTTACTATTGGGACTTTTTTACTATTTTATTTGCAATAAAATTTACATTATTTATTCATTTATAAAGAGAAAAAAAAATATTTACGGGAAAAAAATGAAAAACGTGGGATTTCAATTTAAAACAAAATTTAAAAGGTCCCAAGGATTTTTTTCCATACAAATAATATTTGTAATTTGTATGGAGGTTTTTTAAATGTTTTGTTATTGGGACTTTTTTGTAAATAGAGCTTACGTGTTTTTTTATGGAAATAAAATCCAGGTTTTTAAAAGGACCATTTGGTTGTAAATTTTCCTACATTATTTATTCATAAGTTACAATAAAACAGAAAACAAAAATTAAAAAAAAAAAAAAAACGGGAAAAAAAATGAAAATACGTGGGATTTCAACTTTATAAGAGAAAGTAGAAAGGAATATATATGGGATCATTCTATAGTGACTTGCTAGCTCTCAGTTTCTAACACCAGTAGATTCCGAGAAATTGAAGCCAACGGGTTATGGATATATCAAGCATTCTGCATCCATATCTGATAGATCTTTCTCCTTATTTTAGCGTAAGGTCACACAATTTGAAAGATTAAGGTTTGTTTGGGATCACTTTTAGAGGTCCCAAAATAAACAAACTTTTCTTACATACTTACCTCATATACCATAAATTACAATTAAAAAACTGATTTTAAAGGCTGTTATGGCTATTTCAACTAAGCGCATAGCTTTTCTTTTATGTACTAATTCCTTTCTCTATTTGCTTTCCTTATGCCTTGGACTTTGCTAAATGCTAGAAAGCTACATTAATCAAGGAAATGAAACAAGCATACGAGAGGACGAGGTATAGAGAGGTAAGAGGATTTTCTCTCAATTTATATAAATAAGTATTTTTAAGTGTTTAAAAATAATCCCAAATAATCAAGGTTTTCTCAACGGTAGCTAGCTACTTTATTTTAGTGATTTTCATCATGTACTTTTTTATTGAGGTAACTGAATTAATTAATTTTTGTACACTAAGACCCACCATCTCCTAATTCGTGAAACGAAAGATATCTCGTGAATTCACGATCCTTCCTTGGTGGGTGGTAATCATGAAGTTGCAGTTGAACTTGGAATTGGATTCTGTTTACCCAATGAAAAACCAAAGTTTAATTTACCCCCACCGTACCAGAGATGATGGATCAGCAACCATTACCCAGCAAATTAGGTGAGCATATTTCAGTGAGCCCCACGCCGGATCATCTCTTGGTACTGTCTCAACGACTCCTCCCTCTGCAACCTCATTTCCTCGTTGAACTTGTTTATGAACGCTTCCACTCGCCGGTTCAACTCGTCCTGACCCGGCGACGCCTCTTTCTTCAGCCTCCCCATACTCGAACTCGGCGACGCGCTCTCACCCTGTGTTTTGCTCCGTCCGTTGAATGTCTCCGATTTATTCACCGCATGTGTCCCGTTCTGGTCTGTCAGCGAAGAATTCCGACGCTTCTGCGAGTCCCACGTGTCGCATTTCTTCAGGTGCCGAGTTAACGGCATGGCACGCCCATCCGTTATCATCTTCCACGTGCTCTCTAGAGTGTCATGCCGCTTCGCCTTCATCACTCCCAGCGCCGCCGCCTTCCCTCCTGGGACCACACATCAATTCAACCTTCCTTTTCAGATTCTTTCTTTTCCTTTAATTTCAAACTTCTAATTGAACAACAAAATCTAAAATAGAATTCAAATCAGAGAGGGGGAGAGAGGTACCATCAGGACTGGGTTTGACAGCTTTCCGGTGGTGGCCGAATCTAGTAGAAACCGGCGGTTTCTCATTCCCATTTTGAAACGACAAATCCGACGAGTCCTTTCTCTGAATGCTTGTCCGTACGCGAATCTTCGCTTCATCGGAGCCATTCACGACTTCCTTATGATCTTTCCGCTTCGGTGTCTTTGGTTCCTGTACATTCGCGTCATAAACTTGTGGCTCAGAAACAAGGCCATCGGAGACGGCGTGCTCCGTCCGCATATCGCCGGAGATCAAGATTGGCTCCTGCATAAGGTTCTGCGACGGCGGAAGGACCACTGTGTTGCACTCGGTCGGCAGTAGGTCTTCGGAGATCTTGACCGGTGCCGTCATGAGAGTCTGAATAGAAGGAAGGAGCACTACTGGGTCGTCCGGCGAGTGAGTGTGGTCGAGTTTATGCCGGTGGTGGAGTTTGGAAGAGGCGACTATGCTGATGATGATGCAATTCATGAGTATGTAAAGATAAGGAGGCCTTACGCATGTAAGCATGAAGGTCCAGATAGAAGGGCATTCGGAGACGATGAAATCTGAGACGACCGGAACTGTATGCTTCAGAGCCAGTGCCGCAGTTAAAACCCCAGTGGAGACTAGTATCATCTTGAGGGTTGAGCTTGTTGAGAATGAAGCCATTAAAGCTATGTTCTCGCAACAAGATAACTACTATATATAAAAAACTGTATCACGTTATTTCTCCGGAAGTTACCTTGTCCGGCGATCGCTGTGTCACATTTGAGAGAGGGATGTGCCGTGAAAGAGAGGTATTTATAATGCCCGCTCCAGGAATAACGTGCATTTGTGATGAAATGTGGACCCTTAGATGAAGACCAGAACCCATGCACAGTGTTTATGGGACTGTTTATTGAATTATTGTGCATTTTATCCAACCTCAATAAATGGGACGCGAACATTTTTGTGAGGAAATTCTTGAGTACACGATAGCTAACGGATACTGCCTTCGGTTTTTTGTTTTTATAAAATTGCTAGTTGGTGCCTTATAATAAAGACCAGAGGGAGTATATCTTCTCTCTCGTTTGTCTTCTACTTCTTCTGGTCCTTATTATAAGATACCAACTAATTTTTCTCACAAACCAATAAAAACAGTTAAAGTCAATAAAGTTGTCCTATAATTTAAGTAATTTTCAATGTTACCTCTACTAATTGTACTAAACTCTACTATTATATTAATTATTACTCTCACCTACTACCCTTATTAATTATGGGCATAAATGGAAAAATAATAATTAATACTTCTTGGGAACAAGCAAGTGCCTTATAAAAAGGACCAAATAAATTTGTTAGTTGGTTCTTTATAATAAAGACCAGGGGAGTATTAAATAAGAGTATATTTAAAAAATAATGTTTATTTCAGACATGCTTATTAATTTCAACTAATTTTAATTATTTTCTTAATGCATTATTGACCTCTTATAGAAAACAACAAGAGGCAGTATTACATAAGAGGTACTCCTTCCGGTCCTAATTATAAGATCAAGTTGATTTTTTTTGGAGAGATTAAGGAAGCTAATTAAATTACTTTAGAGTATTTTTATTTTCAAACTAATTAGTTTGACTAATAAACTAATATATAATCTAAGGATCATAACATATAAAATGATTAAGTAGCTTATTTGGCTTTCTTAATCTCTCCAAAAAAATTAACTAGATCCTATAATTAGGATCGGAGGTAGTATTAAATTCTGACTCGGTGCAATAACGGCAAAAGGGGAAAAGAAAAAACCTCGGTGTGAGTGCCCGTAGTGCCCTTCAAAAAGATTTTGCTGGCCTAAATTAAAAAGGATCTTTTTTAAAAAATGTAAACTTAAAGTTTTACAACAGTCTATGATGTATAAATTGAAATTCCGAGATAATCTTTGGCTAGATAAGCTCATAATATTTTTAGCTACGTTTTTTAAATATCGTCTAGGTACTGAGGTTAAAAAAAACATTTACCTATCAACCTGATGGTAGAAGTTGGCTAACGAAGAAAGATTTGTTTTTCCTTAGTTTTATTTATTCATCTATTGGCCAAAATCTTTGTTTACTTATAACGATTATATTTCCTTCATTCTTGAATGAAAAGTTCCCATTTTCTATTTTGGGAGAAAAATCCATGCGAGGGTGGTGTGTTCTAGCTAGTATTGCTTTATATATACCCCCATTTCATTCCACGTACATCCATAACCGAATCTTAGGTTTCATAGTCTCACACACACACACAGTTCGATGTCGGGTTAAATTTAGTAATGACGTAAAATATAAATATGTCAGAACAAGTGGGGATGGAGAGGAAATGATTTATAAACATAAATTATATGAGTATGACAAACAAGGGTAGAAAAGTATATGAAATGAGAGATGTGAACATGGGTGTATACTAATAAGCGAGGGATGAAGTCGGCTTGGACGGTTATTTACAATTGAAGTAGAAGATAAATATATAAAAGCTTGATTCTTGGCATTAGCCAGGATCCCTAGTCTGGTGGTGCACAATCACTATAAGACGCAACAATCTGTGCCACGGATCACGTACTCACTCCCAGTTGTTTATAGGTACAATTCGTTGTAAAATGTGTTTGACTTTGTGATTAGCGTGAACTTGTGATGTGAGTACTAATAACTATGGTATTCCTTTTATGTTAGGAATAGCAAAAACCAGTTCCTTGAGGTTCGTTCGTGGGTGGTGATGACAGTGAGGACTGAGGACTGAGGAGCTTAGCACATGATGGTCTCTATATTTAAATATCACGATCGCACCATTCCTCAACGGCTATTTATATATTATTTATTTGAACGCTAAACCCGGAGATCTCATCCGTATTGTTCTGGGTCCTCCACTCACGGGCCCGGTTCGGCTCTTTCGGACCTTTCCACGTGCTCAAATTCGCCCCCGGCATCTTCTCACCGCCCCTAAACAATATTTTAAAGCATTATGGTCAGATGGAACATAGTGATCGAGAGAGCTAATCGATGAAGCAAGGGAAGACTTTCATAGTGAAGTTACATGTTAGGTGGCTGAAGAAAAGCATACAAGTATACAACTACTGCAGATGAAAAAGAAATCCAACTAGACCTTGACTATTCTAAACACGATCTGATTGGAATGCATGCATTCATTTATTAAAGAAAAAGAGACCGACCTCTACATTAGACCAACGCTATTAGTTGAAGAAGCTTACTTTTCCTAGTTGCCCAATGCGAAGGGGATAGCAACTTGCTGAGTATAGGCGATAGGCTTGTAAATAAATGATAATGGGTGGCTTAAAACACCTTTAGATCCATTATTTACATTGAAAAATGGTACATGATGGCGCATAAGTGATGACCTCGTCAATCTTGTCGTCGAATGAAATCACAAATGTGTCTTGGAAAAGAGTCTGTGACGAACATCAACTTGCTCCGGCATGACTTAGCCGCACTTGTTTCTTTTATATGTGGCCGTGTTTGATTTGGGTTTTGTCATGGCAGGGAAGCACTGCACCGACCACAACCACATTGTTTGAATTTTTGTTTCTTGTTTTGCATTTTGTGATGATAAGCAGAGTTCACTATATAATGTTCCATAGTCAAAGATAATAAGCCATTAACAAATTGAAGATGTGATCGAGATTGAGTGACAAGGACGTACATTAGCAAATATAAGAGCAAACGCATCACGGAGTAGACCATTTTGATTCTGTTGCTGTTTCTCACTTTGTTTTCTTCCTTATGGACGGCCAATCGATCCTTAGGTCTTCAAAATTTGCTCATCCAATAATCAATCTCATCCTTTTATACTGTATAAGATCTAATTTCTAATTCTAATATCAACTCAGCAGTATCATGATGTGGCTCCTTTGCACAATCCACTTTATGATTAGCTTATCATATCTTTCACTCCAATGTTTTCTTTCATTCTCTCTTTTTTGGTGACTAATTAACTACAATATTTCTAGTAACAACGGACGCGGCCACGTATTGCACTTTCTCGCAAGCAGTTGCATAAAATAAAAGGGATATACTAATTACTCCGTATTATTAACCTCCTTATTGACGAAAAAATTTTACGAAAGACATGTTAAAATATGTTGCAGAGTTTGACTGCAAGTCAAACAAATAAATAGACAAAAGCCATAATTTTATAACAAAAAGGCGTAATATTTGGCGTAGATGACAAATTACAGGGGGTGACAGGGTGGCAGTCAACGAAGAAGCAATCATTGCGACGCCATCGGGGTGGGCCCGTCCTCTGCTGCCAAGGCGTGACACGTGTCAAACACGAAAAAGCCACGTCTTCTCAAATTATAGGCTATACCTACCGTGTACTGTTAGAAACTCTGCGTTTAGGTCTTATGTAGCCTCATTAAGTCATTGACATTTTTCTCCACAGAAATTCATGAGTCGTGACCATGTTAGGTGTGGAAAAATGTTGCCAGCCACAAATTTTACAAGTTCTCGTAACCTAACGAACCAAATTTTTAATAATGAAGCCAAACTAACAATGGTTTCTTTTCTTCTCATGACGCCACGGTTTTTTCATTTTTTTTGGGGTTGTGGGATAAAAGTAAAATAAGAAAAAAAGGGTCCTCAAGACCTCAACCCACCGACTGTGCTAGCATGGATTTTATGGTCACTTCGTTATTCAACTGCATTAGGGCAATACATGTATTTATTCTCAATAAACTGAAATCGTGCCACCAAAAGAGCAATGTAACTCGTCTCTTTGCTCGCATCCCCAAGAAAAGGAAGTTCAACATAAAATATATAACAAGATGGTGTTCTGTTCACACGACTCATTTCTTTAACCTCATACAATTGAGAGGCCCGCCTACTATCTGAAGTGAAATATTCATAAAAGCAGAATGAAGGGAATTAAAAAAAAAAAACCCCTAATATCAGTAAATTTATTATCATGAATGGACTACACATACAAATGAAGCAATCAAACGAAGCAAGGCAAAAAGTGAGCTGGCTCTACAAGTGGTTTTACAACTGCGGGATAGCTCAGGTGAAATGACAAAAAATGAAAGGCGTATTCTGTTACTTAAACTAATGTTTCTACGCGGCATGTGCTGGCATTGTCATATGAAAGGCCGATCAGTGTTTTGAAAACATCCCTTGTGTTAAAGAGGAAAAATCACAGTCCTTTCCTGAAGACTGTGAAGAGGTTGATGATGCTGGAGCTGCCGGCTGAGGCTTACTCCCTCCGGTTGTGGGCGTACCATTAACTGGAGCAACTTGTCCCATCATATAGAAACTGCAAGAAATGGAAACCAAATTAATATGAAAATCTGCGTAGAATGAACAAAACAGAGACTTACCCAGATGGATATTGAACAGCGCTTCCTGCAGGCTGTGCTGGAGTCATGTTCCCAGTCTAAATCAGAAAAAAGGAAAATAACTAAGTTGGTGGACGGATGAGAACAGAACAATAACTAATCAAAGTAATGTCTTAGTTGAGTCAGAACCTGCATGAGTTTCAATAACTCTGCCTGACCAGGCATTGGCACAGCTCCAGGGATAGGGTAGCTGACACCTGGCCAGCTTTGTGCAGCAATATTGGACCCATTCAGTCCAGATTGCTGTAAACTACCAAGATTCTTAGGGTCCCCACCCGCAGATTTAGCTGCAGCGGCCATTAGTAGGGACTGTTGCTGTGCCAGCATGGCAAGTTGTTGTTGATGCATTGCAAACGGAGACACCATACTGGACTGCACATATCCATCTCATTGTGTCAGGTAAATGAAGAACTAAAGGTGACAACTTCTCAGATAAGAACAAGATCTTTATTTCAATAAATATTAAGTCAATAAAGTGACACAATGCATAACAAACTTTTTGAGGTACATACCTTCTCAAAGAGGCTCATTATATCATTTTTTAAATCTTTCAGTGGTTTTTCTGGAATTAAGCTCGGTGTTATCGAAGGCGTAGGTGAATCTTTAAATAGATCCTCAATTCCAGAAGCAGACGGAGTACTCTCAACTGCTTTTGTGGGACTAGCCTTCTCTGCTGTTGATGCCTCTGTAGCAGCAGCTGAAATTCAAAATGGACTTAGTTTTCAGAAACATCTTAGAAAACAACATGTACCAAGACACCTGCTCTTATAAGCTCATGGAAAACGTAAAAAAGGTCATGTGAAACATACACTGAAAACCTGCCCAGTTATTATCATCAGCTGTGGTGGTGGCGGCATTTGAATCATTTTCACTAGGGCCATCCATAGACAACATGTCAAACAGATCTGTGGCATAGTCAACTTTTGCAGGGGTACTCTGAGGCATATCATTAGCTGGTTTTGTTGTCTCAGTTTGAGGTTGGGGTGCCACCGCTTCTACTTTCTCAACATGCTGAGGTTTTATGACAGGTATTGCCTATTCACAAGTTCATTATTTTCATGCCTCTTAGACCATAATGCGTTTCAAGCAGAAAGAAGAATAAGGAAGTAAATGTCTTCTAACCAAATGTGTGATAATAACTAGAATCATTAATACTAATTTAGCGATTTCTTTTAACTGATTACTTCACCAAACCACTACCAAAATTAATGTCTCTCCGAATATCAGGTGATAATGTTCCCCAAAGATCCAACACTATACAAATGAACCTCAAATATAACGTCCAGGATAGGATATGCTAATTCATTCCAGAATAGTATACTTTCAATTCTCAGGCCCACAGAAAATGGAGTTAGTTTTCAGAATAATATGGAAGGCACTTGAGGAAAATTTTAAAGTTTGCAGCATTAGATAAATTATTTTGCCTAAATTATGAACAAGAGAATTCCCATGGATAATGACACACGAGATGCCATATCATGCATTCCAGGCACTTAAAAAGCTCAGACAAATGTTAAACATATGCTTCAATGGTTTCTCAAAGTTCTGTCAAACACCATTTTTGTCCCCAATTTCTCTTCACAATTACCACCTTGGGGACACTCCCATGCTTACAAGATCTCATACTAAGAAGTATAAAAGAGCCGTTTCAGTTTCAGAGCTTCTGCACATTGATACTGTAACTTTTGGTTTCGTCCATGAAACCCCTTCAACTATGTAAAGATCTCAGTTGCAAATTCTATCCATTTTTTGTTAGTAAAATCACTTTTGTGGACAAAAGTAAAAGAAGAGGAACCTATTTGCAAAAGTTCCAAAGGCAATGGATGTTTTGTACATTTTTCCCTTCTTCATCACTTTTATTGGGACTATAAAAATGTTGAAATAATTCATTACAGGAGAAGAAAGAACGGATCGACGTAAAATAGAATGATGATGGAAGGAATAAGATGTACCAGCTGAGGTCCTTTTGGGGGAGCGGAAACGCTAAATTTAGTAGCAGAAGTTGTATTTGATGGTTGAATTTTCTTCCTTTCCTCAAAAGTATTCTCAGCAGCAGATGCATGAGAACCATGCCCACTTTTTTCTGCAGGCCTCTGCCAATGTGAAGACGCCTTGTCTCCTTGTCCTTGCAGTCTAGAGGGGGATGTTGGTTTCCCATCCTTAGCGACCCACCTCTTCTCTTCATATCTTGAATAATACATTATTATTTAAGCCAAGGGAAAGTAGTTATCACCAGGTGCTCAAAACAATAATCATCTACTTCTAACTGTAAAGAGAAAAATATAATCCAGATTCAAGGGATGTATTTGTTCCATACTTTGCACGAATGAAATTCTCAATTCCAACTCTATCATAATTTGGGGGTAACTCTGCTTCCCAGTAACTATTTGCCTTCTCATTTCCCATTGCTATGCAGGACAACAAAACCAAATATTTTGAGAATAACATATCACTAATGCAACTAAAAAAGTCCGTTAAGGGTGCAAACAAATGACTGATCAGATTCCCTTACATTGAATGAAGGCAACCTGCTCTGGTAGCCAAGTGTCCAAAGTTGCAGAACGCACCTGAAAAAAGCCAATAAGCAAGTAAATAATTGAACAAAGCTTTTAGTGAATCGATAAGAACTTATCTTTAGGCTGTTATGAATTCACAACTAGAGACTGCTTTAAGAAGTCAAGAGCTGGGATCTACACTAAAGTGATTTGCACATTACTTGAATTGATATTAGCATTTGATTTTGGACATAAAATAACATAAGAAAATTAACTGTTTATGAGAGTTAAAACATAATCAGGAGAAATCTTTTTAGAGGAAGAAAAAATTAAAATTGCATAAACATTGTCAAAGCCACAGTTGGGATTCAGAAGTAATGAAAGCGTATTCTAACCAATGAAGTGCTGTTTAAACACCTACGCTTGTTGTTGGCAAACACCTAGGGCTTGAAAATCAAATTCTGAAGGAAAATCATATATTGTGGAAGGCATTTGTTTAAACGCCTACGCTTATTATTAGCAAGAACTAGTGCAAGAATCATAACAATACTAAATTTTCTATAAAACGTGGTTTAGGTTACAGAAATTTTGCCCTGTATCATTCACCATAACACTCAATTTTCCTATTATTTGTTTTCATATATATATATATATATATATATAACTTAAACTTAGATTAGCATAGCCAAGAAGCTAAAACACATAAATAGACTCAAACCGCATCTACTTCTGAGATGAATGTTATTGGTAGATTGAATCACTATCCAAAAGACATAGCATCACCTTTGATATATGTACTCCTAGACTTCGATGTATTCCAGAGCACTGCATGCATATAAAGATGCCTAGATTCACACTAGCCCATCTTGGTCCTCTGCAAAGCAAGATCATATAAAAGTCACTTTGTTGAATCAATAGAAAGTAACAAGAACATGTACAATGCAGGACTATCTACTTTTATGGATCAACAAGTATCTTTTTACTTGGTTTCCAAATCTCAAGAGATCCAGATCAGAAATTAAGATGCCACCAGATACATACTTAGCTTTGCAGTCAGCACACTCCCTATTTTCTGGTAATTTAAGAAGTCCTTCAAGTATCTGCACGTTTGAATAAGGAAAAGATATTATCAAATAAGGAAAGGAAAGCACAAAATGACAAAATTCAAATTACGAAATGTTAATGTAAATTGAATTTCACCAGTACAAAAATCAAGAATTGCGCATGTAAATTACACAACATACATTAAACTATGGACGCTTCAGACTGAGAAACTCGATTCCAATCAGTAGAATTGAAAGACCCAGATTTACATTGACAAAAACCAGCCATCCAAAATTTAGAAGAACGGAAATAAATTAATGTGGTCTCTTTGGCTCGAAACATTGGAACATTAAACCATCAATTTTTAAGATCCAAGTAATATCCTCACAATGTCTTAAAGATTCTCACAACTAATCTATTGACTGCCATCCTTTTTATGGATTGAATTATCCTCGAAAGTAGAAAATCAGAACAACACAGATAACTATCTATACACCGAAACTAAAACTATAGAAACTTGTAGATCAAATCGAGGCAAATAGCAAAATCTGAAATTTTGCAGACAATAGATGACACAACACAAGTACAATGAAATTAACAACGGGCCCTACAGATCCGTAGAAGATCATTGAGCAGGCAAATAGAATCAACGCGGCTCCAGAAAGAAAAATGGAAGATTTAAATGCATTGAAAAACGAGACTACAATATAACAATCCTAAATCCACAGAATTTTTTAGAATGAAAAGATCCACCAAACAACCAAAACAGCTCGCATCAATCAGGAAACGTATCATAAACAAGCAGATCAAGCTCTCACAAAACAATTTATCCGCAACGACATCTTTACGAGCAAATTGTGCCATGGGCTTACATGCACTAAAAAATCAATTTGTCCCATCGATTTGCTTATATATATTAGATTACGATAAATTTCATATCCAATAACAATTCGATCCCAGGTAACATCGAACAACGGGTTCGACAAATTTTGAAAATTTAAAATTTAATTATAAAAAAAAGATGAAAAATAACCTTTTTATGCTTGGCGTTGAGCTCCTTAGAAACGTTAGCCTTCTCGTTCATGGTGGGGCGCAGAAACAACAGAAACAAAGGCAGGCAAGAAGAAGGAAAAGAAAAATCTAAGAGAAGCGAGAGAGAGGAAGATGAAAACGAAAGGCAAATGGGTGATTTTCAACCTTTTCTATATCCTCTCCCTCTCACTCCTCGTCGTCGTCTGATTATTAAGCGACCAAAAAAACCAGGACAACGAGACAGAGAGCCAAGATATCACAATTCACCAAGATATCACAATTCACAGTGGACACCCCCCTCCTTGACTTTTACTATCCGCGTTTCCCCCTATATTATCTCGATTTTAGTTTTATTGGCACACCCACTTCTGTTTCTATTTTTGCTTATCCCTGATTTGATTTCCGATTCACTACTCCTAATTATAAAATATAGTTAATTTTTTTTAAAAATATTAAAAAATTAAATTAAATTATTTTAAAATATTTAAATTTTAAATTTTTTTTTTAAATTAATTAATTTAACAAATAAATTAATATATGATCTAAAAATACACAATATATGAATGGTTAAGTATCTTATTTAGTTTCCTTAATCTCTCCGGAAAAAATTAACTAGGTACCGGAGCTGGTATTTAAAAAAGTTTTCCCCCTTTTCTGGTGCAAAAAAATTAGATATGTTAAAGGCAAGATCTTGTCTATATATAAAATAAGGAAAATAAAGGAAGAAATAGTGAGTGAGTGAATGGGTTACCTAATTATGTACTGAAGTGGAGCCCCTGGATTATGAATTATGAATTATGAACAAATTTTTGTCATTACAAATACAAATATTGTTAATTTGGTTTCTAATAATATGAGGAAAAAAAATGAATCAATCACTTTTTTGTTGGAGTGCATTTTCAAACATTACCTGGCCTCTTAATTAATATATTTTTTTGTTGGAGTTATCAATTATATATATTTTTATATATTTATTTGTATGGATGATTGCCTCTTACTATTTGCATATATTCTTTGTTAAATTAAACCATGCATTTTCTTGATCTTTCAAAAACTGCCATCTAATTAATGAAAGTCTAGTGCTTTTTTTAAAAAAAAAGGTTTCTAATGTTAATTGTTTTTAATAAACAGTCTTGATTGTCATTGTCGACGATTATGTAAATTAAATAACGTGCGGTTGAAGTTTAAGACAAAATAGAAAACCCATTCTGCCCCTTTTCTCTGCGAACATCAATGCATATGCGTGGTTTGAAGTGAAAGCCAAGAATGAAGAAAGCAAAATATTTCTCGTGTATGCTTAATTTATTCTTGAAACTATATATAAACGAAAAATTAATATTTAAAATTGATAGTTTCAGGCCAAAAAAATGAAACTTCCGCCCACCCAGGAAGGTTTTTGAATATTAACCATAGCAATTGGGTTGTTGAAGCGCCCTCCACCAACCAGCCCAATTTGTTAAGCGGCCTCGCCTCCACCAACCTTGTTCACACCTCACCTACCCCAAAACTCATACTATAAATAGAGGTGGATCTCATTTTAAAAAGCATTCGAAAATCGGTGTTAAATCACCAAGAAGAGTGAGCAAAGAGTGATCAGAAAGTGATCCTTGTTTGAGAGTTTTTTATATGAGTTTTGTAATCTATTCTTGTGAGTAATAGAGGTTATTTTCTCTCAAATTCACGTTTCAACGTCCGGGATTGATCCAGAAAGTCAAGCCAGAGTGGTATCGGAGCGGGGTTAGAGGTGTTGGTTGAGTTTTTTGGTTCCTTAGGACGAATTTGGGTTTTCTGAGTTTTACTCAAAATCCAATTCTGAGTGCACCATTGGATTCGTCTCATCGACACGAGTCCAACGCACCAAACAGCGACCTCATCGGAGTTCAAACGAGCCCGAAATCACGGTCAAAGTTTGGTCAACGCTTGCGGAGTTCGCCGGAGAAGACGACACTCGTTCACGCGGAGTTCCGCCGGAGAAGACGACCGAATACTGTTCCTCGCCGGAATTTGCAGTTTTTTTTTTCGGAAATTGAAGAAAGACCCCTCAATTTTTAAAATTTCAGTTTGGTCCCAAATATTCAAAGCAAATTTCATATTGATTTTTCGATCTTTACGAAATTCGGCTTGACCCCGATCTTTCCGAAAATTGCAGTTTGGTCCTCAAAGTTTTCGAAATTGCTGTTTTGCCCCTAGAGTGGAATTTTGACCCCGTAGTGTCAATTCCATATTTTTTTGACCGTTCCAGGCGTAACGGTGAGCTCCATTTTTAAAGATTCAACCACGATCGTGTTGAAAAATTATTTGTAAGGTGATAATGTCCACGAGAAGAGTCAACATCATCTTTCGGAGCAATGATTACGCTTATCGCCACAAATTACACGTTGTGGAGACCTCGGATGGAAGATCTCCTAAATTTGTAAAGATTTGTTTGATCCCATAGAATTGATGGGTAAAAATCCCGATCCCGAGGAGTTAGAGTGGAAGAAATCAAATCGAAAAACTATTGGTCAAATCTAGTCAATGGATTGATCATAGTGTCTTCCACCATGTTGCACAAGAAAGCAGACGCATATGCCCTGCGGAAAAGTTGGAGGATATGTACCAGGCCAAGACCGCTCGGAATAAAGCTGTTGATGAGGCGTTTAGTCAACATGAAGCTTAAAAGTGGAACTTCGATTCCGAGCATACCGTGAGTTCGAGCTTGGTCAACCGGTTGTCGTGCGTAGAGATGCCACTTGGCGATGAAGTTCGGGCGTTGCTACTACTCGGTTCCTTCCCGATAGTTGGGAAACGCGGTCGTGTCACTCAAAGCAACTTTGAATGGCAAACTTACCATGTCAATGGTCAAGGATGCCCTATTCGGTGAAGAAGCAAGGAGAAAGGACATGGGCGCGGATCGGACCCATGCCCTTGTCACGAAGAACGAGGGGAGGCAACAAAAGAAGAGTAATAACAAATCGAGAGGCGAAGCAAGAGCGGGGGCGGGTCCGTTGATGGTAGAAAACCATCTTATAAGCGCCATCATTGTGGATTAGAAGGACATATGAAGAAGAAGCTGCTACAAATGGAAAAGGAGCAAGACCGGAAGCGGTTCGCGGCCGAAGAACAAGGGTGGAGAAACATTAGTTACTATCTGCGGTGATGTAGCTTATTGTTCAACCCAAGATGAGACATGCCTTCACGTCTCACGAGAAGACACGGAATGGGTGGTAGATCTTTGCGGCGTCTACCACGTGACTCCATACAAGGAATACTTCACAACATACAAAGCCGGTGACTTTGGAGGTGTGAAAATGGGAAATTCCGGTTCGCGGGGATTGTCGGAATTGGTGATGTTCGGATAAAGACAAGTTCGGGAGCACAATCACTTTGAAGGATGTCGCCATGTGCCGGACAACCGGTGAATCTATTGTCGGGAATAGTTCTTGACAAACGGGGCTATGATAGTCACTTCGGTAAAGGCACATGGAAGTTGTCAAAGGCGCTATGATAGTCGCTCGAGGACATATTTGTGGCACGCTATACAAGACTCATGTGAAGATATGCACCGACGGCCTCAACGTTGCGAAAAGGAGGCGTCACAAAATCTGTGGCACCGGAGACTCGGCCACATGAGTGAGAAAGGGTTGTCTACCCTAGTAAAGAAGGAGCTTATCAATGTAGACAAGGACGCCGCACTAGATCCTTGCAATCATTGTTTGTTTGGTAAGCGCATAGAGTCTCGTTTAATTCCTCTTCCAACGAGAAGATCGAGTTGCTCGATGCGGTACACTCGATGTTTGCGGTCCCTTGGAGGTTGAATCACTCGGCGGCAACCGATACTTTCGACGTTCATCGATGATGCTTCTCGAAAGGTGTGGGTGTATTTTTTGCGGACGAAGGACCGGGTATTTGATTACTTCAAAGCTGTTCCATGTCATGGTAGAACGTGAGACGGGAGAGAAGTTGAAGTGTCTTCGATCCGACAATGGAGGTGAATACTCCTCCGGGCGGTTCAATGCCTATTGCGAGATCATATGGCATTCGACATGAGAGAAGACGGTCCCACGCACCCCTCAACACAACGGTATAGGTTTGAAAGAATGAACCGAACAATTATGGAACGTGTTCGGAGCATGCTCGGTATGGCTAAGCCTTGCCAAAGCCATTCGGGGAGAAGCGATCGAGCCGCTTGTTACTTGATCAACCGATCTCCATCGGTACCATTGGATTTTGAAGTTCACGAGAAACTTTGGTGCGGAAAGGATCCATCATACTCCCACTTGAGAGTATTTGGGTGTTTAGCGTACGCACATGTATCCAAAGAGCTCGGGTGAAATTTGGATGCAAGGACCACTCCATGCATATTCATAGGCTATGGAAATGAAGAGTTTGGATACGAGATTATGGGATCTAAGGAAAAAGGGTAATCGAGTAGTAGGGACGTGGTGTTCCATGAAAGCCAGACAATAGAAGATATTGAAAAGCCCACAATATCTCAGAAGACAAATGTTGCTCTTCAGGTGCCAGAGGCAACATCGGAATCATTCGTGAGAAATGATGATATAGTGCCAGAAGAAATGCCAGAAGTAGAAGACAATGAGGAAGATGACGGTGTTGAGCAGGGGGAGCCACAACCCCGGTTTGCGCCGAGACGTTCAGAACCATCACAAGGCCAAGATGATGGTGGATTTCCTCAAATTGCTCCGAGAAGTTCGTAGATCCGAACGAGGTCGATTCCGTCGAGAAGATATCCGAATCGAATACCTTCTACACTTGCGAGGATGGAGAACCGGAGAGTTTCCATGAAGCGGTATCTCATAAGGACAAAGAACGGTGGTTGCTCGCAATGCAAGACGAGATGGAATCTCTGCGGAAAAATCAAACTTATGAGATCGTAGAACTTCCACGAGGGAAGAAGGCACCGAAAAATAAATGGGTGTTCAAGGCGAAGAAAGATGGCGGTGGAAAAGTGGTGAAATACAAAGCACGGTTGGTAGTCAAAGGATTCCAGCGAGAAGAAGGGGATCGACTTTGATGAGATTTTTTCACCGGTAGTCAAGATGACTTCAATTAGAGTCATACTTGGATTGGTCGCAAGTATGAACTTAGAGCTTGAACAAATGGATGTGAAGACAGCTTTTCTTCATGGAGATTTAGAAGAAGAAATCTACATGGAGCAGCGGGGAAGGTTTTGAGGTTTCGGGGGATAACCTCGTTTGTAAAAATTTGAAGAAAAGCATGTACGGTCGAAGCGAGGCACCTAGACGGTGGTACAAGAAATTTGACTCGTGCATGGTGAGTCAAGGGTACAAGAAAACTGCGCGAGATGAGTGTGTCTACATTCGAAGTTTTCGATGGAAATTTCGTTGCTCTTCTACTATATGTAGACGATATTCTAATCGTGGGGAAAGACGCAACGAAGATCGGCCCATTTGAAGAAGGAACTTTCTAAGTCTTTTGACATGAAAGACTTAGGACCGGCTCAACGAGATATTGGGAATGCAAATCACCCGAGACAGGGGAAAAACGGAGGTTATGGCTATCTCGGGAGAAGTATATTGAACGAGTACTTGAACGGTTCAATATGAACAATGCCAAACCCGGTTAGCATTCCATTGGCCAACCATTTCAAGTTGAGCAAGAGATCGTGTCCCTCATCCAAGGAAGAGATTGGGGAGATGTCGTACGTACCATATTCTTTGACGGTCGGAAGTTTGATGTATGCTATGGTGTGTACGAGGCCCGATATTGCTCACGCGGTGGAAAGGTGAGTCGTTTTCTCTCCAACCCGGGAAAGAGCATTGGGAGCGTAAAGTGGATTCTCGAGATACCTTAAGGGTACATTGAAATTATGTCTTTGTTACGGGGGAGCGATCCAATCTTGGAAGGCTATACGAGATGCGAGATATGGCGGAGATCTTGATAGTAGAAAATCTACTTCGGGATTCATTTATACTTTTGCGGGGGAAGCTGTTTCATGGCGATCACGACTACGAAGTGCGTTGCTTTGTCCACAAGAATTTGAATACATTCTTTCAAAATTTGGAAAAGAGATGTTGTGGCTAAAGCGTTATCTCTAAGAGTTTGGAATCAAGCAAAAGGAGTATAAGGTACATTGTGACGGTCGAGTGCTCTAGATTTGAGCAAGAACTCTATGTACCATTCCGTACAAAACATATTGATATTCGCTATCATTGGATACGCGAGGTAATGGATCGACAAGCTGTTGAGACTAGTAAAGATCCATACGAAGGAGAATCCTGTGGAGACATGATGACGAAGGTGGTGACTCGAGAGAAGCTAGAGTTATGCGAAACATAGGCTGGAATGTTTTTCTTCGAGATATGGGCTGGAGGGGAGAATTGAAGACTTCCGGCCACCCTCCGGAAGGTTTTTGAATATTCCAACCATTGTTGAAACCTCCTCCACCAACCAAGCCCACCATTGTTGAAGCGGCCTCCACCAACCACCCTTGTTCACACCTCACCTACCCCAAAACTCATACTATAAATAGAGGTGGATACCTCATTTGTAAAGCATCATCGAAAATCGGTGTTCATCACAAGAAGAGTGAGAACAAGAGTGATCCAGAAAGTGATCCTTGTTTGAGAGTTTTTTATATGAGTTTTGTAATCTATTCTTGTGAGTAATAGAGGTTATTTTCTCTCAAATTCATGTTTACCAATCTTGGGTTGATCCAGAAAGTCCAACAAAAAAATAAATTTTAAAATTGATAGATTATATTTAGCATGGCATATATTATCCAAGATGAGTAACATGTGACCAAAATAATGGCCAAATTTTGGGTGCGTAATCTCATGCTGCATATAAATCGTTCAAACTCGATTTTAAAAACACGTTCAAATACTACTTTTTTAAAATATTTAATTAAAAATGATTGAATTTTTACCTTCAAGACGTGCCAATGAAAATGTGATAATAATATAAAATAATTTTATAATAATAGGTATGTGACATGATAAAGAAAAATGTATAGCTATTTACGAAAATAAATGTGTGTTGAAATGAGCATGGGAGTGCCAATATAGAATATGAACCAAAACGGGATTTGATGATACAAGACAAACGTGTTTATTAGAAACGGGGCCTAATAATTAAACACATGTTGTAATTTTATTTGGACAGTATGATATGATATTTTAACTAAACAAGATCCTGTGAAATAAATTACATTGTTGACGGCTTGTAATTCTAATGTTTACTGTTTATTTTAAAAGTGTTAAGGTGTAACAATAGTGATTTTCCTAAAAGTACGTCCAACACAAAATATATTTTTTACATGTATAAGTGACTATATGGTTATAAAAGTATAGCAAAAGTCAAATATCTCGTTAATCGTGGGCTTCACCAATATAAAGTGACAAAATATGTGATTTTTACTATATTTTTGTAACCACGTGGTCACTTTTACACCTAAAAAAACCATTTAGTGTTGGACGCATTTTTTTAAAAATCATATATGTATTTTTACAATTTAACCCGTTTTAAAATATGTATATTAGGAGGCACTGGAAGAAAAAGAATGGAGTTCAATTGAAAGAACAATATCGCAATCATTGAGCTGTTATTGTTTTCTTTAGAGAAATTTAGATTTATAAATGGCCAATGCTTAGCTGGTGTGACTCATGTTATGAGGCACGAGCTCTAATTTATGCTTCATAATTCATTGACTTCTGTAATATTTCTGACATTTAAGAATAAAAGGGAAAAGATAAAGGAAAAATCACCCTAAATTTGTAAAATCTCACGATAATCACTAGAGACTTAATAATGTCTTGTGTTCTTAATCAAAACTAGAGTACCAGTCATGTACAATTGCCAAGGCCCCTATGACAAAACTGAAAATTAGAAAAAGGGAAAGTATTGATATTTTTTCTTCTTCTTGTTGTCTAATTTAGTTGCCTAAACAAAATAAATATTGACATTCACCATCATGAACCAAATCAATGAATTTGGTAAGAAAAGTGTGTATACAGTCTGATTTCTCTCGTCATCCTTTATAACCTTTAAATTATATCCTTCAATTAATATAAAAGGTCATAATGGTATACGCCATCAATTTATCACTCCTTCAACTTATCCTCCTCTTATAAATCAACACTCCAGATGGATTTTTGAGGAATAATGAAAAAATGATCTGTTTATGTAGATTTATCCCTTTTTTGGGTGAACCACTCATTTACTTTCTAGGAATGATAACCCAGTCCCTCCCCTATGAATCACTTCCTAGTTTCTACCACTTGTAAAGCCATGTCAATCATTATAATTATTATTTAATGAATTTTAGATTTTTTTATGAGGTGATCTCATTCTCTTTCCATGATTTTTTTCGCCGTTCTTTGTTACAACACTAATCAAAACGTGTGGCTGCTGGCTACAAGAACAAGACTCACTTGACGTGCCTCCGTGGCAGCTGACACGTACGCAAGAGAGTACTCGGATTCAGAACTATATCCTCGTCTTGAAGGTTCGGTTGGTCAGTATTGAATTTCTGGTTCCCACCTTTCCCATGAGCACACTTTTGCAAACCTCCATAAAATTCTCAACCTTCAAGCCCATCTCCTCCCATGAAGACTTATTATACAAGAAGCAAACCTTGTATTTCTCCCCATTAATAACAAGGCTTGCTTCTATTCATGACTCTGGTTTCAGTCCAAGAGTGTACGGGGAGAGATTTAGAAACGAGGTTTTGTTGGAAGACAGGATATGCGGCGGCAGGAGGAGAAGGAGGAACAAGAAGAGGATGGTGTTGGTGAAGAATAATCAGGGTTTTGGGTTCAACAGTGGCGGCGGTGGTGGGGGAGATAACGGTGCTACTGCGAGGCTTTTGGCCAATCTTGCTTTAGCTATAGGCCTAACCTATCTCTCCATGACTGGACAGCTTGGTTGGATTTTGGATGCTATTGTCTCCATTTGGGTGATACTCTCTTCCTAAGCTGTTGCTCTGCCGTGCCTCTAGAACGCACACTAATGAATCCTCTGTTTGAATCCTTCGACTCCTGTGCATGCCTTCAGATTATGGCAAGAAAAGGATATACAGTATTGTAGCAACTGAATTAAGCAATAGGTCATTGAATAGTTGCTAACCCATTTTAAGCATTCAGGGATCAGCACCAACTTAATAAATTAAAAATTCCATGCTTTTAGTGTGACATCTCATAGAAGACCATATAGTGGCCTGATTGAGTCCCCCTCTGAGTCTAGGTTGCATTATATTCATTTTTCACCCGTGGAAAAACTAAAAACACTTATGGATCAACTTTTATTTCCTAGTTGATGTTATATTCATATAGACTTTTTACTCCAAAATCAGTATATGCATTTGGATTTGGGAAGTTTCATTTTTCATTTCTTTTTTCTTTTGCAGATCATTGCGGTGCTAATACCAATAGTAGGTATTGGTGCTTTCCTCTGGTGGGCAGGACGAGATATAATGCAAGGCACTGTGAGCCATCTTCTAATTTTCGCTCTGAAACTTCATTTGTGAATTCACATTATATAGGATATTTGAAGACTTATCAATGTCGTTCTTTGTTTAAATAGTGTTTACTTTCCCTACACAGTTAGTTACCTGGTCATATGTGATTTTTGAATAATTAACTGCAATGATCATCAGTTAATGATTATATGATCATATCGTTGTTTTGTCCGAAATATTTGAAGCCTCTCTCCTCTGCCTAGGCCCACATATATAATTTGGCCTGAGTTTCAGATCATAATCTATTGCCTCTGGACATGACATGTTGTCTATGCTTGTGATTTTGTTCAGAACTTTTCTGGTGTGATCTGATGAATTTTATCAGTGATCAGAACATTGATTCGTTTAACAAATTTTGGAAAAAGGAAACTGTATCATCTCATAAGGAATTTCCAGTTCATATATATGGAGACTCTTGAGAATATTCTGCATTTATCAAGTCAACGTGATTATACGCAAAAGTGACAAATATTCATGTTATGTATGAGCGACATGTTTCATGGTCTGAGGACGAACCAGAGAAACACTCTTGGATCTAATCCTCTTTTGCAATTCATGTCCCTCTCAAGCCTTGAGACAGTCTGTATTTTAAACTGTGTTTATTAATGTCATTCTTTCCCAGTTGAATAATTGTTAGGAAATTGATTTATGAGGAAAACCAGAGAGAAAAGCTAACTTATATAGTGTCTTTTTATACAAGCAACCTTTTATTTTCTTACACCACTTAGTTCAACTGTTATGAATGCTTAGTATGCGGAGAAGTAATCTCTTATACCTCCACTGAGAGTTGTTTTTTTTTTTTTTATATGCAGTGCCCTAATTGTGGAAATCAATTTCAGGTTTTCAAGTAAGATTTGCTTAGAACATGCTGCTATTTAAGTTTCCGGTGATCCCTTTGGATTAATGTTTTTTGTTCATCTGGTGCAGGTCCAATATAAATGAAGAGTTGCAGCTGTGTCCTTTCTGCGGTCAACCTTTCGCTGGTAAGTGCCTCCTCTTGAATCTTTTTGCCTGTCAGTCCCTGAGTTTCCTCTTCCCTATTGACGCCAATCTTTTCTCTTACAAACACCACTAAGTTCTTTCAGGCTATGGTTTTGAAATTAGTTGACCAATATCCTTAATTTCCTCAATTGACTTTTACTCCCTCTAGTCCTTATTATAAGGCATCAACTAACTTTTCTCACAAACTAATAAAAACAGTTAAAATCAATAAAGTTGTCCTAGAAACCAAGTAATTTCCAATATTATCCCTACTAATTGCATTAAACTCTAATATCATATTAATAAGTACTCTCACCCACTACCCTTGTTAATTATGGGCAGACATGAAAAAACATAATTAATACTCATTGAAAACAAGCAAGTGCCTTATAAAAAGGACCAAATAAATTTGCTAGTTAATGCCTTATAATAAGGACCAGAGGGAGTATTTACCAAAGGAGAACCCTTTTTATCATTGATAGAGAAATCATTACCAATGTTTGCGATACTTCAATGCTACTGCCATTTGATGGTTTTGAAAGAAGCAAGAAAAACAAGACTGCTTTATTGCTGACACCTCTCACAAAAATTGAGTAATATTCAATTAATTAATGAATTGAAATGTTCATGTTTCTCACTGTTGAAGAAACTTACTTTTTGATATCAGTTGTTGGCAATGAGTTTGTGAAGGAGTCTGTGAACTTTTCAAACCAATCTACAACATTTGGACAGGCATTCAATGACTTCACCCGTTCTAGAAATGGTAATCTTTCCAATACTAGTTTTTTTAATCTCCTCCCGCACATGTTGTGTATTTGTAAATATACTTTCTCCTCTTTGTCTTGGGACTTTTCTGATGATTGTGATAATTTCTAGTTTTGCTGTGACTGATGTAACAGGAAAAGATTCTGGTGGAGCGATTGATGTTGAAGCAGAGATAAAAGATGCAGACTGATGACTTAAACTTAGGAAGGTGAATATATTTTCGTGTAGGGTCTGTTTGGTTGGTTGCTTCTTGAAGAACGTGATCAATGGAAAATTTTCTACCTGATAGATATTGGATAACGAAAGTTAACTAACCATCTATATTGATCTTCATGCAAGTCATTTCTCCAGCTTCAATTCTCGCGCTTGGTTAAATGCATTTAACAGAACCAGTCTTTGAACTTCAATTTCACTAAGTAATGTCTAGTCTTTACCTAAGATAGGAACACCTAACTTTTCTGTCTGCAACAATTTGGAATTCAGCTCTGACAAATATAGTGATATTCTTGTAATTTGCATGCACATAGAAGCATGCCTTGAGCATTAGCCATTGGATTATATATATTTTGGTTTTGTTTTGTCATTAGAATTTGGTCTCTCTTTGGCGACTAATAACTTCATGAAATTTATGTTGTATTCATCAGGGTGCATGCAATGGAGAATTCTGAAATATATATGCTCCGAAAGGCTTCATATTCAGCACTAAGTGGTGTACATACTTTAGAAGATAACGGAGTGCTGAGTTACGTCCAATTGTGACAGAAGTTTTTCGCACTGATGGTTCTCATCATGTCACGCCTCTGTAAATTATTTTGCTCTGTGATTCTTTACCATCTTAGATGTTAGTTTATCAAGGGAATGGGAATTTTTGTTAATGTTGGATATCATCTTTACAAATAAGCCTGGGAAAATTCACTGCTCAGTTCTATATAATATTAATGTACCTCTGTCTCCGTGTGTGGGTATTCTAGTATACCCTTTCCACTTCATTTTCTCGTCTCATAAGATTTCAAATTTCAAATTTTGGAAGCTAAAGGAATCACGCAAAAATGTTCGCATCAGTTTGGAGAATGAAAAGCCATATAGAGTTCTAAAGGCGTAAATATTTCTAACTTATTGCTTTAGCGTCACGAACAACAGAAACCGCCGCTCAAAGCAGCGTCATATCACACAAGTATCACAATCCAGAGGGTTGGCGCTTAACAAATAAACTATTTCCAGATGTTATAACAACTTCGGGCTTTGGGTGACGGCTCTTCAACTTTCTGCAATGAGACACAAAACACGAAAGGGTAAAGAGAATGTCATACTAAGACTTTGGAGACATAATGAGTCATCCTACATAACCCACAAACCGCCAAAGCATGTACAACTCACGCACAAGGAGTAACTAAATTGTGGAGTTATGGATTATATATAGATTATAGAAAGCGAAAGAATACGGTGATATCAAGCCAATTTACAAGTTCTGCATTTGAGTTGATCATACAACCCGATGGCTCAGGGATGCTTTGTAACGCTTTATTTTTCCATGCATCAGGGAGTGTGTTTCGCAACTTGAACATAGCATCGCTCTTAAACAGCCACTAGTGGAGTAAAATGCTTACCAACATTTGGACATGATATATTCATATATTGGCTGCTATCACATGCTCAATAGAGACATATACCGACCTAAGCATGACGTATGCGAAAAGAGGGTACAGGCAAAAGGCAACAAATTGAATATGTTTAAAGGTGGATTTAGGTACCTCTTCGTTCTTGTCCTTGCCTCTGGTAAAAAACTTGTATCCACCATAGAAGAGTAAGCCCCATCCAGTTAAAGAAACAATGACAAACTGCAACAGCATAAAACTTTAGTGAAATATTCAAGGTTTCACCATGAATAAATCTCAGTAGTCAGTATATCACAGCATTAAGTCATGGGGTGACCAAAAAATATACAAGAGAGCTTTAAAAATTCTAGGCTTACGTGTTCTTCTTTCCACTTAGACGGATTCATGGGTCCTGCCAAAAATTCTCCTTCGGAGGTCCATGATGATCAGCAACAAGTCAAGGTGATGCATCAGTAATGCAAAAAGTCCTTCCACTTGTCTTGCAGCAATAGTTTATCCAATTTTAACCCCTTTTAGATTGCAGATAAGGATGTTGTACGTGCGATCTTAGAAATGACGTTAAAAGATAATATTCATTCCAGAAAATAAAGAAGCGAACAAATTTATATCATTTATCAATAAAACACATTGAAAGTGAGAAAACCATCTCAGGGTAATTAAGTCGCCACATTGCAAATAATACTTTACTATGAATCTTATGTATTTTCTTCATTAATTAGGTAACAAGAACATAAGGCGGGACCGAGAAAATTATTGAAGGGAAATTATTGAAGGAGATTATTGGCGGGGATTTGGGGGCTGCCCCCTGATTTTTTTTTTAAAGCAAGGTTTTAAATGCATTAAAAAATAAAAGAATATAAAGGGAAAAACAAGGCTAAGTGCGATTAGAATTAGTAAGGTTAGGCACTAAATAAATTCAAGTACATATATTTTAAGGGATAGGATATTGTCATTACCACTTTTTTACCGTTGGATCAGAATCTCATCTACCTTTATCATTTCTCTCTCCTATTGAGATTCTGATCTAACGGTGAAAAAGTGATACTCACATTGGTAGTGACAATATCCTATCCCATATTTTAATAACAAAAGTATATTACAATAAAAATAATTACAATGTTATCTTCTAAGAAGGCTTTATTTTTGGAATTCCATCATAATTGCCTCATTATGAATCTTTATCAAATACATCTTTTTCAATATAAGCATTAAACAATCATTCAACCATTCATCCCATTAGATTCAAAGTGCGGTCTTGATGTATTTCATAGCTAAAAATGCATTTTCATGAATCACGATTCTTCTGAGGGCAAAGTTAATGCTAACTTTACAAGTAAATAAACCAAAGGATACACAATATATTTTTTTCTTTTCGACCATCCTCTTGGCAAGATCAGTTATTCCTTGCAAATTCAAAAATCAGGATCATGTTACACATCAACAATATACGTGTCGAGCTGATATTCAAGCATGATAAAATCATTCAAATCAAAATCTGAAGGATAATAGCTAGCAAATTCACACAACTTATTCTTGTCAAATGTCGAGAAAGAGTTGCACGGATTTAAACATGCCATGCATTTCAGCAAATTCGAACTAACTTCACTAAAATGTTTAAATCCGTGCAACTCTTTCTCGGCATTTGACAAGAATAAGTTGTGTGAATTTGCTGGCTATTATCCTTCAGATTTTGATTTGAATGATTTTTTCATGCTTGAATATCAGCTAAACACATATATTGTTGATGTGCAACATGGTCCTGATTTTTTGAATTTGCAAGGAATAGCTGATCTTGCCAAAAGGATGGTTGAAAAGAAAAAACATATTATGCATCCTTTGGTTTATTTACTTGTAAAGTTAGCATTAACTTTGCATGTAACAACTACATCTGTGGAAAATGCATTTTCAGCTATGAAATACATCAAGATCAAGACTTTCAGAATCGGATGAAGATGAATAGTTGAATGATTCTTTAATGCTTTATATTGAAAAAGATGTTTTTGATAAAGATTGATAACTATAAGCGCAATTATGATAATTCCAAAAAATAAGCGCCAGAAGGACGACATGTAATTATTTTTATGAAATATACTTTTATTATTTAAATATATGTATTTGAATTTATTTAGTCTCTAACCTTGCTATTTCTAACAGCACTTAACTTTGTTTTTCCCTTTATATTCTTTTATTTTTTAATACATTTACAACTTTCTTTTTTTTTTAAAAAAATTGAGGGCGCTGCCCCGAATCCTCCTGACAAAGAAAGGTCTTTGTCTTTAGTGAAGCATGGGGCCGATGGTGATAGCAAACCAAGCGGAAGTGGAGTTATTAAGGAGAAGGTTTTAATGGGCCATGGAAATAAAGGAAAGCCCATGGTGGTAAGACAAAGGAAACACCATATTGTTAGTGGTGATTTGGGCCATTGTGATCAGGTCGAAACAGGGAACCCAACTATGATAACCACACTGCATTCACAAGAAAATGATGATAAGAAGGATCAATTAAGTCTCCATACTCGTCACATAGAAAACAAAAAGGACAATGCCGAGAGTCTCATGGTTGACATGCTACCCAATCCAAAACCACCAGACATCACGAAGATGCTGCCTGGAGGTAATATAACAATAATGGTAGACGAGGCAGCTGATGTTAGTGCTGATCAGTCAGATGATTTGGAGCTTGTGCCAGCCACTGAGTTGAGCAGATAAGTGCTCTTATCCATTTTTTTTTTTTGCTTTTTATATATTTAGTTATGATTATTGCAAGTTGGAATTGTAGGGAAGCCGGCAGCCGGTCTTTCCCTTTTTTGATGAGAGATATTGTTCAAAAAAATAACATTGATATTTTTTGCTTAATTGAACCTCGTATCAGTGGCTACAAAGCAGACTGCGTGGTGAGGAAATTTGGATTCAATAATTGGATTCGTGTTGAAGCTACAGGATTTGCTGGGGGAATTTGGTTGCTTTGGAATGAATGAGATTATGATATAGAATATATTTCCTCAAATGAGCAAATTCTGCACTGTCGAATATGTGAGAAGTGCTCTCTGAAATTTTTTTATGCATCTTTTGTCTATGGGGAGCCAAATTACAAGAAAAGGGTTAATTTATGGCAATCAATTAGGGCAATCTCTTCTCTTACAAATGACGCTTGGGTCCTCTTAGGAGACTTTAATGCCTATCGGTACCCACATAATAAAGCAGGTGGTGTTGCACCTCATGATCGATCTATGGCTGATTTTAATGATTGCATTTGGGAATTAGGCCTTCTTGAATTTTCTGATCATACCACTAAATTCACTTGGGAAAGAGAAGGCATACAAGAAAAACTAGACTTGGTTTTTGGCAACTTGGCTTGGGAATTGCTATATCCTCAATCTACTCTCTTTCATGATTTGAAATACAAGTCTGATCATAAAGTGGTAATCCTGTCATGTACAGTTGTTTCGCAACATCGATCACCACCCAAGAGATTTCAATACCAAGCTGCCTGGCTCTTAGAAAATAATTTTCAACAGGTGGTTCAAAATGCTTGGGAAAACAGTAGTTGGTGCCAGGGAGTCTCAGTTCAAAGATGCTGCTACTAGATGGAATGAAGATCATATTGGTAGTATCCCAAAGAGGAAAAAGGAAATTATAAGATGGTTGGAGGGCATTGAGAGGCAGAAAAATTCTCAGTATTCTAATGGACTTGCTAGATTGGAGAAAAAATTGTGGGAAGATTACAATAAATTGGCTCGATCTTCAGGAAGAACTGTTGTGGTTTCAAAAATCAAGGTGCAATTGGCTCAAATGGGGAGATAGAAACACAAAAAAATTTCATGCTTCAACAGTTGTTAGAAGAAAGAAGCAGAAAATCATAGCTCTCAAGGATGAAGAAGGGAATTGGGTTCAAGATTCAAATCAATTGGGCCAAATGGCGACTGAGTTTTTCCAGGAGTTATATACTGGTGATCCAAATGTTACTACAGATCCAAATTGGCCGAATAAGTTCCCTAGTTTGTCACAACTTTAGAGTGATCTTCTTCATAGAGAAGTAACTGATATAGAAATTAAAAATGCTGCTTTTTCTATGGGGGCATTCAAAGCGCCAGGACCTGACGGCTTGCCAGCTCATTTTTTCTAGACTCAATGGGACATAGTTGGCAAATCAATGTGTAAATTGGGTAAAGACGCTTTTCAAAATCCTTTGTCAATTCGGGAATTCAATCAGGCAAATATAGTGCTCATTCCTAAGACGGACTTGCCAACTTCGTTAAAGGATATGAGACCAATATCTTTATGTAATGTAAGCTTTAAGGTGATCACCAAATTGATAGCCAACAGATTCCAAGCTGTTATGAATTACCTGATTGGTCCTGAGCAGTGCAGCTTCATTGCGTCCAGATCAAGTTGTGATAATATTATCATAGCACAAGAAGCTATTCATAGAATGAGAACAAGCAAAGGCAAGAAAGGTTGGGTCGCTGTAAAGGTAGATATGGAAAAAGCATTTGATAGATTGGATTGGAATTTCAATGAAAATACTCTTCATTGCATTGAAATCAAAGATAAGCTTAGGCAACTTATCATGTCTTGTGTCAAATCAGTTTCCATGAGAGTACTTTGGAATGGACATGAGGGCCCAGAGTTTGTGCCGACCAGAGGAATTCGACAAGGTGATCCACTTAGTCCTTACCTCTTTGTACTATGTATGGAAAGATTGGCTCATTTGATAAATGAAGAATGTCATCATAAAAAATGGAAACCATCAAAATTCACCAACAATGGGACTCTTATTTCCCATATATTCTTTGCAGATGATTTATTATTGTTTGCTGAAGCTTCACTAGACCAAGTGGAAAATATTAAAAGGGTTATGAGCCGTTATTGTGCTATATCGGGGCATAAGATTAATCTAGCTAAATCCAAGGCCTTCTTTTCCAAGAATGTGCACTTTAATCATGCAATTCAACTGAGCCAGATCTTGGATATTGGCATTACTGGAAATATTGGAAAGTATCTTGGTGTACCCCTAATTCATTCAAGGGTCACCAAAGATAGCTTTCGTCATATCACCCAGAAGGTCCGCTCGTGTTTATCATCTTGGAAAGGTAAACACCTAGGGATGGCAGGTCGTACAGTGTTGATAAAAGCTGTAATTTCAGCATTACCCTCATACCAAATGCAATCCATTCTCCTCCTGAAAAGTGTCTTGCACGAGATTGAAAAGGTAAGCCGGAATTTCTTATGGTGTCAAGATGAAAATGCAAGGAAAATGCATCTCATTGCTTGGCAAAACATCATAAAGAACAAGAAGGTTGGAGGACTGGGTATAAAAAATTTGGAGCTTCAGAACAAAGCATTTATTATGAAATTATGTTGGGGTATGATCACAAAACCGGATATGCTATGGGTCAAATGTTTGAGAGGCCAATATGCATGTGGGGAGAATTTATTTCCTCAAGTTTCCAAGAAGCAATCTCAATCTCAAACTTGGAAAGCCATAGTTAATGTTTGGGATACTTTTCTTCAAGGCGTGGGCAAGAAAATTAATAATGGCAAGAACACCTATACGGTGGGACATTTGGACTCCTCTCAATGACCTACTCATTGACTATGCCCAACAAAACTTAGATAAGGTTAATTCATGGGATAAAGTTGCAGACTTCACTTTACCAGATGGCAGGTGGAATGTGTCTAAATGGAGAGAATTCTTTCCTAAATGGGTTGTTAATATATTAGTTAAGATTCCACCTCCTGAGGGTGGTATTACCGAGGATGGTGTAGTTTGGAAAAATGCTTCTGACGGCAAATTCTCAGTCAAAGCTGCCTATAATTTCCTTTCCCAACAGGAAGAGTCATGTGGTGCACAGGTCTGGAAAAAAATCTGGCGTTGGCAGGTGCCTGAAAAAATAAAATTTTTCTTTTGGCAAGTTGCTCATGAGAGGCTAACTACTAATTTACTAAGAGCCAGACGAGGGTTATCAGAAACACCAAATTGTCCTTTGGGTTGTCTCTGTGAGGAGAGTGTTATTCATATGTTGAGGGATTGTAAGCGAGCAAAAGAAGTGTGGAAACAATTTATTCATCCTAACCATTATATTGCTTTCTTTAATTGTGATTTGCAGGGCTGGCTAAATTGGAATTTCACACATAATCCAGGGAAGAACAAATTCAATCGGTGGCCATGGAACAAAATTTTCAGTATTGTTTGTTGGCTCATATGGAAGGCACGCTGTAAGCAGGTCTTTGTCGATTCTGAAGTGACGGTCAAAGCAATTACTCACCAGACATTGTTCCACTTGATGGAGGATGTATCAACAGGAAGATTTCAACATCAGATCTTCCCAACTGATCGACAGAACGAACGTCATTGGAGCTTACCAGCGCCAGGAGCGGTTCGGATAGATGTAGACGCTTCAGTCATTGATGGTAATCAGGCGGCATGCGGTGGCCTCATTAGAGATGATAAAGGACAGTGGATTATGGGTTTTAAAAAGGCACTTGGCCTATACCCGGTCACGATGGCCGAAGTTTTGGCAATCAAAACAGGTCTTGAAGTCTGTCAGTCCCTAAACTTGAGGAATATTCAACTATTCTCTGATTCACTTGAAGCTATCAATATTTTGCTTAGGGATAGTGGTGATAGTCATCCATACAGGATCTTGATTGAAGAAACTAGAAAGCTTTTATATGCTGATTGGTCTGTGGAGGTACGCCATGCTCATAGGGAAATTTTAACATGTGCGGATAAGCTTGCTAGGGAGGCTCACTCAGTTGATCCTCAAGTACTTTTCCTCTCAGAAGTGCAAGAGTGTTGTCAATCAGAGTTTTGGTCGGACATGTATGTTGCTATGGAGGGGTTCTCCTCACGTAGGTAGTACTATTTAATAGGATTATTTCAAGCTATGCTTACCACATGTATGCAAAAAAAAAAAAAATCTGGGTCCGCCCTGCACGTGCCCCCAACCTTATACCTCGGTCCGCCATTGAACAAGAATAGAATATTGTAAAGAGAAAGATGTAGTCGTAAGGGGAGGGAAAATGTAAAAGGAATCTATATACCGCCGCTACTAGCCAAACCGTGCCGGTGAATAAGGGAAGCCGATCTTGGAGAGGAGAGACGAGCAAGATTGAAGGCTTGGCTATGAGAAACGAAGGAATTAGAATGAAAAGATTTAAACAGGGTTACCAAATTTTTGTAATTATGTATTTGAAAGTACATTATATTTTAGGGTTAAGTACCAATTTTGCTTCTGAAGTACACGTCCAGGAGCAATTTTGCTCTGGAAGTTTTTTTGGGAGCAATATTGCCCTGGAAGTATAAAAACGTAGCAATGTTGCCCCTCTGTTAACTGCCCTAACGGTCAAACATTAGTTGACCCAATTATGCTGATGTGGATTGTCTATGTGTCATCTTTCTCATTTTTTTTGGGTTAAGTAGCAATTTTGCCTCAGAAGCACACGTCCACGAGCAATTTTGCTCTAGAAGTTTTTTTTTTGTCTCAATGTTGCCCCGGAAGTTTAAAAACGTAGTAATGTTGCCCCTTTGTTAACAACCCTGATTAATTGTATTTGACACTTTTTGTAAACTTTATTTTCTCAATCATCTCTGCTTATAATGCACCAAATGTTCAGTAATCGTTTGCGTAGATAATTCTGCAGGCAAGTGATTCTTGTTTGGAAAATTCGTTTGAACTGCCTGCGACTTACTCGTTTGATCTTCTGTTCGACAAATCCATTCTTTTTTTTGTTTGATTTGTTCGAAACGTTTTTTTTGGACAAATTTTGCAGGAGAATGATTATTGTTTGATTGGGGATGCCTACGATGGATGGCGCTATGTGAGAAGAAGGAGTAGGCTATGCTTACTTTTTTAAAAAAATAATAATAATAATTGCCTCCTCTACTTCCTCCTGTCATGATTATAATTATTAGACTGGGTTGACTTTTTATTGAAGAAATTAATAAAACTAAATAAGTTACTAACATACTATCCCTGGTCCTAATTATAAGACTGGATTGACATTTTTTGGAGAGATTAAAGAAACTAAATAAGTTATTTAATCATATAATACGTTTTTAGACTTCTGGGGCAACATTGAGACAAAAAAAAAATTATTCCAGGGTAAAATTGCTCTTGAGCATGTACTTACGGGGTAAAATTGCTATTTAAAAAAGTGACAGATGCCACATAAACAATCCACGTCAGCATAATATGATCAACTAACGTTTAACTGTTGAGGTAGTTAACGGAAGGGCAACATTGCTACGTTTTTATACTTTCAGGGCAATATTGCTCCAAAAAAAAACTTCCAGGGTAAGATTGCTCCTGAACGTGTACTTCCGGGGTAAAATTGGTTAGCCCTAATATATCCAAATGTGATACATATTTACTAAAATAAAAATATGAGCTTGCCATCAAGAGCAACACAGTATAAGTCCACTGTATTGTTTCATCATCTTAAGTTTAAGCTTTATCAATTGCTTTTTTGAGTGGTTGCTCTAAACTGATGACATCGCCCTTCTCTTACCTGATTTGCCCTTCATCGCATTTTAACTGTTTATATAGGGCCAATCTTTTATTCCTCCCTTGCGCATTATTCTTTTACAAATTCCCCGCATAGACGAACTCGTTTTGGCCGCTTTCCATCGGGTAAAACGGAAGTAGTCTTTAAAATCATCTATTGACATTTCGCCTAAGGTTTTGTTCACTGATCTATATGAATAACTCAATGGGGAACGGGGGATTATTTTTTACAACTTCGGGCTCTTTCCTTTATTGGATATATTTTCAAGTTGGTTGGAATGAATCACCGCGGTTTCATTTTGAGTTTTGGTCCATTCCAAACCAACACAAAGAGCCTCATAGTAAGCCGAGAGGGGGTCGACAATTTAACATACCCTAAAGAGTTTTGATTCAAACAATAATTGTTCGTAAAATGTTTGATTTCTTCTATATTTTTCTTACCGAAATCGAACATTCGAGGTCCGAGGAACCTCCTTGTACATCCGGGTAAAAGACAAAGATGACCAATCATACCGATTCCTCCCATGAACTTCAAGTTTATGATATTGAAGTCCATTGGTATGAATGATCTCCCAGAAACACGGCAAGAACCACATGAAAATGGATTAGATGCCTCTTCACTAAATTTCGGGAAGTAGGATTCCGTGAGTAGGCGGCATCGTACACCCATAAGTTCTCGCCATATAACGACATTCTTACAGTCGCTTGACGGACTCGTTTAGATTCTTTCTCGTTAGTAATCATAGGGATAGAATCTTTGAATCCTTAGAGGAGAAGATGGAATATGTATCAGCCGATGGTGGAATGTTCACTCCTACGGGATTCTGGGGAGGTAAAGAAGAATAGGGGTATGGTACATTGTTAGACAAGTCGCCTAAAATGTTAGACCGATTGTCATGTAGTAAATCTTCAAGAAAGAAAGGGTTGTATGACTCAGAAACTGAATGAAGTTACTTGGATCACCATGTTTAAAGACAATGCAGAAGAATACAGTAGAAAGGTATTTAACGATGATTTAAACGAGTATTTTGAAAAGATTGAGAGTATGTGAAGCATTTGCTCTCGCTTCTCAATTTATAGTTGAACCAAAGAATGCCTAGATTTATTTTAATTAAGCAACAGATCTTAATCTCGTCGTTAGCTCGAACCGTAGACTTTTGATCATGTGGAAATTTACATTTACACCGCACCCTAATGCTCCCTAGATGAGCTAATGCAAACCAGTAGTTGCTAGTTTTGTACCGCTTTGGATTTTTGTACGCCACTGTAGTGATTATTTTATGACCATATCTCGGGAAATCTATCTTGACGGCAAATGATTTCAGATGTCAGTCGATTTTTGAGAATGAAATTCTGGAATGTATGTTGCGACGATAAGAATTCGGAAGGAAAGTAGTCTCTCGGGAAATATTTGAAAATTTAAAACTTCTTGATTTAAGATATGAATACCTTAAGGTATGAAGCATGTTAGAATTAATATGGTATGATGAGGATCGGGTTTTAATATGATCTAAACAAATAATGTTTAGATTAAAATATGACTAAGGTTGCTCTACAGAATCTAGCATATGAAAATATGAATTTTTAGAACTCTTCAGGATCAATGTTGCATTAAAAATGCATTGCGTTCTGATCATATCCCGGACAGGAAAGAGTTCCTTAGCCATGAATTTTAAATGGCCTAAGCCATAAGGTTTTAAGTTCGATTCTAATCACATTAGAATACATTTGATTGAAGGCTCCAGAAGAGTAAATATTTTACCCTGAAAGAAATAAGATTATGTATTGATTACTCTATAAGATATTTGTAGAAATAGATATAATATAGAAAACGTATGCTTTTGTAAACTAGAAGTTTACAACTTTTTAATATAGGGATTGTAAATACAAACTAGAAGTTTGTTAATACAAATCCAATATTTGTCAATAAAAGGGCAATCCCGTATAAACGTAAGGTAATGCAATGATTAATTTGTTGTCATTTTGTCCTCATATTTCATAAATTTATTGCTAATGAGAATCATATGTAAGATTCTTAAATCAGGTGGATTCTGCTAATATTTTGATTTATGTAATATCTTCATATATGGTGGACTCATAAACATTTAATGATGTAATATTATATGTTTACTCCTCAAGACTAAACATAAATTTTTAAAACGATTTTCAAAATCGTTTATACGACTACACTGAATGAGATTGTTAAAACAAAGCACAGTTAATACAAACAAGTATGAAAGTTAGAATATATGTATAAGATAATGTTTGAAAAGTTATATATCACTTTCACATTATTTAATAGATTTCCCAAACGGATGTTACAACATTGAAAATTTAATGATTGATCGATGCTAAGCAGAAATGAAAAAGTTTGATGAATTAATTGAAGAAGATGACTTGTTTTGATCGCCTCAAGTCATATATACACGTAAAGAAGATATGATTGATATTCATCAAAGTTAACCAGAAGATTCTTCAATGTAACCAACATATTGTTATATGTTGATGTTGATGCTTGTTCTCATTGATCACGATTGCAATGAATCTCAGTATCTCTGGAAATATATCAAACATATTTATATGGGCCCATCAAAATAACATGTAAATCTTAAAGATGCATCTACAAAATGATTACATGTGATATTCTAAGCTTACAACCAGAAGTTTGTAAGAATGCAACCTGAAGTTTGCAATGATGTTTGTATATATTAAAACACACTATTTCCAGATTATACGATCTAGAAATCATGTATTATAGCATCCATAAATAGCTAGATCAATGCTTATGAGAACAAAGTTTTTATGTTGGTATATTTGATTATTGTATCGTTTATATAAACCAACAAAACTCTCCCCGTAAAATTTGGTTTTTGGTCAAGAACCAGATTAATTCTATCTTAGAATGTTTGAATGTGCAATACTTATAAATTCTCCACAATGCACATAGAGTGTTATAGAATGAATGTTAGTTTAAATGCAGTGTAAGAACCTCCTTCTTCTTGTTTGTCTCTAAATGGAACAAAATGATGTTTCTAAAGGTAACAAATGGATTTAGGAGACTTACACTGTATGATTTGTTAATTGAGATTCGATATTGTTTTCCCAATATGAGGGGGAGAAAATAGGCAGTTGGGAAAAGATATTAGCTGGAATGAGTTATCATTGACTCATTTTGATTATTGTACAAAACAATTTGAACTGGAAGTTCAAAAGATAATTCATTTGCAGAATTTAGCTAATCAAATGCCGAAAGCATTTATCGACATAAAGAAAGTGATAGAGTCACATGTTTTCAATCGCTAATGCTCCTATCGGAATTGATGTCCGTGAAGGACAACATACTATAAATATAAAATCTCATTAATAACTAACTTTTATCAAGCTGAATTTTGGCAAACGAAGTCTTGCCAAACTGAAAACCAAACGTACGCTTGACATCTTAACATTGAAGGATAGGAAATAACAAAGATACTTTATTCCAAAACTGTAACAAAATAAAGCAGAGCCCTCTGGCTACATCCAATCAATTACTATTAGAATCACTTTGCCTTCTTATCTATAGCTTCACCACTCTTGTTACCACCTTTGTAAGGCACGGCACTGTATGCATATTGCTGATAAAAGGAGAAGAAAACCATTTCAATACACACCAATATGTTTTGGTAGCCTTCCTCTATACGCTCCACATCTAGCCACGAATAACGTGATCGGATTATTCCCAATTTCGCCAGCATCTCAAGTGCTATGCCCTGTATCATCCAACATTCTTCAATTGTCAAAATAAACACTACATCGCCTCTTTACTTAATGCAGTACAGTTTCATCTTTCATGCATCCAAGAACTGAGAACTAGTGCAGTTCCATTCATGTTACATTTATAAAGAATCTCATTTCCTAGTCTAAATCAAGTATCTCCTATGGGCTAGAAGGATGATGCATAAACCCAAATATAAGTTCGCTCCATGAACAATCATGACTTAGAATTAAGGAAGAGCATAGGATGTAGGAAAGTACCTGCCAAAAGCAGAAGAAGACGATTCCTTTGATGCATAAAAACTTGGCAAGAGGGTTATGGGGTGCCAACTCTTTTGCAAACACATGATAGAACACAACAAGAGAATAGAGTGCCAGCGACACAGAAACATTTAGAATGATTGTGAATGTCCAGCTGACCCAACTGGGATATACTCCAGCATACTGCAGAGCTATCATCAAGATGGAGAACACAGGCCGGATCACAACAAATTGCCAAGTCCAATACTTGAGAAGCTTCAGCGTATTGTGGTTCAGACGAGCTGTATGGTGCTGCATATGGCAGTGAAGCATTAAAACTCACATCTATATGTTGACATATTCATGGAAGTAAAATGAAGACGGTGATTAGCTCAAATTAGCTAATTGACGCATCAAGTATATCATACAATGACATGCAGCAGAAAAAGAAAACAGAGACATTGGCATTAGTTCTACATATCTTTATGATGAATACTTCCAAAGGCCATTGATCTTATGAAGTTGTCTTAGTTCTTCACAAGTTCCATGACTCAAACAAAGACATTGGGATTAATTTGACCTCTAATGTCCAATTATGGATCAATACTGACTGGTTATTTGTCACTACAGGATAGAGCACCCATTTTCCCATAAAAGATAGTCTAGGAGACCATAAATCCACAATTCCCCCCAAAAAATTCCTTCTTTGCAACCTATTGTTTGCAAAAAGATGGTCAAGACAAAAGACATAATAGATCACATTGCTGATCAGAGTATAAGTAAAGGTGGTGAGTTTTATTCACCACAAAAAGGGTCATAGGAAATGAATGATGAATCTCTCGTCCTTTGATCTCGTCTGGCACAATGTTCTTGCTCAAAGATATGTCCAGGAAGCTGTACATTAAAGCCAAGAACTTAGCAATTACCTGTAGGAAACAAACGGAGTAAGTTACAATACTTCAAATTACAAACACCTAGAAATTTTTTGCAAAAGTTTTACACCAAAGTACAAGCTGGATTTCCCAATGTAAAGATTCCCGGGATTAAAACCTTACCAGAGCCTCGTAACACTCTTTGATTGAGTCCAAGATTGTAAAGAATGCTTTACTTCCAAAAAAGTTTATCAAACCAACGTAAGAGTCCACAGCATATAGAGGGGCCATAAGGATGATTATTACTATGGCTTTCTGCTCCTTTGGCTTCTTCCAGTTCAGAACATGATCAGCGAGTAGCTTCATCGAAAAGTGTACTGTCAGCATGACACAGATAGTTGATCCCAGCAAAACAAGCTGTGGTGTATCCATTTTTAATTCTGTGCTGTTGATCTTGGTGAATTTTCAGATATTGGCCTGCAGAAGAATGATAAAGCTTGTTGGTTTATGGAAGCTTAACTCAAGGCAACAATTTCTACAGATCCCAACATATCAAACCCATCATAGACATAGAGATATCGAATCTCTTTCGAGAATAAATAGCCAGATTACAGGTTTTATGGGCATATCTGCTTCTATAGGAATTCATGAATCGTTGTCCCCTCATCTCCTTTTTTACCAGATTCTAAATTTACTTTTCACCATTTTAAAATGAGCCCAAGGAAACTAACAAATCATCTGATTTAGATGTCCTTTTTAGCATTTTAAAGGACATGTTATCCTCTGAGCAAAAAAAAGGACATGTTATCTGATTCTTTCTGATACCTATATCATAAAAACTTGTAAGGAAATTTTCATCACTGTTTTCTCTGTGATCTATACATTCTCTTTTAAGTTATATCAGTTTACAAATATGAAAACTTCAGCAGCCAGCTTGAAATTACAATGAGTAGTTGCAGATCAAATCTAAGCATTGATCCAAAAATTATAAGTAAATGGCTAAGGCAGGACTATAGTATCGAATATCACTAACCCAATGAAGAACAACCTAGAAAAAACAGATGTTCTCAGAATATAAGTGGAATTATTATATGAATAATAGCAACAGCGATATAAAAATCAAATCGATCAATAGAAATTACAGAATAAGCTTCAACTCGATCGCCTAAATCTGTGTGTAGAGAGATGGAGAGAGAGGCTAGGCTATGATATAGAATTAAACTGATCGAAAGACTTAAAGAATATCAATATCTCTGTCATAAAGTCGAATGGGTAAGTGTAATCGTCAAAATTTCCTTGAGCTGGCAAGATGGGTCAATGAAAAGAGGAACAAGACAAAAGAAATTCTATAACTTTAAATCATAAATTCAATGGAGATAGAGTTGCTGCTTTAGTGAGGCTCGAGAACTTAACTCTCCTATATTTGCTGGGGACCCAACGAAAAGGAAGCTATCAGATTGCAAGAGTTACACTCGATTGCGAAACCAATTGCTGATCAACAATAGCAGTAAAATGTAAAATAGAGCTCCAAAGAACACTAGGATCTGGTTGCCAAAGACAGTACTCACAGGAATCTAGTATTATCAGTCATGCCTGTAAATAATATCATTGGGAAGGGAAAATCATTTTCAGGGCTTGAGAAAAAATCTCAAAAAAGCCCTCAAAATTTTGAAATCTCAGGACATTTTTACGGGATTTTGGGGAATCTACTTAAGTTGTTAAGCCAAATTTGATATAGTTGTTAACGGAATACTTGATATAGTTGTTAATTAAAAACTATATCAGCCTCGTTAACAACTCACACAAAGATTTTAAAAATCCTAAAAAATGCCCTTTTCTAGAATTTCAGAAATTTGAGGGTTTTTTTAGGATTTTTTTCTCCAAAAATGGCCTAAAAAGGATTTTTCCTAATATCATTCACACCTTGGCGCAGGGGAAAAAAAAAAATCATTCGCACGAACCTCGTGGGCACCCAAAAACTAATATTTTAGATGTAATGTAATAATTTCTGACAAAAGAAATATATCAATTTTTTTTTATATGATATGAAAGATTCCCTTCCTGAGGCTTTTATTTATATAAGTTGAAGTAAAATTATTTTTTAAAGCTCTAATTATTATTCTAAATAATATCAGTCATGCCTATAAATAATATCATTCATACGTTGGCATAAAAAAAAAAAAAAATCATTCGCACGAACCTCGTGGGCACCCAAAAACTAATATTTTAGATGTAATAATTTCTGACAAAAGAAATATATCAATTTTTTTTTTTTCACGAAATTTCAGCACATATTAATGAAGTCATCCTGTCATATTTTGAAGGTAAGACTAACATAAACGTAATTTGGCAAAAACACAGATTTAGTCCTTGATTTTATTTTATAGAATCATATTTACTACTTCTGGTTTTAAATATAAAATAGAGCTAATTTTTTTAAAAAAATTAAGAAAGTTAAATAAGTTACTTAATCATCATATAATATGTAATGTTACATATCATTATATTATTATCAATTTATATGTTAGACAAAATAATTTGGAGAAAAAACGATAAAGATAAATGTTTCAAAGTAATTTAATTAATTTTCTTAATATCTCAAAAAAAGTTAACTTTATCTTATATTTAGGACTATGAGAGTAAATTTAAAAGCTTTTTTGTGTCTAGCTTTCTATCATATTATGTTTCATTTCATCAAAACAAATGTACCATATTTAATAAGATAATTTGACGCTTTAGTTTTCAAAAGGATTTTATTGTTCAATTTTGAAAATAAAAAGGATTATTATCAACTGATAATGTTTATCTCTGTTAATTGTTTTTGTTCTATGGTAACGTGAATGCCCTGCCAGGGTAGGTTTTAGAAAGTTGCTTTTACCTAATTGGTCTGGTCGTGGAAAATTCTGAACATAAGGTGGTCTTTCTGATTTTATAATGTATTCCAGCATTAAAAAATTAGGACTTATAAATATATCTCAACTCATTCCTCTTCACACACTGAGCATCTAACAAAACGAAGGATAAACAACATGCATTCACGGTTGCGTTGGATGAGAAGAATGAGAGAGGAATAAGTGGGAGAGGGAATGATTTACCCTGTGATGCTCTTCCCTCCTATTCATTCTGTTATCCTTCTAGCTCTTTGTGAGAGGTTGATATATGGCTTTGTGTTTGCACTATCATTGAGTTTATGTATTGAATCTGGGATTTAAGTTTAGTATTGGAATTGTTCTGTTCTGTGAGTTTTGTGCTTCAGATTCTTAGTCGGCAGGGCAATTATAACTCTCCTTGTAGCATTAGAATAGAGTACCTAAAATTCACTCTTCAAATGGCTGAGAATTTAGTAACTTCAAAAATGTCACCTAAGCAAATTAGCATACTCATTTGTATTTCTAAGTGTCAATGAATTATGCCACCTCCCCATGGTTTTCGTCCAAAGAAAGAAAACGAGTCCAAAATCATAGGAATAAACTTAAAACAGATTTGTTATTTATCTTAGACAGCTTTACAGGGGGGGAAATCTCTTAAACCTTGAAGTTAAGAAATCAAATATGCACATATTATGCATTATTAAACAAAACAGTCTTGCTATACTACATAACTGAGCTTTTGCAGAAAACGTTGGGAGTTATTATTGACCAGATTACATGCCAGAACAGTCAGTTTCACAGCTTCGCATGCTTCTTAACCCTCAAAACACTAGCTTTTGCATACTCCGGTACAGGAATGTTGCCCATTAAAGTCATTCTAGAAGATGATACCAAGATCTTGTCCTTCGGCTTTGAAGGATCCGTCTTCCATAATTGCACCTCCCAAACCTGCACCAATTCAACATCAAACTCTTAATGAACTACTTAATTGATCACAGAAGAAAATATGAATTAAGATTCCTCCCATATTTACTATCAAATTCATCAGTGGAAAAGTGAGCTTTTCTCCAACATCCATGGGCACCCCTGAGAAAAGTTTTTTTCACATATCACAATTTCATTAAAAGAGAGAGAATATGATGAGAAATTGCCTGAATGGTTTTCCCAATGCTGACAGGGGTAGCTTCAGCATAAACAAGATCACCGAGTTGAGCAGGTCTTACATGATTGGTGCTGAGTTGAATTCCAGCTATCCTCTGAAACCCACATGCAAGGTGAGCTCCAAGGCTTGCAAGACCCTCTGCTATCATCGCGGAGACACCTCCATGCAATACCTCGAATCCCTGCACAGATTGTGAATGCTTATCAACTAAATTACTCCTGGCTTCTTAATATAAGACATATTACTTCTTCAAACGAATTAAAGAAAGAAAGAAACGTTTCGCCAAAGAAACGAATCGGGGACCAGAGCGAAACTCATCATGCGGTTGGCCTGAGTACCTGACAACACTTGCGGGTGATAGGAAGACGGCCCGTGACCCTATGAGCTGATAATTCGTCGATCTCGAAGCCAATTGCGTGAAGGGGAGCATCTAGATCGGCAGTTCTTGATGACGACGACTGGTCCTCCATGACACAATCCAATAGATTTTTACAGGGCTCAGTTTCACAATGAATTCCTATTCAATCTACTCGTCTCAATTTCATCGAGGTCTTTAAATTTTTATTCTTTGTTAATGACACAATCCAAGAGAGATGCTTCCAGGGCTCAATCTTAAATTCTTCGCTGGCTTTGGAAGCGGCGAAGCAGTTTGTCTCTTCCGGCTCGCCCAGGATTTTTTTAGCCTGAGGATTTTAGGTCAGGCGTTGTGACCACTTATAAATCACATTTTCTTCCTTCATAAATTGTTTACTAATTATAATCGTCAAAATATCATCATATCTTCAATTTATCCTTCAATAAATTAAAAATGAATTATAAATTTGGATATAAAAAACCTCAAATTATTCAAACCTCAAATTTTCAACCTAATACTAACTTTTATAAGTACAACCTAATTTATTAAACAAATCTTCAAACCTTCACATAATCAAATCATATCAACTCTAATTTAAAATCTCAAATCCCAATTCATAATTTCATATAGTTCAAGATTTAGCAAAAACTAATCGATTAAACCTATAATAATACCTCTAGTAATCCAACTAAATGCCTTAACCCTCATTTAATCATTAAAAATATCCTATAGGACATAAATCATAAATTCTTTTAAATAGAAAATAAATTTAAATTCCCACAACAATCAACTAATAATTCTAAACCGATTAAAATTATTTATTAATCATGCTATTCATATATACAGTTTTTTATTATCAAAACTTAAAACTTTACCAATATTCAAATCTCAAAATCTTTATTAATCAGTACTATATTACCTTCATTAGAAGGGGAAAAAAACGTAGAACAACTTTCATGAAGAAAAATTGTTGAAAAGAAATTAACTTAACTACTTAAATGATCTTATAAAATAAATAATTTACCTTAAAAACACAAATAGACTCTTTTTTCTTCTATTTTCTCTCCTTCCTTCTCGTCTCACTCTTCTCTCCCGGTCTCACACTCTCATACACATTCACTATTTCACACATATACTACACACACATATATGGGAGGGTAAGGTGATTGGGGAATGATTTTTTATTATTATTTTAACATGTCCCCCCTCCCCCACGCGTACCTCACCTAAATCGGTCAGCATACCTACCACAAGATATTATATTATATTATATTATGGTTAAGGAGTAAATTTACCAATAAACTATTGGTCCAGGAGCATCCAACACAATAAACTATTATTTGGACCATAAATACTAACGAACTATTTAAAGGTTAAAATGAGCACAATTCCGTTAAGTCAAAATTAACTCCGTTGCCTTGTCAATTTTTTTTTTTTTAGTTGTCTTCCTTATCGGTGAAATGGATTCGAAATCGACCATTTGACCCATTTGGACTTGGGTGGTTTCCCAAGATTCACATCTGAGCATTTTTTCCACAGCTCCATCCACTCCCCATCTTCGCCAAGATCGACGCCCGATGGCACTGATCTTCCACCCGAGGTCGAGATTAGGCATGGAAACAGGCCAGGCCGTTATGCGCAGGAAGTGGCTGTTACTGAGGCTATATATTTTGGCTCGATTTTGGCTCGTAACAAGCCCGAGCCTGGCTTTCGAGCTGCATTAAGAGGCTGTTTTTTTTTTTAAAAAAATATGTACTTAGCCTAACAGCCACAGCCCCAACGAAAAAAAAGCCAAAAACAGGCCTCCTTTACGGGCCGAAAAACAGCCTCCGTAAACAGGCGAAAACATGCCTCCGTAAATAAGGCCGAACAGGCTACCTTAAACAGGCCAAAAACAGGCATATTTTACAACAACATAACAAATTCTACAACAACATAAAAAATGAAATCAAATACAACATCCCATGAAGTTTACAACATTCCACCAACATACAACATCCAACATACAGATTCTTCTTTTCTTACCAATGTAAAGCATCTTCCTTCAATTGCGCCAATGTAAAGCCACTAGACATTGACATCAAATCTTCAATATAATTTCTTCTTCGGCTTCAAAGACCTTGAAAAAAAATTAATCAGATATATATAATTAGAGCATAACACAATTGAACAAGTAATATGTTGTTTGCAAATTCTTTCTGCTCGTAGAAGAGTATTAGCAGAATTTTGGGGCCTATGGAACATATAAGTAGAAGAGTCTAAAAGTTACTGGACTGAATGAGAACCAATTCAAAGCCATACATCAACAAGCTTTCAATAGAATTTTGGGGTCTATGGAACATTTTAGAATCTGAATTCTGAAACACTCTAGAAGCTAGAAATACCCAAAACTTGTAACTGATTAAAGTACTTTAACCATGAGGTCCTTGACATATGCCAAGGTGAAACAAATTAAATCCACATTGGTCAAATAGAAAGCACCGTTAAGTCCATTCATAAGAAAAAATGGATTGAATACTTATACTTGAAATCTAAGTTCCCACAAAGTGAGGCAGCGTTATATACCCTACCATATCACATTCACATAACTTGAATTCTGGAAACGACCTAGTCACGTTGGGTGTCCGCCTAACCTTCGTTGATAAATCTAAAGTTCCCAGTATGTACAATGACATGTCTCATTCCAAAACATATAACTCCCTAATGGACACAGGCGTAGTATCTTAATGAGAAACCAGATGAACCATTTAAAAAAAGAATCTGGCGCAGAGTTTTGAATATCCTAAAAATTCTATAGATATTAAAAACAGGGGGAAAAAACACACACACACCCACCCACAAATGGGTTGCAAAGTGCTTACTATTTCCATACTGGTGGAAGCTTAGTTTTCTTGTAATAGCGAGCAAGTCGGTGAATTCTGCTTTCGACCAAAATTAACATGAACTTGGAGTCCTTGTCCTTCCTGTTTCTCTCAAGATGCTTACGAATAGAAACAACCTTCTTGATCAAATGATAAAGATCCTCGGGAATTTCGGGCTCAAGTCCTGAAAACCAAAAAGCAAACCTTTTTCGTTACCATCATACAAACATGGATATATACATATATATAGACGCGCGCACGCAAGCATATAAGGAAGTTCAGATAGAAATAGCATAATACCGTGGGCTTTGAGAATGCACAAAGTTTTGTTGCCGGTGACGCTCTTGACCTACGCAATACCGTGAGAATCTCGGAGAATGACACCAATCTGCGACGGAGTCAAACCCTTCTTCGCAAATTTGCAGATATTTTCTTCAACCTAAACAAAGCCGAAATTGTAAGCATTGAAGAAGAAATTAAATGAAGTTAATCACCCATAGAGTTCAAGTGGGTTTACATCTTGCGTGGAGATCTTGAGCCAGCTATGTGTCGTTCTCTTGTAGGGCAACGCCGAAAAAGCGGGCAAACCGGAGAAGCGATGAACGCACCACAAGCAGCCGAGACTGAGAGTGAGAGCGATGAACAGAGTGAGCTCTGGCCGAATACTGAACCACCATAAGCGGCCGAGACTGAGACGCGGTCGAGAGAAAATGGCAATTGAAATTAGGGTTAGGCTGTCAAAATGAAGAGCGCTTATTTTGAAATTAGGGTTTTATTAAAAAAAAAATAGATATTTACAATTTTACCCTTCTTAACAGGCCGGCCTGACAGGCCTAACAGGCTCATTGGTAGGCCTAGGCCTGGCCTGTTAAGATAAACAGGCCTTGAAATAGGCCTTAGCCTGGCCTTTTAGCTCGACAGTCAGCCCGACAGCTTTTAACAGCGAGCCACGGGCCCCGGCCTATTTCCACCCCTAGTCGAGATCGATCATCAGCCACGATCCTCCAGTCCAAGTCGAGCATGACAGTCAAGATCGAAGGCCGCCGGACGGGGACAAAGCCGAGATCAACAATCGTCCCCTATTTGTTGAGAACGACGGCGCCGGACGGAGCAACCGATCCACTCGTTCAAGATCGACGTCCCTACCAGTCCGATGAACGGCCAGACGCACAAAAGGCCACCAAGCCCTTGCGTTCTCCACCGAAACATACCTTGAGAATGGGCGACGAGAGATACACGACACGAAAGGTGATTTTCCCTTCTCCAGTCAAGATCCGTCGTCTGCACTCTGATCCACGGCGAAGGTCCTCTGGATGTATGTGATCTAGCGCTGTGCTTCTGGTTAATTGCAAAACGCCGTGTCCTTTGTTCTCTCGTGCTTTTTGGACCTTTGGGTTATGGAAAGTTCAGTTGTATTGCCCTGTTATAGCCATGGACGTTGAGAATTGTAATAACCATCGTGCTGATGAGAGGCTTCAATTTTCTCTTAGGTTTCACCAGCTCGAAGGTGGTTGATTCGTCTAGTAGCTTCATGGATTTGGTGTTGGTATTGGGTTTGAATGGTTTCGAGGTCCAGAGAGTTCTGCAAAAATGGCGAGAGAGAGTTTTAGAAATTGAATCCGTCCGTTTCTTTTTTGCTTTTTCAGGCGCAATAGCAATAACGAACGTTACTTTACCACTGACGGATTTGTGCTCACTTTCTATTTTAAATAGTTGGTTGGTATTTATGGTCCAAATAATAGTTTATTGTGTTGGGTGCTCCTGGACCAATAGTTTATTGATAAATTTGCTCCTTAACCCTATTATATTATATATATATATATATATATATATTCCCTTCGATTTTAATTATAAGACATATTTAATTGATTTTGAAGAGATTAAGGAGATGAGTTAAACTAGTTAATAATCTTACTCATTTACCTAAAATGTCCTTATATAAATTTAAAATGATATAAGTAAAAGTGAATCAATAACCTGCCATATACCTCTCCGACCTAAATTTTTTCTTTCCACACGTTTTTAATTGAAATAATAGTCTTGCTATATATATGTATGTATGTATGGGTATATATGTACACATATAGATACACAGTGTACATATATCTACACAGATATATATGTGTGTGTGTGTGTGTGTGTGTTTATATATGTACACACATATATACACACACACAGATACACATATATACATATATGTATACACACAAACACACATATATGTGTGTGTAGACACACACATATATACACAGGAACACACACACACACACATATATATGCACACGCACATGCGTGTGTGTGTATTTGTGTGTAGACAAACACATATATTACATACATATGTGTGTGTGCGTTTGTTTATATATAATTGTGTGTAGACAGACACATATACACATATATATAGACACACATATATATATATTGATAAATTAATGTCAGTTGATCGATAGACAAATTAAAATTCAACAATTTAAAAGTTTCGCTAACTGAAAGAGTCTATATGTACCCACATACATTTACTCACCAAAAACCAAACACACTTTTGAGAGAATAAAATTGGGGTATTTTAGGAAGAAATTGACAAAAATTAAAATTTTGTCCTATAATTAGGACCAAAACCAACTCCCAAATGTTGTTCTATAATTAGGACCGTATAGTACTTTTTTTTATACATATTTTTCTTAATTTTATTTTGAGGATATTACATGTGCAATATACATTATAAGCCTTTGTATACAAAATGGGCTTATAAAATGAGAATAAGACCCATTCTAATATGTTATCTGTGCATACATAGCAGGAAAGGTTAGTTTCTTACAAATGGGTTAATCAAGATTTGAATTTAGTTAATAATTGAAAATTTAACTAATTTTTTAATAAGCATATTCTTGCATATTCTTCAAAAAATGTTTTTATAAATGTATGAAACAAAAATTTTGTTAAAATTTGAAAATTATAAATTTAAATTATTTATATAATCTCTCAAATTTACGTTGTTTATACTGTAAATATGTTTTTAGCCATAGAAAAGAAATCTAACTAAACGAAGGACAATCCTTGACCCATGTTATTCTTCTCTCTTTTTCCCTCCACATGCCTCACATATAATTTATTCATTATCATTTATTATTTTAGATTGAACAAAGCATACACTTTCTATTATTTTTGCTTTCATGGTAAGCTAAGTAACTATACTACGGCTGGCCATCCCCAAAAGCATGCTTGTCCCGACTGAGAACTGATTTGGCAAGCTGTATCTCCAGCAAATCCTACCATTATACTTCTTCAATGTCTATCTAACGTCACCTTCATGTGCCCTTCTGTAACACTAAATTGTATGCATGTATCAATCCTTTTTTATTCTTCGCTCAATCAGGGAAACCCCATGTTCATACTTTGAGTTTGAGCCAACACTGAATTACATTACACAAGCAACCCGCTTGATGATACCTCTATACAATGTTGTGCCAAGTTTGGGTTGTTGCATCATCAACTGTTACTTTATATTCTATATTCACAGGGAAAAGAATATGGAGATGGCCAAAGGCAGTTCCATCTTGATTCTATGTCTGGTCTTCTTCTCGAGTTTGATCCGAGCGCAGACCTACTATTCGCTCTACTGTGGTCACAAAACCAGATCCTCAGGAAAGTACATCAAATGCCCTTATGAATGCCCCACCAGCATATTCTATGATTAACTAATGAGGGGATGGCCAACAAGAACAGTATGATGGTGACCATAAAGGATGTGGCTGAAATACTGGTGAAGGTGGTGCCGGTGACCAAGGAAGACGACAGAATTCACATCTACCAGTTGCCTTCAGATGACAGCTTTGCCCATTGGAAGTTCAGTTCAGGTTCAACAAGTTGCCTTCTGTTGTTGATGGAGTGCTGGAGAAGACTTATAGGCCCGATTTTGAGAACCCGGCGAAGCCTGGAGTCGCTATGCCGGTGGTTGGTGGCAAAGACAAGTATAGAACTAAGTCTTTGCTATCTGCAAGGTGTGAGTCATGCCTCTTCTCGCAGGAAAATTCAGGGACAGAGAAGGAAGCTGTGACAGAGTATACGACTCTTGACTGCACCAAGTTCTCATATGGGCTTGGAATTGTTTGCAAGGCCTATCTTGAGAAGTCTTCAAAGCTGGGTGGAAGTGAGATAGTGCGATCTCTTCTTACAAAATAATATTAATTCAATATAATGGAAGCTGCTTCTCTACTGTTTGCACTACATTAATGTACCTTTTCAATTTGATCTGTTATTTAATAAGAGTCATACTTTCAGAGTATCAGTAAGAATTAATTTATTTGAATAAACTATTTGCATTTTTTTAAAAAAATCATTTGGACTTCCTCTTCTCTCTATGAAGTGTTTGAGGAATAAACGAAAATGATGTTTATTTATAGCCAATTCAAAATTAAATATAATTAAGAGTTGGTTCTAGTTTTTTTCTTGCGAGTTCAAGTTGAAAAAGATATACTACCTCCGTAAGTCTGTAGTGTAATTTGCACTATAAACTTTGTCCTATATTTAGAATCAAATGGAGTATTATTTTAAGGTTTTTGTTTTTTTTTTTAAAAAAAAAATCAACCGCCCAGCCTTCCCACGCGCCTACCTCTTGTACTCACCACCATTTCACCCATGACCCAGGACACAAAGCGGCGGTGCTCTTCCATGACAGCAGATCTGTGCAATCAGCGAAGCAGATATATTTTCAGATCTAGAGTAACAAAAAAAAAATCACAAAACCATATCTGTGCAATCAGTAAAGCAAAACTATTTTCAGATCTGGAGTAAAAAAAAAAAAAAGGAACCACAACAGATCTGTGAAATCAGCGAAGCAGATCTATTTTCAGATATGGAGTTGAAAAAAAACAAGGGATGGAGAGGGACCTGAAGATCGTTGGACATAAAGATCTAGAGTCACGAAATTTGAAGGACCTGAAGATTGTTGGTGCCTCGCCGTGCTACGCTTTTACCGGTGAGTCGCGTCGTCGTAAGGGATGGAGAGGGAGGTCGCAGCAGCGAAGGAGCAAGGTCGCCAAGGGAGGTCATTGTGAAGAAGGTCCGAGAGCAAGTTCTTCGCGCGATGAGAAGTTTAGAGAGCAGACGCATGGAGGAAAAAACCCGAGCAAATGTGATTATGTTACAGCTGTAGTGCAAAAGAAAGAGAGCAGACGCATGGAGGAAAAAACCAAAGTGAATGTGAATATGTTACAGCTATAGTGCAAAAGAAGAATAGAAAAAAATCTATAGGGGCTGTGATTCTGTGATTATGTTACAGCTGTAGTGAAAAAGAAGAATAGAAAAAATCTATTCTATAATAATAATTCAAAAAAAACTGGACCGGAGGTTCGAGGAGACTGAGTGAGTGATGAGGCAATTTTGACGTCCTGAAACTTTACTAAGGATGTAAAAAAACTTTTTGGCGTCCTGAAAATTGTATAAGGATGCCAAAAAATTTAATTAATGCGTCCTTACATATATTTAGGATGCCAAAAAAGTAAAACTAGGCCCAAAAAATTAGCTTGGGCAAAAAAAATTACCTTTTAGGCGTTTTGAAAGTTCTTTAGGACGCCAAAAAATTAAATTAAGGCGTCCTTAACCTTATTTAGAACGCCAAAAAAGAAAAAATTATTCCCAAAACATTAGCTAGCGCCAAAAAAATTCCTGAAATGGCGCCATGGCGTGAAACAAATAATTTTTGGCCTATTTTAGGCGTCCTGAAATTATTTTAGGACGCCTTAATTAATTTTAGGCGTCCTAAAATATATTTTAGGACACCAAATTCGTAGAATTCAAGTAAATAATTACAAGAATGCAATTGCGTTTACTTTTAACTTCCCTTTAAAAAATAAGGACGTCTTTTAGGAAAGTAATAACCCTTCTTTGTAGTAGTACAAGAACTAACGATGGATTTTTATTAGGATAAATGTAATAGGAATTTGAAGGATCCTGAACCGCATCAATGATATATGCGAGAAGAAGAAGAAAAGGAATATTTGGCTATGACTAAAGAACAAATCCAAGATATTAGAGCAAAAATTGCTTCGGTACTATATAACACAAAAGTATATCTGTGGAGAGCAAAGCTGTATAAGAAGATGAGAGAGAGCAAACAGAGAATGAAAAGTGTAACATCCTCCATTTTAAAGGACAATTATTAATTATTAACTTAATGAAACCATTCATTAAAATGTGTTATATATACATTTAAGCTTTGGATTTTATTAGACCCATATTTTTTAACTAAGTATTGCTTCAAAATATCTAAAATACACTAGAGTATGCCAAGTGAGCCCCTATGTAACAATATACAATAATTTAACATGTACCAAAAAGGTGGAAGCACTACCGTTAGCAAAAATATTTTAAGCTTCCAAAGTCTTCCTTGATTGACCCACACGAAAATTGTAACCATCAATCCAACTCATTATAAATTCTAATATGTGTTCGTGAGGTGCCAAGTGGAACATTTTATATAACAAAGTACTAGATATATAATTCACAAATTTATTAAATCATAATTTCTAAATCAAATTTCATATCATGAATCACATATATAACATGCCAAGCAATAGATCGATACCCTGACAATCCTTATCACCCACATCCTTATTCCATTGATAGAACCCATAGGCTGTAACGTAATAGGTGTAGTCTCTATGACAAGACTGCACCAAGCTCTCTGATAATGAGGTATAGTCCGGCCAAAGACTATGGAATTCATATCGCACCATGGGTTCTCTTTCCTTCGAATATGGAAAGGTGTCATTGTCCCAAGGGCTGACCCTTATCCCGGCCAAAGGAAAATGGTGATACCAAGGGCTTTGAAAATATCAAAGTCATTCACTGTGCACCGAGTGGTGGCATACCATGTGGTAGTCATACAAATAACTCTCATCACCAGTCCGCATCTATCCATATCAACAATCATAATCTTGGCATGTATATACGAGTTCCAAATGAGAGTTATAAAATAACGCATTGTTTCAATAATCAATAAGATGACAATACTATTTCAATTCACAAAATCATAACAAAGGTGGGTTAACCAGAACATATAATGTCATAATTTTCTGTCAATAACCATTTCAAAGTGCTCATCAACGTTCATATATTTTCTTTCTCATAATCATTTCGCAAAATACTCACAAACAACATATTAACACATATAACAAGTAGAAAATGGTTACCTCGAGTTCCTGACACAATAAATAAACTTGAGAGATATCAAATCCACTTTAGAAATAAATATATATTGCACATTAATAGAATTAACCACAATAGCAACTAATATAATAATAAATAATTAATTAAAGCGTAATTGTCTTATTTTAAATTTTCTTAGAAGAAATGAGAATTTATCTATTCCTCAAATTATCGTTACAAATCTCAATTCCTTCCTTCATAAATTATTTCTCACTAATTATAATTATCAAGACATCACCATATCTTCAATTTTTCAACCTAATATTAACTTGTATAAGTATAACCCAATTTATTAAATAATTTCCGAACCTCCACATATTCAAAATCATATCAACTCTAATTTAAAATCTCAAATCTCAATTCATAATTTCATATAGTTCAAGATTTAGCAAAACTAATCGATTAAACCTTTAATAATATTTCCGGTAATCCAACTAAATGCTTTAATTCTCCTTTAATTGGTAAAAAATATCCTATATGACATAAGTCCTAAATTCTTTTAAATAGAAAATAATTTTAAATTCCCACAACAATCAACTAACAAATCTAAACCGATTAAAGTTATTTATTAATCATACTCTATATATATACAGTCTTCTATTATCAAAACTTAAGACTTTGCCCATATTCAAATCCCAAAATTTTCAATAATCAGTACTATATTACCCTCATTAGAAAGAAAAAAAATATATAGAATAACTTTCATGAAGAAAATTTATTGAAAAGGAATTAATTTAACTACCTAAGTGATCTTATAAAATAAATAACATACCTTAAAATTTCTTCTTCACTCTTCTTTTCTTCTTCCTTTCCTTCTTCCTCACCTTCTCACTCACCCGCTGACCCTCACCCTCACTCACCGGAAAACACACACACTATACATTATACACTACATACACACACTATAACATACAATATATATAAAGGGCATTACCAATATATATATATATATATATATATATATATATATAAAATAAAGGGAGAAGGCGGCGGGGTTTCCTTCTTCCCACGCCAATTCCCTCTCCAATAGGTGGCAGCAACGCGCTGCCATATTGTTTTATTTATTTATTTTATTTCTTTTTAGAGAAAGTTACTATAAAGTACCCAATAATTATTTTATTATTTATCTATTTTAATATCTTCTTCTCTCTCTTATTATTTATATAAACAACAACAACAATAATAAATATTATTATTTTCACTCATTTATTTTTAATACATCATATTTTAAATAAAAAATTTTATCTTGATAATTATATGATAAATTCATGTGTTATGATTATTTATTTATTTTTCATGTAATTAAATCCTAATATAAAATTAGAATGTTATAAAAGGAGAGTGGAAGGGAAAGTGAAATAAGAGGAATGTGAAACTGAGAAAATGATATTTGTATTACTATCATATGAACATAACATGTGTAAGAGAGTAGTACCAACTTATTAACTTATGCATATTTACTAACTTATTAACTAAATTACATAAGGTCTGTCAAAAAGGTTAAACAACTAAAATGAAACATGAGTAAAATTAATTAAGAGATTATGTGCATCTTACTTTGTCCATGTATAGTATTACCTAAGTTTGATAGAACTTGTAAGAGAATGAGACAATTGTCAATATTACTTATTTATAATACTAAATCTAGGCCCCGTTTGGATCGCGGAAAATGGAGCAATGAAATAGGAAAATGGAGATTTTCCAATGGCGGCGGGCGTTTGGATCAAAATTCCATCGGGAAACGTTTTCCTGCCTCTGCCAATTTTCATCCCAATGAATGAAAATGGGTTCCCACAAAAAATGGTGGGAACCATTAACCATTTTCCTACGCCTTAAGAAAACCGCCAAAAGACCCAAATGCCCCGAAGCGCTCCATTTTTGTTGTGTTGGAGGTCTGTGACTTTGGCGTTTTCTTGTTGCTGGAAGCGAGATCCTTGAGCAATTGACGAAACAGTGTGTTAAATCAGATTAGCCCCTTCTTGGTGAATCAAACACTTTCGCCGAAACAGTGTTTCCCCCCAAAAAAATTTAACCTATAGGTTAAGTTTTTGTTTTTCATATTCATATTGACGAAGCTTGAATTTCCTGAATGTAGAATTGGGTTGTGCTTAAGAAGCACCTAAGCTATGGGTCCATACTGATAATGCTTTAATGTGATTTGAGATCGGCGAAATTCAGTCAAACGACCTTCGTTCTGTTGCTCCCTCCACGATTTTGATTCACAGGTTAATTGGAAAAAGAAGTGGCATGAAGTGAGTGAAGGAAGAAGGAAGAAGGAAGAAGGAAGAAGAGAAGGAAGCGGAAGAAGAAGAAGAAGAAGAAGAAAAAAATGGAGTGCAGGAAGGCATTCTCGCCTTGCAAAAATCGGTGTTTTGGTGTCGGATGCCAAAATCTGGTGTTTGGTGTCGGAACAGGGGAGGCCATAGCGGACAATTCTCGAGAATTGCTTGGCAATTCTCAATGAGAATCGCCATTGGCAATTCTCGAGAATTGCCCAAGGCAATTCTCATAATTGGAATTGCCCTGGGCAATTCTCATTGAGAATTATCCGTGTATTTTCGGTATTTTTTTTTAATGGAATTTTTTTAAAAAAATATTCTATCTATAAGGGTAAAATAGTATTTTGCCTCATTTTCCTACCTTATTTTTTTTCAACCAAACAAAAATTTTCCTATCAACCCATTTTCTTTTCCAGTGCCAACCAAATGCATCGAGGCAAAATATTTTACATTCCATTCCATTCTTTTCATTTCTATTTCCACCTTTTTTTGATTCAAACGGCCCTATTCATCATAATAAAATTGGTATTGACCACAAGGAAACACACGTATATAATAAAATGATATCCCTGAAGTTGCCTCAGCTATAAAATAAGAGAGAGCGCAACAGAGTTATGAGGAGAAGAAATGATATTGTGAGGTAGGTGACATGTTATTCACTTATTTGAAGCAACAGAGAGTCTAGGCGGTGGCTTCTTCATTCTCCAATTCACAAGAAATCTTGGTATTGACCACAGTTTGATGCTCTCCTTTTGCATCATACCTGAAGGGTTGGCTTGTAGTAGCAGATAAAACCTTGATTCAGAAACCCACCTTCTTATGAGCAAAAAAAAGAAACCCACCTTCAAACCCAATCTCATGTGCACTCAGGTCGCATCCAGCTCTGATATTTTCTCCTTCTGATAACTTTCCTCGCTTCAAAAACTGAACATACAAGGATGCCAATCGATCAGCAACATCAAAATGGTAATTAGTATTAACATAAAATAAAAAAGTAGGAATTCATCCCATATAAGTAGTCCCGGCCGGTCCTATGTACGATTAATATTTTTTTAGGGATAGCAAGCTATTTATAAAAGACACAACTTATTTATTTTCAAAATACAAATAGCCTATCTGAAAATTTTAGTATCTTCTTAAAATTCCTACACCCATTAATTATTGGTTAGTAAACAATTTGTTCAATCCCTCTCTTGCTCACTCACTCTTTCTCACTAATTTGTATTATTTTTACTTATTTATCACCTATGTCCAACTTTAATTAAATTTTTAAGGAAATAATTCAGTTATTTCTATCTTATAAAAAGGAAGACAAAGAATAGTAAACAATCCTATTTATCTTGAACTCTTTTATAAATGCACAATTTTCAAACAAAAAACACACTAAAAATAAATAATTGTATCTTGAAAATAAATAAATACGAAAATGATGGACAAAAATAATTTTGAAAATAAAATTAATGCATAATTCAGTATTAATAATTTTAATTAAATACGAAAATGATGGACAAAAATAATTTTGAAAATAAAATTAATGCATAATTCAGTATTAAGAAGTTTAATTTCTCTTTCTTTCTATTTTTTTTTTGGGCCTCTCGGCCTCGAAGTTTAACGCATGGCCTTCCTGCGCTAGACTCATGACTACAATTAGCAACAGCCCGATTTCTTTCTTTTTTTTAAAACAAAAAGCACCCAATCCAAGTTCTTTCTCCCTCTCCACGCCTCCCATATTTTATGAATGATAATCTATTATTTGACATTAAAAAAGGGACCCAGTTTCTATTATTGTCTTCTTCTTCTTTTTCTCAAGAGTTTCTATTATTGTCGAGTCCATAGTAAGCTACAGGTACCATCAACTATGCTGCTTGCCATCCCCAGAAGTATGCCTCTTCCAATTCAGAACTGATTTGGCAAGCTGTGTTTCTCCCGTAAATCTTGCCAATAATTCTTATATCCATCCAACATCGCCTGTATGTACCCCTGTACAAGAATAAACTGTATGCACGTATCAAATATCAATCCCTTTTTATTCTTCATTCAATCAGGGAAACCCCATGGTCATACTTGGAGTTTGAGCCAACACTGAATTTCGTTATAAGTTTGCACGAGCAACCCACTTGCTGATAGTTCTATATATTGCACCCCAAGTTTGGGCTACCCCCACCATCAAATGTTTCCTCATATATACTATTCACAGGGAACACGATATGGAGATGGCCAAAGGCAGTTCCATCTTGATTTTATGTCTGGTGTTTGTCTCAGGTTTGATGCAAGCGCAGGCTTATTATTCGCTCTACTGTGGTCACAACACCAGATGCTCAGGAAACTAAATCAAATGCCCCAACAGTGAATCTTCTGATCCTAAGGCCAAGGTTTGCTTCATCGACTGTGACAAGCCTGTTTGCAAGGCCGTCAGCAGACGTATGCCTTCTTTAACGTAACCTTGATCTCCTCTTCATAACGCATAACTTATTCTATAATATTCCAGCACTCATTGCTAGATTATTGCTCACTTCATTTCATGTTTTCATTCTTTAGAGCGAAAACCCAACTGCAACGCACCAGGATCGGGATGCTACGATCCCCGATTCATTGGCGGTGATGGTAGAGTGTTCTATTTCCACGGCAAGAGCTACAAACACTTCGTCTTGGTCTCCGACTCCGACTTCAGATCAACGCTCAATTCATCGGACACAGACCTGCCGATCGAAGGTGAATGTGAAGGTGATGCCGGTGACGAAGGAAGACGACAGGATCCATAACTACCAGTTGCCTTCAGATGACTGCTTTGCCCACTTGGAAGTTCAATTCAGGTTCAACAAGTTGTCTTCTGATGTTGATGGTGTGCTGGGGAGGACTTATAGGCCTGATTTTGCGAACCCGGCGAAGCCTGGAGTCGCCATGCCGGTGGTCGGTGGCGAAGACAAGTACAGAACAGCGTCCTTGCTATTAGCAAGGTGTGAGTCATGCCTATTCTCGCAGGAAAATTCAGGGACTGGGAAGGAAGCTAAGAATGCAGTGGCAAAATATGCGAGTCTTGACTGCACCAAGTTTTCCCATGGCGTTGGAATTGTCTGCAAGAAATGAATAAGGCCCGCGGCGTGTCGCGAGAAAACGATAGAGCCTAAATCTGTCTTGACGTCAAATAGTGCGATGTCTTCTGATAAAATTTGTAGTATAACTTTGTAGTGTGAATTATACTATTTTTTTTTTTTCTATACTTAGGATCAGAACTAGTATATTATTCTTTACTGTTTCTTTGCTGTTTGCACTACGTTAATGTAACTTATCATTTTGATATGTTATGTAAGAGTCATGCTTTCATGGTATAATTTGACCCAAAAAAAATACTTTCATGGTATAAGTATGAATTAACTTTTTTTTTTTGATATATGAATTAACTTTATTTGAATAAACCATTTGCATGTTTTTTTTTTTTTTTATCATTTGGGCTTCTCCGCTTCTCTAAAAAGCGTTTCAGGAATAAAATATGAAAAAAAACTAAATTTGTGTTTATATAATAGCGGATTCAAAATTAAATATAGTTAAATGTTTGATAATACTACCGGTCCTAATTATAAGACCTAGTTGACTTTTTTTTGGAGAGATTAAAGAAGTTAAATAAAATACTTAATCATTTTATATGTTGTGCATCCTTAAATTATATATCAATTTATTAGTTAAACTATTTAGTTTGAAGAAAAAAGTAAAAATAAAAATATTGTAAAGTAATTTACTAAGCTTCCTTAATCTCTCCAAAAAAGTTAACTAGATCTTATAATTAGGACCGGAGAGAATATATATAATGATGGGCGCATCTTGACCTTACTCATTATCACGTACTTTTTTCTTGGGAAATTCATTGTTAGGTCTCAAAGTATAGAATTAATCACAAAAAAGTTTTACACCAAATTCCCTTTTTGTGATTAGTTGTTAAATTTCTCTCACAAAAAAGTCTCGTTGTCAAAATGGCTTTATCAATTGTTAAAATGTCCTTATAAAAATCTAGTTGTGAAAATGGCTTCTTGTGTTGTTAAAATGACTTTGCATGTTGTCAAAAAAATTTCAAGTTTTTCCTCCAACGTGTAGAATTTTAGAAACTTAGACAATTTTTTGCAACATAAAAGTCATTTTCACAATAAGATTTTCATAGGGACACATGTTAATAACTAATAAAGCCATTTTGACAACATGAAAAATCATTTTGACAAGGAAAATTTTTTATGAGAACAATTTGGTGTGAGAATTTTTTTGATTAATTTCGTACTTTGACCTGACAATGATTTTCCCTTTTTGTTTGAAAAAAACAGCAAGCCTGTACAGCTGTTGCACAATTTACGGGGGGAAATCTGATGTGTCCGAGGTTCTCATTCTGCACTAAGGTTTTTGGCACTGAAATATTTTGAATTATTTTGACCATATGGGATATGTTCCTTGAAAAAGTCATAGATGCGCTCGTAATGATCATGACTATCATCAAATGAGCATGTTCTTTATCACGGACGACTTTCTCACAAGGGGAGCTACTTGTCAATCTAGTTGGACATGGATCATATCTTAAAAGTGAAATTAAAAGCAAAAAAATGAATTCGGTAAATAAAAAATCCATAAAATACAGAGAGTAAATAAATGTATATGTGGCCAACAAAATTGTCTAATTAGACTTGACGGGAAGTTAGAAATAGGTCACACCAAAATGTCAATAGCCCTGGATAACATCAAGCATATTTATTTGGATTTGAATTATCACGACTGAGTTATTTCTTTAAATAAAAGAAATTGTTAAAAATACAAGCGTAACATATTTCGAATACTTAAAATCGCCTTGATAGTATATATATATATATATATATATATATATATATATATGAAATCAATTTGTTAGAATTAGTAGAATATGACTAAATAATTGGAATAAAATACGGATATGATTTCTATCAAATCACATGATCAACAAGAAGACAAAGACTACATAGCCATGCAATGGGACAAAAATTTTATTGGGAGGCAGTAGCAGTAAGTTCATCCATTGGCCATCCAAGATCAAACTATTAAATACTCTCGATGTTATTAAACTGGACTTGAACCGAGTCAAACAGAGATAAATACGACTATTCTATTTTTTTAAAAAAAAAAAAACAAGAAAAAAAGGACTAAACTAACATAGAGATGCAGAAAATATATAGAGGGGAGCCAAACCAGCCTCCAGATGATTAAGCATCCTTTAAGAGATATTTTTCCAGGCTGCTAAGGTAGAATAAAGTGGGCTCCGCTGACTTCAGATCTTCCTTCTCAGCTTCATAACTTATCTTGACGTTGACCTCAGTCTGATCGTCCCCTTTTGCAGAAAGCTGAAAGGTGGTCTTGTAGAAGGAGAAACCTCGATCCAGACAGCCTCCTTCAATCACTTGTAACCCTATCTCATGTGAACTCAAATCAAGCTCTGTAATTCTCTCCTTTTGATAACTTCCTGCTGATGATGCATCTGTTAAAAAAAAAAGTCAGCAGTGAAAGATCAGAATCAATGAATAATGAACTGATTGATTCAGATCAGGGTTTGATGAGTGACCGGAGCAAAAGTTGAAGATGAGGATGGTGCCGAGTCCTCCGTCGCCTTCAAGAACTTGCACGTCTTTGACATGCTGTGGAAGTACCTCTGGAACGATGACAATGAAGTCCTTGGCCAGAACTCGCCATAAGGTTTCCAGCCCAACGCTCACTACTGTTTGCGTGTTGAATTCTTTCACCATCCTGGTCTCCCGACTTTTAGAGATTTGGTTCGTGTAGGAGTATATATAAAGCAAATAGCAGCTCTAGTATAGTATAGTATATATAACCAAGTGGATCTCCACCCTGAAAAAGATTCCCTCTTGTCGATTTCCCAAAGTCTTCCATATAGAATATGTACTCTACGTCGGCTCCACACACATACACACTCCCTCAATGATTCCACATAACAAATTTTATTTTATTTCTAACAAGTATATATTGGGAACTATCTAGGCAGCTGATTCTTTTAGCCATTAAAAGACTGACAGAGAGATGCAGGAATTATTATACATAGGGGCCAGCACATGTTTGGGAAAAGGTAGAGAGAAGAGGGAAAGCAGACAATTTTAAAAGGATAGATCGAAGACTGACCGAGCTAGAGTCTTGTGAAGAAAATTGATGTAATATATAATTGGTTGTACTTTCGCCATCAACTACGTCATGATTGAGTGGATAATTATATGGCGAGCATCAACGTGGACAGATAAGTGAATTATTTTTCCTTCAATAATCGGAGTGGGTAGTGAAATTCAAATCAGAGAGATCAAGTGAGACTCGACTGTGAATATTGATTTCATTTATATCTTTATCTCTCTCTTTACCCTTTCTTTCGTCCTCTTCCTCTTCGTGGTGCTACTTTTTCGTCCAATCATGAGAAGGGAAATCCAAATCTGTGATCTCGCAAGACACACCCAAGGAGCATGGAAGCTTCAAATCTGTTTCTAGATTGAAATTAAAGCTTTCGTTTCAAGATTGACCTCTGATTCTAGAGATTCGGTATTATTTTCTCTGAAGCAGAGACTGTGGACTCCGTTCAATTTCCAAAGATCAACGCTGCGTTATTGTTGCATGATTTGCATGGATTATTCAACTCTGTTCAATTTCCAAAGATCAGGAATTCTTGTTCTCTAGCATACGTTATTGTTGCATGATTTGCATGTAAATGATGTGTGTGAACGTGTGAAAGGAAGACTCAAATTTTGAATTATTTTACGGTAGCAAATTTTTATTTTTTTATTTATATTTTTAAAAAATTTTAATAGAAAAATTGAATACAAATAGTAAAATAATGTATCCGTGGATTGCTTTGGATTGTGGGGTCAAAGTAATAAGTAATCTTGGGCCACTAAATGGACTAAGAGGGAAAACGGGTTCATGCGCACAACAACGGGCTACTGAAGACAAACACAGTTAAAATCTGGTAATTAAGTGCTTGTCAAAGCTCCATAAGATAAAATGCAACTTCATTGGGATCGATGGATTTTCCAAGAAATATGATCGAAACCATTTTGGAAACTCGAACTAGTGAATTGATCAACTTGGGACACCGGCATTGAAGGATTTCGATCGGACCCAATTAGAAAAGTAGCGTAACAAAAAACTTAAGTTAATACTTTAATACTTACCGTAATAGTAAACAAACAAAAAAACTTACTCGAGGTACTTGGCGGCCTCTTCGGTTGTTTAGAATGTACCACTCAAAGACTCGCTTATCTTTTCCGTCAAGAGTTGACTTCCAACGTTTTCCCACGACTCACCCTGGAAAATTAAATATTGACTTTTGATCCCTCGTATCAAGCATCATCGTTACGAGGTACCCCTCTCCATCTTGACATCATTTCGGGGGATAATAGTATGACGCAAATTTTGCGGCCTCTTCAACTAGATAAGCTTCAGCGATAGATCCTTCAACGTACCTTGCATTTTTTATCTTGTGCTTAAGTGTGCGAAAAAACCTACAATGGAATATCAGAGGGTATTTATAAACTAAAGTATCATATCGGTCAATTAATAACAGCGCGAAATCAATATATATTACCTCTCAAACGGATACATCCATCTATATTGTTGCGGTCCTCCTACCTTTGCTTCATAGGCCAAGTGAACGGGCAAATGTTCCATTGAGTCAAAGAATCTAGGAGGAAACACCATCTCTAACTTGCATAGCGTTATGGGCATGCTCGCCTCCAGGTGTCGTAACTTTTCAACATTAAGCTCTGAAGCACAAATTTCTCTAAAGAACATGGAAAACTCCGTTAGAATAGACCATACATGGTTCGGTAGTGCTTTGAAGGCCCACGGCAACAATCTACGGAAAAAAACATGACAATCATGACTCTTCATCTTGCTCAACTTCACCTCGTACATGTCGACACATCTTTTCCGGTTGACGCATAACCGTCGGGGAGTTTGAGATCTTTAACCCACTTTGCAACAATTCTAAATTCTGCTCTTTATTGAATGTGTACGGCGCTCCGGGTTTGGAAATTCGTCAAAGTGCCATTTTCCACCAAATGCAAAGCGGGCCTTCTACAAATCGCTTCAACGTCAATCTTGCGTTTGTGTCTTTCGTCTTGCCCTTGGTGTCCATCTTTGTGTACGAATATTGCAAAACACATTCCTCTCAATATGCATGACATCGAGGTTGTGTCTTAACAATTGATATTTCCAATATGGTAGTTCCCGGAAGATATCTGCGTTTGTTCCAATGATGATCAATGCCGTACCCTCCGGGTTAAGCGGACCACCTCTTCGACACTCGGAATGTGCGACCTGTCCCATATTTCTTCTCCACTTAAACGACGAGGTGGATCTGCTCGTTCGACAAAGATTCGCGTGAAGTCTTTTCTATTTCTCCTAAACGGATGATTGGGGGTAGGAATCGTCGGTGCTGTCAAACCAACCGACCTTGCGACTTGTGTTCCAAGCTAAAACCCATGTTTGTTCAAGACATACCGGGCATGCGAGCTTTCCGACGTTTGCCAGCCACTCAACATCCCATAGGCAGGGGAAATCATTTATCGTCCATATTAAGGCGGCCGCATGGTGAAATTCGACTTAATGATATATCATACGTAAGAACACCTTCACTCCACAACATTTTCAACTCGTCTATCAAAGGCCCGAGGTACACATCTATCTTCTTTTTGGGTTCGACGGCCCGGGGATTAACGCGTTAAGGAAGAAAAACTCTCTTCTCATGCACATAGAAGGTGGGAGGTTGTACGGAGTCACAATGAGCGGCCAACGAGGAATAATTCCGCCCGTATTGTTGAAAGGAGCGAACCCATCCGAACATAGACCAAGACGAACATTACGGGGATCCATAGCAAAGAAAGGATTCGCCTCGTCAAATTTACGCCAAGCTTCGGCATCGGATGGATGCGTCACAAAGTTCTCATCCCTACGATGCTCCGGTGCCATCTCGTGAGCATTTGTTTGTTCGGATGCATACAATCTCGTAAGTCTCGGGCACCGGAGGAAAGTACCACATCTTGCTTATTGCATGACGGGTCTTTTTCCTTCCTTTCCCCACAACTCTATATCATGTCCATGTCCAGAATTTGCAATTTTGTCACCAAGATCATCCTTGTAATACAACATACATCCTGCGGGGCAAAGCAATGGATTTTTTCACATCCAAGCCCAAGCTCTTTCACCTTTTTTTGGCTTGGTAAAAGTCCTTCGGCAAATTATTGTCTTTGGGAACAACCTTACTCATGATCTGCATCATTTCGTTATAATTCCTCACTCATATGGTGATCGGTCTTCAAGCTTAGTGTTGCTAGGTAGCCGATAGCGATGAATATTCACTATTTTCAAAGTGTTCGCAACCTTCCCATAACGGACGCCGTGCTTCTTGAAGCATTTTATAGAACCTAGCGGCTTCCGGATGAGGGTCATCACCCATGTTTGATGGTTGAGGATGGGTCTCTCTCTCCCATGTATGACGGTTCGGCATGAGTAACGGGATCAAAATATTGGCCGATCGACGGTCCCGCGGCATCCATAACCAACTGCTCATATTGATTAAGGTTTTCTCGATGACTACGTCCCCGTAATAACCACTCGGTGTACGTCGGACTTCGCCATGAAATTCCCAACATTCATAATCTCTAATGAATCCCTTTTGACACAAATGAATTCCCGACCGTCTCCGCATACGTAAATCTTAAACACTTACATTTGGCACACGGACACCTGATCTCCATTCTTGAATTATTTGAATTCGCCAAAGCAAATTGGACGAACTCTTCCAAACCCGCGAAGAATCTTTGTTGTTACTTGTCTTCTATCGGTTAGACGATTGTACATCCAACTTCTATCATGGTTGCCTTCCATACTTCCTAGCTAGTTCGATTACTACCCTAATTAACTTCTCAACATACCACAAATATATATAAGTCACCTCTTATGCCTACCAATTGCCACTTAATCAAGAAACTGAAAAACAAACACATGCATTGAACAAAGAACATATTCCAAAGTAAGCAACCGGAGAATGAGGATAGACACCGGAACATGGGGACATGCATGTGGAGGAAAACAAAGAATAGAATACTAAGTATTTTGGAGTTTCTAACATATATGGGCTAGATCAAAGAGATTATTTAACACTTAATCAAATTTATTGTATAACTTGTTAAAGATAGATTCAAATAAAAAATTTTAATGGAATATTTTTTAAACAAATTACTAACACTCATTTTTATAATAGCGCAAATCAAATAGTAAATTCCACTAATATACAAAACAAAAATTAAGATTTATCTTCTACTAACATACACATTTCGTCCCAAAAAATAATACAAGATTTTAAAAAAAAAAATTATTAATAAAAATCACTAAACCCAATTAAAAAAAAATCATGGAATCTCCTACTAACAATAAGCATAATTCAAATTCATAAACTATCAAGATCATTATGTAATTAATAGCTAAGGAAAAACTAAAATACAAAAGAAGAATTATTTTCTACTAACATGCATATTTAAATTATGACATAAAGAAAATATAACATAGATATATCCATATAGTAAAAAAAAAATACATCGAGACCAACAGCCGGTGGACCGGATCGGAGAAGAGGACAATGAGTGAGAGTCGTGGAGGAGCTAGGGGACGCGAGAGGGGAGGAGCTGGTGGAGGAGGAGAGGCGCGGGAGGGTCGGACCGGGGGAGGGGGCCGGGCGGGGGGGGTCCGACACGGGGGTCGGAGCGGGGGACGGTGGGGGGAGGGTCGGACGTGGGGGAGGGTCGGAGCGGGGGGGGGGTCGGGCGGGGGGGGACGGTGGGGGAGGGGTCGGAGCGGGGAGAGGGGACGGTGGGGAGGGTCGGGGGCGGGGGGAGGGGGTCGGAGCGGGGGACGGTGGGGGAGGGGGTCGGGCGGGGAGAGGGGACGGTGGGGGGAGGGTCGGAGCGGGGGGAGGGGGTCGGAGAAGGGAGAGGGGTCGGAGCGGGGAGGAAGACGAAGGGAGGTCTCATAAAATGAGACCTCGCTTTTTGCGACGGATGCGGGATCCGTCGCAAATGTGTGCCTTTGCGACGGATCCACCTGATCCGTCGCAAAATGGCCTCAAAATGGCGGCCTTTTGGCCGCCATTTTGCAACGGATCAGGGATCCGTCGCAATTATTTGCGACGGATCAGTGATCCGTCGCAAAATGGCCTGAGATGGCGGCTTTTGGCAGCGCCATTTTGCGACGGATCGGTGACCCGTCGCAATTGGGTCCAAAATGGCGGCCTTTTGGCCGCCATTTTGAGGCCCAATTGCGGACGGATCGTGATCCGTCGCTAATTCCGTCCCGAATAGCGACGGATTATTTAATCCGTTCTTTGTTTTTCCTTTTTTGCTACGGATCTTAAAATCCGTAGCAAAATCCGTCCCCATTGCCGGAATTGTTTCCAAAATCCGTCCTATTTTACATTTTTCTGTGCGTGAGTTAAATGTCGTACTAGGCACTTTTATAAGAAATATCCATCTGATTAATCCGTCTTTTTAAATCACCCTTATGCATTCCTCTCGTGTTGTCCCTTGTTAAATTCTTTAATTTCTTGTTGTTCTGCTTACTCAGTTCTTGATAGAACGAGCCTTTACTACCTGCGCGTTGCACGGGAGAATCATATTAAGGAAAAACATTAATTTATAATTAAACTGAATTCACCACACTAATTTTTTTTTTTGGAAGTTTGCAATCGTAATGCAATTTTACATGTTTGTAATTTTTGATTATATGACGAATATTGTTTTTGGAAAAAACTCCAGAACGAACGCTTTCTCCGTGGAAGGTTAGGGTTCAGCATTTTCAGAAAAATTCATGGCTACATTCAACCCTGCGAGCAATGGTCAAGTCTGACATCTGAGCTCGGCAACCAAGAGAGTGTGTCTCTCTCTACTTTTCTCTCACTGAATAATGCACAGGTTTTGTCCATTCCGACAATAGTTTTACTTTTGACAATTGCATTCATCTTCAGAAATATTATCATAATATCACATCTTCATTGACAATAGATCGGTTTCATTCCGAAGGTGTGATAATAAGCAGATATGCCAAGGAAGGGCTTTTCAAGCAGAGCTTCAATGTGTGAGTATCAATTGCAGCGGACTCATGTAATCATCCTTCCTGCAGCGTTATTCATCTAATGTAGTTACTGATATGTTTACAACTTTTTCTCTCTACGACCATCGCTGGAAACTACCATGATATCGTTAAAATCAAGAAATAGGACCCATTCACCACCATCTTACACTTTTTACTTACACTTTCTCACAGTAGAAAAGGGAGAGGAAATAGAAAACAGAGAGGAAATAGGACCCATTCACCACCATCTTACTGTGCAATCTGAGTTAACCTTCTTTAGAGAAAACATCTGCCTAAGGAGGAAGAGCTTAATTCTGAGGAGGATGAGGAGCATGGGGAGGAAGAACTGATGAAGATGAGTACAGACCTTGCAGAGAGAAGTGTGGTAGATAGTTGATGGGTATTGGCATAAATAATTGAAACAATTATTTCTTGGATTATTTTTGGTATCTTTGTGTAGGATTCGTTAATTACTTCTCAAATTTTATTTTATTCTACTCATTCAGTGCTTACTTACTTTTAATTAAACATTCATTAATTTTTATGCACCATTTTTAAAAAATATACATCTGTCAATTCTCTCATAATATTTTTTTAAAAAATATTCTTCTTATCCTCTCATTTCAACGCCTATACGCCTATCCACAAAACGCTTTCTCTACCGAGAGCAGGTAAAGAAAAATTAAGCCATTAAGTCCAAAGTCATTGAGTGAAAAATTTAAGATATTTAATATAATATTTTTACTATAAATTGAGCCAATCGTGAAGGGAAAAATATCTGAGAAAAACATATCTTTATATAGATTTAAGGAATTATTTCTAAAACTTATTTAATATTTTTAACCTAATAAGTCAAATATCACGTTGCAAATAAAAACCTTCTAGTAGACAAATTGGATCAATATATCTTAAGAGTAATAGCATTTTAAGCCGTTCATTGTTCCTCTTCCCACAAATACCTCTTCCTAACACTCCTTATCTGCCAAGAAAATGATTCTAAAATGAACGAAAAATTTACTGCTTACAAATATTTAATGATTAATGAGCAAATTGAGCAAAAAAAGATTAATGAGGAAGAAAACGCGAAAGAAGATACGAGTGGAATTTACATTAGTTGCTTTTTTCTTAAGTGTTTTTCCCTCTAATTAGAGGGATTATGCATTTTTTTAATACATTATATAAATTTTTTAATATATTCTATTTATTTATATTAGATTATATGTTACATATTGAATTTTTTTTGCACCCATTAACTCAAATTAATTAATTTCCAGGATACTGGGGTTACAAGAAAAGTATTTTTGAATGTAGGATTGGAAATTAATTAATTTGAGATATTGGGTGTAAAAAACAAAATTCAAAATGCAGCATATAATCTAATCTAAATAAATAGATTATATAAAAATTTAAAAAAAAATGTCTAATCCATCTAATTAAAGAATAAAGCACCTAAAAAAAACTTAAGAAAAAAGCACCTGGGGTCACTATCGATATTTCATTATTTATTTTGCGCTCCAATAAACTCATGCTCCAACTTCGACGCTCCCAGCTTTTGTCCACCAACCCTTTGAAAAATGACAGAGATAGTTTAGAAAATATAACTCATTGCTTTAGAAAACCAATGCTTAAATTATACGAAAATGTTGAGGAAGTTTCTTTAATATACTCCCTCCGATCCTAATTATAGGACATATTTAACCGATTTTAGGAAGATTAAGAAGATGAGTTAAATTAGTGAATTTTACTCATTTTCCTAAAATGCTCTTATATAAATTTAAAATTAGTAAAAGTGAATCAACAACTCCTACAACATCCTTCTACCTAAAATTTTTCTTTCTACATGCTTTCTAATTGAAATAATGGTTTTGCTAGTATATATACATAATCTTCAACTTATAGTAATAATAATGGTTATATATAATTTCGCCTGTGAACAGTGAGGCTTGGGGTGAACAGTGGAGGGGATGAGTTTTTATAATATAAATTGAAAATTACGAAATTGCCCCTAATCAAAGCTCATATCTTATCTCTTGTATTCATAATTAAAAAAATAACTACAATTAAAATTTAAACTGCCCATCATGATATACATTGAAATAAAAATGTTAGGCGAAATAGTTGAGTGATATAAAAATATTCTGAGAAGGATAGGCGAAATTATAAAGAAATATATATATCATAATTGATTTTTTGCGAAATATTCTGCTCAAAATCAATTTTTTTTCGAAATAATATATATCATAATTATAAAAATCATATTGATATCCATCTGATTAATCCGTCTTTTTAATCACCCTTATGCATTCCTCTCGTGTTGTCCCTTGTTAAATTCTTTAATTTCTTGTTGTTCTGCTTACTCAGTTCTTGATAGAATGATCTGTTTCATATAAGGGGAGTGCCATATTGTCACGTCTGAGTTATGGAATAGCTCTTAAAAATCCCAAGACACGACTCGGATTATTAACTAGTTTTCTACCAGTATTGTAGCCAACATGATTCATATATTTTTTTTTTAGTTGTAGCTATCATGAGCTGGATTCTACCTTTCAATCTCCAAATTAAACTAATATTAACTTGAAACAAACAAATGAATCTATGCAGACAAAGTGCCACTTGTAACATCCTCATTTTTCAAGTGCATAAAATTCTAAAAATGTCTAAGAAGATGTCATGGACCTAACCAAGAACTACGGGCTATTGGGCTATGTGGGAAAAACAAATTTCAAAGCCCAAAATGGAGACCCAATTCGAAAATAAGAAGGATGGTGGAATAAAAAAAAAATTACTAATGCAAAAAAATGTACTTATGATAACAACTCATATACCTAGTACTTAGGAGAAAATGATGGTTATCTTGAGAAAGTACTAAAGGACATTGAGTTAGATTTGAAAATGACATATAATCTTCTTTTTCTCCTTAAATTTCAGAAAAATGGCAAAGAAAAAGAAGGGAAAAAAAAAAGATGTTATCATATCATTCAAGTACACCATAAATAAAGCATGTAAGAGCATTGGAATAGGGAACATCTCACCAAATCCCTCCTCATTTTCGGTTTTTTTTTTAAGAGGAAAGAAAGAAAGAAAATGATGATGTTAAGTACTCCCAAGTACCTATTATACCTAGGAGAAATTATGACTTGGAAGGGCAAGAACTTAAGTCATTAATTAAAGACTTTTGGACACCCTATTCAAGTCAAAAATTCAATTAAATCTCCCTCTCCCAACAGCCCATATGTCACGTCCATAAGGGATGGAAGAGAAGAAAATTTAGTTGTTTAATAAAGCAAGAGAGAAATCAAGAAAACAAGTTAGTTTTTTGGATAAGCCAAGTCCTTTCTTAATGAACAAGTAGGACTTGGAAGTTTATTTAAGAGCACCTCTTTCCTCATTTTGGGCTGTTGGCACGGTTTGGAGAAACGAAAGAGAGAGAGCAAGAATTTCCACATAAGAAAACACAAGAAGCTCAAGCACAAAAAGTAAAAGAAGAGCAAGACTAAGACAAAGGTAAGTTCTATATACGGTGTTTGGATCTTCAATATACTCTCTCCTACTTCTCCTAATGTGGCTAAGACACTAAAGAGCAACCTTTCTTTGGTGATTTGAGATGAAGGCCAAAGTGATTTTGGTGGTCAAAGAAGACAAGGATTCAACAAAACTCAAGTCCAAAGACAAGTAAGCCACCTTTAAACCTTCTTATGATTTCTTGTGGTTGTTTAAGGTTGCTAATGACTAGTGACTTGAGTATATATATATATATATATATATATATATATATATATATATATATATATATATATATATATATATATATTATATTCTTGGGTTTGAATGGTCAATGAAAAGTATGAATAAAGGTTTAAAACTGAGGTTCATGGCCTAAAATGGTAGATCAAACTTAGTACATAAAAGATATGAAACTAGAATGAAAGTTTGACATTTTGTTGATCAAATGATGATTTTCATCTAGCTGATTTTTCATGTGGATATGGATTGTAACATCCCAATTTTTCTAATAGTAATTACGTATTTTTAGGATATGATTTATTAAGTATTCTGAGGTTTAGAGGAGATCTAGAGGTATAAATTTAATAGTTTTTGTCTATATTATAAGATAAATGAATTTTCCTTTTTTTTTAAAAAAAAAATATATAATATTAACGTGGGGTCCAAACTTTAATTTTTCTTTCGCCGCACCGTCCGTTTGATTTTTCTTACTATTTGTATTATATTATTATATAATATATCATGTGGGACCCATACCTTTTATATTTTCAACTTTCTCTGCGCTTGAGACGTGGGAGGTTTGAAAATTTGGCTTGGGGAAAATTACATGAAAGTACCCAGAGGTAAAAATTACACTTAAGTACCCATTTTCCAACATTATATAAACACCCCCGGTTTCATTCATTCAGCGTAGAGAAGAGAGAGAGAGAGAGAGAGAGAGAGAGAAGGCGCAGAAAATAATGGTGTAAGTTGAGGTTGAATTATTTGGTGTTTGTAAATTGGGAGCATTGAAGTATTGGTAAAAATAAGCTGGGAATTGAGGTAACCTTGGTTATTCTTTTATATACTTGTCATATATATATATATATATATCAACTGTTTTGGGATTTGTTGTGCCTATGGAAGGCTTGATTTGGAACTTAACAATGTTGTCTTGATGAGATTGGATATTCTTGGAGCCCTTGGTATCACTTTTCTTTTAACCGGGATAAGAGTGACACCTCCTTGGTTGTGTTTTTACAAGGAGGGAGCCATGTTAAGGTTATGAGTAATGAATATGTTTTCTTGGAGGATGTGTTATGTGTTAGATGGCTCCAGTCAACAGTTATAAGAGGTGGTCAGGGTAATAAGGATGATCTATGCATCAATATTTGTTTGGAATATTTTATATGTGAGATCTCTTGTGAAATGATGGAAAATAAATTATGATGTTTTGAAACCCTTTTTGGGAGGGAGGGAGTTTTTGGTAACCGAGTTGAGAACTAATTTGTGAAAAACTTTATGTAAAGTTATATATTTTAATTATTGTGGATTTTAATTGTATGTTCTCGATCTTGGTTTACATGTATATTTCTGAATAACCAAAGGTTACGAGGATCTTTGGATCTTACGGTTACTATGTTTATTTTTTTCAGGTGAATATTTAGTAGGAAAATCAAGAAAGACACATATGGAATGAGTCGTGAAGGCTCTTTTGTATTGTTATGTTATTTGTATTTGTCATGACTATAAGACTTCCGCATTTTAGAAACTTTGATATATTATTTTGGATTAAATTTGGCCCTGTCTAAATGGATTTTTACCGTTTGGTCATATTGTAAATATGTATTTGGATGTTAAACATCCTTGTTGGAGATATTTCAAATATTCTGGCCAAATTTTCGGGTGTTGAATTTGAGGTGTTACATGGATGGATTTTGGTGTTTTTGATGAGTTCAAAGTGTTTAAAATGATATTTTGTATGAGGATAAACTTGGATCAAAATTTTGGAACCTTAGATGAAAGCTTGAAAAAACGTTGGTTGACTATTTTGTGAAAATTCTGTGAAGTTAGCTGGGTTCAACTCGATTTTTGATATAGTAAAAGAATTTATAAAATTATGAAATTTTACAGAAAGAAAGTAGACATACCAAGGATTAATTTCACAGGTAACAAGTATTTTTATGATTTTTTTTCTAAGAGAAATTAATGTTTAAAAACTGACCCCCAAAACTAGTGAATATTTCATACCAGCAGTAAGGTTTTGGGTCATGGTTGGATTTTCGACTTAGTCTGGCCCAAATGAGTATTTTTTGTTGAAAATATACATAATAAGGGTTAATTGGGATTTGAACCACCACAAAAGGATTTTTCTATATTTAATTATATTTTTTTTAAGTTGGACCTTTATTTCTAGAAATTTCAGAGTTTGGACGAAAATAAGAGGATTTTAAGCCTATATTAAATTCCTTAATAAAAAAAGGAATTTAGTGAATGTGAACACATGAATTGGGATTATTTTAAATTATCAAAGGGAATATTTATTGAGGTAGATTTACTTATATTTATATTTTATTATTTTAGATCTAATTGTGATATTTTGCACCGATGAAGTTATTTTTCTCTGTAGTCGACTACCAGAGAGTAACATTAATCCTTATATACCTTGTATGTCTTTTATATGTATGTTTTACCTTGGAAATTGCATATATTCTGTTATCATTTATTTCCAAGCGCTCTGGAACCGGAACATACTCTGTGCATTAAGGGCTTTGCTGTGTGATGTGCCCGACAGTCTGTGCTGTATGTTATTAGGACTATTGCAGTATGTGCTGTGTGCTATTAGGACTGCTAGTTCCGGATTGGTTATGTGCCTTGCTATATGTATGATACTGAATGATATGTGGTTTGTGTTTTTATTCGTGGTTTTCTTATATGCATTGTTTATACACTTTATATGAGATTAACAGTTACTCTGAGATTTAATTTTGAATCCCAGCCCCTTTTAAGCTCTGTGACAGTTCATCTAGACCTGAGCAGGGAGACAGAGGTAAGGCTCCGGAGTTGGACTAGGGTGGTGGTGGCTATTGGTGGTTATTATTTTTGGTTATTTATTCTGGTTTCCGGATAATATAGTATATTATTTTGGCATGTCAGGCACCATTATCCGGATGATTGTATATTTTGATCCCTTCGAGGAAGTTTACCTTTCCGTGATTTATCTTATCAGTATATTTTGGTCCAAATTGGTGCATGCCCTGCTGCTAATACTTTGATGAATGACGTAATTTAACCTGGGAAAATAATTTAAAAGTGAATAAAAATAAAGGACCACACTACCCGTCACTCAGAAGCGCGAGGCAGGTGTGTAACACCATTACTACGAAAATATATTATGAACGGAAACAGAGAAACAAGTGAGAGAAATATTGAAAAATAGAGAGAAACAGAACTGAAATCCTTCTCAAGAGCTCACATAAAGATTCATGCTACATAGAACATGCTCGAACACTCCCTTATTAGGCCTGGGATTTCATCTATTTCTATTATTCAGTAGCCACAAAACACACACACGAAACAAAAGCAGAAAGAAATGGCCAATAATATTCAAGCACCATTAAACAGATATTTCTCAAGCTTCTTGAAGAAGTTGAAATAAGTGGACTCTGCTGCCTTAATTTGCTCGCTCATTTCTTCATTTTCAGATTCATAACAAATCTTGACATTGACCAGAGTTTGATGCTCTGATTTTGCAGATAGCCGGAAGGTTGGCTTGAAGTAGGAGAAACCTCGATTCAGATATCCTCCTTCAATCACCTCTATCCCAACCTCATGCGAAACCGCGTCAAGCTCTGAAATTGTCTCTTTCTGAAAACCTCCACCTGCATGTCAGAGCAAGATATTAAAATGAGCATCAAGTAAAGATCAGAATCAAGCTAAATTCATTTGTTGATTACTATATATATATACAGATAGACTTACTGGAGCGAATAGTGAAGCTAGAGAAGGATTGTGCCGACGCCTCCATCTCCTTCAATGACTTGCACGTCTTTGACAACCTCAGGGTTTACGTTTTGAGCTATGGTGACCATATCCTTGGACAGAGCTTGCCAAAGGATTTCCAATCCAACGCTCATTTCCGTTTCTGTGTTGAATTCTCTCACCTTCCTCTTCCTTTTTCTTACGAGTTTTAGCTTGACACTTGCTTCCTTGTGTGTGTTAAATATAGGATTTGTTTTTGGATAGGGTCGAATGATATAAATTCCATTTTCATTATTATTTTCTGAGAAAATATTTATACAATTAATGGCATTGATTATTTCCTTAAATTATTTGAGGTCCGCTTTGGATTTTAATTAGAGTTTTATTTCTCAGAGGAAACAAATTTCAATGAATCTGAATATACATCTAATTAATTTATATTCAAAATCCGTTTAAGAAGGGAAATTATTAATTGCTTCATATATGAGTCGTTGTTTGAAATCCCCATTGTGAAAAGCATTTATTATTATTCAATGAATCTGAAAACATATCCAAAGTAATTAATATTCATCGTCTCACTCATTAAGTACTTGTCTAAAGTTGTTATTATAGAAAACTCTTTCATATATTTATTTTATATATAAATCATGATTGAAAAATCATTTTTAGAATCTTCAATTCTACATGCTTGTTTGAAACTATTTATCATTAGTGCATTCACATAAATATAAAACTACTTTGATATACTTATTTAGTTTACTGTAAATCACGATTAAAAAAATTACTTTTGAAAGTTTCAATTGTTATTTTAAACAATGGACGACATTTCATTTTTAGAATCTTCAATTCTACATGCTTGTTTGAAACTATTTATCATTAGTGCATTCACATAAATATAAAACTATTTTGACATATTTATTTAGTTTACTGTAAATCACGATTAAAAAAATTACTTTTGAAAATTTCAATTGTTATTTTAAACAATGGACGACATTTTTTACCAGCACATTATTATATCAACCTCAACCATTGTATTAAAATCCAACTTGAGTGGGTCAATTAGATCAATGAATTGAATTAGTCTTCTACTCAACCCAGTCAAGAATTTTAATGGATTGAGTTGGGTTTTACATTTTTCCCCCTTATTGAGCTTGAAACAACTACATTTTCAATTTTAAAAAATAAAATAAAAGTCAATGAGCCAACTTGTGGTTTAGTAATTCTGTTTTGTTATATGTGTGTGTAAATGATGTTCTATTCACTTGTAAATTAATGTCTCCTTATTTAAATATTATCTTTTCAAGGTTATATAAGAATATTTTTGTATATTTTAATTATGATTGGGCTGAGCTCAATTCAACGAGAGTGGGATGAGGAAAAAATTAATCATGTTGAGCGGATTTTAGCATTGTCTCTGAAAACAACTCAACATTGACAACCGTGCATCTTTGCGTGGGTGCTTCCTCAAATGCATCGAAGGTCATCTTATGCAACGACTCGCGAACCATGCAATAAAGCACGTGGCACAGAGTTTAGTGAATGTACGTGGTGCCAATGACGAACGAAGCTTCTGACAGGATCCATAACAAGGAAATACCAAGCGAGAGCGTAACACACAGTTGTACGGTGAAAAAGGAAATTTATTGGGTGGCAGGTGACATGTTAAATATCACTTATTCAGGCATGAAACACAAGGGAGATTGATCATTAAGGCCGATCATGATGATAACGATCAATTCAGGCGGCCTCGGAGAGATACTTGCCAAGGCTGCTCAGGAAGTTCAAAGCAGAAGACACGGCAGTCTTGGTGAGGCGATGGGTGGATTCTTCATCAATATAAGATTCATAAGTGATCTTCACATTCACCTCTGTCCTATTCTCTCCTTTTGCATACACCTTCATGTTCGTCTTCAAGTAGGAGAACCCTCGATCCATAAACCCTCCTTCAACGTACTCAAACGCTATCTCATGTGCGGCCGCGTCAAGCTCTGTAATTTTCTCCTGATAACTCGCCCCGGCTGACCCAGCTGTACATTAAGAAAGAATATCAGTATTAATTAAATGTCAGAATTATTAAAAACTTAATGGTATTTGGTAATTACGTAAAATGGACCAAGGAGTGGTGAGAATGATGGTGCCGACGGCTCCGTCTCCTTCAATCACTTGCATCTCTTTGATCTGCTCCGGCACTATCTTTGGAGCTATGGCCACAAATTCATTGGGATTCGACAGAATTTGCCATAGTTTTTCCAGCCCAATGCTCACTTCTGTCTCTGCCGTGATGATTTCTTTCCCCATCCTGTCTCTCGTCTTTGTTTATCTCTGAGAGGTTTTCGAGACATTCCTATTATTTATAGACTGTTGTCCCCCGTCTTTTTAAGAATATAATAACTTGGATGATTTTCAATTATTTTATATTTTTATTTTTGAATTTAATTGGTTTCGAATTTAATTTCATGGTGAAAGTTCATGACCTCCCAATATTCAATGAATCTAATTATGACTTTTATGAATTATCGTATATTTTATTACCCCTGTTCATGCAAATCCAAGATATTAAGTCTAGGAACATTCATGTGTATCAAATACATTAACACTCATTAATTGTGGGAGATGTACATCATAATGTTATCTTAGTGATACAATATAATCTATGTATTTGTATTTAATAATTAAAATGAATGAGGAAACTCCTCCTCCCCGGTTTGATCGAGCTCCCGACCTCTAAAATTTTCTCTCGCTCTTATGACATATTGCTTAATGGCTAAAGTATACGTTTGGTCGCTTTTATGTTTGCGCTTTGGTATCATTTTAGTCCTTAAGTTTGTAAAGTGTCACGTTTGGTCCCTTAATGTTAATGTTAGTAGTAATTCGACTTAACGGAAAATATGACTCAATAATTTTAAGCGATAATTATGCAATTAAATCCGACCAAAGACGCTTTATATGTTAGTATTTTAATAAATTAATATTTTAAATCATATTAATTGACAAATATTTAAATTTTTTTGACAAAAAAAAAACCTTCAATCTTCACAAAATGTGAAAAACCGTAAAACAATATGTGAATATTAAATATTTTTCAATTAATAGGATTTAAAATATTAATTTATTAAAATACTAACATATAATCATGATTGGTCAAGATTTAATTGCACAATCATTGTTTAAAATTGTTGAATCAAGTATTTTCCGTTAAGTCACACTAACTAACGGTGTTAACATTAAGGGACCAAACGTGTACTTTTTACAAACTTAATGACTAAAATGATACCGGAGGCAAACATAAAGGACTAAACATATACTTTAGCCTTGCTTAATTATATTTTCCTTAGTTTATCGGATGTTGGCCCCACGTCTTTTTTTAAAATAATAATAAATGTGGTTATTTAAAAAATTAAATTTATTTTTTTCGAGTTAAAATAGTCAGTGGTACAAATTAAAGCCAATGTTTTTTCCCCTAAAATATCTCTCACCAAAATTATGAGGATTTATTACTTCTAAAAGGAAACGAATTTCAGTCATCACTTGGATGCATAAAATTTAAGGGTTCTCATTTATGCTTCACATACATCTGCCATAAAAGGATTTTCTCATAAACACCAATGGCATAAAATTTGTACCGAACATTTTTAACGGCCAACTTTACATAATACGTGCTATAATATAAGGTATCGAGAAAATCACATCAAAAAATCAGTTAGAAAAATAATACTCCATCCGGTCCTAATTATAAGACATAACTGACTTTTTTGGAAAGATTAAGGAAGCTGATTAAACTACTTTAGAGTATTTTTATTTTTATTTTTTCTTCAAACAAATTAATTTGACTAATAAATTAATATATAATATAAAGATACACAACATATGAAATAATTAAGTAACTTATTTAGCTTCCTTAATTTCTCCAAAAGAAGTCAACTAGATCTTATAATGAGGACCGGAGATAGTATCAAAAAAGTCTCATGACTTATCAATTGTATCATTTTCACTTGTCAATCGATGTTCTTTTATTTGTTATTTTCATTTGTTAATGTTTGTTCTTTCACTTATCGTTAACAAGTTATGAAATTTTCTGATATTATTTTTTAAAAATTGGAACTTTGGTGTTTTTTTCCTAAAAAATAGAAACTTTACTAGCTAGTTTACAACGACAAGTTATAAAATGTGAGCACAATATATCCTATCTTAAAGGAAGATCGATTTGAACACAAGGCATTAACAACTGTCCAAAGATGGCACGTAATCATGGGATGCAATGACACATAGATTAAGAAATGACGTTGCGGTCAACGTTTAGTTGTTCTAACGAACAACGCTACCCACTACACTTGGATAAAGCCATAGGTCACTAGTGCACAAATCATTTTTTAGACCGGATGAAAATTGCTTTTTACACTGATTCTGAATCTAGTCTCAATATAACCAGTTAAAAAGGTCTATTACTTTTAAGATCATTGAGAAACCGGTCTTAAGGGGAAAAAAAATTAGACCGATTCTTTAACATATAAGGTCTAAAAAGAAACACTTTTAAGATTGGTTGTGTAAAATAACCGATCTTAAAAGTGAGAATTGTAAGACTTTTAAGACCAATTATACGAAACAAACCGTCTTAAAAGTATTTCAAAATAACCCAGCCAATGGCTTCCTTCCACTTCCCAGTATTGTAAATCCCAGAATCTTCAAGAAATTGATAACCAAATTAAATCAGATTCTTGTGATTCAAAGCGGGTATACTTAGGATGTGCATGGTAACGCTCCCGGAATAAGTTTTTTTTTTCTAATTTTTATTCCCAGAAAAAAAAAAAGGATAGAAATTGTGTTTAGTAAATCCGATTTTTTTTTTGGTTCCCGGGATGAACCGATTTATTTTTTATGACGGGGAATAAAAAAAGAAGCTAACAATTTCTGCTTCTTATAATCATTTCTGCTCCTCGCGTCTGTCATCGACTCAAGCCACACACCAGATAGGTCTTCCTCTCGTGATCCACTTCCACCATAACCACCAGGTCGGCCATCTACTGTCGTCAGCGAGCCATCCTTGCGCGTTATTGGTGCCGGTCACTTTCTTCACGACGGATACGACGAAGCTACTGACGAAGAACCCTAGCGACAGAGTCGTGAGGAAGAGGCTGGTGCTCATGGTTTTCATGCTTTTTGAGGATTGGGTTATGAAGAAATCGAGTTGGCCTGTGTAGATAAAGGCTTCTCCTTAACCCACCAGGAAGAACTGTGGGATTAGAACGAACACAGTTATGGGCAGCGTCTTTGTTTCGTCAGCGACGCCTTCCGCCAGTGCTAATCGTCTTTTCTCGCACAATGCGGCGGCGGCCATTCCCAATGTTGAAAGCAATAGGCCAATTGCAATCTTTTGCAGGTTGGTGAATCCGGTACACTCATAAGAGGAACTCTATCAATTTCTCTTGTTTCCAGGGGTTAAAATTTTATTATCTTTTACTTGCTTGTCACTTGAAGAGTTGAACTCATAGCTTAATGGTCAATTTATAATTGGTAAAGGTTCAATTGTTTGTGTATTGAACATGTTATGGGGCTGTAATGTTTAAGCGTGACTAAATATTGGATCGTTTATCGTTTACCTGGTTTGCCTTTCCATTTTTTCCAAAGGGGCATGATGAGCCGGTCATAAACAGCCAGAGTGATTGATGGCGGCCACAAAGAAGACCGTGAGAGAGCCTGCAGGAATCTCGAATTTTCCCATGGACCTTTCCATGGTGGAGGCTTGTTCAACTGAAAACGTGATCATTTGGGCATATGTAGTCCAGAATATGATGGTTGTGGCCCAAATTGGTAGGAGTCTTGCCATCATTTTAACTTCTTCCACCCTTGTTAATGAGCATAATTTCCAAGGGTTTGATGCAGAACCATACATATTCTTCTCAAATCATCTTCTGCTACAATGGCAGCTTCCTCGTATAAAGTGTAACACCTCAAATTCAACACCTGAAAACTTGGTCAAAATATTTGAAATACCTCCAATAGGGATAATCAATATCCAAATCATTAAATTACAAGACTATTTAAAATAAAGTTCATAATACATATTCAAAATAAATTTCCAAAAATGTTTGAGTTTAATACAAAGCGGAAGTTTTAGGTTCATGGCAAATGAAATAACATAACATAAACTATAGAAGTACAAAAAAAGAGCCTTCAAAGCTCACTCCATAGGTGCCTTCCCTTGCTCCCTACTAGGATATTCACTTGAAAAATGTTAATATGGGATGAGATTCCACGTCTCAGTAACTACTGAAAGTTTCTATCGTACACAAGCAAATTACATATGACAAAAAGCAAGTCTGATCTCAAATATATTTATATATATAACATAATTTCTCATACAGAATTATTTTGCAAAAGTAATCATCATTATGTCGAATTGTGAATTATACAATTTTACAATATGCAATATGCAGCCTCCCTTATATCACCATCCGCCCTTGTACCGCTGACTGGAGCCATAGGCTAACACAAAGTCCAATAGAAACTCATTCATTTGACTGGATGGTTTCAAGCTCACCAGAACTTAAGATACACCTGGCCAAAAGTATAGAGCTTAAGTATGAACTATGTCTCCCCTTCTTAAAAGAACAACTAAGAAGGTGTCACATGTCCCACAACTCCAATGCAATCCTGGCCAGAGGAAAAACATGGAAGAAGGGGCCCTGAAAAGTACCATCCACTGTGCACCGAGTGGTGGCATAAAAAAATCTTATCATTCAAATTCCTCCTTATTCCAACCCATCACACATACATCCGCCATGATAATTATATTCAATAAAAATAAAGTAGATTAAAACATGCTTCCATTTATATCATCACAAGGAAAAAAAATCAACATCTCATAAACCTCATCGGACCAATCTTTCATACTTGAGAATTCAAAGGACAATTTTTTTCATTTCTGAAATTCGGGGGGCAAAACCGTAATATTCAATTTTCATCATGATAATATTCATATACAAATAATTTAGTCTATATAAAATATAACATAATTTATAATCATACATAATTCACAAGTATATGGAAGAATATTCAGAGTTACATGTTACTCTATAGTTCCCAAAATTACCGCAAGGCTTCCTTCACTCTCTCTCTCTCTTTCTCTACCTTTCTGTGAGTCTTGAGTGTTTGTGTGTTGTGAAAGAAGAGAAGGGGTGAGGTATTTATAGAGTTTTGGGTCTCAACCATTTTTCAAAAAATCACATGTCTATCTACTACCCAACTACTTCAATCTACCATCTATCTACCACTCTTATGTCCATCTACCGTGTAACTACCATTCACATCTCCATCTACCATCTAACTACCACTCTTATGTCCATATACCGTGTAACTACCATTCACATCTCCATCTACCATCTAACTACCATACATATGTCCATCTACCAAATACTTATCTACCGATCAAATTTCACATGCTTATCTACTACATAATCATCTACCATTCAAATTAATATATTTTTCCCCGATTGCAATGAAAAATACCGATTATCAAAAGCCTAGTAACTTTCTTATCTCAGTCTTATTCCTAAACTCTCTTATTTCAAAATTTGAGATATTACTATAAAAATAATCTTAAATGATAAATTTTAATTATCATAAATTAATTTTTTCCGAAAAAATTCAGGATGTTACACAAAGATCCAATGTTGTATGGGAGGTTCATCTTCTTTTTCCTTATGGCAGCAACAATGACTTCGAAAATGTGGACTATGGGGCTTCCCATACTTTTCTTGTATCTGTATCTTTTAGTTCCATGTAAGAATATGAGCATAGAGACAGAGCAAATCCCATATGCCCAACTTTGACCCACTTCATCTTGTATATAAACAAGTACTGTGACAGCCATCAGAGTCCCAAAACTAATGAAGAAGAAGAACCTAATGAAGAAATAGGCCATTTGAGATTTCTCCTTCTCATCTTTGTCATCAAATTGGTCAGTTCCAAATCCTGAGACACGACTTCAAGCATTATAGTTTTTAGAATATGAAATGTTGACATTTTAGTTAAAATTTATTATTTTATATAGTTGATAAAATCTATAAACGAAAAATAAAGAAATAGATTTGTATTGTATTAGGTAATTCTAATTCTCAGAATAAAAATAAAATGTGTTAACAAACGTAATTCTGATTCTCGGAGGAAAAATAAAATGAGTTAACAAACGTAATTCTGATTCTTAGAACTCTTCCAAAGCATGGAATCAGAAAAAACTGTTTCATCTCAGAAATAGTACTGGGGAACAGAATGGTTGCCATGCACACCCTTAGAAACTAAAACAGTTTCTTCAGGTGAGAGGCCATAAGTGTCAATGAGATATGAGACTTTGAAAGAATGCCTATTGGATGAAATTGAATTACAAATATAAATCCCAGATTCTTTGGTTCCAGTGAGAGACCCTGTTGTTTCTTTGTTATGACCCTGAGAAATCCTTACTCCCCAAGATCGAGTTTTTCATATCCTAAAGCTTTTCGAGCTCAGTCAAGATTCAGCCACAAAACAGAGAGGACGAGCTTCCCTTCCAGCAGCAGTCGGTCAAGCTTCAGCAATGAAGATGGAGAGGATGAGCCGTGAGATCCATGGATGAAACGAAGAAGACAAAAGCTGTATCTATGGACCCCAATCCCTCTCCCCCCATCGGCTCATCAAATTCGACTTCGGATCAGTGAAATCTACTCTCCTTTTTCAGTTTTAAGGCAATGACAGCAACAACGGGGTTTGGGTCGTGAGATCTGCAACGTCAAGATTGTGGGTTGTCTGGGTCGATGAAGAAGGCTAAGAGATTTGCAGGTGTTGGCGTAGTTCGATGAAGAAGGCGACAAGATGTATTTTGGAGGTTGGGTAGTCTGCGTCGCGCATCGTTGAAGACTTCAAGAGGTCGTCGTCGTCACAGTCAAGCTGTCGGACTCTTCAACGTCGGGATCGTGGATTGCGTCTTTGGGTCGCCACTGCCTATTCTCTAATCTGAGAGTTCATCTTTGGGTGAGGAAAGGGTACGATGTGTAGGAGATGGTTATGGGACTTGATGAGGAAGAGAAGAGGAGATGGGTGGGCTCACAAACATTAAGGAATGAAGAAAGTGTTACGAAATTCAATTTTGGGTGTTTTAATGAAAATCTTTTAGATTCAAAATAAAATATTCAAAGTTCACCTTTTAGATCAGTTATTCTTAATAATCGGTCTTAAAAATAATAAATGTATTATTTTTTTTATTCCTTATTTTCTAGATCGGTTATTGTTAACAGTCGATTTTAAAAATTTCATCTCTTAAACTGATTAAACAAGACAATCGGTCTTAAAAACAAATAACAGCTCTAGTATAGAGCATATAACCAAGTGGCTCTCTACCTGAAAAAGATTCCTCTTGTCGGTTTCCCAAAGTCTTCCATATAGAATATGTACTCTACGTCAGCTCCAAACACAAACACTCACTCAATGATTCCACATAACAAATTTTATTTTATTTCTAACAACATCTAAGTATATATTGGGAGCAAGGCAGCTGATTCTTTTGTTGGCAGACTGACAGAGAGATGCAGGAATTATTATATATAGGGGCCGGCATAGGCGGATGGAGGTATATGACTTGGGGGCAAGTGTCCCTTAAAAAGAAATGGGTTTTTTTTTTTTTTTTTTTTTTTTTTTTTTTTTTTTAAAAATAAATAAAAAATAAAAAAAATATATAAATAAATAAATAAATAAAATAAAAAATTTATTATTATTATTTAAATTTAGGGTTAAATTCAAATACTGGAGAATCCTTTCGCAGCCAACTTCTCTCGAATCAAACTTACGCCATTTGTTTAATGTCTTATATTGAAAAAGATGTATTTGATAAAGATTGATAATAAAGCAATTACGATGGAATTCCAAAAAATAAGGCTTAGAAGGATGATATTATAATTATTTTTATTGTAATATACTTTTGTTATTAAAATATATGTCTTGAACTTATTTAGTCCCAACCTTACTATTTTTAACAACATTTTTGCTATTTCTAATAAGACTTAGCATTATTTTTCCCTTTATATTATTTTGTTTTTCAATGTATTTAAAAATTTCCTTTTAAAAAAAAAAAAAACCCCCGAATCCCCCCACAAATTGTGCCCCCTCTTCCATTAATTTCTGGATCCGCCCCTGGGGCCGGCACATGTTTGGGAAAAGGTATAGAGGGGAGAGGGAAAGCAGACAATTTTTAAAACATAGATCAAAGACTGACCAAGAGTCTTGTGAAGAAAATTGATGTAATAATACATAATTAGTTGTACTTTCGCCATCAACTACGTCATGATTGAGTGGATAATTATATGGCGAGTATCAACGTGGACAGATAAGTGAATTATTTTTCCTTCAATTGAGTGGGTAGTGAAACAAAAATCAGAGAGATCAAGTGAGACTCGAGTACTCGACTGTTAATATCGATTTCATTTATATCTTTATCTCTCTCTTTAATTACTCTTTCTTTCTTCCTCTTCGTGGTGCATGCTACTTTTTCTTTCAATCATGAGAAGGGAAATCTAGATCTGTGATCTCGCAAGACACTGATATGGATGATGGTCGGTTTAGGCGTAAAGGACATTCATCTTTAATTTTAGGTAGACCTTCCTTAAAACCGCTAGAGCCATGATAGATGTGCATCTTTACGCCGGTAGCCTTACTCCGAAATTTTGGTGAAACCATTAAATTTAATGTGCTTGAATCTATGAGACACCCCTCTGATGATTGTGCAGAGATAGATGTTAATGTTATTGATGCTATCACAGATAATTCTGTAGTAAAACTTAAAGAGGGTATGCTTAGTAGATTCTGTGATATTGCTAGTTTATATGATACTATCTCTTGCGCATGTGCTAAAATTGGCAATTGTGATACATGTGCTGACCTTGACGATGCTGATATTGATATTTTCACTAATACTATTGAGATTATGAGACATTCTAGACATGATGCTTATTTGCCTATTTGTAGCATTAGTGATTCTAGTGATCATGTATCCGATACTTCTCCCGATTCTAATGAACTTTCGTTACTTAATGTGATTAATGCCATGGATAAAACCGATTTATCTTCACTATCTAATTCTAAGTTATCAATTAGCTGATTCTTACAATTGGAGCATGGAAGCTTCAAGTCGAGCAAATTAAAGCTTTCGCTTCAAGATTGACCTCTGATCCTAGAGATTCGGTATTATTTTATCTGAAGCAGAGACTTGTACATCTTTCTAAACGCTGCCATGCATGCATTATTCAACTCCGTTCAATTTCCAAAAATCATGAATTCTTGTTCTCTAGCATACATTGTTGCATGATTTGTTGTAAATGACGTGTGTGAATGTGTGAAAGGAAGACTCCCATGGGTTGCTTGTGGGATCAAAGTAATAAGTAATCTTAGGCCACTATATGGGCCAAGAGGGAAAATGGCCTCATACGCACAACAACGGGTTACTGAAGGGAAACACATTTAAAATCCAGTAATTCCCTCCTCCCATTGTACGCTAGTTAAATGTTGTACAATATGCACTTTTATAAGAAAATCCATTTGATTAATCCGTCTCTTTAATCACCATTATGCCTTCCTCTCGTTTTGTCCCTTGATAAATTCATTAATTTTTTGTTGTCCTGGTTACCTAGTTCTTGACAAAAAGATCCGTTTCATATATACTTGGAGAGTGCCATATTTTCACGTGAGTTACGGAATAACTCTTAAGATTACATTATTCTTAGACACAACTTGGATTGTTAACTAGTTTTCTAGTAGTATTCCGGGCTAACATAATTCACATTTTTTTTAATTGTAGCTATCATTAGCTGCATTCTCGAAGTTAAACTAATATTAATTTGAAATAAACAAATGAATCTATGCAGACAAAGTGCCACTAGTACAAAAATATATTATGAACGGAAACAGAGAAACAAGTAGGAGAGATATTGAAGAATAGAGAGAAACAGAACTGAAATCCTTCTCAAGAGCTCACATAAAGATTCATGCTACCTAGAACATGCTCAAACACTCCCCTATTAGGCCTGGGATTTCATCTATTTCTATTATTCAGTACCCACAAAACACACACACGAAACAAAAGCAGGAAGAAATGGTCAATAATATTCAAGCACCATTCAACAGATATTTCTCAAGCTTCTTGAAGAAGTTGAAATAAGTGGACTCTGCTGCCTTAATTTGCTCGCTCATTTCTTCATTTTCTGATTCATAACAAATCCTTACATTGACCAGAGTTTGATGCTCTGATTTTGCAGATAGCCGGAAGGTTGGCTTGAAGTAGGAGAAACCTCGATTTAGATACCCACCTTCAACCACCTCTATCCCAATCTCATGCGAAACCGCGTCAAGCTCTGAAATTCTCTCTTTCTGAAAACCTCCACCCGTCGGAGCAAGAAATTAAAATTAGCGTCAAGTAAATATCAGAATCAAGCTAAATTCATTTGTTGAGTAGTACTATATATACAGATATACTTACTGGAGCGAAGAGTGAAAAGAAGGATTGTGCCGACGCATCCATCTCCTTCAATGACTTGCACGTCTTTGACAACCTCAGGGGCCCGTTTGGTACAACAAACTTAGCAGAGGGAATGAGAACTTAATTGAATTCTCCGCCGAAAATGTGTTTGGTGCGCCAAGTGCTCGAGAACTCTGATTCTCGCCAACCTCCAAGCTCCCACAAACTTGGAAAAGTGAGCTCCCTCAAAAAGTGGCGGGATCCTGAAAACTCTCTTGGAATAGTGAATTATTTTGACTAAAAAGCCCCTGTGAAATTATAAACCAGAATCGAATCGAGCTCGAGGTGGAAGAAGGAGTGGACAAAAAAGAAGCTTGAGATGATAGCGAAAAAGCTTCAATCGAAAAGTAGGCAAGGAAGATCAATCGAGGTAAGAGTGTGAATGGCTTTTCTTTGTTCATTTTGCGCTGTGCGTGGTAAAAATAGCGATGGCCTGGTGTATGGCTTTTTTCTTGGCATTCATATCTACTTAGGCCGTGTGTGGGTTGCGTATTGGAGATGAAGGAAATGACAAAGACAAGGCTATACAGTGGCAGAAAATTCTTCTTCTTCTTCTCTTATGAATTGTTTGCCAAACATTATGAACTGTTTATTGTACTGGTTGACATTTTGTACTGCGAGTTCGAACATGACTATATGGTTCGAATTTGAATGTGTTATTTTGCAACTTCATTGTCTAACTGGTTTTGTAATTACTTTTAGGCAACTCTATTTTTTCTTACCAACGTCGTCATTTTATTTCATCCACTTCACAATTTCAGGGGTTTAGCACTGAGAAATTTCAAATTTTGTTTTTTTCCCTATCAAAGCAGCACCTGGGTTCAATGTTCACGGATTTTCTTCCCTATTCCTCTTGCAAAATTCATGTCCGCACCAGATTGATTCATTTGGTGTTGTCCCCATCTATTTCCTTCCATGTTCGTCGTCCTTGGCACCTCCGTCAGCCGTTATGATTGTCGCAGTTTCAAATCCAATCAAGGTCTCGAACAATTTCTTTCTCCACGAAGACCCGATTCGGTTTGCCCCTGTTTCTATACAATTCGCAAAAAAAATAAAAATAAAAATTGTTCTCTGCCTTTTTTGGAGGGGGCATTGTGGAAATTTTATCTACCCTTCCCATTTAACTAACACCCAATTCTTCTTATCAAATAATTTATTTTCCTCAACTTACTTATATTTTCATGCCTACCAAATAGCTCAACTTTTTAAAATTCTCTCTCAATCTTCTCTTCTCTTCCTTTCTCTTCTTAAATGTTCTCTGTACCAAACAGGCCCTCAGGGTTTACGTTTTGAGCTATGGTGGCCATATCCTTGGACAGAGCTTGCCATAGGATTTCCAGCCCAACGCTCACTTCCGTTTCTGTGTTGAATTCTCTCACCATCCTCTTCCTTTTTCTTACGAGTTTTAACTTGACACTTGCTTCCTTGTGTGTGTTAAATATAAGATTAATTTTTGGATAGGGTCGAATGATATAAATTCAATTTTCATTATTATGTTTTGAGAAAATATTTATACAATTAATGGCATTGATTATTTCCTTAGATTATTTAAGGTCTGCTTTGGATTTTAATTAGTTTTAATTCTCAGAGGAAACAGATTTCAATGAATCTGAATATACATCTAATTAATTTATATTCGATCAAAATCCATTTAAGGAGGAAAATTAATTGCTTCATGTATGAATGGTTTGAAACCCCTATGAAAAGCATTTATTATTATTCAATGAATCTGAAAACATATCTAAAGTAATTAATATTCATTGTCTCATTCATTAATTAAGTACTTGTATGAAGCTGTCTGTTATATAAAAGTAATAAAACTTCTCTCATATATTTATTGTTTTTTATTGTAAATTTATTTTTGAAATATATATTGAGTTGTGCTTGTTTGGAATTATTTATCATTACCACATTCATACAAACACTAGTACAAAAAAGAGCTTTAACATCGCCTCATTTAGATCGGAGTATTGAGGCTCTGGTCTAAAAAGTATTACCGGTGGCAGTTTCGTAAATATAAAGAAATTTCTAGACCGGATTATAGAGGATGAGATCTAAAAAGTATTACTGGTTGCAATTTCGTAAATATTTAAAGAACTTTTTAGACCGGATTATAGAGGATGAGGTCTAAAAAGTATGACTAGTGGCAGTTCCGTAAATATATAAAGAATTTTTTAGACTAGACTTGTAAAATATAAGGTCTTAAAAGTCTAAAATGAAAGACTTTTAAGACCTCATATTTTTACAAGTCCGGTCCAAAAAGTAAATTGTATCTTTTAAATATAATAAAAATTTTCTATTTTAAGACCAAATGTTTAAAAAGTCCGGTCTAAAAAGTTTAAAAAATGAATTTTCTATTTTCCCGTGCCAAAAATTGAATTTCGCTCTCTGAACCTCTCTTCGACCTTTTAAATCTCGCCTCACACTCTCTTCAACCTTGTCTCAACTCATCTCAAGGACCTCGCTCACAAATTTTCTAACACCACGAATATTGCTCTCGCCTCCTTTGCTTTCATAGTCTCTTGTTTTGGTTCTAACTTCTTCAAGTTCGTAATTCTTGTTAAGGTAACAAGCATTCCTCTCTTTTTTCAGCCAATGAATAAATCTTGACACTTGTCATTGATAATAATTTGCATATTTAAATATATGTAGGAAAAATTGGACCGTCTTGCTGCTAATTATCCCGATCGTTTCAAAGTATACTATATCATGAATCAGGTAGTTTCTAACTTTGAATATCATTTCAAAGAGAACTCAAGAACTCAAGTTTTCATCCTTCATTGAATCAAGATAGCCTAACTTGAATGATGAAATGATATGATCTGTGCAAGCCTCCAGAAGGATGGGACAGTGGTGTTGGATTTGTATTAAAGGAGATTATTCAAGCGCACTGTCCTCCTCCTACGCATGATATCAAGGTAGGCAATAATCATCTAAGTTAATCTCTTTAGATAGCTTCTTCGTGTTATCATAAAAGAAAGGTTATTGATTAAGGGGATTGTTTGTGAAATTTGTAGATACTGAGGTGTGGCGCACCACCCATGAACAAAGCTATGACTGCTCACCTTGAAGCCCTTAAATATGACCCTGATATGTTGCTCACCCCGAACAATTTCTGATTTACAATTTTTTTTTTAAGCAAAGGACTTTTAAGACCAAATGTTTTTCATATCCGGTCTTAAAAGTACTTTTAAGACCGGATGTGTTTTTACATCCGGTCTTAAAAGTCCCTTCTTCCTTTTCTTTAAGGAAGGGACTTTTAAGACCGGATGTTTTTCATATCCAGTCTTAAAAGTATTTTTAAGACCAAATGTGTTTTCACAACCGGTCTTAAAAGTCTAATTTTTTGTGTGTGATAGAAATAGATTTTTAAGACCTAATATTTTAAAAGTCCGACGTTTAAGACATTCGGTCTAAAAAGTATTTTTTTAAAGAAGATCCTCATATTTTAAAGGTAACGAGACCGGATCGGTCTTATGATGTCTCTTTCATTCGGTTTAAGATCGTGAAATAAAAATTCATCTCACATACTTATTTCGTACACTATAAATCACAATTAAAAAAATATTTTTAAAAGCTTCAATTATCATTCTAAGTAATGGACCACATGAATGCATGTTTTTTTCTTAAAACCTGCACATCATTATATAAATATGGACATCAACCTCAACTTGTATTAAAATCCAACTTGAGTGGGTCAATTAGACCAATGAATTTTGAATTAGTCTTCTACTCAATTGAGTGGGTCTAGATTTAATTTTTTTATTGGTGATTTTTAAATAAAAATTTAATTTTTTAAAAAAATATTAGTTAAAAGATTATCTTTATTTTAAATTCTCTATTAAAATAATTTTTTCGGTCTTAAAAGCCCCTTTATCCAAAGGATAAGCAAGGAGCTTGTGGCAGGATCACATATATAAACATATCAAACTTGCAGGTTTGTAGACTAAACCTTTGATGGAAAAGTATGGCCTATTTAAACAAGCAAGTTTTTAAATCACCTCTTCAGGTTAATATACGTGTTTCTTGCCTCCACATTCTTAACAAGGATTTGTTTACTAATGTTCCATGTTTATTATTATTATGTGCCCCAAAAACTTTGGTGCATATCCACTCGTTGTGATGAATGAAATATTGGCTTATTAGCTATTACTCTCGACAGATACTTAATATAAGACATATTTATTTAATTTGATTAGATTTGAAAAGTTGGTTAAATATTAATATGACATATATTTTCTAAAACATCCTAGTAATCTTCTTTAATTCTTTCATTCCATGTTCTCCTTGATTATGGTTGAGGGAGCATCAATAAAAGTAAATTAGGAAAATATTGTCAAATATGAAAAATATTTCTTATATTTAGGATTAAGATTAACTCCCGAGATATGTCTTATATTAGGAACCAGAAGAATATTATTTATGGTGAAAATCTTTAATTAAGATAGTTGTTAATCATAAACGAGAATCTTAAAATTTAATTTCCAAGCATTCATAAAAAAACAATTTAAGGGAAAAATCCCAGCAGTAATCTGTACTTATCTATATATCATTCCTTTTCTTATTATATGATGCCATTAAAAGAAAGAAAGATAATCTTTATTATAGGTAAGGGTGTCAGACGCATGACAGTGACTTGAACTCAATCGAATCTAATTGGGAGATTGACCAAAACAATGTTGGAAAAAAAAAAGAATTTACCAGATTAAAGCATATTGAAAACATATTACCAAAGTAATGCAATTGGCGCGCATGTGCGCTTACTTGGATCAAAGGCGTAAAAGAGCTCCACGCCATCGACATATACCGACAAATTTATGTGTCGTGGCGTAAAAAACATCCACGCCCACGGTGGCGTGGATGTTATCCACGCCACAGGGGCGTCACTACTACAAAAAAACGTCTATAACGTCCTATTATTTGGGCTTTTAACGTCTAAAAACATGGGGGCTCCTATCTCGGGGAGCGCAAAAGTGGAGACTTTTGGCGTCTAAGTATATAATTAGACGCCATAAGTATTTTTTAAAAAAAAATCCAAAATAGAACTGCCAAGCGGATTTCGATCTGGTGCACTTGCACGCCGGAGATAATGGCGGATTTTGAGATTGGGAGGGAAGGAAGCAGAAACAAATCACACAGCAGAACAGATCCTAGAAAAAAAAAATCACAAAACAGATTGCAGAAGCAAATCACAAAACAGATCTCAAAATCAAAATGTAGTAGAGAAATTCCTCAGCAATGGTCGATGAGAAAAACTTCAAATAGCATGAATACAACTTCTTCAAAAAAATCCCAAAAATGCAAACTCCTCTACGCCACGCCATCAAGTTGAAATCGAAGATGTCGTCACCGCCGTCTTTCACGGATCGATCGATGGGAGCAGAGGAGAGAACGCGAAGGAGATGCCATCCTTGTCGTCTTTCACAAATCCTAAGAGATCCCATCATCCCCGCTCACGGAACTTCTATCTCTCTCTACTCGTGGCGGGTGGCAACCACGATGGTGGTGCGACGGTGGGGTGGAGTTTTTGAAGGTTAATGGTGGTGTTGCACCGGCGTAGGAGGAGTTTGAGAAGAAAGAAGATTGGAAGCAAAAATTGATTTGGTGAGAACGAGGAGGAGCGCTGGGCATTTAATTCAAAGTATGTGAGAGATGGCAGAGTGGGTGAGAAAAGTCGGTGAGATTTTGAAAATGTTTTGGCGTCCTATAATTATTTTAGGACGCCAAAAACCCTTTTTTGGGCGCCAAATAAAAATTGGGCGGTAAAAATGACTGCTTTTGGCGTCTAAGTTTTTAAATTAGACTCCAAAAGTATCACACAATGCGTCTAATTGTAAAACTTAGACGCCAAAAGTGATACTTTTGGAGTCTAAGTTAATATTTAGACGCCAAAAGCATCACTTTTGGCGTCTAATTTCTAAAATTAGACGCCAAAAGTCAAATTTTCTCAGATATAATTACAAAAATGCCACCGCCTTTATTTTTTAGTTCCTTTTTTAAAAATAAGACGCCAATTAGGGAAGTAAAAGCTATATTTTGTAGTAGTGCGTGGATGTTTTTCACGTCACTGACACATAAATTTGTCAGTATGTGTCAGTGGCGTAGAGCTTTTTTACGTCTTTGATCTCGTAAGCCTGTCATGCACCTCCAATTACATTACTTTGATAATATGTTTCCAATCTGCTTTAATTTAGTAAATTCTTTTTTTCCAACATTATTTTGGTCAATCTCCCGAATCTAACTCGTAATGAGTTTGCTTTTATTATTGCCACCACTCCTATAAGTACGGAAGTGTGAAAAATGCTAGAGTAAAGAAAGAAGAGATGGTGAAAGAAAGCAAGGCAGAAAGAGAAGTGAGCGTTGGACTGGAAGAGCTATGGCAAGTAATGTCGAAGCCAAAGGATTTGGCGGCCATATCTGTGAAGGCAGTGCCTGATCAGATCAAAGACATGCAAGTCATCGAAGGAGATGGCGGCGTCGGCACCATCCTTCTCTTCGTTCCTTGCTCCGTCAGTGAGTACTAATTTCTGTGAGATAATTAAGCTTTTTAATGAATTTCTGACGACATTTAATTCACAGGTGGATTATCCGATGCGAGCTATAAGGAGAAAGTTACAGAGATTGACGAGACTAGGCATGAGGTTGGGTTTGAGTATGTGGAAGGTGGGTTTCTGAAGCGAGGCTTCTCCTACTTCAGGATCGGCGCTCAGCTATGTGCAAAAGGAGAGAATCAAACAGAGGTCATCCTGAAGATCTCTTATGAATCTGAAAACGACGAAGAAACCACCCAGTTTCTTATCAACAAGGCTCAGACTGCTGCTTTAAACTTCTTCAGCAATGTTGGCAATCACCTCTCCAATGATGCCTGATCCCTATCATGCATAAGCCACCACCACTTCTGAATCTCCTTTAATTTGTTACTATCATGCTCAAATATTTACAATTTCACCTACCTCCCTATAATAAAGCAAACCTGTCGTCATTTATATATATATAGCGGGGTGATATATCGCAATTTGCTTGCTTCCCATAGTCGTCACTCGTCACATTATCTGAGATATGCTCATGATTCAATGAGGACTTCTAAGAGAATACTACTAGTCATGTACATCCACTCTTGCAAACTTTATAATAATACTAATTGGATATTTCTTTGAATCCTGAGTCATAAACACATAAAATATGATCATATATATTTACAGCACTCCTCTCTAGCTTTATAATTAATTAGATGTAAACAGTGTTCCTTGCTAAAATCTTCTGACCAAAAGAAGAAAAACCAGTGGGAGAAAACGATAAAAAGCACATGATATCTGAATTCTTATCGGAGTAGTGTCATTAAAAACCTTGTTAAAAAAAAAAAAAATCAATAGGATAAAATCTCTTGGTTAAGGAAAAATTAAAACAGTACAGCACCCATCACCTTATCCAAGCGTGGTGAGTGGCGCGGTGTTGTCGTTGGGACAACTAAAACGTTGTCGGCAACGTCATTTATTAATCTCTGTGTCATTGCATGCCATGATTACTTACATGCCATCTTTAGACAGTTGCTAATGCCTTGTGATCAAATCTTCCTTTAACATACGATGTATTGTGCTCACATTTTATAACTTGTCGTTGTAAGTTGCCTAAGTAGAGTTGTTAATATACTATTACAAAAAACACTTTTAACGTCCGTTTTTAAGACCATTAGACGACTGTTTTCAAATGTCGTAAAAAAAATGTCGTTGAAAGTTTATGACTTACAACGACTGTTTTTTAAATAACAGTCGTTATATGTCTACAAATCCACAACACCCACACATGCTAGGTAGTCCATAGAACCATCTAAAACACAATATAAGGCGCAATTTGAACAAGCTAAAGCCTCGTGAAAAAAAGAATGGATTGAAAATGGACGATAAACAGCACTATTCAAGATTCGATGCAAGAAATAGAGCGTTTTATGTCCTTCGGAGCACAAAAATAAGAAGAAAAATAAAAAATAAATAAAACATCTCAAGTCAGAAGACAAATAAAAGAAAGCACCAAGAAATAGAGTAGAAAAATACTACAATGAAACTATCCATTCAAAATTTTCAACAAAAGAAAGCACTGAGAAATAGAGCTCTAGCATCCTCATCATCGCCTGTGGGGGCTTCCTATAACATCCTCCATTTTAAAGGACAATTATTAATTACTAACTCTCTTTTTTTTTTATACATAAAGGTTTTGGAGGGGTTCGACATCCCCCCCCATCAAGCAAGCATGCCCCGGGCTACATGAAGACTTACTTCGGGACTTACGAGATCACCTACCAAAGGAGTCCCGTGACGACAGAGGGATCGAACCCACGACCCAAGGGCCTAATCCTGGATCCCTTATCATCTATGCCAACTCACATTGGCATTAATTACTTGATTAAACCATTCATTAAAATGTTTTATGCAAACAATTGGGCTTTGGATTTTATCAGGCCCATATTTTTTAACTAAATATTGCTTCAAGACTTGCCAAAATATCCAAAATATACTAGAGTATGCTAAGGTGAACCCTAATGTGACAATATACAATAATTCAACATGTACTAAAAAGGTAGAAGCACTACCGTTAACAAAAGTCGCTCAAGCTTCTAAAGCCTTCCTTGATAAATAAACGTGGGAACTATCACCTGAAAAATGTTTGTAACCATCAATCCAACTCATTACAAATACTAATATGTGCTCGTGAGGTGCCAAGTGGAATACTTTATATAACAAAGTACTAGATATATAATTTACAAATGTATTAAATCAAAAATTCTGTATTGCAGTTTCTAAATCAAATTTCATATCATGAATCACATATATAACATGTCAAGCAACAAATCGATACTCTGACAATCCTTATCACCCCTCACCCTTATTTCGCTGACTGAACCCATGGGCTGTAATGTAATAGGTTTAGTCTCTATGACAAGACTACACCAAACTCTCAAATAATGAGGTATAGCCCGGTCAAAGACTATAGATCTCATATCGGACCATGGGTTCCCTTTCCTTTGAATATAGAAAGGTGTCACTGTCCCAAAGGCTGACCCTTAACCCGGTCAAAGGAAAAGGGTGATACCAAAAGCCCTGAAAATGTCAAAGTCATCCACTGTGCACCGAGTGGTGGCATACCACGTGGTATTCATACATAATAACTCTCATCATCAATCCACATCCATCTCCCCTCCACATCCATCCATATCAACAACCATAATCTTGGCATGTATATACCAGTTTCATAAGAGATTTTATAAAATATCGTCTCCATAATTATCAAGATAACAATACTATTTCAACTCACGAAATCATAACAAAAGTGCATTATCTAAAACATATAATATTATAATTTTTTGTTTCAATAACCATTTCAAAGTACTCATTGATATATTAAATCAATAATACAATCTCACCAGTCACATTTTAAAATAAAATCTCACAAAGCAATTTCATTAAGAAAATAGTTTCTATTGATTAAAAATCACTCACAAACATCATACAGTAAGTCTGATGAATATAAAGTAGTTACTCCAGGTTCGACAGAAAAAAACTAAACTGAGAGAGATCAAATTCATTTCTAAAAAATATATATATATAATTATACGTTAATATCATTAACAAAATACCAACTAATTCAATAATAAATAATTAATTAAACTATAATTATCTATTTTAGTTTTCTTAGAAGAAGTGGCAATTTTATTTAATTCTCATTTTCTTCCATTGAGAGGATTTGATTCCTTATTGGAACAAAAAGTGAAGAGGATTGTGCTGTGATCCCCGTCTCCTTCAATCACTGGCACATCTTTCTCCACGTGGATAAAGGTAAACAACGAAAAACACAGGGAAGTTGCAAAATCAGAGTTTCTGGAAGCTTCAAAAAGAGCGGAAAAACCTTCTTTCTTTCTTTTTTGTTGGTGCCCCACAAAATACGGGCTCTGACTGCAAATTGCAACAGCTTCTCATTTGCTGGAGGCTGTGGCCCAAAAAGAGAAAGCACTAGCACGGACCAAGAAAAAGTTAAAGAGAATACCTTTTAATTCGACCTCTCTTGTCAAGGCTCAACCAGCATGTGTATGTCTGGGTAAGATGCCAAACATCGCTTTTGAAAGAAAAGACGTTTTTGAGATTTCGCTACATTTTATATGACATATGGTTTCTTTGATTTCTTAGCATTTTACATGACATAAATCCAATCAGTAGTATCCAATACAATAAGGAAAAATCACACAAAGGCCCCTCTTCATTTTGCAGACACAAAAGAACTCATCTGCCTCACAAATACCTCCAAAATCAACTGCTTATAACACAGACAAGGGAAACTACTAGAACTGAAACTGGTGAACCGTCTCAATGAGCAAGAGAACGGTTGGTATGGTTTTGAAAAGGTTAAACATAAAGGCAAATCCAGAGAGTTGACAGATGAATAGATTATAGTTTCTAGTTTAAAGATGTGCCCTGTGTCTGACCTAATTTTGTTTTGGCTTGGTTGATGTTTACTATTTATTACCAAAAATAAATTATAAACATGAGGTACACTAGAATTAGAGGCAAGAACAGCACATTCGTATTGACTTTCATTTCTAGTTTGGATATGGACTGGTCAGAGTCAAGAAATGAAGTCCGGCCCAGAACATTTTTTAGTTGGTCATATATGCAGAGTAGAATATAATTATAAGGGCGATATGAAGCAATTTTGCTTTTCTGAACAATATCAGCAGTCTCATACTTTCTGCAATAACTTTTTGAAAAAAAACTAGTAAGGCTCGTCGTATTAAACTGAAGCCTAATATTATATATAACTTAACAACAGAATCAGAGTGATACATTTAATATCTAAGGGCTAACTTGTTCTCATATCTCAACTATATTAACAAAAAGTGAAGACGAAAAAACAGACTAAGGCGGCCTGAATGACCACTGTGCTCCATGGTTGGATGCATGGGCAAAAATTCCAAGGTAAACCTAGATAAAGTACCCCAAGCCTATAATCAACGGTCACAAACCTGTAAGATATAACTCCCACTTGATGCTCATCTTCCCATTGGATTGGTGTATGTGCCCACCAAATCTACTTACAAATCTCTCATGCACCAGAACAAATTACCTTCCACGAGGATTTACAATTTGTGAGAAGACGGTACTTGTGGCTGCATCTTCTACATCATCATCTGTTCCAGAGATGGGCACTTCAATCATACTCACACTGTTGTCAAAAGGCTCGAGTGGAGTTAACTGGATTCCAGTAATGTGATTTGTGCTGTTGTCTTCAGGTTCCATTAGTGCTGATGAGGTCTCTTGAAGTTGTAGAGCATATTCCAGATTCCACAACACATCTCCCATGGATGGCCTATCCACACCATGCTCAGCCAAGCACTTCTCAGCTGTCTCCCCAAACTTCTTCAGAGAAGCAGGATTCACCTTCCCCACAAGATTCTGATCCATGATTTGATCAAGCATTCCCTTTTTCTGCCAAGTCATTGCCCATTCAGCTATATTAACCTGCTCCCTTGGAAGCACAGGGTTTAGTGCAGGTCTTGTGCATAACACCTCCATTAGAACCACCCCAAATGAATACACATCTGATTTCTCTGTAAGTTGTTGCCTCCTAAAGTATTCAGGATCAAGATAGCCAAAACTTCCTTTAACTGCAGTGCTCACATGGGTCTGATCAAGTGCAGGACCGGTTTTTGAGAGGCCAAAGTCAGCAACTTTAGCAACAAAGTTCTCATCTAAGAGTATGTTTGTTGTCTTCACATCTCGGTGGATTATGCTTTGAGCTGCTCCTGTGTGAAGATAATGAAGGCCTCTTGCTGCACCAATGCAGATTTCAAGCCTCTGCTTCCATGATAGAGGTGGCAGGTCTGTTCCATATAAATGGCTCCTTAGGGGTCCATTAGCCATATATTCATAGACAAGGATCATTTCTGACCTCTCATCACAGTAGCCAATGAGAGACACAAGATGCCGATGGCGAAGCTTGGATAACATTTCAATTTCAGTTCTGAACTCAGCAAGACCTTGTTCAGATCTGGGGTTGCCCCTTTTCACAGCTACGTTTGTCCCATCTTCTAGTGTTCCCTTATAAACCCTCCCAAAACCACCAACACCAAGAAGCAACTTTTCATCAAATTTATTGGTTGCATCCAGGATTTCTTGGAAGCTGAAGAATCGTCCGAGATTTGAGGAAGCTAAAGAAATGCAGCTTGCAGTTCCACTCTTCTGAGAAGTCGTTGACACTTTTGTCATGGTTTGAGAGTTTCCATACAAAGGTAGAGGCAGCCATGAATGCCCTTGTTGAGCAGGTTTTGACTTGCGGCCTACCAAGCAGCAATAACACAATCCAAGTAATGCTAATACTACAACAGCCCCAACAACAGAACCTACTATTATTACTATCTTGCTAATCTTTGAAGGTGAGCTCGGAAGGAGAATCTCAACTGAAGCATTCTTGTCCAAGCTCCTCAACTTGTTGCTAATTTTCATTATCTCCAAACCATTCATGGTGGCATTCCTGGTGTCCGCCATAGTATCTGGACCAACACTCACAGTCAAAGTGTTTGAATCTGCTGAGGCATAGGAAATGTAGTCCCTATAGTAAGGCACATTCAAGTTACCAGTTAAGGTTGAAAGGTCAACACTTCCAAAAGCTAGGTCAGAATTTAAGTACAGATTGAACACCAAAGTGTTGAGAGACTTGCTCATAATATCACAGAAGTGTACTCGTACAAAATAGGAGAAGTTTGGATCCACAGAGAAAACCCATGTAATGTTGAAATTTGTATTTGGAACATTAGCATCACCCATGACATCAGCAGTGGCATAAACCAAATTGGGTGCTGTCTCAGGAGTAACACCTTGTGGATACTTGATGCTAGAAGGGTTAACTGAAACATTAAAAATAGAGCTATTCGCATGGAGGTATTTCAGATCATTAACCCAAGTTCTTCCCAGTGTGTCATTTTCAGCAGTGATCAAAGGACCCCCAATGTTTAACCGATAGATGGTTTCAAAAGCCAGTTCAGAAAGGCCGCCAAGTGGGGAAAGAGGGTGTAGACCGAATGCCTGGTCAGCAAACAATTCATTTGGCATCGACACAACTTCAATAGCATTGACAAAAGCTACTGAACCATTTGAAGGGATGAAGGAGAGAGTTAAGGCATCAGAAGTAATATTGATTGCATACTCCTTGGACATATAAGAACCATTGCGGTTCCTAAAGGTGAAGTTGTTCAAGAGAACAAAATCATCTGTGGCCACTGATAGAGAAGCAGAAGTCAAGTCATGGCCAGAGTTGGGAAGAGGGAAGAAATAGAGCCGGACCCAATGCCGACCTTGCTGCTTAATTTTGAATTTGTAAGAAGCTTTGGAGGTAAAAATCCGAGCTGATTGGTAAATAGGAGAAGGAACACCAGATTTGGAACTGGCCACTAAAGAATTCCCGGTTTTCAGAGTTAATGAAGAGTGCTGTGAATCAGGAACAAAAGAGCGACTTTGAAAGGCGATGTTTTGGGAAGCACCACAAGAAATCAAAAAATTATCGGGAGGAATGAACGAAGAAGATGACCCATCAATTAAAAATATAAATACAACTAAAACAAAGAGTATCCACTCCAAAAACCTCATCCTCGCCATTTGTAGCCTCCCACGTCTTCACCAAACTGGAAATCTCGGTCTCAAGCTACCCAAAAATCACGTCGGATAAGCCAAGAATGCTGCAAATCGTATTCCCAAGCAGAAACCTGAAACAATATCGGATCTATTACACAAGGAACAGATAACAGACAGAGCATACAGAGACATCAACTTTGTTGAGCTAATGAATCTAATCTGGTACGGTTTTGGGACGCAATGGAGTGGGAAGATGAGTTCTGTGGAAGAATTTACCTTAAGGAGGAGCAAAATGTGTATAATACGATGGCGAGTAAAGGAGGCAAATGACTAAATGCCATTGCTGGAAGTGGAAGCCCATGGAGCACAGCTTTTCAGCTGAGCTGCAAAACAACCTTTTACAGGCTGTTTGATCGGGCTGTCATTTACAGAGCAAAAACCAAACCATACACGGGACCCACCCGACAAGAGCCAAATTAATATGAAACTTCTCGCGTTCTTACCGTACCCATGTATCATACATTCATACCCACCCCAGAATCCAGTAATGAATTGGTGCGTGCTTAATAATTTAAATCCAAGTAAAACATTACACCATGGAAGCTTTGTAGCTGAACTTTATAATTTGACAGTTATTCCAAGCAAATTGGTTTTGATTTCTTATCAAAGTTTAACTTCAATTAGTTTTAGTTACTGTTTCAGTTTTTTCATACACGCACATTATATAAGTTAATTTTCATCTTTCACATCCAGTTCTTTTATAAGCTTAAAGCGTTATGGGTTGTTTTTCATTTTAAATTATTCTGTACGTGAGCAATGTTGGATACGCAGCACAATCATTCATGGTTGAAAAGTTTTGGATGGTTTTATCCATTTCCATTATACTAACTTAATTATAATTAAATAACATGTTATGATGCATCATAATGATAAATGTTGTAAAATTTTCTCATTTCGTTCCTTCGATCTGAATTTGTGGTGGCAATATGCTTGCTGAGTGGGAATAGAAATGATTGCCATGTGGACTTCATTTTCTCAACGCTACGTAAGATATTTTTCACTGTAATTACTCCTTCCTTTCTATTATTATAAATATAAAATAGAGTTGGTTTTTTAAAAATAGTAAGGTAATTGATTAAATTATTTTAAAATATTTATATTTATTATTTTTTCTCCAAATCATTTTTCTTAATTTATAAACTAATAAATAATTCAATGATATATAATATATGATATGTTCAAGTAACTTATTTAATTTTTTTAATCCCTAAAAAAAACTTAATTTTATCTTATATTTAAAACTAAAGAGAGTATAATATAATTGCAAACACTAACATTTGGCCCTTTGGTAGACGAAACTTTAAAGTCAATTAATATATATTATCCGGTGTAGTCTAGGATCCGGCACATTAGATTTGATAAATCTTAAACCTTAAATTTGTAGAATATAAAACGGAAAGATGCGTGTGAGCGGGCGCAATAACGTCTATGTTTAACAAATTTAAACATAAAAATAAATAATATATTTGTGTTATAACTTATAATAACGTGTGAGCGGACGCAATATTTGTGTTTTAATTAAGTGTTTGAGTTATTTTAAAACTGTTTAGATGGAAAAGATTTAATATTATCCCTTTTAGAATATATTGTAAATATTACAAACTTTATCATATATTTAAAATCAGAAAAAATATTATAGAAATGTTCTAGTGTAGGAGTGCATTGTATCCAAATTAGTATAAAATGTTAAAATGAGTTTAACCTTCAGTACAAATAAATATTATTTTTAAAAAAAAAGGTTGAAGTCTTATGAATCTTAAAAAACCCCGTTGAAGACTCACTCACCACACCACAATGATCAAGTCTGTCAGACCGGTAAAATTCGGATTTATCGGCGTTTCTGGATATCGAGATGACAGCGGTAAAAAATATATTTTTGTAAAAAAAAGGTTGAGGCGTGAGACGATTAATGAAGGGATAAAAATAATAACGTAGGGCATGGGGCAATATATATATATATAAAGAAACAAGTGCGTAAGAGACGAGTGTGATGTTGGGATGATACTGTCCACAATCACATCCACATGGTCTCTCACATCAACGTCCCAATCACATTTTATATATTCTGTGTAATGTTCATATCGCATGCACGGGGCACGGCCCATAAAATCAATTTTGTATACCCCATGCGGTGCTATACACAAATGTTCATAAAAATGATCATTATCTTGGTTTCATTGAAATACTAATATAATTCCTATGTGATGTATATTCACCATTTTTAGAAGCATCTGGAATTCATCCTTAATTTTATCTTGACTGATTTTATATACAGGCGGCTGAGCCCGCGATTTAAGCCCCCACGGCTTCTCTTTTTATTTCTACACCAAAATCCCACCTACTCCCTCCTATCTTCATTGTGAGTACTATGTTTTGATTGATAAAGATGTCTTGTCCGTTAGATTAATATATTGATATTGGATCGGATAACTCTCTCTTAGATATTTATGGATCAGATATCTATGAGTATAGTAGATCACTGTACATAAATAGGCGTTAGCTTAAATGAGGTGGTGTGTATAGGGTAGTGTGTGTGCATAGTGACGGCAGAATAATAATTGAGAGAGAATGAATCATACATTAAGGATTTACCTTTTATTTATAAAGTTTACCTGTAGGATCAGGGTTTGGACTTATGGGTCTTTATATCTCCAAGCCTAAGTGCTATGTCGCCATATCTATATCATGTGAATTGCCCCTTTGTTGAGTCATACATTGAATGAGCATCATATTAACACGTAAGGTAAGATGTTTATTTTGATTATAAATAAAATATTAATCAGTTTTATATTAAGGGAGCTTTTCATCAAGGAAGTGCTCCAGAAACACCAAACATGCTTTTTTAAAAACCAATAAATGACGTAAATAATTTTCATAAATGACTTTTAAAATTTATTTTAGGGCTACTATCATATTTGGTCCAACAATTTTTAAATGACTGGTTTTGGTCCTTTTAAGAATAAAATATTTATTTTTTATTGAGTTATATGAACAAATATTTTAAACAAAATAAAGCTTCAAGGTTAAGAGCTACTGTTTGAAATTCGATAGACTAAAAACAGAAATGAAGGCAAACTTAAGCAACTAAAGAATATATTAACATTTTGGCTTTTTATAAAAATCAATTCTCCTTTTATGTTAAACCCATCATAGCAATAGTGCCGCAGATTGGGGAATCAAATAAAGAATCCAAAGTCTCAAAGGGCAGGGAGAGACCGGGTTGTTATCTTCATCTATTGTGGGGCCTCGGCCAGCCCCAATTTTGTTCGGGCCTCTATATTGGGCTGGGCTATCATGAATAAAGCTTACGACTCAAAGCATAATTTTCTATCTCACACATCAGACCCAAGATTTGTACCCCAAAAAAAAAAAAAGATCACAGCCAAAATATGTTTTAAGCATTACACTTCATTGAAAAACCCTTATCTGTAATGAAAAATGCTGGTACATTTTTTTAATAAAAACAAAGGAATTTATAATACTGGTTTAATAGTAATATAATATAAAATAATAAAGATGACATATTCTGATTTCTAGGTAAAAATTAAGAGGAAATTAAAGAATACAAATTACAAAGCTAAGAGGGGAGGTGGAGTGATGAGACGGATAAGTGCTTTCTCTGTGGCTTTGGCCCAAACGTTAGGCTGAAAAGCCGTTTAAGTGATGACCCTGCCAACTGTAAACCAGTAGAGAATTTGAAGTTTGACTGGTTGACAATTTCCACTACTTGCGTATATTATTATTCATTTTGACAAATCCTCGTCGGTATTTTAAAATATTCATCCTAATTATAATACCTAGTTGATTTTTTTGAAGAGATTAAGATTAGAGTATTTTTTTTTCTTCAAACTAAATGGTTTGACTAATAAACTACTACTAATATATAATATAAGAAAACACAACATATGAAATGATTAAGTAACTTATTTAGCTTCCTTAATCTCTTCAAAAAAAAATCTTATATAGTATTATATATGGAGCGTATAAAAAAGACAAAGTCCCTGGTTTTGACTGGCATCCAGGCACTCATATAATATAACATAAATCTGATGATCAACGCAAGTCTAAACTAAGATTAGAGTTAATTAATAATCTCATTGTTTTGTTTTTCTGATTGGGTCTTCATTCATGGATCCTTTGATTAGGTAACTTCCATGAAACCATGCGAGCACGTTATCCTCTTTGTGTGTATCTCTCCACTATCGTTTTTAAATTTCATAATTACATTTGGCGAGCTTGCTTCCACTTTTGATTATTTGGACCCTGTCCCGTTCAATGTTCATCTTCAATTCAAAGTACGAGAGTACAAATAGCTATATATGCATACATTTCCGCGTGGACTTTGACAAAACCGTACACAATTTTAATTTATATATTTTGATTAACTACAGTTCATTAAAATTAACCACGGCTATTAATGTAGAATTATAAAAAACAGTTAAAATTAGTTAAATGTAGAAAATATTTTCCCCAATAATACCCTTATTTAATAATGAGTAAGAGGGAGAGAGTTATAATAAGAAAATAATAATATATGAGAAATAAATGATACGAGTATGAGAGTAATTAAAGATAAAATGAGTAAAAGTACATTTATTATTGAGATAATTTAAAGAAGACCTTATAAAAAAGGACAAGCTCGTTATAAAAAAAAAAAGGATCTTATATCCCACCTTGTCCCCATTTCTACACGACCATAATTTCTTTAGATGCCGCCATAAGTAAGAACAATTATGATTCTTCCCGCGAGGACCCCGAAAATCATCCCAACCATATTTCTTGCGAAGGACCCGCACCCAAAGAAGGTCGGTTGCGATCTTAGAGCAAAACCAATCTTCACGAAATGCTTGGTTTTGTTGTTCTAGTTTCTTGAGCCCGCAAACTACCCTCTTTGTAAGGTTTGCACATCTCATCCCATTTCACCAAGCTTGGCTTCCTTTCATTTCACGCTACCCTTTGCAGACAAAACTCTGATATGCGGTCAATTTGACTACGTATCCCGAGGTGGCAATTCGTTGTCCGCATTGTATATGCCGGTATAGCGGATAATACTTGATTTCGCTAATGTGATCCGACAGCGAGCGAGAGTGTCTTGGCGCAATAGGATAGTTTGTTTTTTATTTTCTCACTAATGTACTCATAGCGCCAACCACGGCCGTTTACAGAAGTAAGGGAACACCAAGATATTTCCCAGGTCATCCGGGCTCTATTAAAACCCAACTCCTCACTCACCCACGTTGTTTTAGTATTATGAGGAACATTATTGGAGAAAAACACTCGGTCTTGTGACTACTAACTTTCAGGCCCGAACCGGAGCAAAAGTCACTTAAAATATTACTAATCAGGCGTACCGAGAGACTTGGAGCCAAAAGTACTAAATCATCGCAAAAAGAGTGGGAGAGAGGAGGACCTCCACGACCCATCCGACCCGTCGCCATCGATTTTCTTTCACCATCTTGTTGATCATTGGAGATAGCCTCTCCATGCGAGAGGACAAAGATAAGGCGAGAGGGGATCCCTTGTCCGATACCGGAAGGAAAAAATTTCTCTAGTTGCTTGCCATTCCATACAACCTCATACTACGTAGAAACACATAACATCACAAACTTTGACAAATTTCCTTGGAAGCGCATCATAAAGTGTGCTTCTTAAGAAATCCCAAATGTCAATCGATCATAGGCTTTCTCAAGGTCCACCTTAATTGCCAACCATCGTAACACTTTTTGGATCGCATAGAGTGAATAACTCTTTCAGGCAATAATGATATTGTCTAGTATTTGTCGGCCTATGACAAAACTAGATTGGTTTGGAAGGACTAACCCGGGTAACAACTTCTGAGACGGTGCTTTAACTTTTGATAATCTTGTAGAGGACCGTGCATAAACTTATTGGTCGAAATTCTTTTACTCTCGGAGATGGAATCTTGGGGATTCGGTGATGAGCGTCTCATTCAACTCAGTTGGAAGAAGACCATCTTCAAAAATTGGGTCACCATATGGCATATAGAGGGACCCTTGTCTTCCATTGCTTCTGGAAAAAGCAAGATCCGTGATCCACCGGAGCCTTCGAGTGCTTCATTTGAAAGAGAGCTTTATGCACTTCACTTTGTAAAATGGTCGAGTCCAAAGAGAAAGAGTGGGGAAAAGGCCTCTACCCGGGTGTGGGGGAAATCCCGAGTCTACGCATACAAGGTCTTGTAGATTGGGTCGCCCATGACGGGATGATAGCATCATCGCATTACCCGTTCTATTTTCATCTTTCACGGAGCCATAACTGATTTCCTCCCGTCCACTCGCGGGGACCAATTGTTTTTGCGTGGTAATAAGCCGTATTTACGCCTCCAAACTTGATCCAATCACACCTAGCCCGTGCCCATGTCAAATTTTCTTGCTCGCATATAAGCTCAAACTCCACAGTTCGCCTTCCCGGTCCCGATCAAGCAGGTTGCGAGATGGACGAGTCTCTGTGCTTTTGAATACCACCTATCCTTGCCAATATTCTACGTTTACGTTGCTTGATACTTCAAAGACCTCGCGGTTCCAGGTCTTGACCGGGTCGTGAATCGTTTAATATTTTCAACAATAGGAGCGGTTATGGACGGTGTCATTCACTACCCGTCCAAAGGACTCGAGATGTAGACCAGCCGCTTTATTACCTAAACTAGTTTTTTCGCGAGGAGGTCTTGCATGCCCACTATCTTGTATGCATATCGGACGGTGATCGGAAGTTTAGGAAGATCTTCACCACCGTTGTACCAAAGGTATCCGTGGTAGAGTATTGCCTAGAGCACGATCTAAACGCCGAAGTAAAGTGCCTCGTCTCCATGTATACTTAGGGCCGCATGATAACCAAGATCCGTCAACTACGGTTAAACATAAAAGTATTAAATAATTCGCAACCACGGGCTCGTACTCGGATCCCTCCCGCTCAATCCCCACTATTAAGAATTGCATTAAAGTCACCCGCAAATGAGCCATGGGTCATGTATAGTCATTGCTATATCTTGTAAGGATTGCCATAACTCTTTTCTCATGGCAGTATTGTTTGGGCTTCCATAAACCGCCGTGGCGAAAAGGTGTAGTGGTCGAAGTGATTTATTCTCGGGTATGAATGAATTGCGAATGACACAACTCGACGTCGCATCCACAATATCCTTCCACAACAGCCAATAAATGATATGAGTATGAGAGTAATTAAGGATAAAATGAGTAAAAGTGCATTTATTATTAAGATAATTTAAAGAAGACCTTATAAAAAAGGACAAGCTCGTTAAAAAAAAAAGATCTTATATTTTACCTAATCTTCACATACCAAGAAAAATTAGTTAACTCATTAAAAATATCTTAAATTGATGTTTTTTCCAAAATTTACCCTCATTTATATACTGTATTCGCAATCCTCTCTCTCATCTTTCTTTATTTTGAACATGAATTATTATTATTATTTGTTAAGGTCTTAAATTGTCATTGAAAGTTTTTATTTGATGAAAGTAGTATTGTCCTTAAAGTTTTTTTGATGTCGCCATCCGTAAGTTTAAAAACGTAAATAACGCGCTCTATACTATTAAAAAACTAATGTTGACTGTTAAAAAATTGACGTAAATCATTAGCTTTTTGAGGGAAAATGACAACATTGAATATAAAAAAGAATTCGGTAATATTTCTTCTCTACCAAAACAAATTTATTTACCTTTTTTTTTCCTCAGGCTTACTCCTTAAGTGGTAGTATAATATAATAAGGACCAAATTATTCTTATTATTATTTTGTTAATTTGGACTTGTAAAAAAAGGACTAAAGGGGGAGTATATGACTTGGCACAAATATGATTGAATGCATTTGTCTATGGTTTGCCACCGACAAATGTACACGATTACGAATTTCAAAGCGCAATGCAGGGCCGCATTTATTATGACACTTTGTTCACCAAGCAAGTTGGAGCAAGGTTTTGGCGGTAGTGGAGCACAGTGATAAATTGAAAAAAAAAAAAAAAAAAGGATAAATGATCAATTTTACCCATAAACTTTCTTCCGTGAAAGCTTCATTACCACGACATTTTTTTTCGAAAGAAAATACACACGACGTTACGATTTTGAAGCGCCCACCACCATGGCCGTTAAACGATCAAACGGCCAGTCGCGTTAACTTGGATGGAACAACGAACGTGCGGTTAAATTACACTTTTTTCCTTAGTTTTAAATATTATCAAAAAAATTAAAAAAATTAGAAAAAAATTAGGAAAATTAGGAAATAATTCAAATAATTCAAAAAAAATTAAGAAAAAAATTTAAATAATTAGGAAAAATTTTAAATAATTAGAAAAAAAATAAGAAAATAATTCAAATAATTAGGAAAAAATTCAAATAATTAGGGAAAAATAAAAATACCCCCCGCTGGGCCCCACCGTTCTTAGTCGACTTCACACATCAAATTAGATTTATCTCTCGTAGGAAGAATTGACAAGAAGATTATCTTAATTAATTAATTAATATTTTTTTTCAATGAGCAGTTTTACCCTAGTGCATCTTCAACAACCGCACCGAGTGTATATACAACTCCTCCTCCACCGAGTTGGTTATCCGCGCTCTGTGTGGCCGCCAGCGGGCGGGGCGGCGGCCGACGGTTGCATGGTGGGGCTCATTTGGTGGAGGTATTTTTTATTTTTTCTAATTTTTTTCCTAATTATTTGATTTTTTTTCCTAATTATTTAAATTTTTTTTCATATTTTTCGATTTTTATTTTATTTTTTTCCTATTTTTTTGATTTTTTTTCTAATTATTTTAATATTTTTTGATTTTTTTATTCCACGTCGCCGAATCGGGCCCAAATCGGCGCCACGTCAGCGTTCCATTCAAGTTGACGGTCAACTAGCGGCCCGTGGTATTTTTGCTCCCAAAACATAACGTCGTGTGTATTTTTTTTCTCCATAAAAAAGGTCGTGGTCTTTACGGCGCTCTCGGGGAAAAAGTCATGTGTAAAATTGCTCCTTTACCCAAAAAAATATGATGAATTGTTTGTAATTATGACCTTGTAATATGACTATGGCTCTGCTACATGCCTCTCTTGGTAATCTCTCTCTCACTCTCTTTTTTGCATGGTTATCAGAACCGGACCGGACCGGCCGGTTCCGACCGGGAACCGTCGAACCGGACCTGGAACCGGTCTGAAACAAGTCAGAAACCGGGGTTAACCCCCTGAACCGGAGCCGAACCGGTGAAACCGGTGTGACCCGGTCGAACCGGTCTTAACCCGCCGGTTTGACTGGTCTAAACCGGAGTTTTTTTTTTTTTTTAAAAAAAAAAAGAATAGGCTACAATCCAAAAACCACTTTTCTAATGTTTTGTCTCATGCAAAGAATCTTAATTCCTTCCCCTTATTCTATTTTTCCTCTATTTTTGTAACAAGATAAATTAATTACATATACAAATTAAACCATACGATTCCTTTAAACTTATGATATTTTACATATTTATAAAGTCAAACTTATTATCAACGTATGTCCTTCATATTCTCGATTTTACCTAGGGAGTTGATTGATCTTAATGATGATTATCATGTTGATGATTATTAGTTTAGTGATTGAAGGTGAGAATATTTTGTTATCGTATACTTGGTTTTTGACATTTTATTATCGCAGAATGTTTGTGATTCCATTACAAATTCGGGTGTCATTGAGTGGTATATGATGCTTTGATATCAATTTGTAAAGAAAATTGTAAACAATATTTGACAAGTATATAATTATTGGGCTTCTGATTTAAAGTCTTGAAATAATATATAGTATTTGGAATTATGGATTATGTGATAAGAAATTAAATTATTTCTCATTTTTTAATTCCTCACCGGTTTGGTCCCTTGTCGATCCGGTTATTTGCCCGACAATCTAATGACCTTAACTCAGACTCGACTTGGTTCATCGACCGGTCCGGGTTTAATTACCTTGTGCCATGCCTCTCTTGGTAATCATCACTCGTGTGAATGCATGGAATTGAAATCCCGACACATTAAAGGATTCGATCTGCCACTAACGGGGTGTGATTGAATTGAATGCTGATCATTATGTCCACTACAAGTAGTGCCCAAATTGATTCGATTGATTGCATTTTAAGGAATTCGTTTTACTAATCAATATTCTCATCCTCCCTACTTATTTTTAATCACTACTCCCTCCGATTCTAAATATAATATAGAGTTGGTTTTTTAGGATATATACTGAAAAAGTTAATTATATTATTTTAAAGGGTTAAGTCTAGATTTTCAACGAATTATTAACGAATTATTATTATCGAGGAATATAAAAAGTGAAAAAAAAAAAAAAATAATTGAGGGTACCATATTTAGTGCCTCATATTTTGTGCCAGCATGGGTCCGCTCTTTGTTGGTTCCAGATCTTTTGTTTTTTTTTTGCAGATCTTCCTCATAGGTAATAATTCGTTGGCAAATCTGCACCTTAACCCTACTTTAAAATATATATTTATCGTTTTTCTTAAAACTATTTTGCTTAACAGATAATCTGATGTATAACTTAATGATACACAATATATGATACGATTAAATAACTTATTTAGCTTTTTTAATCTCTAAAACAAAATCAACTGTGCCTTATAGATTGGAGGGAATAGCATTTGATCCAACCTTCAAGTGAGTAACTGTTCTTTAACGGTATATATGCTTATCCTTCCCCAAAAAGTAAGCAACAGAAGCAACGCATAACTAACTCCTTCCACGCATGGTCCTATGTACGAAGGATGTGGCGCTGTGGCAGCTCGTGATGTCTGATTCATCATTCAAATATGGTGATTGGATCGTGGGTAAATGATATACTAAGAAATTTTTGTGAGTGTGAACTGTAAGTTGCCATAGTGATAGTGCTATTCGCCTTAGGTTCGAATACTGTATTTACATATTTATGTGCATTCGTGTTTATATTGTATTAAAAAAAATTGTGACTTGGAATTTTAAATATCAAAACAAAGACGTACAGCAATATAATTCAGAATTTGTAAAACAAAAAATCTATTACATTTCTTTACATTTTTCAATTCAAACAAAATTGTCAGACAGAAAAATTCCAAAAAATCAATGTTTTTTAATAAACAAATAGAAGCTATAACCCATTCAATTCAAATATTATACAGATTCAGTTAATTGGATCGGACTGCGATTGATAATAATAATAATAACGTGTTTCAAAATTTCTCAATTAGGATGAGAAGAAAAATCGGTTAAATATGTCTTATAATTAAGACCGGAGGGAGTACGTATTAATAAAGGGTCACATCCATGTGATGATTCGGATGATCCGCTTGATTTTTTTTTATCATAAAGGGTCACATCCGATTACAAATGATATCTGATGCATTCTTGGTGATGATCCGCTTGATGAATGGATTCAAAGTGTCAGTATAGATTGATACTCCTAGAGTTCAATATATAACTCAAATTGATTTCATAGCTTTTATGAATACTCCCTCCTGCACTCTTATAAAAACTAATAACTGAATTATATAGTTTAAAAAACTAATTAAAAATAATTAAAATGTCTAAAATAAACTTTGTTTTCTAAATATGTCAATATTTATAAGAGACAAGAAAGAGAGAAAAAATAAAATAAATATAAGTATCACCGACTTTGTAATTAATATAATACATATATAATCAACGAAAAGTAAAAATTGAAAAGACTCATTTAATGTTGAGACAACTCTTGTTGAGCTCTTATAATATTGATCGGGGCAAAATCTTAAGCTCTTACATATAAAAAAGACTAGAAGGAGTATCAAATTACCAATCATAATGTGAATATTTAAAAAATGAGTGACACCATTAATTCAACTCGGCACAGTGAATAAGACTTATACTAATATGCAAAGAAAAGTAAAACCAAATCCTCCCTTGATTCAGGGGGCTTAGCTTTGATTCCTACAAGAGCCGATACAATACTAAAATACCAGTGATATAAGACAATTAATAAAGTTTTTGTTGAGGGCTATGTTGTTGATTTGTGTTTGGTTGGATTTTTAGAAGGGCACAACATCAGTGTGCTGATCAAATGCCGGGGCCATTCGTCACTCGTCAACACAAGCCATGTATTGGTTAAATATATTTTAAGTTTACATGAGGGTTGATTTTAATATTTTAAGTTTATAAAGTGTATTTTTAATCCTAAAAGCTTAATGCTGTTAATTTTTTTTTTTTTTTTTTTTGAACACTTCTAGGTACTTTCATTACTGAGATAAAAGCTTACAGAGACACAAGTGCAAGCACTGCCAAACAAAGCTACAAAGGAGAGAAATTGAAACAAAGGTTACGAAATGAAAAAACATCAAGACGCACAGGACACCACAACAGAAAGCAAATGCAAAAAGAAACCTAGCACTATGATCATTACAGGGGAGATTATCAACCAGGATCCACGTGCCTCAGCTGCGTCGCAATAGGACTTCTCTGATTCCTGGGACTCTTTGCATCTTCATCCAGACTTGATAACAAAGGAGGTAAGGGCATCTCTACCCACCCGGTTGGGCACACCTCCTTACAGGTGGATGCAACAAGCATATCTGCTGCTTTGTTCCCTAGGCGAGGGATAAAACGAACTGAGAAGCTGGATTCCGACACTAGTGTTCCAAGGATATCATCAAGTATAACATGAGTCTGCCATTCACCAAGATCTGGTTGACAACTTTCCAGGCACTGCACCAGAGTAAGACAATCAGTCTCAAATATAACATTCTTATTTCCCAAGTCTTGAACGATCATTAATGCTCTTTTCAGAGCTAATGCCTGTGAGGAATCCGGATATGTTGATCTGTCATTAAGTCCTGTGAGGAATCCTGATATGCAGTTATTGGATCCATGAATAGAGGAACTTCAGTGATTGTTATTTCCTTTTGCATGGGCTCAGTAACCGCAGCTTTAAGAGGAAAGATACCGTTGCTAGAACCCACGTGGCATAATAATTTGTTTGCTTGATTCACGTACTGAGTGTTGCTATTTCCTTTTCTGAGAAGATCTTCCGACACACGTTTGTTTCCAGAGTGCTCCGCCGCCGCCGCCGCCGCCGCTATCAGTGACTTAGTTTTCAGCCCAGCCTTCTCATCCCAGTCCTGATCAACCACCACCACCGCGTCGTCTATGGTCCTCACATGGGGAGTTCTTAATCCATTGCCAGGGCGTTCTTCCACCTCTGCATCATCGCTGTTTCCAGGCTGGTTTTTGCAATTCCTCACCTCATGGCCGATTTGTCCACAGGCATAACAATAATTCAGGAGCCGTTCATACTTGATTGTAACCCAGATAGGGTCCCTTTGAGGTCTAGGAACCCAGAAACCAGCCACTAAAGGATCCCGGATATTGACCAGTGTTCTAACCCGTATGAACGTCCTGGAGAGTTTGTCTTGCAACTTTGGAGCTTCATACATCATGACTTTCCCCACAGTATTACCCAAGGTTATGGCATTTTCATTATCGAATGTGACATGGGGCAGACCATGGAACTGAATCCAAAAGGGGCACCAATCAAAATTAACTTCATGAAAGACAGTATACTCGTCCCAGTGTTGCAGGTTCAACAGAGCACCCTAAATCGACCAAGGGCGGCCTTTGAGCACTCTATGGAAGTCATCTTGTTTTGGAAATTGGAACAGGAAAGCATTACTGTCAGGTAATTCATAGATCTTCATTCCTTTGTCCAGTCCCCATCCTTTCTTGATCATGGAGAGCACTATCCCTTTGCTGAGGTTTTTGTCAGTTTCTAGACGACCAACTAGTGTTCTGCCCTTTTGGACGCTTACTAGAGGGGTCAGGTTCAACTGCACTGCCTTTGAGTTTCTTCTGCCATTACTGCTATTGCCCTTCTCCATGTCTTGGGTAAAACAGAGGACAAAGCAAAAATATCAGAACTTATCTGAGTTTCTACCAGGAGCGGCAATGGAAGATCGCTAGTCGAGAATGTGTTAAAAAACCAGATTTCTCAAACGAGGGAGGCAGAAGGGTAAACGGGAGGTACAATAAGGGGAGGACAGGAACTCTCGCAGAGGAGAGGGAGGAGTGGTTCTCTCACAGAGGAGAGGAAGGATTGGTTCTCTCACAAAGGAGAGGGAAGATTTAATACTGTTAATATTACTAACAGAAAATGTTGACGAAACAGACTTAAATTTTTTAAATGAGTAGATACTTAGAGACCAGTCAAAAAATAGCATGTAATTTAATTTTAATTCAAACTGTTACCCTAATTTTTTGTTGGAAATAAGAAAAACAAACCCAAAACCCACTGGCCGCCAGACACAATTGTCCAGCCGAAGAGCCATCATGATTATTGGTAAACCCATAAAGTCGCAACAAAAATAAACGATGACTATTGGTAAGAATGTTTAATAGGAGAAGCCATCGTTTCTTGGAGGCCACGTGATGAGAGCAAACTTTTGGATCCCTTCAATGGTCAGAGGATCGTCAATGCTCAAAGATTCATGGAGAGGACGCAGTGGCTGTTAGCCATAATATTGGGGCTGCTCTTTTGCATCTTGGTCTCTAAAGGGAGATGAAATTGCTGCTCCATTGCCTTGCCCGAGAGCGTGCCAGTGGCATGCCTCGTTAGTATTACATAGTTACCACTTAACTTTGCTTCGTCAGCATTTTTCTTTAGTAACATTAATTGTTTAAAATTCAAAATACACTATATAAATTTAAAGGACTAAAATAAATCGTCATACAAACTTAAAAAACCACAAGTATATTTTAGCCTCATTTATTCTTTCGCTCATGTCCCTCTCATTGTGGGACATATTTGCTCTTCCTTTAACACTTATTGCCTTCTACATATATACTCCTGTCCCTATTATAAAAGAGTATTTTAGAAAGCATTTTTAGTCATTTTCTACTTCCATAACTTCCGGATATCAATCACACATTACTTTACCTTTCCATTGCCTTTACTCTATACTGTGTCTGCGTGCCTCATGCATCTTTATTTTATCTTTATTTTTTTTTCACTTACTAATATATATATATATATATATATATATATATATATGCATGCATGGGCGGACCCATGTTATATACAAGAGGGCAAGTGCCCCCCTTGAATTTGAATTTTTCTTTTTTTAAAAAATTAATACATATTTGAATGATTGCTCACCCTTAAATTAAATGCTCACATTTGATACATCAAGATCGACCGTAATCGGATGGAAATGAATGGTTGAATGATTGTTTAGTGCGCTTACGTTGAAAAAAATGTATTTGATAAGATTGATAATAAGACAATTATGATGTAATTCCAAAAAATAAGGCGTAGAATGATGACGTTGTAATTATTTTTATTGTAATATATTTTTGTTATTAAAATATATGTCTTGAACTTATTGAGTATTCATCCTTCTTTGTAATTTATGTAATCGCATTTCTAACAAAGATTTGCTTGTTTTAAATGACAGGTTTGTAAAATAATTATCTATTTTATTACATCATCGGTGTTGCTCACTTGATTTCATTTGAATATTTTTTGATATTCTTTTTTTTCTTGTTTATATTCTTTTGTTTTTTAATGTATTTAAAACTTTCCTTTAAAAAAAATTCGGGGTGCGCGCCCGAATCCCCCTCCCCGCCAAATGGTGCCCTTCAATAATTTTAAGGTGCATACCAGTATGTATGTATGCAGTGGCGGAACCAAAAAAAAAAAAAAAAATTAAGCACGGGCCAAAAAATAAACATATTAAACTACTCTCTTGAGACAAAAAAATTTGAATGCAGAGTACTTAATTTTTAATACTAAAGCCAGAAGCAAAGCATACGAAAGTTTCCGTCAAAGCATAAACAAAAATTACAAGCAAAGCAAAATAGGCAGTGTAGACTTTTGTTACAAAATTTATCAGAACACATAGCCAAAACACAAATGAGCAGCACAAATCAAAACTTTACAATACAAATTATGAAATTGATTTCAAAATTAGAAGAACCAAAATCAAATGCACATAGAGTAGCACAGTGTTAGAAGGACAGATAGATGTACAGAATGATGGGTCCAGAAACAGACAAATGTGACGCACTGTGCCACTGCAATAGAGAAATCGAAACTAAAGGCAAAATCTTTAGGACTTCTCTCTAGCGTTCGAGAAACGAAACAATTGCGCAGCCATGGAAGAATAAGAAATTATAGATGGACAGAACAAGACTAAGTATACAATAGGCAATGGCGGAACCGCGGAAGGAATCCCATACCTAATGGCGAGCCAACTCTGCAGTGGCGGATGACCTTCCGAAAAAACCTCCGACTAACGCCACGACAGTGGAGAAACGAACAAACAATGGTCGAACTCGGCATCTCGGCAGAAGAGGGAGACTTTGTGGATGCCGAATGGAGACTAGAGAGCATGGGTGGAGGAAGAGGAATTGAGGAAGCGTGGAGGAACCAAGGAAGAAGAGGAAGCCAGACTGGAGAGCACAGATGACAGAGCAAAGTGGAGGAACCGAGGGAGAGGAAATGTGTGATGGTGGAGAACGTTGAGCGGGAGGGAAAGAAGAAAAAAAGAGGGAAAAATGAAAAAAGAGAGAGGGAAAATGTTTTAAAAAAGTTTAATTATAAAGAAGATAAGACATTAATTAAGCCAAAATAAAATATTATATAATGAATACATGTATTTTAACAAATTTTAGAAGGCTAGTTGGGGCCTTGATGATAAATTAGCTAGGGCCAAATTATTGGCCAAAATAAAAATCATATAATATATACATACATTTAAACAGATTTTAGAAGGCCAGCTGGGGTCTTCATGCAATAGTTCTGCCATTGTATGTATGTTTGTATATGTATATGTATATGTATATGTGTGTGTATATATATATGGGTAAAGATGACAATTTTACACATAAGGTTTTCTCGAACGTCCAAGACCACAACGCTTTTTTTAGGAACAAAAGACACACGACGTTACGTTTTGGGAGCGTCAAAGACCACTTGGCCAAGTTAGTTGACCGTTAGTCAACGTTAACTTTGGATGGAAGTGAACAGTAACGCGGGGAAAATTACACTTTTGCCCTTAGTTTTAGGTGAAATTACCCTTTTGCCCCTTAGTTTTAAATATTATTAAAAAAATCGAAAAAAAAATTAAAAAAATTAGGAAAAAATTCAAATAATTAGGAAAAATTAAAATATTACCCTTTCTAATTATTTAAATTTTCAAAAAAATTCTAATTTTTTAAATTATTTCCTAATTTTTTATTTTATTTTTCTAATTATTTAAATTTTTTCCTTATTTTTTTCGAATTTTTTTATTTTTTCTGAATTTTTTGATTTTTTTTTAAAATTTTATTTATTTTTTGGGTAAAGGAAATAAATAAAATTCGAAAAATTTATAAAAAAAAAAATCAAAAAATTCCGAAAATTTTTTTAAAAAAAAGGAAATAATTGAAATAATTATAATTTTTTTAAAAAAAATTAAGACAAAATTAAAATAATTAGAAAAAATTTCAAAAAATTGGAAAATTAGAAAAACAAATTAAATAATTAGGGAAAAAATTAAAAATACCTTCATCGATTGGGCCCCTGGCAACCGGAATGCTGCTGCGCTGCTTCCATAATGTCACTGGTCAATCACCGGCGTATATGGCTGATAACTAACTGGTGGAGGAGTTGTATATATACATGGCCGTGCTGTTGTTGAAGATCTTAAGATTTAGGGTAAAACATTCTCATTGAAAAAATAATTAATTAAGATAATCTTCTTGTCAATTCTCCCTACGGAGATAAATCTAATCGATGTGTGAAGTCGACTAAGAATCGGTGGGGCCCTTTGGAGGGGGTATTTTAATTTTTCCCTAATTATTTATTTTTTTTCCTAATTATTTGAATTTTTCCTAATTTTTTGAATTTTTTTCTAATTATTTTAATTTTTTTTTCCGAATTATTTGAATTTTTCCTAATTTTCCTATTTTTTTCTGATTTTTTCTATTTTTTTTCGATTTTTTTAATAATATTTAAAACTAAGGGGTAAAAGGGTAATTTCACCTAAAACTAAGGGCAAAAGTGTAATTTCCCCCGCGTTACTGTTCACTTCCATCCAAAGTTAACGTTGACTAACGGTCAACTAACGGCCGCGTGGTCTTTGGCGCTTCCCAAAACGTAACGTCGTGTGTCTTTTGTCCCGAAAAAACGTTGTGGTCTTTGGGGACGCTCCCGAAAGAAACCTTATGTGTAAAAATCATACCTTTACCCTATATATATATATATATATTTTAAAAAAGATATTTACATGTAATATGAAAAACTCAAACAAATCAACACTTTATTTCTGAGATACGATATCCTCATGTTTCCTATACCGAGTGAAATAAATAAAGAAATAATAAAGAGACACAGTAAAAGTGAAAAATGCATCCCCTATGACCGGCACTTGTTCAAATTAAGAGAGGATCCCCATATGAGTGTGTCCTCAGGAAAGAATCCCGCGTCATATTTATAACTTTACATAGTTTTCTGTTAAGTGTATGTAATTCTTTACACGTAGTAATTTCAATTATTTGACCATGTTTTAGTGTAATATACTCCCTCGTTACATATATATATTTGAAAAATTGATTTTAGTCTTAAATATAATATATAGTTTCATATTTGTCAATTTTTTTCTAATTTATTACTTCCTTTTGTCTTAATTATAAGACCTAGTTGATTTTTTTTTGGAAATATTAAGGAAACTAATTAAATTACTTTAGAGTGTTTTTATTTTTAATTTATTCTTCAAACAAATTAGGTTTACTAATAAACTAATATATAATCTAAAGATACACAACAAATAAAATGATTAAGTAACTTATTTAGCTTCCTCAATCTCTCTAAAAAAAGTCAACTAGATCTTATAATTAGGATCAGAGGTAGTATTATTGATGTTCCATCTATAATAATCAAGGAAGGGAAAAAATAAAGAAATTAAGAAAGAATGTTAGGATATTTTAATAAATATGTATATTATATATTAACTAATTTAATTAACTTTTTCTTAAGTAAATATAAAATAATATAATTTCCCAATGTAAGTGCTACCGGAACATGTCCACAGAAAAAGTGTCAGACACGGAATTCAATTCACAAGGCCAGTTGATGGGTTCTTTTCTCCCTTTATACTGTGCGAGCCTGGTAAATGAACAAATTGGCGGTCTTTAATTTCTGGAAATGCTAAACAAATTTTTTTCCCTAATTAATTTAATGTATTATATATGTAATTAATATAGTGCACATTGAACAAATTTTTTTTAAAAATATATATTTATCTGATGTAGAATATGGGACAGGAATTGCGCAGATAGTTTTACAATTTCGTGTTTTGAATGCACTCTACTTGCCCGGAAAATGCGTCACTTGACTTTAATAATCGAATAATTCAAAATTCTATGTCCCATCAAAAAAGAAAAGAGAGTCCGGCTAAGTAGTGATCTGTTGCCAACTTAATGACGTAAAGGAGGATAATAATTCTTTGGGAAAATTACAATCGGATGCCAATTAACAGATTTAATGGCAAAAGTTTCCTTAAAATAATCATCAAGTTGTAATGAAGTCCTAAGAAATCTAAGTGCAATTAATTCCAAAAATGACAATTTTACCCCTTATTGATTTTTTTAAAAAAATGCTGAAATTTTTAGGGCTTAGTCATGTTAGAAAACGTTGAGCTCTTTTCCCTCACTTCAACGCTATAGGGCACAAGCTTGGTGAGGTGAGGGAAAAGAACTCGACTTTTTCTAACTCAACTAAGCCCTAAATTTTTTTTTTCAAAATTTAAGGGGTAAAACTGTATTTTCATTTTTAGAATTAATTACACTGAAGTCTTTTGCAACTTTATTATAATTTGATGATTTTAAGGGATCTAGATGTCATTAAATCTATTAATTGGGACCTTGCTATAATTTTACCCAAATCTTATATATGTTTGTATCCGGCTAATGATATTGACCGAGGCCACAAATACACAAGAAATAAAATAATGAAATAGTTGGGGAAAATAAACTAAATAAAGAGAGCACATGATCTGATTCATGGGAGCACACATACACAAACCGCCATTTGTTTATCTCTCATCTTTCGGTAGAAAATATATTTCATTAAAATTAAGTCAATGAAAGATACAAGTTCAAAATAAAAAGTCTATAAAACGAAAGTCAAAATATATAATAATACAAACAACCTAAAAATAACTAAACCTTAAAATAGGTGAAAAGGAGTCGCCGCTACAGACAAAATCCCTACCACCTTTATAATCCTTTCATTGGAATCGATGGGTAGAAAAATGACGTCACCAGCAACAAAATCATTATAAGAAGTGGTTGTTTGGAGAACCATTTTAAAGGATCCACCGCTTTTATCAATAATATGTTAGTTGTTGAAGAAACTCCGTGAGAAGATCTCATAAAATCGAGTTCTCTACTGTATCCACTTATCATTTATCCCTACGAGGTCGGAAGCGAACTTAGAAACCAAGCGCTTATGCGTTCATAGCGCAAGACTTTACTACTCAAGCGTTCATAACCCTAGCCCATTCCCATTTTGGACGGAACGGAAGGAAAAACACCCACAAACACAAATAAAAAATATGAAGATAAAGAACATGTCAATTGCACAACGAACTGTATGGTCTCGACCATGATATATGCTTCAGATTTACTATTGCCAACAATCCATAATAGTCTTTTGAAAGATGGAGCCAACAACATATGAGATTGTAGTAACCAATTCTTAATCCTTAAAACTACAAAACGTAGCTACTATGTGAAATTTGTTGCCATTGAAACTCCCAACTCCATTTATTGCTATAAAGAAATCAACACCACTATAAGAAGCCCAAAGAAATATGAAAATAAACGGAGATCAACGTAAAATATGGACATCTCTACCCCCGGTCGAAATCATGGAGGGAGACACTGTGAAAAAAGCTCACCCAATGACGAGAGAAGAGCTCCTACCACCCAAACAATCGAGAGGATGAGGGAAAAAAACTCAAAAAGAGACAACCTATTGTTAATATGATAAAATTCGTGAGAGTAAAGTAAGCTCCCTCATGTTGTTATTCTTTTATATTACTATTTGATATGATAAAATTCCCTATTGTTGGATTTAATTAGGTGCAGCTCCTTCAGAGATTTTTTTATATTTAGACAGACTCAAGCTTGAATTTAAACTTGAAGTAAAGACCTTGTAGTTAAACTGTCAAAACTTCTCCTACTAAAACTAAACTCAGTTAGTCCCCATTGTGGTAATTAGCCAAGACTATAATTTGTACTATAAACTAGATCATATATGAGAGCACGAAAGTTATGCGTAGCAAGATGGTGCCTACAAATTACAGGCACTAACATGAGCCCTTCTTGGACACAGTTGATTTTAAAATAGAAAATAGCCACCAAACCTAATTATGAAATGAAAAAACTAAAGGAAATCAATATTAAATGAAACAGCCTTAGATGCGGGTCAACCCGTTCACCTATACATATCATCCAAAGGAGGGAAGAGAGAGCATATGGTCCCATTTCATAATCCAACCCAATCACTCTTCCTTCCCCTCCTCTGTCTCGCAAATCGTGCCCCTCACTCACGGAGTGAGCAATCATTCAAAAAGGTTGATAATTTGCCATCACCCACTCCTCACAGCTTCTTCACTCCTTTTTTTTTTGCCTCTCTTATCTGACATTACTGGTTACAGCCACGAGTGAAACGCGTTATCATATGTCATCTTCTCCTTAGGTGCCACTCCTGAGTTTGTCCATGGCTACCTTTACCAAAACTCTACAGTAGGTCTATTTGAATCATAGCTGACCCTCTGTTTCACTGGATTCTTCTCGTCCTGGGCTGGCCACAGATTTCTGTTCCTGCAGCTTTTGGATCCTACTGATATTTTGTTTTCAGCACGATCTAACGCAACCGTATCCTAAAAGTGAGAACCTTCTCTTACTGTACTAATATTAAAATACTAATGTTCTGTTTAGGTTTTCTGCTTCTCCAAGTATATCTGCTTGATATTGTAAAACTCCTTTCTTAATTTCTTACTTGTTTGGCATGTTATCTCCAATAAATTTTGGGTATCTGGCCTAAGGAAACAATGGTGATTTACATACTGTTTATGTGAATGCAGAAATTTCATCACTCAATCATTCTGGAGTAACAACGATCAAGAGTTGGAGCTTGACTCGTCTGAGAATTTCCGAAGAATGGGAAAATCAACGAGCAGGGACTGGACGCAGATCTACTCGATCTACGGAATTGACCAATGGCAAACACTAATCTTCCTCCTGTGTCAAGCCATCCTCTTCGCCGTCTTGTCCGTTCTCTACCTTCTCTACTTCGAACCCATTTGCGTCTTCTTCGAGCGATTACTCTCAGCCGCCGCCGTACCTGCTGTATCCGCCCGATTCGCCGCCGGATTCACCGGCTCCGTCACCGCGCTGTCCGCACTCTGCCTGTTCTTCGCCGCCGCCAACTTCTTTTACTCCTCCGTCCCACTACACTACGACATGGCTCAGCGCATCGTCTCCGCCGTGACCGACTGGTCGTCGGTGAAGCTCGCCCTCGACCTTGGCTGCTGCGGACGCGGCATCCTCCTGAACGCCGTCGCCACGCAGCTTAAAAAGGAAGGGAGTTCGGGTCGGGTCGTGGGACTGGACGGATCCAAGCGGGAAACTCTGTCCACGCTGCGTAACGCGAAGATGGAAGGAGTGGGAGAATACGTCACGTGCAGGGACGGTGACGCGAGGAGGCTGCCGTTTCCGGACGATTACTTCGACGTGGTGGTGTCAGGGGTGTTCGTGCACACGGTGGGGAGGGAGTACGGGCCGCACACGGCGGAAGCATCGGCGGAGAGGATGAGGGCGATGGGGGAGGTGATGAGGGTGCTGAAGCCCGGCGGCGTCGGGGTGGTGTGGGACCTGGTGCACGTGCCGGAGTATGTGCGGAGGCTTCAAGAGATGAAGATGGAGGACATACGAGTGTCGGAGCGCGTGACGGCCTTCATGGTGGGCAGCCACATCGTTTCCTTCCGGAAACCTAGTCAGCAAGTGATGGGGCCCGCAGAGGTCCGACTCGATTGGAGGTTATGCTGAGGTGCCACTATCTACACTCTTATAGAGAAAGTATTAAGATTACAAATCATCAAATTGACTGGGGAGGCGAAGTCGAACCAGATATATACACATGCTTGATGAGATTTACAGTATAGAAGTGAGAGGGCACGAAGAAATGCCTTCATATATAGTGATGATGTTGTGGAAAAAGAAGATTTGCTGTAATATTTATGGTTATATGCTTATTAACCTGATCAAGAGTGGAAGATGGCAAGTTTTTGTACAGAACGGAAATATCTGTAATACTCATCTTTAACTTATGAAGATTATTGAAGCTTTTATCCAAAAGAAAAGAGTTATTAAGATTGAAATCGACATTGTGTGAATAATTATATGAGCTCAGCGACAATATATTTTTTTCTTACTGAAAACTTTGGTGTAAATGAAGTTGTTGTGAATAAGTACTTGTTAATTGTAGTTTTGTTGCCTGCAGTGTGGTGTGTCCTATATACGGTTAGACACTAACAAGTTAATAGTGATGAATAGTATATGGATGATGGGAAAAATAAGGTGATGCCTTTTTCTCCTAGGGTTAAGCGTTAAGTAGCAAATTCATCTTTAAAGTATACGCCTAAGAACAATGTTGTCCTGGAGGTTTTTTCAGATTCAATATCACCCTAAAATTTTTAAAACGTAGCAATATTGTCATCCTTAGTTAAAAAGTTAACGGTTAACGCCAATATTTTAATGATCAACATGAGTTTTTTAATAATATTGCACCACATTGCTACGTTTTAAAGCTTTTGGGATAATGTTAAATCTGAAAAAACTTTCAGAATAACATTACTCATAGGTGTATACTTGTGGAATGAATTACTACTTAGCTTTTTTCTAAATGAATGCAAACACATATGGGAAGGTTGCGAGTTGTTGATAAGATGGTGAGAACCTTTGGGGCAACATGTTGAAGCGTCTGAATCATGCCTGTAGATTTTGGATACCGAGAGTTCAGCATTGGGCCGGATGATTTTGGCGCGAAAGATTATTACACACACAAATGTTGTTGTGACGGGACAGGGAAGAGAAAGCAGTTCGGTGTGGTTTGTTTTATCTTGACATGATAACTAGGTAGAATGTTGAGGAAGGAATATATATGGGAATCAAGCTTTGGCAGAAGCACATGCATCTGCGTCTCCCACCATGTGCTTTCTCCAGCTGTTTAAATGAACCATGTGTTGAAAAGTGAGTCCATTCATTAAGTACCACCCATTTTAAAGAATTAATTCAAGGATCACACTCATGTTTCTAATTATTAACAATAAAAACCACCTCAGGAACTTCCCATCTACACAGCTCAGTGACATAAATTAAGTTGGGGATGATGACTCTACAGCGACTAAAGAATTGTGGGAGATGTGTCGCTCTCTTTGAGATCCAAGGTTCATCTGGTGATGTAATTAACGAGCCTAGCTAGCTATGCTGTTTTTTCTTTTTGAATATTTTTCTCAGCATGGTCGTGCCATGAGACGTGAGGGGCATCTTATCTGTCCTTTAAAAACGATCCATCACAATAACTGAATAACAATGGATAAGCTGCAACTACCATCCAGGAAGATGGTTTTTAAAATAATGAAAGGCACTACTAAAGACAAAACACACCCCACTTCTGTCTTATGTCCCCATTACATTTATTTTATGTCACTTGTCTCGTAAAACAGTCGACACTTTTGTTTATTTTGAACGCAAGACCACAGTAAAACCGTGCGCGACAAAACAAAATATGGGCTAGGCAGATCAGCAGTTTAAAAATTCCCATACCTGACACGAGTAGTTAAGAAATACTACCTTCAGTGCAATTATGGAATACTTTTGTAGTGCAATTTATACTATAAAAATGTTCCTATAATTAAGATCGGAGAGAGTAATACGATGAGTTAAACAGTGAATGCGGGACACACTTTTACTTGGGGCGGGGGAGAAGTCAGTGTTGTCCAGTGCAGTCAGTCAGCTGATCGTTTTTGGGCCTTAGCCCATTAAGGGATAATGATTTTTTTTTTCAAAAAAAAAAACCAGAAACTTTTGTGTCATTTTCGTGGCCCATATATTATTCAATTCCTTTGGAAATCGGAGGGACTCAGGGTGCCAGCTAACCCATGACAAGGCCTCTTGATTCTTTTGGGCCCCCTTGGCTGACACTTTGTGGTTTATGTGTCAGCTCGGTAGGCCCTCATTCCTCAGCATTCACGCAATTTATTTTATATTTATTTAATTTAATTAGATAAGGAAATTGATTCAGCTAGTTAATATAATACTTATTTTTTAAAATATCTATTCACCTTTTTTTTTCTATTATTTTTAATTATTATTGAGGGAGTAGCAATTAGAATAAATTAGAAAAAATAAACAAATATAAAAACTATATTTTATATTTAAAATTAGAGTAAAATATATCAACCTCCCTTCTATTTACTCTAAATTATAGAGACATCTCTTCTATTTTGAAAACATATTAACCTCCTTAAAATCAAAATATGTTATAAGCATAAACCTCCTTCTAATTTTGAGATTGAACTTTCATCTATCCAACCGCTAGGTAATCGTTAAATCACAATATTGACTCATTACTTTGACCAAAATGTCCATCCTTAAGATAAATATTACTCAATAATCATGTAATCTTTAGAAAATAAAAAAAAAATCATTTAATCACATATAAAATTCAAAGTAAAAAAAAAAAATTATTTTTAAATTTTGTCATACTTTTAAATTGATCATATTATAAATTTAATTAATTTTATCATTATAATTTTTTTTAATAAATATATATTTTTAATCTCTTTTGTTTTTAAAAAAATTATCATGTAGTTTTTAAATGCGTATGATGATGTTTTGCAATAATACACACACTCAATTAAGTTATATAATTATAAACTAATATTACTATGAGATTTGCATATTAATATCTTATAATTTAAATTTTTTAAGAATATTTCATTAAACATATCTTCGTAAAAATAGTTACTCAAATTTTAAACAAGTTTTTAATATTTATCACATAAACAGATTACTAGAACTTATTCTAAATTATATTTAGTAAGAATATCAAATACATCATTAATAAACATTAACATTAAGAGATAAATTAGGGATCTGGTATGATGAGGGGTAAATTAGTAAAGCGAAATTTATTTTAATATGGTTTTTAATTTAAAAATATATTTAAAGAATATTTTTAAAATATTCTTTAACTTGGTGTTAATAATTTATTTAAAGTGTATGTTTTTAAAATAGAAGGGAGATATGTGTAATTAAAAAAAAAGAAGGATAGTTAGAATATTTTACGCTTAAAATTATGATCAACTTTTAAATATATCCTAGGTAACATATATTAAGATTTGTCAAGCAGAGCAGCGGATAATTGTATTCGTTTTATAATTCTGTAAGAAATAGAATATCTTTTTGAATTAACAGAACATAACTGTAACCTCGGGTGATCAAGAAAACTAAAATTTAAAATATAATGAAATAATCTGGATGAAATTGAGTCGACTATGATTATTTTAGTTTATTTTAATTTTTTTGTGGACCTGTTTGATCCACCTCTTGTGGACGCCGTTTGCCGTCTACATTCTTCTTCCGATTATCATAAGCTGAACTTCTCTGTTGCCTTCCTCACCGTATCAACTTATAACGCCCCACCCCTGAACCAATTAAGTAGACGATTAACAAATCGTGAACAAGTTGTTAGGATCAAATTTGTCCACGTTGGAACGTGGTGCACATTCTTGCGGCACACTGAATCACGAGATGAATCATCAAGACGCCAACCAATATATAAACGAGCTGTTTTGAAAGATCCTACTGGAAGAACGCAGTGGTCGGTCAGGCTCAGACTTGGCTTCCTCCAACTCAGCTGCTCGGTTATGGCTTCCGTCCACAGCACCATAGCTCCCAAGGGCTTCGTCCCTCTTTCGAAAGCAAAATCCAAATCCAAACCTCAAGTAAGATCAACGCCCACGCCCAATTTTCTGGGCTCAAAGATTTCCCAGAATTCAGTTTTCTGGCGAAACAAACCGTCGCGAAACTGGGTGGCCGTCACCTCGGCGATGGAGGAGTTGGACGTGATACCCGTACAAAGTAGCGATAGCACGGACCAGCAAGAAGGCTTGGCGGTGGCGAGTCGGATGGAAATGGAAGGCGGAGAGGGGGAATTGGCGACTCAGGTGAGTGGTTTTGGAGCCAATGACGTTCTTTCGTTCGAAGCAGCGGGTGAGTTTCAGGGGTTTTCTTCTGCTTCGGCTTCGATTGGCGATGAAAGCCGGAGGGACCGCGAGGAGGAGATGGAGAGGCTAATAGATAGGACTATCAATGCCACTATTGTGCTTGCCGCGGGTTCTTTTGCCATCACCAAGCTTCTCACCATTGATAGCGATTACTGGCATGTAAGTCAACTACTCTATCTGCTGCTTGGGTATCTTGTATGGGAAATGTGCTTGGGATTTCTGGACGACCGATTTGGTCTTTGGTGCATTAATGGCATTTGTTGCATTAGCGTTTGTAATTTATATGATTTGTGCTGAGAGAATGTGTTGAAGTCTACCCAATTTTGGTCGAGTTGCACGCCTTTTATTTTTGACAAACTGCAAAAGCATTCTCTAGCTGAACTCTTGCCGCCATGCATTGGTTGTCATTTCAACGCAAAATGATGTTTCGGTCCCTCCATTCCCTTAGTATGAATTTAAAATTTTGATATAGATCGACAAATTTAATTACAATCTTAGGAAATACACTCCCTCCTCACTTTTCAATTCTTTTACTCCTCGTTTCAGCTCCACGTATTTCGTGTTTGCGATGGTTTTTTGAAGTTTTCATTCTTTACTAGGACTTATGTTTTTTATTACCATTTCAGGGATGGACGCTTTTTGAGATACTAAGATATGCCCCGCAGCACAACTGGTCCGCTTATGAGGAAGCTCTCAAGACAAATCCGGTTTTTGCCAAAATGGTGATCAGTGGAGTTGTATACTCTATAGGGGATTGGATTGCACAGGTGAGTTTGTCTGGTTCAGGGGCAAGCGTAACTGAAGCATAATTTATTCAAAAACAGTCAGTTTTTTAAGTGACTATGCATCATGGCTTACCCCGGTGATTTCAGTGCTTTGAAGGAAAACCTCTTTTTGAATTTGATCGTGGACGAATGCTCAGATCGGGTCTTGTTGGTTTTACTCTGCATGGCTCTCTTTCTCATTACTATTATCAGTTTTGTGAGGTATTTAATTGTTTCTTTCCCTTGCTTCTTGAAATTAGCAATCTGGTTACATGCTAATTGGCTTTCTCATTAACCAGGAGCTGTTTCCATTCCAAGACTGGTGGGTAGTTCCTGCCAAAGTTGCCTTCGACCAAACCGCATGGTCAGCCATTTGGAACACCATTTATTATGTAGCTGTTGGACTTCTGCGCCTTGATTCTCCAATCAATGTTTTTAATGAATTGAAGGCAACATTTATTCCTATGTTGACTGTAAGAACTATCAGCCATTTTCCTATTTCTTCTTTGTTTTCTCCCTTCTGTCGTTTACTATGTTCTTCCATCGGTGAGAGAATTGAGGACAATTCACAATTTATGATGATGTGTTTGCCTTGAGCTTATGGGGTTCTAAGTTTATAGCTCTCAGCTATTATGCTTAATTTGTAATGACGTCCTGTAAATTTATTGCCCCTAATGTTTTGTTGGATTTCCTTCCTTACACAGGCAGGGTGGAAGCTTTGGCCATTTGCCCATCTCATTACTTATGGTGTGATCCCAGTGGAGCAAAGACTTCTTTGGGTGGATTGTGTGGAGCTTATATGGGTGACAATTCTTTCAACGTATGTGTCAATGTGGATTTATTTTTAGACACTGAACATTAGAATTTCAGCACTTATCAATTGGTAATAAGGTTGCTGTATTTGCATGTTATGCCTACAAGGGTTAATTAGATGGGCTTAGTTATATCGTAATGTCTTTTCGTTTTTGTAGCATTTCCCCCCAATAATGAATGACTGTATTGGCAGAACTGGAGCTTGGATGAATAATCTGTGCTAGCTGGCCACTGCCCACTATTCCAGCATAACATGCATGAAATGAAATCTATTCTTGTATTACCAAAAATTTCTTTACATATCCTACCAATTAGGTCTTTTAAGTTGATTGCCGGGGTTCTGTAATTCATGTTTTTTTCCTCCTCTTTTAGTTCTGGTAAGTAGGAACCATTTATCTTTGGTATCTGTGTCCTGAGTAGTGACTCTTGTGTCTACATGCTCCCTATGAAATCCTGCCATGTAGTTTTTTAAAGGCTGATTAATTTTAGCAGTATAAACTAAAGTTGAAGATGATTCCTGCTTTTCATATGTTGTTGATGAGACTATTGTGCATGGTTCTGTTCTGACATTATTGATCTTTTTTCTCCATAGCTACTCAAATGAAAAATCAGAAGCAAGACACACAGAGTCAACTGCAGAAGTAAAAGCCACTGTTTCATCCAAGAATCCTCCCGAGGTATATGATAACTGTTGAATTTGCCGATATTCAATATGCATGCCAAAAAGAAATTCTAGTTACTTCTGGATTGCTGAGTAGCATCCTTGCTATACATGTTTATCAGGAGTAAACCGAGGAGATATAAACAGAGGCAGGAATAGGGGAAGAGTAATTCAGCTCTCAAATCAGATATTGGAAGCAGAGAAGCCTGTGAGATGCTGGATCTTGATCTGAACAAGGGTGTAATGCAGGACGACGGAAAAGCCGATAATGTGTGAACGTGTGTATATTGCATATTTGGAAGCTATTGAAAGTCGCACAACATCGATTTCCCCGGAAGCATTGCAAAGTGTAATTATTGATATTACATTGCAATTATTGACTACTTTTATCAATGAGTGTGCATATGTTATATTTTAGGGGAAATGACACTTGTATACCTTAGCTTATGCTCCCAATTGTAAAAATGCTCCCCTCCCCAACCCGACACTAAAATAAAAAAAATAAAAAATTCCAAGTTGTTACTGAGCTCTTGATTTTCGTATAGATTTTGAATATTTACATAGATATGATAAAATATGCAAACAGATATTATTTCTAAACAATTAAATGATATTTAATTTTTAAAATTTAATTATTAAAATTTTAAAAGAGCATAATCAGTAGTAAGCTAAATTTCTCCAATCTTTTAATCAACTAAATTTATAAATTAAATTGCAGAGTTAAATTTTTATATGGAGCTTAGAAGATTGCATAATGAAAAAAAAGAAAGAGAAAGAAACCAAAACAGAATAATTTGAAGATTTTAATTTGTTAGGAATAGATTATAATGGAAGAGACGGATGTAGATCAAAATGTCAACGAAAATTTTTTATATGAAGTTTAGAAGATTGTATAGTGAGAAAAAGAAAAGAAATCAAAACAGAATAATGTGAAGATTTGAATTTGTTAGGAAGAGATTATAATGGAAGAGACGGATGTAGATCAAAGTTGCCAACAAGATAAAATCATCATCTTAAATCTTAAATATATATATATATATATATATATATTATCTCTGTGTGTATGTATAGGTATACATATACATTTGTATGTGTATATACACACATACATATGTGTATATGTATATGTAGATATATACATATACATACATACATATATATATGATTTCAAAAATCATAACTAACTCGGATAAGATTTAAGAGGATAAGATTTAAGATGATGATTTTATATATATAATCATCATCTTAAATCTTAAGTGTGTGTATATATGGATGGATGTTATCAACATATTTACCTGATTCATATCTGAGTTAGTTAATGAAGATGAAGATGTTGGGGCCAAAGGCTTTTGTTGGCATCATTGTGGTTTTGAGTTTTGTTTTGGGTTGCCATGGAGGTATTACCAGTAGTTTTGTCAGAAAGGAGGGACCTCCTCTTAATATGCCCTTCGACAGCGATGTGTTCAGAACGCCTTCCGGTTATAATGCTCCCCAGCAGGTATCCAAATTTCTATAATTCGCTCTCGGTTTTAATTTTACAAGAAGAAACCACCAATAATTGTGTGTGTGTGTGTGTTGTAGGTTCATATAACACAAGGTGACCAAGTAGGGAAGGCCATGATAGTGTCGTGGGTAACAGTGGACGAACCAGGTTCGAGCGACGTACGTTACTGGCCTCATGGCTCTTCCCATAAGAGATTGGCCAAGGGAAGACTCAACACCTATCACTATTTCAATTACTCTTCTGGTTTTATTCATCACTGTACTCTCAGAGGTTTGGAGGTACGTTTCGTCAGACTCGAGCCTGCTGCGAGCGATGATGAAGAATTAGAATTTTGATTCATATACTTTGCTTTTTGTGCAGTTTGATACCGACTATCACTATGAGATTGGGATTGACCACACTGTTCGCCAATTCTGGTTTATCACTCCTCCTGCTCCTGGCCCTGATGTGCCCTACACGTTCGGTCTCATGGGTACGTAATTCTCTTTTCTATCGATCACTCTATATATGAGATCTAACACACTTCAAAAGGAGACACATTTATGTTTTTTTTGTGTGTGATAAATTTGCAGGTGACCTGGGTCAGACATATGATTCAAACAAGACTCTTGACCACTACGAGAAGAACCCCATAAAAGGACAAGCTGTACTGTTTGTGGGAGACCTGTCTTATGCAGATAACTGCCCAAATCATGATAACAACAGGTGGGATTCATGGGGAAGGTTCGTCGAAAGGAGTGCCGCTTATCAGCCTTGGATTTGGACTGCAGGCAACCATGAACTTGACTTTGCCCCTGAATTGGTAACCTTCCATTCACATATATTCCTTGGTTTGTTAATTCATTTAAATCCTTTCAAAAAAAGAGAATTAATGTTGGTGATATGTAATGTCAGGGAGAAACCAGACCTTTTAAGCCTTTTCTCCACCGGTATCATACCCCTTATAGAGCAGCACAAAGTACTTCTCCCTTGTGGTATTCCCTCAAGAGAGCTTCTGCACACATCATAGTCCTCTCCTCCTACTCAGCATATGGTAATACTCCTCAGTTTCATGGTTTGAATTGAATAACTTCAATTATGGTTTCTTTATTCCTCTTTATCACTAAGCATGAATCTTTTCAGGGAAGTATACCCCTCAATACCAATGGCTTAAGGACGAACTAACGAAGGTGAACAGGACCGAGACACCCTGGTTGATCGTTCTGGTGCATTCTCCTTGGTACAACAGCTACAACTACCATTACATGGAAGGAGAGACCATGAGAGTCATGTTTGAGTCCTGGTTTGTTGAGAACAAAGTAGATGTCGTCTTTGCCGGTCACGTCCACGGCTATGAACGATCTGTAAGTAACTCTCTTGCTCGCTTGCTCTTAATTAAGTTGTTTCACATGTTCTGAAACACACAACATGGTATGAGATTTAGTGGTAACTAACTAAAGTTGTTTATGGACTAGGAACGAGTGTCCAACATTGCATATGATATAGTGAATGGACGGTGTGAGCCAGAGAAGGATCTGTCAGCTCCAGTGTACATAACAATTGGAGATGGAGGCAACGTTGAAGGGCTAGCCAACAAGTAAGCTTTAATTACCGTGGTGGTTGTTTGCTTAAGTTTTGAATATTTTGAAAGTGTGTTCAACAAAACGTGGGTGTTATGTTTGTGTGTGGGGACAGCATGACAGAGCCGCAACCAAAGTACTCAGCATTCAGGGAGGCTAGTTTTGGGCACGCCACTTTAGATATAAAGAACAGGACACATGCTTATTATAGCTGGCATAGAAATCAGGATCAGTACTCTGTGGTGGCTGATTCCACGTGGTTCTTCAACAGATACTGGCACCCGTTGGACGATTCTGCTACTCTCCATTAATTACTTGCTTCTTTAATTTCCAACAGCTTAGATTTGCTAGTTTTGAGTTTAATCCTAAATTGCTTGTCCCTTATACTTTTACTTTGCAACAATTTTAAGTGGTTATGAATGTAATCGTGATTGGAGATGCGATAATGATTATTACAAAACCGACGTCTCTGTTCCATCTCAATTCTCATAGATTTCGTTTTCTCTTTAGTGGTTTTTGCTTTGATATCGTTGGCAGAAAAAAAAAAATCGCTTTGATATCAAATATATTCGCGTATGATTAGATCTGACTTTCTGAGTTTGTTGGAGATTTTTGTAAGAATATTATGTATGGAATAAACTACAAAGGAAAAGAAATACTAATAGATGCGTTATATTGCTAATTAATGATATATTAGAAACTATAATTTGTTTGGTTGAATATTAAATATTAATTCTGAATCCATTAATTCAATTTAAAGTATATCAAGTTGCAGACAAAATCAATCATGAAGAATTAACGAGGTTAATTTAGGAAGGGATTAGTTGTTGTAGCGTGACAAACCAAGTTTAAATTTTTGTTGGGAGAGACACCACAAGTACTCAATAATACTCAATAGTGCCTCGAGCAGATGCGGCAGTCCTGTCCTCCCTTTTTCCAGTTCCAAAGCCAACAATGGTGGCATTCTTGCCTTCCCCTTATTTTGCCAATCACATCAGTGTTGATTCCAAATGAATAATAAATCGCCAATTTATTGATTTCTTGAAAAGATACTGGGCATCATCTTATATGATCTGTAGCCACATTCTTCAATTGGTTTTTGTTCCTTTTTTGCTACCAAGACCATGCTAATTGCTGTGTAGACGCATTGATTGATGCACAGCAGATTTCATTTAATTATACATCACTTGACCTACTGAAACTTGGGAAGACAAGTATTTGTTTGTTATCTTTGAATTTTCACCTGTCACTATGAAGAACTGAAAATCACGTAAATTTCTTCTTCAACCAAAATAAATAGCAAGTGCTTCAGCCAAAGGGCCATTCTCCAGTATTCACTTGTTAATCATCAGATATCTTTCCACGGGGTGAATGGAAGCGTATGTCCGGTTTTGATCAATTGAACCGCTAGTAAGCTCAGCTTGTGATTAGATTAACATTTTTCACCGTGTAGATCACAAGGCAATCTGCTAAAACTGTCGTATAATATACAAAGATCACTTACAGGCGGAGCATCGTTATGCTTATCTCCATGAATGGTTGTTTACTCAATTAATCAAAGATATCTGAAGCAGTGGAACTGATGTCACCCTTTCTCTTTTAATTTGTATTCAGATATGTTATACGGTGGAATCAACGAGCAGAACTACAAGAATCGTGAGTTACAAACAGCAGTCAGTAGACATCCTCTCAGAAACTCTAGAGACTATATTCTTCAACTTCAAATGCTAATACTAAAACTCTTGCCTCAAATGCTAGTGAAAAAAATCCAGGTCGAATCCTCTTAAAAGATGAGATTTCGTTGTGGTTATAACAGAGAATTGTGATGAAGAAAGATGAAGTGGGACCTGATTTTCTGGTTGGAAAACTGGGCTTCTCTGTTTCAAATAGAAAATGCTGGATCCAATTTCAACCAACTCAGATGGCCAATACAATCACAACTGAGCACGTTTATAAATAACACAGAAGAAACCCCAATTGTATCAACCATAAGAACACCCAGGGCTACGTGTTATCATGATTCAGGTGAATCGCAAGCTTTTATTGCCTAAAACCCCATCAGTAGAATAAGTGAGAGAAGGAAAAAGCATATACATCAGCTCAATTTAGCTATTAACAATCAGACTGCAGATCTGAAACTAGGGGAATAGTACCACAAGAATAAGAAACTCCCAATTTCAAAATTCTAACTTTCGAAAGAGAGAAGGGTCAGAACTCGCAAAGAATAGAGAGCCATGTAGTTAATATCAGTGAAAACTTAAAACTCAAATTGTACAGCAATCCAAGACTAATTTCAGTGGATATAGAAATTTTCTATCAAAAAAAGGAACAAAAAAGAGGCTAAGCCATGGACATCTGGGATAGCCTGCTCGGAGTTGGCCGGAAATTCAACGACCTGAAACTGAACCGCCGCGGCGGCGGCGTCAGAGCCCTCCTCAGGATCTCTTTGCTGGCCGGACGCTTGTTCCGCCTCTCCCCCGGAGGTACTAGATAGCCGTGACGAGCACACCGAGCCGAACCGGGTCGGTTAGAGCATGTGCAGGCCGGGCGCGTCCACCGAGACATGGGCAAGCCCCCATTTTTGTGACCAAAGCTGATACTTTGCTCCATCTTGTCGATGCCCACAGACAACTTCATGTGAATCTGCGAGCTTTCTTGTGTGTGAATCTGAAGGGTACTCTGCATTTCCGACGAATTAAAGAAGAAGCTATGATTTTGAAAGCAAAGAAAAACTGGTCGACTTATATGGAGGTGGAGAAGACGTGGTAAACGGGAGTGGGAGTGAGTGAGGGAGAGCCAAAATGTTTGACCACTATTTATTAAGGAGTTCTCTGAATGTGCTCGTGAATTGAGATTTGAACGTTGAAGAATGATGAGGTGGAATATACTTGCTGCTCTGTTTCCGTCTTTGTCACGTTTAGGAGCTGGAAACAGTGAGAGAGAGAGAGAGTAATGAAGAAAACGTTCAGAAAATGCTTTAATAACTGGCAAGGGGCCACATGATAGTATAAATAAATATAATGAAGGAGAAGGAGTGAATCACTGATGAGGCGCCACGTGTCTATATGAAGAAGTAGAAGGAAGGAAGTGGGGTCAATTCGAGCACACAGAATGTGCAGGACAGCAAAATCCCATGACCACTACCTGAGTTGGCTCCCGCTCGCACCTGTCTTATCGTACCACCAAACCAACCTCGTTCACCCTGAAATTTCATTAAAAAGAAAATACTACAATATTTTGATGTCTTTATTCTTAATCTGCATTTACCAAAATATCCTTGCTCGGAAAATACACCAGGACTTTTCTCACCGTGATCCTTAGCCGCTGCCACAGGGGACCATTAAATATTGGTGAAATAGCTTTAGTGAGAATTGAATATTGGAACTTTTGGTGACCAACCCCGCTCACACCATTGCCTTTTCTACGCTGAAAAATTCATTATAAGAAATTAATAACTCCTATTAATTATGTTAGAGATTAATTTATTACTATATATAATATACTAATTCCACAATATAAATAACTTTTAAAAAATGGTTTAGTTGACAATATAAGTCACTTGGATAGTATTTAATACTTTTTAGTCCGTTTTAAATGTTTAAACATAGCTTCTTTATATTTTTCTCTCTCATTTAAAACCTCATTTAATATGGATAAAATTAAAATTTTCTTTTAATTCAAGATGTATTTAATATCATTTCTTAATTCTAATGAATTAATTAAAATGACTTATATTATAGATATAGTAGAGTATAATAATGTGCGTTATATTATCAATTGGGATAAGCGGCTCAATAGTTATTCTTATGATAAGTAGGAGATCTAAAACCACTTAGACAATATTTAATGGCCGGCTGCAACGGAGGAATTCTTATATATGTGGTAAATATATATTGAAGCTTATCGATGAACAGGTGATAGGAATTTTAGAGTATTTTAGTCATTTCAACATGTTTTTGGTAAGGGTTACTTCTTATATGGTACTTAAGAGTAATTTTCCCTTTATTTTTCTCTTTTGGGGACAAGGACATAAGGTTCTGAAACCCGGGAGGTCATTGGCCATCGAAATCTTGAGGTTGGGGTTAGGGTCTGGGATCAGAATCGAAGTCAACCTTGCCTAATTTGGGCGTAGAGTATAAAAAATTAGAAAATAATTAATTTCTTATCATACAAACCTAAATTTGACATACTATATATCTTTTCAACATTTTGGATCAGTGGCAAAATAATCATATACTCTAATACTTGTGACATATTCGATATTCTTAACAATTTTCTTTACAACCTACATTTGACATCCACTAGCAGCCTAACCGAAAAAAAATCAGAAATCACAATAGCTTTCAGTGAAAACTAAAAAACGAATCCAAATAAAATCCATATGACATCCAAAAGTGAAAAAAGGAAAAAAAAAATTTGAGGGAGAAATAAAAAAAAAATTGAAGGAGAAATGTTTTTTCAAAAATAAAAAATAAAAAAAGGTCGACCAAAGTGACCCGTCCGGTCACCCGGGTTTATCGGTCGACGGAGTTCACGGGTCGACCGGTTTTGCACCAAACCGGACCGGTTTCAAGGCCGGTTGGCCGGTCCGGTCCGGTTTCACAAATCATCCTGGTTGCAGCTTCTATTTCCTGTACTGCTCTCTCTCGGTTAATTTTTTTATTATTTTTTTTTTTTAAAAAAAGAGAAACCCTGTACTGTACATGTATTGGATCCATCTTTGCGACGCACACCAGGTTCCGCAATTTTCGCAAATAATTGGATCTATGATACTCTCTAATTTCCCTTCTTCTTTCTTGGATTTAAGTGGCAAATAAATTGGCCAATCTCACTAAAGGGAGGGGGTTTGATGCGGAGTTAGTTACTGCGGGTGGACATTGGACGTTCCCTGCCTGCGCTCACACCGAGCGCACGAGGTAATAGATGACTCGCCCTACTCAACATTAGTATCACTGAAGAGGAAGGGAGATTTCACCCTGTCTTTTGGTCGTGGGTGTAAACCTCTTTCCTATTTTTTTTTATTTTATATATATATATATAAAAAAATCTCTAATTATAAGACATATATACATAATTTTAAAAGGATTAAAAATAATAATTAAATTTATTTTCTCAAAATACCTTTATTTAAAATTTGAATAAGAGTGGTCAATAGATGTGCGTTAGAATAAAACAAGAGTGTGTGATCAAGAGCTTCCTCTGCTTCCACTGCCCCTCTTCTCGATGGAGGCCCTTCAAATGCAAACCGGGGCTCCATATCAGTTCAAATATAACTTGGGTATATATATCCGTTTTCAAAATTATTTCATTAAGAAAATAGTAGAATTGAGATATATGTGACATTAATGAGTTGTAAGCAAGGTTATTAAACTCGCGAATTTAAACAAACTCGTGATAGTGGACATAAACTCGTATTGTAAATTTGAATAGTAAACTCATAAGAGTTTACTTTTATTATTACATAGGTATTACTAGTGTATAACTAAATAATTAAAATATAAAAATGATAAGAATTTGATTTAAATATATTTTAATTAAATCTAAATAATTGAAATTAAATCCATCAACATTCATCATTTATCATATCTAACAAAGAAATTTCTATAAAATTTCTATATAAAGTCGCTGAGCATGATCAAATCAAAAAAGTTAACACGAGTTTAAAAGTAAGTTAACACGGTTTTGTAAACTAGAAACGTAAAAATAGTAAACTCAACGTATAAACTTGTGAGTTTAACTGAGTTTACAATTAGTATGAGTTTATCACTGACTCGACTCATTTTTGTAAGTTAGAAATGTAAAAATGGTAAATTCGGAGAGTCAACTTGCGGATTTGACAACAATGGTTGTAAGTATTATTCACTTTGTAGAATATATAGGTGCATTTTTTTATTAAATTATTACCGTATTTAATTATTATTGAGAAAATATCAATAGGTGTATTTTGAGAAGAAATTGACAAAAATTAAAACTTTGTCCTATAATTAGGACTAAGATTAACTTTCAAATGTTGTCTTATAATTAAGACCGGAAGGAGTATTAAATATAAAATAAAATTAACTTTTTTTGAATTAAAAAATATAAATAAGTTACTTAATCATATATATATATATATATATATATATATGTTGTGTATCAATATATCATTTTATCAGTCAAACATTTAGAAAATAATAAATAATTTAATTAGTTTCCTCAATTTCTCCAAAAAAATCAACCATAAGTTATCTGGATCAAAGGAAATATAAGCTTCAGAACTGTCGCACATTAATTTAATTTAATCTAATGCTTGGGTTCTCCTTCTCCACAACGGGTGGCGCATTAATTAAGCAATATGGGTATATAAAATTGTAGCTTTATGTCGTTATAGTTGCTGGGTCACTGCCAAATTTGACGTCATGCAAATGGCTCACATATATAATGAAAAATTGCCTCTGTTTTTTTTTTTTTTTGGTTCTGCATATAGCTATCAGCCTATCAAGGATTGATGTGTGTGTGCAACTGTGCATCTATATCTTTTTCATGAGTGTAGCTGGCTGGATGTAACCTATTATTTCTGGTGATGAGGTTTCATCCAGAAAAAGGAAACCCTAGTCGATGATGCCCACTCTATCATCAACTTTTTTCTCCAAGTCAACTACTATTCCACCACCTTACACACAAATTTCCTTTATTCTCTTTTGTTTCATCAGATATGACCACAGTTAAGATGAGGATTAGAATTGACCTCTGCCATAAGGATGGGTGATGTGCATGTAAATGAAAGCAGCATTTAATAAATATAAGCATTCACATGCACATATACACTCACATATATATATTTATGTAATGTTCAGTTCTTGTCAATTTCTTGTGATGTCGACTCAGAATTTTTCTTTCATATTTTGTGATTCTTTAATTGTAGGGAGAGCCGAGAGGAATCCACACGGTCACACTCACTTTATCATGTTGGCAGAGTATATGAGCTGATGAAATACACACACACACAGAGACTAAGAGCCTTTAGCCAAAATTTTGTCAAACAGCAGTAAAAAAGCAAGAATGAATTCTGAACCCAAAACCTAGGTTTGAGAAAAACTATATTTTTCAAATTTTTCTCTCTTCTCTTCCATCATCACTATTTTCTCAGTACCAGTAAGTGATCCTTAAATATTTTTTTACTACCCGTTAATACCTCAAATATTTTTTTAAGATCTGCCGAAATATTTTTTCAAGATTTTAAAATAAATTTTAAGATCATGATGTATTTTTTCAGTACCAATCCGTACCCTAAAGTATTTTAATTTTATGCACAAATTTATGTAATTTTTTGTAATTATTATGAAATTTAATGTTAAAAATATTTAAAATACAACCTTATCCTTTATATGCAATTATACTAAAAGTTGATGTCCATTTTGGGAAACTTTGACCCTAAAAAAGCTATTTTGATAACAATATCCAAAACATTATTATTTTATCAAAATCACTTTTTTCAATAATCTAGCAAAAAGCTATTCTGAAAAAGTCATTTTACTTCTTAAAATCCCAAAAACTATTCTCCAAAAGTTAAATCCAAATAGTCCTAAGCATCCAAACATTTTCTCAGTACAGTACAACAAGAACTCACCAAGTGATAATTTTAAATACTCCCTCCCAGGTCACAATTATAGGAAAGACTTTTATAGTGTAAATTCTTACTTCAAAAGTCTTTATAATTGGACCGGAGGATATAGTATTTATTATTATATATTTTTTGATAAAAAGTTTGCATAATTATATAAAAAAAATATTCTAATTTTTTTTTTTTATGATATCACTTTATTTGCACATGCCCTTTTCTGTTTAATTAATAAAATTCTGCCCATTTAGATAATAAAAAAAAATCATTTTAAAACAAACAACAACTCATGCACGGTAAAAAAAAATGTATTCCCTTGTATGTTTTATCGATGGAATTAATAGTAAATACATAGAAAATGTTTAATTTTAGATGACTTTATGGAGGAGTGCTTCAAAAAAATTTCCGGACAATATAATTAAAATAGCAGTAACTCAGGCTGCAGGAATTAAGCTAATACATGTAGGTTATGTGGTTAATATAAATAATTAATAAAATCGTTTTTAATTAATCTAGAGATGAGGTTTCGTACATATTTAGACTTAATTCAAGGCGGTTGAAAGCATCAGCCACAAGTGAAGGATATATATGTATGTATAGTTGAATCCGCGGTGTTGATATGTATTCCGAAAATAAGCACAAAATGATGCCAATTTTTTTAAAGTTGATTGGTATTGTTAACCAAGAAAGGAATGTAATTAAAGGGCATTTAATATTTGTGGTTTTAGGATAATGATTCCTTTAGATGATAGAAGAAATAATGGTCCCTTACAAAATTAAAATAGCTGTTCGTGATCGTGAGGTAGACTTTTAATTTGTTGTCTACTTGTGTGACCTCATGGGTCATGGAATATACTTAAACTATGTCTTATCACTCCCCACGAAAAAGAAAATGACACCCCCTCATCCTCAAATATCTTTGCTTCTCTCTTTTCAGATTTAATCCAACTTAGCTTGCTCTGTGGATTATATTACTGGGTACACTACAAATCAACTTTCTACATATCTCCGGCCTCTTCCCTCTTTCTCTTCAATAGTATTCAGTTTTCTAGATGGCTCTTCGCATCACTTCTTACACTATATATATATGTGACTTTGCATTGAGCACCAGGTTTGAATATATGCCGTACGTTCAGGCAAGAGATCGATGCATCCAAAAGTCCAAAACCATCTCTTTATGATTGGTTGTTCCTCGTTCATTTTTTCAAACCTTAAACCTAATTATTATATTTCTAGCTACTATCCTTGGATCTCATAATAAGTACTGAACTCCCTGCTCTCTCTTCTTAATTTCTCCATGTTAATCTCTTACGTCAGTTTCAGGATTAATTTGACAACAGAAAGTTTCGTGATCATTAATTTATTTTGCGAGAGTTTAATTTTCTCTGGTCCCAAGGATTTATGTATACTTTATCTTATCCTAACTGTCAGTCATGTACCTTAATTGTGAAGTTTGATGAATGATGAGTCGCAACCTATATAATCCTGTACGGCTTACTAGCCAATAAACCAACAGAAAACCGACAACTTTTATTTTTCTCTATCATCTCTTGGAACTAACGAAGTGGTAAGAACTTATTTGATGTTTTCTAATGAAGTGCCATCCAAAAGTTTTCTGGGCGCATGTCAAGTTGATTGGGTCGAGGATAAGTGTCAAATTTTCAGCCCATAATATATGTTAGTAGTTTATTATATTGTAGGTTCTTGTAGTCTGAACAGTAATGAAAACGATTCCTTATACACACACACATGATCGCAGTGACATATCAAATGTTGTGCAAGCCAATTGAAGATGATTTTTTTCAGAGCGTAATAAATAAGGAAACAAATTAAAATGCGCAGCGTTCGTATATATATGTACTCACACACGAATTAGACTAGTATCACATAGAATATCACTATCATCACAACAAGAAAGCCAGAAATCTTTACGACTTACAAGTATATATGACATTCATTCAAATAACAATAGCATCATATTGAGAAGAATATTTGTAGTTATACAAAATTTTAACTCACACACAAACATTTAATTGGAATTGTAACTCACAAGTAAAACTTGTAACTCCCTCCAGCCCTTAATATAAGACATATTTGGGTAGTTAATTTGGTCTTAAATATAAGGCATGATTTTCAAATTTGTTAATCTTTTCCTAATTTGTACCTATTAATTTTCCTTTAACAATAAGCAAAGAGGAGAGTGAGTGAAGAACTTAAGAAAGATGACTAATTAGGGTGTTTTAAAAAATACATGTTATGTTAATTAATTTTTTAATATAATAAAATTAAATAAATATGTATTATATTAAGGATGGATGAATTAATTAATTTCCTTTTAACCTAACACGTGCAAATTAGTAGGTATAGTTATAACCCTGCAGTTGTCAAAATAAGAGTTGCTAACAAAAGGATATAATTGTGAATAAAGTTTGGAAACGTCTTTTCATATGAAAGTGGTGGTGAAAATTATTTGATAACAGACAGATTAATCTTGAGTACTATATATATAATATATGTATGTATGCATATGACATATGCATATGCATGCATGTTCTGGGGAGGTAGCTGATTCTGATCCTCAGAAATTATTCCAGGTAAAAGGATAACGATATGAATAGACTAATAACCTTCTGGCTAGCTTGACGTGTCGACTGAAAAAATGAATTTTCCATGGTGTTATAATATAGGCTTATAACATCCTTTTCCAGTTGTTTCACCTTAGTCAATCTTCATCAACAGGATCAGGTTAATTATATAAAGCTAGATAATTAAAACCAATCAAAAATCAATGTCATGAACAAAACCGTAATCACCACTAACTTGCTAGTTTAAGTTCTCCCGCATCCATCAGATTTCCACAGTATATGTATACAGGGACGTCCATATATAATATGGTTGCATATATATATATATATATATATATATAATCCTAAAGCTATATAATCCTAAAGCTAGCTAGCAACGATATGTATATATATATAACTTTCTGGTCTATAGTCTATTGAGAGCTGAAATCCTGACTTCCTTTACATATGAATAAAACAAGCAAATATCCATATATAATGTATAAAGGCTATATATAAGTTTGCCTATAATTATGCATGGCCTCACCTTATGTGTCACTTCCTTCGGCCAGAGTATAGCAAAGCTATAACCCCCACCAATGGTTGGAAACAGTCCATTTAGAGGCCATTTATATCTACTTTGATTAGTCTTCTGACCTGCTTCTTCCAATAATTCCCAAGAGCCAAAATCTCAGTACAATAATTAATACATAAACCATTCCTAATGTCTCTTTCGTCTGATCTCCTTATCGCACCCTTCATCCATGAGCACCTCATCGTTCATAACCAGAGAGATGATGAACTAACTGCAGATTGAGAAGCGATGTGAGCATATTCAAGCATACCAATTCATCCCAGGTATTGAATATGGGAATGAGCCAAGCATTGACTGGTGGTGCAATGAAGGAGTCTGAGGAATCTGGTTAAGCAAGGTAGCTATGGAATTACTACCACCTTCATTGTTATTGTTACTAGGATGATGATGATGATCCTCGTCCAAACTCAACCTTTTGGTGCCATTCAGGTCCTCGTCTTCGTTATTATTGCCCCAATACAGCGACGACAGTGTTCGTTTGGTGTTAGAATTGGAGGCAGTGGAAGCAGTCATGGTTGACACAAAGGGAAGTTGAAGATCTGATTCCTTGTTGTTGTTGTTGGTGCTTGATATAACCCCTTCCAGCAAGTTCTGGTCATGATGATGGTGATGATTTTCCAGTAATGAGGTTCCACCATAGCTTAATGTGGACATCTTGGAAAGGTGAAACCTCGTCGCATTCATTTGGCCCACGTTGATCGAAGCAGGAACCCCTCCAACGCCAATTATATCATCCATCGAATCGTCCCTTTCATGATCCATAGGTGATCTCTGCGTGTTGGTCTTCTTGTAAATTCGGCACAGCACGCAGTCGTCCAGCTATATATATATATATGGTGCACCCATAAAAAAAATATATGATCAAGAAATATATAAATCAGAAGCTAAATTCAAAACCCAAGCATCCAACTCTAATTTAAAGCAGCACATAAGCTATATCGCTTAGAGATACTGAAATCGATCGGATAGAATTAAGGATGATATATTCGGATCGGAGTTTGAATAATATGATATGAGAAGTGGAAACTGAGAAGATGTATATACCCGAAGAGAGTTTTTCTTGTTGGCTAAGTCACAACCAGGAGGCTTATTGTTGGGCTTATTATCGAGGATGCGATACTCGTGCATGATCCAATTGGTTTTGATGCCTCTCGGGGGTTTGCCTCCGTAAAAGACCAAAGCTTTCTTGACGCCCACCTTTTGGTTTCCATTGGATGTGAGCACGGGCTTATCCGTCCCCGTCGCCTTCCAATACCCTGATGTGGCCGCCCTGTTTGGCCTCGCTCCGTTCGGGTACTTCCTGTCCCTCGGGCTGAAGAAGTACCACTCTTGCTCCCCAAACGCTGCCTTAGCTGCACAACACTCAAACCCACATCACTCCCACCACATATAAATTTCTCAACAGTCAATACTTTCATTGGTTCATTCATATAAAATAATATGGCGTGTTTAAATTATATTTTGACACGTCCAGGAAGTCTGATCTCTCTGTTTGTTAGGATTGGACGTACGTACCGGGGAGTTCCCAGGGGTCGAACTTGTAGAGGTCGACCTCGGCGATGATGGCCACGGGGAGGGGAGCCGAGGACACCTTCTTCTTGAGGTAGTGAACGACGAGCTCCTCGTCGGTGGGGTGGAACCGGAACCCCGGCGGAAGGTTCGGCTGCTGGGAACCGGTGGATGAGTCGGTGCTCTCCATGCCACCGCCTGCAAACAAGCTTCAATCAGGTAACGCTGATGAGAAGTTAGGGTAATAATGGCTTTGCGGGAAAAGATGAAGAAGAACAAGAGCGTGGTGGGGAAATGTTACTGGTTTCAGACTCACATGGATCATACCCGTCAGGGGAGAGGGTGAAGGCTTCGTTATATATTGGGGGGAAGGGCTGCGTGGCACGTGGCGGGACAAGGCATGCAGGTAATCCCATGCGGGCATGCCCACCGTAACTCTTCAGGCTGAGATGACGTGGCAGAGAAAGAGGGGCCAGATTCAGAATAGTGAAGATGGTGGGGGGTGATTAGAGCAACAGGGGAAGGTGCAGAGGAAGAGGGGGGCAGGGGATGAGGGGGGAGGGTGAGGGAAGAGCCGTTGAGAAGGTGACACGTTAAGAATGGGAGAGGAGGAGAGGAGGACACGTGGGTAGGGCCCATGAGGGAAGGAGGGACACTGTTCGACAAAAATAATAATAGAAAAAATGGGAAATGGGCAATTCAATGAGGGATTATGTTGAATAATATTAATAATAACAACCAACAAGGGGAATGGTGAATCAGAAAGGTAAATGGGGATGGAGGGGAGGGGATAAGGGGTAGTGGGGACAAGTCGTCACATTACTTTTTAGATTTGTTGGACATAGACTTGTACCACTTACCATCATCACCAGGGCCATGGTAAAAATTAAAAACTATGTCGTGATTCTGATTTTATTTATAAATTTTTAATTAAAAAAATTAATTTTATTTATAAGTCATTTTTTTAGGTAATAAGTAAGATTGTGACAATTTTGTCTATATTAATTGTACCAATAAAAATATAGATAAGATAAATTTGAAATATACTCATTCAAAAATGAGGATAAAATTGAAGATTTACCTTATAATCATTGAGTTAACTATCTCTCATTGGTATTTGTGATTTAGTTAAAAAAGACTTATAAATAAAACCAGAATAATAAATATAAGATATTGAATTAAAAAAATGAGTGTTATACTTAGGACCGGAAAGTAAATTTAAACTACAAATTGGGTCTAATATTTGAGAGAAAAAGTAACATACTACAAGACTACACATCCCTCAAATTGGAGGGAAAAAGATACTCCCTCTAGTTCTTATTATAAGGTATCAACTAGTAAATGTATTTGGTTTTTTTTATAAGACACGTTTGCTTGTTTCCAATACTCATTAATTATCTATTTCCATGTATACTCATAATTAATAAGGGTAGTGAGTGAGAGTAATAATTAATATAATATTAGAGTTTAGTACAATTAATAAGGGTAATATTAGAAGTTACTTAAATTTTAGGACAATTTTATTGACTTTAACTGTTTTTCTTGGTTTGTGAGAATTGTTAGTTGGTGCCTTATAATAAAGACAAAAAAGAATACATAAAGACCAGTACAAATAATAATAAAAAGGGGCAGAGAGGTTCTTCCAATTTCAAGAACCATATAACATGTTAGTCCTCTATTTGTCTTTTGTGAAATTAAAAGGAAATAGCACAAATGCCTTTCATACATTTTTTAAAAAATAACCCCTGCTCCAGAGGCGGATCTTCCTTATATGGCCCCCTAAAAAAAAAAATTATGTACAATTTTTTAATGAAACTTTTTTTTTTAGTGTAGTAATACAACTTTGGCCCCCCAAAGTAGTAAAATTAAATTTTGGCCCCCCAACTTCTTCTTCTTTTTATTTTACATTTTCCCTTTTTTTTTATATCTTTGGCTTTATAATTCAATCTTTTTTATGTGGTCTTGTATGATTTATGTTAATTTTGTCATTCTTTTCTATATTTCATTTTAATTACCCGAAATTTTTAGCTTATCAATAAAATTTACTTTTGTGGTGTATCCTTACTATCTTTTACCCATTCTACACTACACTTGTAGATGAAATTAATTGACTTAATTTCATGAATATTTTTTTATTCTTTTCATTTTTAATGCATTTAAAACTTTCATTAAAAAAAAAAAAAAAAAATTCGCCCAAATCCCACCACTATTTTTGGTCCCCCCCCAAACTTTTCCTCCAAGTTCCGCCACCGCCCCGCCCTCCCACTGGCCAATGCCCGGCAACATATGCTACCAGAGATCCTAGTGGCTGGCCGCCAGCGCGGGAGCTCTAACAAGAATAATTGATTATTTTTAAATGGATAGTTGTCATTTCCATATTCAAATTTGTTATTTTCAAATTCAAACTTAGTAAACCCATATCGAGTTTAGGAATTAATCGATACATATCTTCTCATTTTCATAAGTGGTTATTTTTAAATAGATAATTTTCATTTTCATATTCAAAGTTGTTATTTTCAAATTTAAACCTAGTAGATCCATATGAATTATAGGAAATAATTTATTCTTGCCTTCTCATTTTTGCAAGTGGTCATTTTTAAATGTATAATTGTCATTTCTTTCCCAACAAAAACTTAATAAGGGAATTGGGAACCAGAGGGAAAAATCATCATCACCTTTACCATTGAGCCTCCATATCTTTGACCGCTACCACCATCTTCAATTACCTTCCTCTTCATCGCCGGTGTCTTCTCCACCACTAGAGAGGAAGCAGAGTTTCAAACCTAACTTGGACCTGAAGATTGGACTCACGATTTTGAATCGGAAGAGAGAGGGGAACAGGAAATCGGAAGAATCATCATCACCTTTACCATTGAGCCTCCATATCTTTGACCGCTACCACCATCTTCAATTACCTTCCTCTTCATCGCCGGTGTCTTCTCCACCACTAGAGAGGAAGCAGAGTTTCAAACCTAACTTGGACCTGAAGATTGGACTCACGATTTTGAATCGGAAGAGAGAGGGGAACAGGAAATCAGACCACCACCTACGACACCTTTGAAATTTTCCACTGTCATCTTCTTCTTCGTTCTCACATACTATCGGCACCAAAGATTGCGCCCTCTCACTTCACCACTTCCAAACACATTTGGACGATGGTGATGGCGCTTTCACTAGGAATCTTCTCGATGAATTGAAGGAGCTTTTGTCGCTGAATAGTTTAGGAGGTATGAATCTCCGTGAGGAATGAACTGACAAAGGACAGTTTTGTCATTTTCTTTTAATTTTGAAAATGACATATTGGGAACTCACATATTATAAGGAATACTTAAATTATAAGTACATTTGTGTCATTTACTATTTGTATTGGCCGTTATGTGTCTTTTCCCCAAAATTTAGGAGTTCACATTAGGTGCACATGCATTTTATGTGTCTCTCTTATATGTTTCATACTCTATTAGAGGGATAACATTTTTTTTTTATATATATTATATTTATTTATATTTAAATTGTATCTTTGTTTTATGAAATATTTTTAGATCCAAAATCTCAAATTAATTAGTTAAAACGATCCGGTGTTATAAACAAATATTTCTAAATGCGGGATTAAACTAATTAATTTTAGATATTGGGGGAAAAAATATTTGAAAAAGAAGCATATAATTTAAATATATTAAAAAAAATGTTAGTCCCTTGCACATAATGTGAACTCAAAATTTAACCACATATTCTAACACTGGTGGGTCCCACATGCTGGCCCACGTCCCCCCATGTTATTCCCTCACGTCATGCTCATGCATCTCATCACCACCACATGTCCTTCGAGGTACTCCTCACTAACCTCCTTTACGCTCTCAACTTCTCCCCCCGGCCCGCTTCTTTTTTCGGTCTTCGTTCAAATATTCTGACAACACAATTCAATGTACAAAAAGAATCAGAATTTTGAGAGTTAGAAGAAAATAATTTTTGAATATGCAAAAATAATAAGTTATTAAAATAAAATAAGTTCATGTGCAGACGCTCATCACTAAAACAAAGTGGTTGAGAGTTAGAATTTGTATATATATATATATATGTGTGTGTAACAATCCAGTTAAAAGGAGTTAGAGAGTTAGAGTAGGTCTCCCATTTACTCTTGTCAGTTATGAGCAAAAAAAATTTGCTCTTGTCACTACAACCTAACCTAGTGAATACGAGAATCTCCATTAATTAAGGGGTTGTTTAGATTAATATTTGCCAAAGTAACTTTTATTTCAATTATATATATTTTACAAACTGAGGCTGGAATGAAAATTAATGTAATTTATATTTAGATAGAGTTTTTTAAAAAATTAATTTGATAGAAATTTAGTTGGATGATATTTATATATATAAAGTGATTTGATACATCACATTATGTAATATTTAAATATTTGACATTGAATATTGAAGCCCCCACTTGTATGTATTGGAGGGATTGGCCTACTCATTATCTAACTAGTTATATATACTTTACTATTTCCTCCGGTCATAATTATAAGAAATAATTGACTTTTTTTGGAGAGATTAAGGAAGCTAAATAAGTTACTTAATCATTTCATATGTTGTGTTTTCTGTTGGAAATTATGCTCTAGGGGCAAGTCATTGTACTTTAAACGTTTATGTTATTTAAAGTATTCTCTTTTAGTTATCATTTTATTTGCATGTTTATAGTGATAATAGTATCCTTGGATATATCTTATAGATTATCCTAAATGTCCCTGGTCGGTCGTCTTCGCGGGAGCAAAGATGAAATAAGACCAATATGACTTTGATGAGTATGGAGATACGAGTCAAAGTCATAAGACTCAGAAAAGTACAAGTCTTTGGACTAACCACCATGAGAAAGTTGCGTGGATTAAGTCATAAGCTTTTATCATGTATAATCGCGTCAACGCCCTTTGACCTGAGATCATCATGAATTCCTACATGATGAGTCGCTGATCTTTGACCTAGTCAAAAGTCACCTTTGACCGGGTGATGATAAAGGCTTGGATCGGGATCAGTGGCTTTCATGCAGAGGAATGTGAATGGTCAAGATGAAATTTGTCCCTCGCATTTGTAAAGAGATAATACTGGGCCCATCGATGAGTGAGTCTGAGAAATGTATGGTCATACTACGATGGAAAGGAGATTCCATTTCCATTGTTAGACTGCACAAGAATCGAGAAAGTGATTGTCAAGAACAGGAAGTTGACATTATCCATGCCTCATCCTTGACCAAATTATTGCGTGACAAAAGAGACGTGACATGGTTGTATCGTATTATCGATCCCCATATGAATTGGGTATTCGCAATGTCTTGCTAAAGGCCGCTTGCGACTTGTGGGCTGATACATTATTAGCCCATTGCCAATCTCATGTGGACCTACAGGGTCGCACACAATAATAGCCTAACACAAGCAAAAGTGTTTAGATTCATTGAATCTTATATCTGTCTAAGATTTAATGAATATTTAATTTAATTTGAATAAGATATATATATATATATATATATATATATATATATATATATATTATTATTATTTATTATTAAATTCGAAAATAATATAATAATATTATTTAATAGAGATTATAATATTATTATATAATATTTAATTTATTTGATAAATTAAATATCTAAAACAAATTGAGATATTGTATCTCAAATTTAATTTTCGAATATAGATATCATATATCTAATTTAATTTGAATTGAGAGTATCTCAGATCTAATTAAATAAATAGATATCATATCTCGATTTAATTTATAGAGATAAATTAAATCGAAGGCTTTTTAAATTTGGATTAAATAAATAGATTATATTAGATCTATTGGATAGATTTAATTAATATATTATTTTAATCCAAATTTAAATTTTAAGATTAATAAGGATTAATTTTGAATATATAATACGCTGATTAGGTTTTGGAAAAACCTACGAGACATTTGTAAGACGTATTAGAAAAGCCGCGAGAAATCCTAGAGAGAAAAAAGAGAGACACGAAAATACTGAAGGCGCTAGCACGCTGCCGTCGGTGTTGGAGGCTATTCGTGTGGATATCGGTAGAGGGAGCAGATTTGAGAAGTTAGTTCCTGTTTGATCAAATGAGATGACACCACGTTCGAGACGTACGATGTCCGAGACGCACAACGTTCAGGACGCACACGAGAACGAAACGCTTGCGAGTTCGCATAGGTACGGTTTCTAACGAACCTTGATCTAAACGCCGTTGATAGATCCTCTCAAAGGGATTCGTAAATTTTAATGGATAAGAATCCTTCCGCTGCGTGTATGGATCCCAAAATTTTCTTAGATTATATATTAGTTTATTAGTCAAACTATTTAGTTTGAAAAAAAAATAAAAATAAAAATATTCTAAACTAATTTAATTAGCTTCCTTAATTTCTCCAAAAAAGTCAATTAGATCTTATAATTAGGATCGGAGGAGAGAGTGTTATTGGAGGGAGTATTATTATATGGTTGATGGAGACATTCTAGGTACTCGTCTTTTCATTATATGATCCCCCTCTGCGTATTCTGGGCCCCTCTCAATTAACTTGCATGCTGCATTTATTTTAAACTTTAACACCCAGATCCATATAACCTTTTAATTCTTTTTTCCCTCAAAATAAAACCTTTTAATTCATCAGTGTTGGCCATTTCAATTAAATCCTACTATCTTAAGATGTAAATATATGACATAATAAATCATAGCTTCTGTAAAATATTGATAAAAATTCTACCCAACGAGAAAACGTCACAAAATCGACCAAGTACTACCATAAGAAAACACACACACACACACACTACTTCCAGTCTTAAATATAATGTTTAATTGACTTTTCTTGAAGAGATTAAATAAATTAAATAAATTATTTAATCCTATTATATGTCATGTATCATTACATTATATATCATTTTATAAATCACACAAGTTAGTTTGAAGAAAATGATAAATATAAATATTTTAAAGTAATTTAATTAACTTATTTAATTTTTGTAAATAAAATTAAATTAGACATGGACTAGAGGTAGTATATTGAAAAGAAAATTGCTGAAAAATCATTTATTACAAATTCATTGTCAAAATATATCTAAGAACTTAAATTTTTGAACGGATGCAATTCTTTTTCGGTTGTGTGTAATAAAATTACGTGGAAATGTCTTCTATCTTATATACAATTGAATATAAGTTACACAGAAAGAGTTATATCCCTACATTGAAAATAGGTTAGGAGAATTTCATTTAAATATCATATAAAATATCAAAACTATCCTTAAAGATTAGTTAACATTTAGAAATGACATAAAAGTGACATGAATCAAATTGGATTTTAAAATATTGATGAATTTACTATTTTATTCGTAATTTTTAAATAATAAAAAATAGTCTTGCTAGAGCTCGTCGCCCGGCGGCATTGCTTAGAGCTTTGACTTTGACTAGCTTATAACCACCACCAGAGCTCCGACACCGAGAGCTTTTTTTTGGGGTTAGGGATTAAACTTTTTTTTTTTGAAAAAAAACTAAATCAAGGTGCAAGGGATAGGATTCGAACCCGCCCCACTATGATATATAGTGAAGGAGCTGGGTGGCCATTGGGCGACTTAACCAAAGCTCCTTTGAGACACACACAAACACATTGGTTAACGTTTTTCATTAGGAAACGCTTTTGTGAAAACCATTACGAAAAAATAAAATTGACAAAATTCGTAATGGAATTGGTGGGGTGGGATTCGATCTCACACCTTACACTTTGGTTCAATTTTTTTTTTTTTTAAAAAAAATTCAACCCCACCCCCAAGAAAAAAAACCCTGGCCTTGGAGCTCTGCCGACAACTGGAGTTCAAGCCGCCGGCAGTTGCAGGCTGGCCAGAGCTGGAGCTCTGACGACAGGCCGATGATGGTGCTCAGGAAAGACTAATTTTTATTTTGTATTTAAAATTGATGGCATAATGATAGATTCATCTACATTTTAAAATCTCAATTTGATCCCTGACACCTCTATGTCATTTCCAAATGTTAACCGATTGTTAGGAGTTTTGAAATTTCATATGGTATTTAAATGGAATTCTCCCAAATAGATTTATGCAACTGTTGGACAATATCTTTTACTTAGCAATTTTTTTTTTATTCACCCGGTTCACTAGAACCTTCGGTTCTAGCTAATTCAGTTTATATTCGAGTAGTACCCACAGTCACAAGAAAAGAACTCTTAACACTATTTTTCCGTTCTCATATCTCAAACCTAGGATATAGTTAAAGTAAAGTAAGACCCTTCCATTTGCCCTCTATTTTTTTTTTTGCTCAAACATTTGCCCTCTATTGGTACTTAGCAATTTTTCGTGTATCCAAAACTTGCAATTTTGGATGTCATAAATGAAATTTGTGGCCATAGCCGTGACCGAAAAATGGGGTGATGAGGGGCCCATGGAGATGGAGACAAAGATTATGGTTACAACATACAATGATTTTGAGATTAAAAAAAAAAAAAAAACAATGAAAGCTTCAAACCGATAATATTGGGCGGTGTGGGGTCCAATGTTGCCTCCGTAACGGACCGGAGGGTCCCAACGGCTAATAGGTAGGAGCCCTTCTTCTCCGTTATAGTCCTTGACTTGACGCTCCGCTCACAAATTTTTTCTGATTACGGCAAACCAACTCTGTTAAGGTTAGTTAAAATATTTTTTAAATATACCTCTATTTATGAAAACATAATAAGTAAAAAATATGAAAGAGATTAAAGTATAAAAGATGAGAGAGAATTAGTGGTTCGTAATATAAATATATATACTTAATATTTGTAGAAAAGGAAAAAATAATTTAAATTTTAAGATACAAGAAAAATTGCTTATATTAAAGACCAACCCAAAATGGAGAAAGTTGCTTATAAATAGGACCGGAGGAAGTATATAACACAAGATACAAAACCCTCTGAGAGAATTCAGGGAAGAGAATATTTTCAGAATCATTTATCCTTTTCTTCTAAGAATTTCATTTCTACACTTAGGTTAAAAAATAAATAGTCCAGATTTAATATTTTATAATTTATTTTTTTCAAAAAGAAATTGTTACAGTTATGAATGTTGTAGATCGGATATTAACATTATAAATTTATTTTATTTATGCTTAAAATAGTAGTTTTATAAAATATGAAATATAAACCATCTTTTTTTTTTTTTTTAATATAAGGGTTGAGATGAGATTCTGAAAAGAAAATAAGGAATGGACTGAGAGAATCCACACTCGCAAATTTGCTCAGCTCATCCCAAAATGATGTTATTTTGTGGAATAAACTTCTAAGCTCATAAATTCGCTTAGCACTGAATTCGAACCCACAAACCCTAGACATCACCCCGATACTCCTCATTCCCACTTACATTGAGGCTGCAAGGGAATCTTGGCTTATATTATACGGTATGAATCAGAAGCTTAGCTCAACCACCACCTGTTTGTTTATTTGTCCCACAGACTCAAGTTCTATATTTAACAGTGTTTTATACTCACATGCACACGATATTTGACACACTATTATTATATTGATGCCTATTATATGTGAATCTATGGTTATATGTACTGATCAAATCGTTATGAGATACTAATTAGTAATTTTACTTCTTACTGTGCTCTTAAAGAAGAGACCAATGACCATGACTTTGCTTTTATTTTATGCTCAACGGCCAAGACATTATGGTTGAGCTGATAGCTATGTCTTCGTCTCTCGAGATTCTCCAAAACGTGCTCGCTAGATCACACTGTCTCTTTGTTTACCATTATGACTTGTGATTTTTTTCTCAGCCACATAAGTTTTACGTTCTTTGTGGATACAATAGTTACCGTCCTTGAGGAAAAGACCTTTTTTGCGTTAACATCGCCTTGTCTTCTCTGGATATGACAGTATACTCATTAGATTCTTAACCAACTTATGCCAATTAAGCCTTATAAATATTGTAATTAATCAAAAAAAAATCAGAATTATATTATGTGTGTGTGAGTGTGTGTGTATTTGCTGCTTACACAATTTTAATATATATATATATATATATATTTTGATGTTATTAAATGATTTTATTTTTGTTCTTTTGAGGAGCACTGCAGGAACCATGCACGTGTGTAATTATATGTGAGAAATTTAGAATTTTGTATGTGGAATAAATTCGATTTCTCTTTGTTTTTGAAGAAATAGACAAGCGAGCAGCATATTTGTCTGTCAGGGCTTTATTTGTCCCCGGCCACTTATCTGTGTGTGAAGCACAAATGCAAAACTCCACCAACTATAGCTTGCGTTAGCCCGAATTTCCAACACGCATGTCAAAGTTGGAGCATAACTATACTTTTATGTTATTATATTTTCCACTAGCTACTCAGTGCTTTTCATTTATTTTTTCTGTTGATACTTAGCTGCTTCGTTACGTTAGGCAGACACTTGTAGGTCACATTATCTCTTGCTCAAAGCCGAGTTTGTCTCCTTGGTTTATTTATTTATCTCCAGTAAAAGCCAATTTGTTCTTTCGCATATTCATGAAAAGAATAGCTTCCGAGAAATTAGTCACATTATAGTTTCCCAGTCATATTTCAGAAGGGTCATGCGCAGTTAATGGTGGATTAGTGATCAATGAAATGATAAGAGATTGGTCACCTTTGACCACTAATATTCTTAGTGACATATCACTATTAAAATTTTCTTATTTAGGTACATGGCGTATAGTCTTGTTAATGGGAGTTGGGGACCACTTATTATCCTAAAATGCAACTCATCGAATAGAAAGAATTCTTAACAGTGCCCTAAACATAACGGATCAGAATCCATTTTTTCCTGCCCCGCAGAGGTCCCATTTAGGACATCTATTACCACCTAAACTCATATAATCATCAATTAACAACTACCCCTCTAGCCTCTTGTGTCATTTTCATCCAAGGCATTAAGCTTTTGCTAGCTTGGTTTGATTGCAAAACCACAAGCCATTTGAAATAGATACATATAGTGTGGTTATAATTGTTATGCTGACAAGTAAAATGCAAAAGCGTGATGCATCACGATCAGAAGGTGTATAATTAAACTGTATAACAGATTATGGTACTAGTCAGTTTCCAACCCTTGTGGAAAACCTAACTCATCCTTTATTTTGTTACATCAGGAAACAATAAATGGCCAATGTTATGCATGTGGCATGTAGACATGGACTATATAATTATATATATTTCTTCTTTTTAAGTTGTTTTCTTTCTGTTTCTGCTAATTAAATTAAGGGTTGGTTTACCATGAATATGCTGGTATAGCATGGAGTGATAAACATACAAAACGTAGTTATTTTTCCTGATGAATAGTAAGATATATATTTTTTTTTTAAGAATGTCAGAATGTACTATCCCCATCTTTCAAGAATTCTGCATTTATATGGCCAAACAATTCCAGATACGTCTTGCAAGGTTTTTAGCTAAATAGGGATATGGAGGTTCAAACATGAAGGGAGGGAAAGTAAATGAAGTAGCTGTAGGGCTCATGAAGTAACATGCAGCATAAAGCAAGAATGGGACTTTCAAGTTTCACTACCTTGATATACTTTCATGACCTTTCCCTCTCTTGGCACCGAAATTTTTTTGATGCATCTTTTGAACGGCTATGGATTTTCACACGCTAACTTTCTGTTTTGAATATTATGTTTAGTGATGAGACTTTCTTTTTTCTCACAAAACCTTTTTCTTTTTCACATCCTGTTCCTGTTTTTTTATGCCAACGAACTTTGTAAGAGAAGCCCTAAAATATGCCTTATTCCCTCCTCCATCCTAACTGATTTCAGCAAAGCCTCACTCGCATGACCCTTTCACATGTGATTGAGACCTTCCCTTTCAGTTGGCTTGCGGCGTTATCCATCCTTCTCAGGTAACAATAAGTTTGGCATCTACCACCAAACTCTGCAGCTACTAGCTAGCCTAGGTTCCTTTGTAAGTTTTTCTCCACATTAAATTCAACCATGGTTTGGAGCTTTGACCTCTGCAAAACTAGTTCTCTGAATTTGTCAAATCTTCTATATTCATCTATTCGTCACTTTCAGAAAAACTAATTTAAAGCTCTATTTGGTGTGAAATTCAGCTTTCTTCTTCAATAAGGTTCCTCTTCTTTGTGATGACATCCCAATTTCCTAAAACTGAAACTTGGCCCGATTTCAGTTTACTAATATATGGTGTCATTTGCATTAAACCATGTGACTGTTAGCTACATGATGATTGCTGATGTGAACTTTGTCTTACTTGTACGGTTAGATTCAATTTGTTGTTAAGCGTTGAAAGCGAATCAAATGGTCAAAAATCATATGGTAGACGAAAGCAACACAAAGAAAAATTAGAAATGAGTACTAGTCTTCTTTCTGATTTGCTGTATTTGAAAACAGAGGAGGGTTTCTTTGCACGTTGATCTCAAGATACAAAGCCGAAAAAAGTTGCTTGCACGCATAAAGAAACGGCATAAAGGACAGCTATATAATGAATATACCGAGCATGTCATCTATCCAAATTATGCTTAAAAACAAAAAAGCAAGCTTATCTTCAGTTTTATTTCTATATTCTCCTGTCATCATTGTCAAAATTTATTAGCCATACTAATTTTACGTACATGTTGCTTGTCTCAATAAATGCACTTGGAAGTTATTTTGCATTGGCATCCTTATCTTTTTTGAAAAAATTACCAATGAAAAGAATTGTAGACTGATATATATCAGCAGAATTCGGATTAAACCCATGGTCATGAAGTCTGTTGTGGGTTTGAAGAGAACTTGTTGACACCATCTTTATCTGCTATAATGTTTTGATTTGACAGATGAGAAATGGCAGTGTCTGAGATCCTTGCAATGGACTTTGTGAATTGTATTTCACTTTCATGTGTGAAAGATACAGGTGAACAGAAGAAAGGAGGATATGGATGAATTGCAAAGAAAGAGCTTAAGAAAGGCAATCAAGGTGGTGGGAGTGGGAGGGTGCTGCTTAGCCCCATAAAGAATAAGAGAGAAAATGCAACTTAAAGGTTGCTTTCACTACTGATAGCCGATTTAGTGGTCAAGCTTTGATGGCATTATTTGCAAATTGCAAGATCAGTTGCCTTTTTTCTGAAAGCTAAGAGGGCAAATCAGGAATAGGGCCACAACAAAAGCAACAATTCTGGACCATTAAATATCTGCTTCCAAAGCCTCTTTTCTGTATAGGTTTTGTAGGTCCTTCATGTTATACTAATGTGATGTATATGTAGGAAGCTAGAAGAGACCAGCTAGTCATATATATTAGCATAAGGTCCAGGTCAAGCATCCAGTTATTTCTGGATTACGATCGGTGATGAGCTCTTTGACTTTATGCAGCATAATGCTCCTTTCTGCTCCCTTCAATCTTTAATATAAGATATATTTACATAATTTAATTAGATTAAAGAAGTTGGTTAATATGACATGTATTTTCTAATACACCCTAATCATCTCTCTCAATTCTTTCATTATTTCTCCTTTTTGATTATTGTTGAGGGAGAATCAATGAGAGTAAATTAGGAAAAGATTGATATATATGAAAATAATATCTTATATTTAGAATTAAGATCAACTCTTTAAATATGTAAATAATGTGGCTTTATTCCATGTATATGTTCCATGCAATTCACATTCTTATTAGTTATTTTTATTTTATATTTTAGCTATTCTTAAGCGAAAGCAATAATTTTTTGCATGCATTCATGCGTATGGGAAAGTTTTTTTGGGTAGAGGATTATTAGAGTTTAAAGCAAAATAAAAAAAATTAAACCATCCGTGAATTCTTCAAGATAGAGTTGCTTTTCATAAGTTGGAAGGTAACTTTTGAAAAGTAATTTTCGATAAGCATATTTCGTGGTGGCTCAAAAGCCATTCTTTTTTTTTTTTCCTTTTTTTTAAACATTAGGATTATTTTCTTAAACAAATCTTTGTTAAGATAGACATTTTGTAGTTGAAGTTTAGTTCATACATAAAAACCGGAATCAAGCTTCTAATCATTTACTTTATGAGGCGAGAATTCCTAATACAGTGAGTTAGTCCATTTATGATCGCCCAAAAAAAGTTACCTTTAATCCATAGAATTTGTTCTACGAATATTAAAATAAAATTACTCCCTCTAATTCTTAATATAAGATATATTTGAGGAATTGATTTTGATCTTAAATATAAGATATAATATATCTATATTTGTCAATCTTTTCCTAATTTATCCCTATAAATTCTCCTTCAACAATAATCAAGAAGGAGAGTGAATTAGTGGGTTAAGGAAGATGACTATAGTATTTTAACAAAAAAATATATATCAAATTAACTAATTTAAAAATACAAGTTAAATTAATTAATTAAACTAATGTTTTTAATCAAATTAAATTAATTAAATATATTTAATATTAAGCACGGGAGGAAGGAGTACATAAAACTCAATAAACTCAATTTCTACTCACTTTTGTTTTTTCATTTATGGAGGATGTTTTTTCTTTCTTTTAAAAAAATCCCTTAACTCGACCAAAAAAAGATCTTCACCTTTATTTTTGCCCCCTCCATCTTTTTTGTGTGTGTTGAGGCATTTCATTTTCTAGCGGAGCAAGTAAAGAGTAAATAAAATTATATGGAAAAGTAAAAAAATTGGTTACTTCACCAATTAAGAACCATGTAGGAACCACCAAACGCTTAGGTCAGCTGGTAAGGGACTGTCCTAACTTAACCACGAGTCTCGAGTTTAAGAGAGTGGGAATGCAGCGTGCGTGAGTGATAGAGGCTTCCTCCCGAAAAGGGTCAACCCGGTCTCGATCAGGATTAGTTTAGGGCCGTTGATGTGTCTGAAAGATGGTATGCCCTAAGACACTGGATCCACTACGAAAAAAAAAAAAAAAAAAACCATGTAGGAGGAATGAGCCCGATTAGAAGGCTTAAAAGGGCTCAAGTGTTTGGGCCCATCTGACAATCTATCCCACAATTAAACAAGTATTTTAGAATTGCTGGGCCTTACGCTCTACAGTTTCAAAAAATGTGGGTTTGAAAATTGGATTTTTTTCCCTGATAATTTTATACAATCAAAATTTCCATATTGTTAGAAACAATTGCATGTCTGTAACTGTATAATCATCAGCCGATAAATATTTAAAGCAAAAAAATACAAATTATAATAATTCATCAGAGATAATTAACGTAGCCCACTTCTTAGACATGGTGCACTGCTCTAAGAAATTAAGGTTAAATAAATGCTTTAAGAAACGTGCATAGCATGTATAAAAAGAGGGTAAATATTAAGGATTTAATATTTCTGCTTTTACAACAAATTTTTTTTTTCTGTCACAATCACATAAAAGTGAGTGGTCTTATTATAAAGAGAAAAAAATATCAATATGACCCCTCAATTTTATGTGAGTGTGACAGAAAAAAAATATTTCTACAGTAAAAACAAAAACATTAAACTCAAATACTAAATACTAAAAAGGCTCGATCCAATTATTTTTTCTTTCATTATTTTTTTTTTGTTTTATAATAATTCAAACTGGAGAGATCCAAAAGTGTTATATTTCTACCCACGCGACTCATGAAAGCCACTAATTTAGAAGAAAATTGGTTTTCCGAGTCAGAAAATATGATAATAAAAACAAAAAGAGGTGAAAAACAGCACGTGGAGCATATAATTTTGTTTTATATTTTAATCAAGTGGGTAAGAAAGCCGAAAGAACCTGCGAGTGTAGAGTAGGCAACCCAATTCGATCATCCCATGCCAGAACAGTACCCTGTAGGTATGAGTATGCTTTAACTTTGTCTCTTTATTAAAATATCTAATTAATAATAAGGCCATCTCGATCATATATATGACTTGTCTCAATATTTTATATATATCTTCAAATTTTCCTCCATAATGGATTAATGTGTGACTCTTTTTAATACTATTTCCGTTCTTAAATATATGATATATTTTATAGTATAATTTGTCCTACAAACTATGTCCTATATTTAGGACAGAAGGAGTATATTCCAATATACCCCTCGCAACACTTTAACTTATTTTCATGTGCAAAATTAAAACATGCAACACAGTTTCTATACAGTCCACACGTGAATCATGATGTTATTCCTTATTATTTGAAATTAATTACGAAATGTTATAACCGTCATTGATCTAACAAAGCGTTTGATTTATATTAAAAGAAAGATGCTTCTTTTAGACGATGTAGAAATATCAAAAAAATGTGGTAGTTATTATATTTTCAAAAAGAAAAAAGAAAATTTATATTATATTATGTTGTCTTTATGAAAAAGAATATAGAAAAATGAAAGTGTACGTAGTCACAAGATAAATATGAATAGTATGAGAAGCAGGTAGGTAGCTAAGTGGAGCACGGGTGCATGCATGTAACAGGACCACATCCAAGGGAGATGAACCTCACTCATCTCTTGTCCCCATCTAAACTCCCACATTTCCTCCATATTTGCAAAACTTTTCACATTTTATTTTTCATTTTTGCCACATGCATCTTTAAGTAATTTCTATATCCCACTAAAACAAATAATGATAGATATTGATAACATGCATTGCCTATTGAAGAGGAGAATATATACAAGATTGAAAAGATTAGGCTTTCTGATATGCTACCTCCGGTCCTAAATATATAATATATTTTGTAGTGTAATTTGTATTACAAACTATATCTTATATTTAGGACCAGAAAAGTAGAATCCCTTCGATCAATTATCGATACTCTGTTTTTTTAGTATCAACCGAGCCCGCGGCAAGTAATTCGTTTGATTTAATTTACACTTTACTGGGTTAGTTAACTTTACACACAAAAATTGTATAGTTGGATGATAATTAAAATAAGTCATTAATAAGTAATTGGAGTAATAATTAAATTGATATCTATTGCTTTAGAAAGGAAAGAAAAGTAAAAGCGATGTGGCTTTTTGTTCAACTAACGCAGAGACTCGCCAAACACCAATAAGGTATAAAACGTGTGGTTACAAAGAAGATGCCACTATATCTTCTGTTTACTTTTGAGTTGTGGAAAAAAAAAATTGAGTTGGTACTTTATTTATTTTAATTAAGCTTTTCCATCTGGTGATAAAATCATGTGCATTATTGAAGAAAAGTGGACAAACTCCACAATCCATTAGCAGTATTTATATTTCTTATTATTTTGAATTAATTACAGAATTGTAAAATGGAGAAACTCTCCCTTGTAAAATATTCAAGTGCATTAAAACACCAAAGCCTTTTTAGCCTATTGGCATCATGATACTCTCCTATAAGTAGTTATTTTTTATTTTTAAATTTAATAAAGAGTTGGAAGAGATGTCTTCACATTCGAATATTCATTGAAAAAGAAAGTCAGCTTACTCCTTATATTGACAACCTTCTCATCACAAATCATAGGGTCAACCTTAATTGAAAAATATTTAATTTTCTTCAACAAAAAATATATATATTTAATCTTCACAAATTGTGAAAAACCACAAAACAGTTTGTGAAGATTTTTTTTCAATTAATAGGATTTAAAATATTAATTTATTAAAATACTAACATATAAGCGCTTGAAGATTTAATTCGTGATCATCGATTAAAATTGTTGAGTCACTATTTTCCGTTAAGTCAGACTAACGGTGTTAACATTAAAGGACCAAACGTGCACTTTACAAACTTAAGAGACTAAAATGATACCAGAGGCAAACATAAAGGACCAAATGTATACTTTAGCCTAGTTTAAATTTAAAACCTAGGTATGTTTCTTATGTTTTATGTGAGTTATTTGTGGATAACCGTTTGCTTTTAATTATAAATTAGTGAATACGTTTATTTGTTGGATGATTCGTTTTGTTTGGATATTAATGTTGACAATATTTATTTAATAAATTAGAATTAGAATTTTTGTAATTTACTAATTATATTTCTTAAAAAAAACGGATGAAAAATAATTAAAATTCGGAATAGTAATTTCCGGACCCTATAGGGCCGGCCTTGATTCCCAGCTCTGCCTATCCATGTAATTTTTTTTTTTTAAAAAATAGAGATTAAATAGCCTGACCACTTAAAGAATTTCTTGCACTCATTAAATGCCACATGAGCATAATTTATATAATATATATCCCCTTCATTTCATGTATGTGTAGACTCATATTACTAGAATGTAAATTATCTATTGGCGAAACTCAATAATTCGAAATAACTGAATATATATTAAATTAGTTTTCATTTTATTATACTTGATAGTATTCAATGATTGAATTATAAACTCTTAACAAACCTGTAATAACTAATAAGAACTTATTATAATCGACGATCAAGAAAGTGAGATCATCAGAGAATTGAGGTGCATTATAGTACGTAATAATTAAATAAAATGGCATTATATGATGAATTATATTAAAAAGGCATGGAATGAGTCAAAGACGAAGAGTTAAGGGAAAAAGAAGGAAAAGGACGTGGGTTTGAGCGCACACATAAATTTGGAGATATGGAATTAAGAAGCTATCAGAAACTGGATGCATGCAGCTAGCCAGATAATAATGCTGATTATAACTTGCACGTTTCCAACTTGTTTAACAATGTGCCAACTTGACCCTTTCAATTTCAAAAGGAATAATTACTTTGGTCAAACCAAAACCAAGAACACAAAAGCAGTAACGCCTAGCTAGAATGAAGACACGTACGTAGAGCTAGGTAAAGACGAATTTATGTTATGTAGATATCCATAATAGCCACATTTTAATTGGCGCACGACCTGATAATTTAGATTACATCATCTCATACGTATGTATTCATATGGAATAAGCATCATGGTTTGGCTTGCAAGATAAGAGTACTGAGACGAAGTCTTGTCTTGGGTTTGAGTAGTGAGATACAGCTTTGATTGAAAGAAAGAGAGAGAAAAAGGCAGAGAAGAATAAGAATGATACCAAATGGTAAATGGCCACAAGTACAATATTCCATTAATGCAAAGGGATGCGAGGATGCGTTTTGGCTGTAAATTTGAATTCTATTCAAATGATCCTGAGATTAAAGTGGCACAAAAGCGATTACACCACTACAATTATACACACACACACACACATATATATTCCTTTTTATATTATCTTCTTATACAACTTATAAATCAGTTTCACATGTTTCATCACAATCAAGAGAAACTTTAAGGGTGTGCATGGTTTGAGGGAGTGGGAGGGTAGAGGAGGAGAGGGGAGAGAAAAAATGTAATGGGGAGGAAAATTTTGTGGGCCCCACTACACTAAATTTTAATACAATTTTCTTCTCCCCTCATTTTCTCTCTCTCCCTTCCCCTTCCCTTCCCTCAAACCAAACATACTCTAAAGGGCTTGGCTTTTTTACTCAAATCTTACCATTAACAACCCCTCTACTACCATTAACCTCCCCTCTACTACCAATCTCTACCTCTGTATTGAAATATGAGCTGTCTAAATTTAATATTTTATAAAAAAAAAATTATTACATTTTTAAATTTTCATGACTAAAATTTAGCTTTTTGAAATTATTTATTTTTAAATAATTTGATATTTATTTAATTAGTAAATTTATAACGCATTGAATTTGTATCGCGTAAATTCCAATCTAAAAGTGGAAATGAATAATTGAGTGGAAGTGGATGATAAGGGCAGAGGATGGAAACCAAACCCAACTTTAAATCTCTTTAATTTTATTTTAAATTATCCTATTTAATATATATATATATATATATATATATATATATATATATATATAAAAATCTTTTGATCCTTATAGTTTTGACTAGGTTGCAACTCAATCCCTACACTTTGACTCAATGCAATTCGATTCACTATAGTTTTGATTCGGTTATAACTCAGTCCCTGAACTTTTACTTACTGCAACTTAGTCCCTATAGTTTTAACCATTTTATAATATAGCCCCTAACCTTTAATCTAGAACATAAGGACTAAATTATAAAATGGTTAAAACTATAGGGACTAATAAGTTGCAATGAGTCAAAATTCGGAGGGCGGGTTATAACGGAATAAAAAATATAAGAGTTGAGTTGCGTTGAGTTAAAGTGTAGAAATTTGAAATAAGTGGCTAAATCAAAACTAAAGGGATTAAAAGATTATTTTTCATATATATATATATGAAACTTGAAAAGTGCAAAGTGTATATAGTAATAAAAAAGGGAAAATTATATATTTATATGAAAAATTTAACGATTTAACTTATAAATATAAATAACATTCTCCCTGTTTTTTTAATTAAAACCAGAGGGGTACATGCTTATCCTCATAATGCTCTTCTTCATAGTACGAATTGACGATAAGGATAAGCTCCGTTGTTTAATTGTAAAGCTGAGATTGAACTCGACAACAAAAAAGGCAGCCGAGAATGTTGACTTTGTATCTCATTATTTCAACTTCATATGTAAATCTCACCCCTCCGATCCCTTATTCTCTCTCTCCATTTCCTATCCAATATTTTTTAATATATACACATTTTAAAATAAGAACCTTTTTAGTTTATAGGGTTAAATATCAATTTTTGTCGCAAATGCTATGCGGGAAGCGATTTTCTTTCCGAAGTTTTCAGCGTAATGCGATGATATTTCTTTCTCGAAGTATAAAGGCGTAGCGATGTTATCGTTAGTTAAAAACTCTAACGATCCGTGTTAGGGTTTTTAACGGAGAAAGAAATATCTTCGTCAAAAAAAATTTCGAGGGGGTAAAATTACTTACGGGTGCGTCTTGAAAGAAAATGATCTTAACCCTAGTTTATATCATAAACTTTTCTAGGTACTATAGAGACCAACATAGAAGACTTCACATTCTTTCTAGTGAGTTAAAACGTTATTGTCTCTATTTATCTCCGGTGACCGGTGAATTTTGTTTATAAATCAATTTGACGACGCTATTAAATCCCCCCAAAATGATGAAATGCACTTGATAATATATTTGGTGGATTTATATAACTTAATTTTTTTGTGTCTAGTGTCATTGAGATTGCTAATATAATCAAAACTAGAGACAAATTTAAGGTAGAGATTTTACTCGAACCTGGAAGATGTGTTCCTTAAAATATTTTATTCACGCGTGCGGTTTGTTTTGACATTTATACTACTTTCTTTTATTTTAATGGCTCAACTTCATTATTATATGTATAGCTTGTGTGTTAGTGTATATATGCCACGTACTCGTATTTTGAAGTATTGAAAATTGATGCATAATTTTACACGTTATATAGTAGTATCTACTATTATATGTGTCCATATTGGTGGTACATATAAAATAATCTACTGATTTGAAAATTTGGTCCCTCAACATGATTTGAAGGATGTCGCCAAAACAATGGGAACTTTCTGCCATCCATTTGTTTATATGTATGATTTGCAATTTTATATTCAGCTAAATGTACGCTTTCACATCCAAGATCCAACCTCACATGTATTTTATATATTATTATAGTGACGTACGATTACCTAATCATAAGTTTTTTTTTTTAAAATGATTTAAGCATATATAGCGCTAATAATTAATAAATATTTGTTTGGTGATGAATAAGATAACACTTGTTATATATATGGAAACAAGAGCGATACACTTTTGACGATAATTATCCATACACGTAGATATCCTTCCCTTTGTTATCTTCCATATCCGTTTGCTCTTTCCTCATTTAACACTTCTCTCTCTCTCTCACACACACAATAATATTTAATTTTTTCCTCAATTATAGACGTACCATACAAACTGGGAAGTGCTTGATTTTTTCCCATTGGTCGAAAGCAACATCTCTCAATCAACTCTATCCACATATACATCTGCGGTTAGTTCAATTTTCACGCAATTCGATCATGGCTTCTGTTTCTTGTTTTTTTACTCTCTTTGTTTTTTATTAGAAGAGCAGCATTCGGGTCCGAGTAGGATTAAACTTGCGATCACTCGTTGATCTCTCATTTACAAGAATTACAAGGCTGTTAACTTTTTCACTCACTATATGTTAACAATACAAATTATATATTCAAACTTTTTTTTCCCTTTTCCCTCCATATTCTCTTTTTATTGACAGTCAAACTTCTCATGATCTACTCCAAGTGGATATATATATCATTCAACATTTTCCCTCATTTTTTCCACCTGTCGGTGTGTCCCCGAATTTTACACCCACCCACATATTTCGTACACATAATGTTTTGGGTAATATATATAAGACTTGCTTATGGATTAACGGTAAAATATGTTTTCCAACATAATTTATGATATACAAATTAAGTTTGAGAGATGAATTTTATCTCGACTTGTGTGAACGTTTTTTTCAACACTAATTCAAATAAACCACCATCCCTATTCATATTTCTTAAACCTGATATTAATTTTTTTTTTAAAAAAAATAAACACCTTATGTTTCTTATTTCATAAGGTAATGCTGAATTTACGAGAAATTTTGGTAAGTATTTGTTGCTGATGAGGTTAGACTTTTGCTGTAAAATGATGGCGAGCAATACATAAATTAAATAAATAGACATATATATATATATAGAGAGAGGATGGCATAAACCTAACATTGAAAACACAATTGGTATAAATGCATGTAACTAGCTACAACATGATTCATGTGGCCGATCGAGTGCCAAACAGCCGAAGATTTAAATTACACATCCTAACGAATCATAATTTCTTGGCACTCAAAATGCCCCTTCCATTCAATGTCTTAGCCGAAATACACGACCAAAATTGCATTTTTACCCCCACATTTTCTACTTTTGGAAAATATCAAAGCCAACTCAAACTGTTAGCTGGCCGCAAGATTCCCCAAAGTATTTACACATATTCAAGTTTCCCTTTCTGTCTTTTCGGATTTCACCCCCTGCATTTGTCAATTTTCAACTTCTTCCCCCAATTTAACTCATTGTCTAAATCCGAACCCCATTGTCTCATTCGGGTATCTGAATCCATACGGGTCATTCATTGGGTTACCGAACCCCTGCGTGAAAGCATTTGAAGTCTGCTGATAAAACCCCGAACTACTCACTCCGCTCTGGACCTCCTCCTCCGGCACCGTCAGCGCCGGGATCGACGGCACATGTTGCACGTCGCTGATTGAACTGTAATTCACCATCCCTTGGGATTGAGATTGGGTCTGCGTTTGATTCCCGGAAATGAATTCCGTAACCGAGTTTAGAATCGCCGGATTGGCCCACTCCATGAAATTATTGCCACCATTCAGATTCTGAAGATTCAGCTTCTCCTCCTGCTGCCACATCTTCAGCGAGCTCACACGTGGCAGCGCGAAACGCCGGTCGTCGATTTCTGGCAACGATTCCAGCATATCGTCCAAGTGGGACGACGATGACGAAGACGACCCGTGGCTGTATTCGATTGGAACCATCATCGGCGTAGTCTTCTGAGAGCTCGAGTTCTTCTTATATATCCGACACAGAACCCAATCATCGAGCTAACAAAACAAAATTGAGAAAAAAAAAATTAATAACCAAATTGCGGCGTTGAACAGAGAAACTTAAGACAGACGAAAAACAGAGGATGTTAAAAATTGTACCTTGGTGCTTCCGCTCTTTCGGGTGGAATCGAGGAGGCGGTACTCGTGCATGATCCAATTGGTTTTGGTGCCTTTCGGTGCTTTCCCAATATAGAAAACGAGAGCTTTCTTTATGCCAACCTTTCGACCAGCGGTGGTGATGATTTTGTCGGTTCCAGTGGCTTTCCAGTACCCAGACCCGGCGACCCTGTTGGGTCGGGAACCGTTTGGATACTTTCGGTCTCTCGGGCTGAAGAAGTACCATTCTTTCTCACCGAAAATGGCTTGGCCTGTACATTTTTAACATAAGCAACAAAGAAAGAAAGATCTTAGTAACTTTTAGAAAATGTTTGCTTTGGTGGATATTCTTATTGAAGCGAACGTTAAGAGAATAGGTGATTACTTGGAAGAACCCATGGGTCGAATTTGTACAAGTCAATTTCGCCAATGATTTGCAGAGAGAAATGGTGGCCGGCCACCTGCCGGCTTAGATACTGAACCAGAAGCTCCTCATCGGTCGGGTAAAACCGAAAACCCGGAGGTAGGCTCAATTGAGCTAGCGGATCTGTCTCTGGCACTCCCATCTTGGTTTTGTGGTGACTAAACAGGAGAAGAACTTCCAGTGAGTACGAGGATGAAGAAGGAAGGAGGGGCTGGAGATTTTCTTCGTGAAATGAAATCTCTTTCTTTTTCTTTTCGTTGGGAAGGGTGGAATCGATATTTATAGGGACACAGCAGACACAGATAAGTACGGTGATCCTGGTCTTACAGTTGGCAGGTGGGTCCCATCAAAGTTAATAACCTCTTAGAATATGCCAAGTACCCACATTCGGCGTTCGATCTTATCTCTTTCAGGTACAGCTTCGGTAGATGCAATGTATTTTAATTTAAACCCCTCCCCTCACAAATCCCACCTGTAAAAATACGTACTATATATATATATATATATATATCAAATAAAATTAAAATTCAAAAATATCATGTGGTTATTCGTTTAATACATATATGTTTTAATAAAATATTATTCAGATAAATAAAGTTATTTTATTATAACGAAAGGAAAAAAAATTCATAATCACAAGGAAAAGTTCGGGTAGGAAGAAAATTGAATTAAAAAATTCCATAATACGAAAAAAATGAGATTAGATAGCCGCAATTAAAGTAGTACGAGTGAATGAATCCGAAGTAAAAATGGGACATATGTTGAGGGCGAAGGAATATTCCAAAATGGGGTTATGCGTGGGAATCCGGATCTTTACATTTTTATGCTTAATTATTCTTTTTCATTCAGTGAAAAATAATTAAAACTTTTTGTTTTAAGAGATACACATTACATATAATTTAGAGGGATTCGATAGAGGCGAGGATAGAGCGCGTGTCTATAATAGAGATTGAGGAAGGCATTTATCACGCGTGGGTTATGAGTGATGACCGTAAGAAGGAGAAGCGAGAGGCATGTGCGGGGCCATGTGAGAGAGAATGAGAGTTAGGCTTGGAATTTTGTGAGAAGATGGGATGGAGAAAGGGTGGTGCGGTGGAAGGGGGAGAGGGCGACACGTGGTGGGGTTTGGAGAAAGTAAGGTTTCTTTTAAGAGGGGATTAGGTGTTTCTTTCACTCATCAAACTCCACGCTGAGGCTTACAAGTATGTTAATTATTGGAAGTCTCTTAACTTGCGAATGGCTCTCCCGTAGTTTTCGCACAAAAGATAGGTGGGTGACGTGGTCGGTCAAGGTCAGCCTTTTCTTTAGTGTGGTCTGCTCTCGATGCTTCTCCCTGATTTATGACGTTTCATGGATTTCTCAACGCGCGTGCCCCCATTATTTTATTTTATTCTACCACCAAATCTATCCATCCATGAATTATTATCACATTCCTTACGCATCAGATAAAAAATACTCTATCGGTTCTAATTATAAGACATAATTGATTTTTTTAGAGAAATTAATGAAGCTAATTAAATTATTTTAGAGTATTTTTATTTTTATTTTTTCTTCAAAATAATTAGTTTACTACTAAACTAATATATAATCTAAAGATCACAACATATAAAATGATTAAGAACTTATTTAGCCTTCCTTAATCTCTCCAAACAAAATCAACTATATTTTATAATTAGGACCAGAGGTAGTAATTTATAGGTAGAACAGTACACATAAACGGTTCTCTCATTTCCTTTAAAAAAATTTGACCAACAAAAAAGATTCCTTTAAAAAATAGTTAACGTTATGAGACTTACAAAATTTGCACTTTTACTTTATTTAAAAGCATTAGCGTGATCTAGGGAAGGCGAGACTTAGGTTTGGGTGATCTCTTCCTCTTCTTGTCGTAGCTAACTCCTTGAGCCTTGGCCTAAAAGTCATGAACATCACACAAGTAAAGTCTAACGGTGCAAGCACTGGAGGGGTTGGAGTCATGAGCGCCGTCGTGCTTCTCGTAAGAAGCACAAAACGGCAGATAAGGGTGTCGAGGCTACCCCAAGGTTCTTTGGAGAGGGCAAGGGCAGGGAGCCAGAGGATTAGGGATGACAAAGAAGGGGTAGCTGGGATTGTGAACCTTGGTCTTCCCAAACTGATCCAGGTAACGAAGGAATTCTAGCACATGAGCACCGCTGCATATAAACAACGACAGTGGGGAGCAGTGGTTCCTGAGGTATTAGTAGAAAGTGTTCCAGTTGAGGTATTAGTAGAAAGTGTTCCAGTTGCGATGTTTTTGGTTCTCGTATCGACTCGAAGTTGTTGTCGTCGACGACAACGACGATGGAGTGTTGGGTTTGCTCATCACCGCTTCCCTTGTTTCTGAAACCAAATCCATGCAGGAAACGAAGTGAAGCAAATCTCGAGCTTTATGGGATTAGATCTCTTACTAGGGTTTTTGTTGTAACTATGAAAATGATGAGCGGGGACATGTGATTGTAACGCCCAAACCTAGGTTAGCGTCACCATGACTGAAATCGACTACTAGAAATGCCAACAAAAATCCACGACAAATCTCCAATTCATCATTATCGATGCTCCTCTGTCGTCTCCGGCGCTCCTCCATGTCCCTACCATTTTAAAAGGGACGTCAAAAGCAGGGATTTTTGGCATCCAAACTCTAAAAGGAATACTAAAAGTAATCTTTTAGAGTCCCCAATCTAAAATTGGGACGCTTAAGTCATTTCAAACAGCTTTTCTTAACCCATCTCGTGACCTTACAACCTCTCATTTTATCATCTCTCTTATTTCATCATCTCTCTCTTGACTTCGCTTGCTTCATCATCTTTCTCATTTCATCATCTCTCTCTCGACTTCGCTCGTCGTTCGGTCATTTGGTCCTCTATTCTTTCAATCACCATCGCTCGTCATTCAATCGAAGAGAGAAATCTTCGTCGTCGTTCAGTCTTCATCATCGTTCGTCATTCAGTCTTCATCGTTGCTCCTCCTCGTCAGACATGTGGAGTCGCAAATCTGGCTGCCTCCATCGCCTTCGCCGTTGATCTTCAGGTTCTAGCTAAAACTTTATGTGTTCTCATCCTCCCTCTTCGTTGAAACTCTCCACCGCCGCCTCCCTTGGTTTTCCCACCGTTGCAAGAGCTACTTCCTCCGGTCTTTATTATAAGGCACCAACTACCAATTGTATTTAATCTTTTTTATACGGCACTTGTTTGTTTCCAAAGCACATTAATTTTTTTTCATGTATGCCCATAATTAATAAAGGTAGTGGGTGAGAGTAATAATTAATATAATATTAGAGTTTAGCGTAATTAGTAAGAGTAATATTGAAAGTTACTTAAATTTTAAGACAATTTTGTTGACTTTAACTATTTTTATTGGTTTGTGAGAATTGTTAGTTGATGTCTTATAATAAGGACTAGAGGGAGTATTCTTCTCACTAGGTCTAGTCGCCCTCACCATGGATCTTCATGTTCCAGATTTGCCTCTCAGACCGCCTCCTTTGAAGTTCCTCCCTTGCCGGCAACAAAAGCGACCTCCATGGTTGAGTCCGATTCCTCCCTACATTGTTGATTTGATCTAATTTTTTTCTCCAGTTTTACTATGATTTGTTTTTTCTTTTCTTCTGATTGTTAAATCTAGAATTTTGAATTTGTTAGTCCGATTCTTAATTTATGCTCCTCTATCTCCCCCCCTCTCCGTCTATCCGCATCTGCTAATTTTTTGATCTAAATGAAAGCTTTTTTGTTTTTCTAGGGAATATTTGGCCACAAAGTTTTGAAACTGCTATCTATGTTGCTCACAAACGGCGTTACAACCCCAAGTTTGGGGGCTTACGGCGTCCCAAATTTAAAGGGATGCCCTAAGTCTCTTACTACGTCCTTTCTTTTTAAGGGGCGTTATTTTCAGACTTTACTACGTTATTTATATAGACTTTCCCTTAAAAAGGAACGTAAAATGTGTTTTTTTGTAGTAGTGGGTGAAAAAGAATATCATATGAGATAAAATCATAAATTTTTCTTAAAAACGACATTGTCTTATGATTTAGTGGCATGTAAGCTTTTTTATATATAAATGAGAAGTTGTGTGTTCAATTTCACTTATAATCCTAGGTTGTTATTGTATGTCTATCCCTTTAAATAAAAAAATAAAATTGTCTTAAAATGTGATATGGAGCTTATTTGTATTTTTTTTCGCCTCATTGTTCATTGCCACTTACCAGCTTCTTGAGTTTGTATAGTATATACATATGTATGTCAATAACTTGTTTTAAAAACTCTGTTTCCCTGTGATTTGCGCCAAACTTGATTATATGAGTTAAAAATCTAATGCCATTTATAGGCACAGGGAGGTTTGATGAAAATAACTGATGAATATTAATAAAAGCTTAAAACATTGAAAAGAATAATTTATTTTACTACCAAGCGCTTGTATAAACTAAATGTGCTTTGTTCCTACTTAATCAATGTTCTCGTATTTGAGTCTAGGGTTTGCAGCTGCGATCACTACTAGAAAATGCCAAAATAGCGACGGAATTTGTGACGGAACAAAATCCGTCGCAATTTGCGACGGAATTGAAATCCGTCGCAAGTTGTGACGAAAAAATAATTCCGTCGCAAAATTTTGCGACGGAATTTAAAATCCGTCGCAACTTGCGACGGAAAAACTAATCCGTCACAAACTTTTGTGACGAAATTTAAAATCCGTCGCAATTTGCGACGGAAAAACTAATCCGTCGCAAAATGTTGCGACGGATTTTAAATTCCGTCACAAAACTAAAAAAAAAAATCAGTGGGAAAAACCCCGCCGGTTTGCGCGGAACTAAAGTTCCGTCGCAAAAAAAAAGGGCTTTTTGCGACGGAACTTCAATTCCGTCGCAAAAATTTTTGCGACGGAACTTCAATTCCGTCGCAAAAAATTTCTTTGCGACGGAACCTAGTTCCGTCGCAAAAAGTCGATTTTTAATCCCAACCAGTTCGCGTTCGGCGTCATTTGGCCTCAAATCCGCCAACTCTCTTGCTCTTCCTCTCCCCTCGATCCGCCACGAGTCCGGTCCTCAGAACCGGTGTCTTCTTCACCGTCAGCCCCCATGTCCTCTTCGCCGTCGCCCCCCGTCTCCCATATCTTCATCTTCATCTGGAGAAGAGAGGTAAGGTTCCATTCTTCTATACCCACTAATTTCTTATTTCTTAAATGCTTTTTATGTCCCCCTTTCTTCACAAATTAAAATAATGTGCGTTCTTTTTCGTGGCATTGGTTAAACCTCTATTTTCCCGTAAACCATAGGAGTGAGCCTTGGATCTGTTACTAGATGAGCAAAGAAACAGGGGCTCACGGTTAGTGTAGTAAATATATTTGTGCATAGCCGTCGCTGCATATGAGGGAGAAATGAGAAGCTATGCTAATATAAAACAAATACCTTTGCTGTCATTTACACATGGAAAGTGTTAAAAGATGATGCTGTGTATGTGGGGTATATATATGTATGTGTGTTTTGGGATCCAAAAAGCTCGTTTTGTATGTTGTATATATAGATGAAAAGAGAGTTGTCATGTATAGGTGCATATATATGTTGCTGCTTTAGGAAAATAATGGGAAACTTGTGTTGTCTTATATATGTATAAACATATACCGATGGTTTTGGAAATAATAAGAAACTTGCTGACATAAGTTACTATTAGGTAGTTTATATATATATATATATATATATCAAATCATTAAATCGTAATGGAATCGGGATAGATCTGCAAATCGTGATCATCATTAAATCATAATGGAAGTTATTGTATTAACATAATATCATGAAATCAAAAAGATAGGATCTGATCCAACTTACACCTATATAATAGGATCTAATCTAGCTTATTCCTATATTATTTCATTTTTAATATTGTTTACAAATATAGATATATGATATAAAATATATTTTTATGTTGTTAATATTTATTTAAACTCCTAATTTAAAGTATTGAAATAAGTTCTTAGGGTTTAAAATACTTGTAGAGAAATAATAATAATAATTAATAGTCTCTTTAATTTTTCTCGTCCCGTCATAATTTTGCCCACTTCAAGCATTCCAAATTTATTATTATAATTTGTATATTTTTAATTTTATGAAATTATAAGTTATAATTTTATGTAGAATTTTAGAAGAGTTATTAATAGTTAGTAAATTGGTTGTGGTAGATTGATTTTTGGTGTATGTTTGAACTCTTGGATTAGGAGTAGTGTGATAATAGTTAGCTTCATAAAAGGTAACCACTTTTCACTTACTATATTGTTTAGTAGGTTTATTAATTTAAAGTGTGCTTTGATTGAGTTTTTTTATTTTTTTTTTCCTTTTATCATTCTTTATCATTGCTACTTTTTTCACTTTTGTTATGGATGGTCACTGTGAAAGTCTTGTATATTCTTCACTTTTGATTTAGGTTTAATTGGTGGTGTTAATGTTGCAGATGGAGAGAGTGAAGTTGGGGAAGAGGAAAAAGATGGGTATTGATGGTTGAAGAAACCTTGTGCCTTCAATGTTTCTTTAGTATTCCCTATCTCAATTTTCTTTGTTTTGGTTATAAATAAACTTTATTTCGCAATATTTTTTTTTCATTATTTGAATGGTTGCCCTAATAATTATAAGAATTTGTTAATTTCTCCTTGTTCCTTTGATTTGTTACGTGTTGTTCATTAATGAGCTTTTAAATATAGAAACTTAGAGTGTGTTTAATAGCAAAAATATTGTATTATGTAAATTTTTTTTTTAAAAAATATTTTTTTCTTTAAAAAAATGATAAAATTTGCGACGGATTTTTGAATCCGTCGTAAAATATATTTTATTTAAAAAAATAAAAAAAATTGCAATTTTGAAATTTCGGACGGAAAATCTGACGCCGCTTTTTGCGACGGATACAATCCGTCGCAAATCAAATTTGCGACGGAAAAAGGCTTTTTTGCTATGGAATTTTTCCGTAGCAAAAACTGATTTTTCTTGTAGTGGATAATTATTTGGAGATGATGAGGTTCACCTTATTGTGGGTTTATATTCTTGCAAACCGAGCTAGTCGGTTGCTTGTAGTACCTGATCCTAGTAGATTAATTAATTCAAAAAAAAAGTAACTTATGCTGACGTAGGCACTTTCACACGTGAACGCTGATAATCTTTTGACAATTATGCTAACAAAAAGTCGATGTGACTTTTGTATGGTGTTGACAAATAATGAGAAAATATTGATGATAAATTGATAATTGATCAAGCACAGAGGGCGGTGTGGTCAATACTGCATAGGGCGTGGCACATTCATTAGAGCTATGTAGCTTGAGAAGTTGGGTTTATATGCCACGTGCATATTTAATTTGGATAGAGTGCAATAAGATGACTTGTGTAAAACAATTGAACAAGCTTTTTCTGAATTTTCAAAATGCAACCCATAAATTCAGGTCACCTACTTTTATTTAATTTCGTTGCAGCAGGTAACAGCAATTTGACGTTTTGATCATTTTATTATTGTATATTGTTATTCTTTGTGTTGCATGAACTTTCGATTACAATTAGTTTCTGTGTTGCAATGTTGGACTAATATAATTTATTTAATTAACCAAACAAATTAAACAAGCTAGCAAGATAGCTTAGCTGGCCATAGGATTAAGGTTTTGCAAGTTGCAACTGGTCAAAAAGGTTGCTTCCAAGTGTTAAAAGTCGATTTTTCTTGTTCAGTTGTGTATAATTAATATCTTGAATATTCTTCATTTAATTAATTTGATTCATCTTCTTTTCTTCCTCTGGTATACCTTCTTATATGCTTCCTTCATCTTGACAATGGATTTTGAAATTTCGTGTGCTCTCCAAGTAGATGACTTTTTACAAGTTTTTGCATTATCTATAGTTAATTATACTTAATCTCCAAGTTTACATACGAAACAAGCTTCTCCCAAATTCAGTATTGTTTTTCTCAGAAATAAATTTCGATTGTCTAAAATTATTTCGTGCCATATTTGCTTCACTCTTCCAATTAAAAGGCGTTCTTCTATTTCCATAATGTTCGCATACTCTTATATACTATATACTCGCAAAGTGAGGTAACATATTTCACAACTGACTATATTATTTTATGTTAACTAAATTATATACTAGGTAATACGTATATAATAATTATAATTCATGCAACACGTGCGTTTTGAACAAATAAATTCAAAGATCAGAAGATGGTCATGGTCGAAGTTTGAATTATTGGCTATTCAAATACTGACATGTGAAAGGGGGAGGTATGTACAGGGCCAAATTAATCCCCTCCAGAGAAATGAAAACATGGGCAATAATAACTGCTGCTTGGTTTCAAAAGGGAGACTTTTTTTTGGGGGGGGGGGGGGATTAATATAAGGTGCCGAAAATAATATTAAAAAAATACCATAACTTGTTAATGACAAATGAAAGAACATTTATTGATAAGTGAAGAGCTATTATTGACAAATTATGGGATTTTTTAAAGTATTATTTTTTTAATTGAGACTTTAATATAATTTTCCTTTTTTTTTTTAATCTGAAACAAAATGAGACTTTTGTAACATAGATAGGGTTTCATTCACATTAATATATTAAATATAAATAAGCATATGTATATATGTGTGCGCGCGTAAATTCTTTTGCAACTATTGAATCTGCATAATATAATGGAAAAGTTAATTGGTTCTATATGTGAAATAACATTTCTTAATTGCAAAAGTATATTTTAATGGGAGTCGTATGCACGTGTACGCGGAGCATGCGTTCGAGCTTGGTTTTAAGGAAAACTCTCCCCGAAAGTTGGAGAAACAGATAACTACCGAGGGACTAAGGATCGCCCACGCGTTTTAAATAAAATATATAAGATATTTTTTTAATATCAATTTATCTATTATATAAAAACTAAATTAAATTATATGTTTCCATTTTGCATGGAGTTTGAGATGGAATGTATTTCTCACGTTCCTCCATCTCAGTTATATAGTTATTTTACGGTTATGGTCTTGTTTCAAAATTATTATTATCGTTTTATAATTTAAATATGTATATCTGTTTTTAATTATATTCTTATTTATCTATATATCTACAATTATGTATACTTTTTTATTTTTTAAAAAACTACCTACATAGAATGATTTTTGCAGGATAGCTAAATTTAATTTGTTAGTAAGAATTGAGAGGAATAAACGATCTGTCCTTAAAAATGAAATTAGTTTTGCATATAAAGAATTACTCTTTCGATTGTTAGTATAAAAAATATTTACTTAATTTGATTAGATTAAGGAAGTTGGTTAAAATAGTAAATATAACATGTATTTTCTAAAACACCCTAGTTAGAGATAGAGCTTGACATAAATATTTGGGGAAGCCAAATATATACTCATTAACTAATTAAAAAGAAAAAAAATATTTTGGGGCCAAATGTATTAAAAAAATAATAATCTAATTTTCATTAAATATTTGGGACAACTTTTTTTTTTCTTGGTATGAAAAGCTCCGTCTCTGACCCTAGTCATCTTCCATAATTCTCTCATTTTCTCTCCACCTTGATTATTATTGATGGAGTATCAATAGGGGTAAATTAAGAAAAGATTGACAAATATAAAAAATTTATTTTATATTTAAGACCAAGATCAACTCCCCAAATATGTCTTATATTAATGAGCAAAGGGAGTATGTATTTAGAATTTATATGTATACTTTTGTTTTGATTTTTTAATAGAGTAATAGCATGTATAAAATTAAATAATTTGAAGAGAATCTACTTATTGTTTGGAATGTGTTCTTTTTTCTAAAAAAATCTAGTTGTTATGTTCTTAATGAAAGAAGCATAATAATATATAGGTGTAAAAATTATATGGATGACAAGATGGATGTAACATAGAAGGTGACATACATATACATAGAATATATAATCGAAATTAATTTCCTATCATAATGTATTATAACCCCGTTGACTAGTTTCTTTCTTGTTTGCAAGGGGGTAAAAAAGACTAGCTAGCTTCTTTCTAAGAAAAAATGGCATCTTAGTTCCAACATTTCTGCGTCGGAAATTGACTTTTGACGGAAAGTCAGCGTGGACAATCATTAATTATTCCGAAAAGTTTAACCAACATCTCATAAATTTGAATAGTTTCCTCGAATTTTCAAGTGAAAAAGATTGTATCGTGTAGAGGCCAGGTTAAGTGAAAACGATTGAGTAATATACTGATTTTCGGTGAAGCAGTCATTATATCCAGAAAGAAAAAAGTTGTGTTAATGTCTCGCAGGAAAATTCCTTTTATTTTCTTTTTTTATCTAACTTCGTTTCCACGACTAGAACATTGCTTTTTATTATCACTCAAAATCAGCTGTTTTTTTTTTTTTTCAAATAAAAAATTACCAAACAGGGTATTGATTTTTATAAACAAATTTAATTTGTAAGAGATAAAATATAAATGGTTAATTATTAATGAATACTCAAACATAGGACACTTATATTTGATTTAAAAAATATAATCAACGCGTTTACATGTCCTTTCATACATTCTTATTTCTTAGTTAGTAAATCTGTTTATGGCTACAGAACGACACAAATTGCCAGTGAAGTGGCTCATTGCTTCAAAATCCTCTGCTTTGGATACTACTCCATTATGAACTCTAATTGTTTCAACTACTCACCAATTTCTTCCTCTGTTTTGAATACTATTTGCAACTCTAATTGTAAGACTTGAATCAGTTGTTGCTGAAACTGGCTTACAACAATTTCTTCCTCCTTTTTAGTATCAGATACCATTTGCCATTGTTGAGAATGGTCACAATGGTATAATCAAATTCTTGACTAGCTAGTGGCGTCATTCCGTGTACGTGACTGTTTTGAAATACTATAAAATCGTGATTTCATAAGTTTTTTTCTACAAGTCGAGACAAAACTCTTTTTATATACTTATCTCGTAAATCATAAAAGCTATTCTCTAAAAGTTAATCCAACAACCCAATTTGAAAATTGGACTTTGAAATTGCAAATTAATGGGCATGAGTCTTTTGACTAATACACGGCCGGCTGGTTCAAATTCAAGTCAAGCACATCTAAATGTAATAATAGTCAATAACACTACTTGAGAACTTGGCCCTTTAAAAGAAAAGGTATGTGGTATAGTGTGAATAACAACCTCCCCAAGTTTAATTTCTGCCAAGACATTCAACTTTTTAGCCTCAATTCAACCGCCACATTGATTTGGAGTTTTCAAATTACGATGATTTTTCCCATGTGTCCCACTGACGTGCCGGCTTCCAATGAAGTTTCTCTGTTTCATTGCTATGGTCAACTCCGATGAAACACAGGGAAATTTTGTGTGCCTTTATTAACAAAACGTCCAATAAGAAAAGATGGAATTCAGTTCCACATTGCTGATATATAAACACAGTCTGCTCATTTGCTGATATATATAGATGTCAAAAAGTTTAAAGCCCTTTTTTTAATAATTCTTTTCAGTGTGAATCCTACTATAAAATCACCTCATGAGCTCACTATCATAGAGTCAAAGGAAAGACTTTAAATTTGGTTTATCTATATATTGTATTGGCCCTTTTATCTGGGACTTCTAGCTTATACTTACTCTGAAGCATGGAGGAAAGCCCATTAGCAATAAAACTTGTATTCCACAATAATAAAAATGGAGCAACATTCAAGTTTGCTCTTATCGAAAACCTGAAACTAATACATTAGGCGACCCATGATGGCCCCTAACAAAATCACTACACGGACCAACTATTAGTACGTTTTGCCTATAGCTATATTTTAAGGCTACAATGGAACAAACAGGAAATGAGATATCAGAAGGGAATAGTCAATCAATATGTGCTAGACAAGTTTCTTAGTCACCCCAATCCTCGTTAGAGCTAAGTAAGCAATGAGTCTAAAACCTATCAGCATTATCACCAGTGCCAAAGCAGCAACCACTTGGTCCTTCACATGCAGCCCAATCTGCTTTATGGAAGGAAATTCTGCAACCAAACACTGCCCTTCAGAACAAGGGTAGGTGTCCTTACTCTCATACTGAGACCCCACAAACAATTGGTATGTGTAGTAGTTGATGGACAAGTACTTGATCCAAGCAATAAATTTGGGGACATGTTGGACATAGTATCCACCAGCCAGTATGGAAGTGAGCATAACCACAGAGCCAAGTGTAGTTACAGAGCTTTGATCCATGACAATTGCACCAAGGGCAAAGCCGAGGCCTTGTGAGACCAGGACACTGAGTAAGAGGGTGAAGAGTGTATATAAGAAGTTCAGGACATGGGGTTTGAGGCCTGCCATCCAGTAGCATATGATGAGAAAAACTGTGGGAAGAACAAGTTCCATGGGCAGGTCAGCTACAGTCCTTGAGATGAAGTAAGAGGAAAGCCTGTATGTTCCAGAGGATCTTTCTTTCTCAAGCATTGTCCTTTCTTGTGGGAATGTGCAGATGGCTTGAAAAAATGGGAAGAAACTCCAAAAACTACCTATGAAGAATAGGAGACCAATCTACATTTCAGAGAACAACTGAATTTTAGTTAATATTGGACATTATCCCCGTGATCATTGAAACTGATACCATCACTGAACAAAAATATGAAGTAGTCAATATGTATTTTGACAAGTTTCTTAGTGTTCTATACTTGTCAAACTTCTTAAATAAGACAGGTTATTTTTTCCTCTTATTTCACTGAAAGTTGGTGGGCTGCTCTGCTTAAAAGGGACTCACATCAAACAAAGGCACTCTCTAATGGTTGTATTTAATAACTAATAGTGAGCCATTATATTCATGTCTTATTAAAATCTTTAGTTTGGCTGAAATCAGGGTAGAAGAAACCAACGGCTCAGCTAAATTAAATCATTAACTCTATATGATATACAAGCATATATATGCCATTTCAATAATTATTAATACTTGTTTATTTTTTCTCTTTCCCTTTTCATAGATAAGGCAGTTGGTAATATGGGTTGGACCATCGAGTTCGAGCTTCCGTCAGGGGTTGGGATCATATGGATTCGAGCAAAAAAGAACCGCATCAATATGAGTTGACATTTAGTAAACTCAACCCATAACTTTTGGGTTGGCGGGTTAGCCCGCTCAACCCATATTATTTTATTTCTTAATTTTTTTTATAGTGCGTTTTTCAAAAAAAAAATTTTAAACATTATTCCAAAATTCCTTTTTCTACAAACCTAAACCATAAAAAAATTAAAATACATTATAAAATCATAAAGTGATAATAAAACATCAAATTAAAGTTTCAAACATTATAAATTAAGCATTCATCACAAGTCCACACATTACAAAATATATATAAATTCAAAAGTCATCATTAACATTTAATACAATATATAATTAGTTGATATTAATGGTGTTAGGTTACGCAATACACTTAGAGAAGTATAGATTTTTTTTTAAAAAAATAAATAAATAAAAGCAGTCTAACCTGCTGTTGGTTGGGCTATATGGATTTGGGTAAAAAAGAACCACATCAAAATGGTCCTACCTTTTCAAAACCCAAAACGCCCATTTTTTTGGATTGGGTGGGTTCGACCCACAATTAAAACTCATATTACCAGCTCAATTGCTAGACAGTGTAGGTCCAATCTTGTTTTTTAAAATTGAGGAAACAATTAGTGAAGGCTTACTTGATCCTGCAAGTGCGAAATGTCAGACTTAAACCATAGAACTCCTGAAATGATGGCAGCCATGACGATTTGAGTAACTTTGAGGCCAGAGAATGACTCATATCTTCTCTCCTTCACTCCCCTTTTGAGCAACACACTGAATTGCTGAAACCAAGTTGTAGGCCATCCATCTAACTCTCTTCCCTGAAATCTACCTTCACTTTTGCCAATACCACTTGCTGCACAAACCATTTCCTTCACTTGTGCTTCAAGGTTATGCCTGTATGCTAACACCAACGTCTGCTTAAGTGAGTCATGATCTTCACCAGATTCATCAGTATAAATACCTGCAAAATCTCCCCACTCACCCAAGTTAGAAAACTTAACAATGCTCATAATAATATGTTGAACATAACAAATGAACAAGTAGACATACCATTTGCAAGATCCAAAAGGAAATCAGAAGGGTTCATGCCTAAAGTAGGGGCATATCCAAGACTCAGAAAATAGTGCATGGCATCAGAACCCTTCCCAAAGAACAAAGGGCTTCCTTCAGACAACAACAAAACCTTACAAAACATGTAGTACAATCTGCTTGAAGGTTGGTGAATGGTCATAACCACGGTCCTTCCAGCATTAGCCAGCTCCCACAAAGTGGACACAATACTCTGAGCCATGGTCGAGTCAAGTCCAGATGTTGGCTCGTCCAAAAACAGCAATCTAGGGTTCACCAACATCTCTTGCCCAATACTCACCCTCTTCCTCTCTCCTCCTGAAACTCCTCTCACCAATGGCCCTCCTATTATGCTATCCTTACACTTTGTTAACCCTAGTTGGGTTATCATAGTTTCTGCACATGACAGTTTCTCTTTTTTTGTGAGAGTGTTTGGTAGTCTGAGAAGGGCTGTGAAGACTAATGTTTCAGTGACAGTTAAGTGTGGGTAGAGAATGTCATCTTGGGTGACAAATCCCATGTCTCTCTTGGTTGTGTTTGAGAAGGGTTCATTGTTGTAAGTAATAGTTCCTTGGACTTTGGTGTTGCTTCTGAGTCTGCGTCCTAATGCATTCAAGAGTGTCGTTTTGCCACTTCCAGATGGTCCTAGCATTGCAAGCATTTCGCCTGGTTCCACTATCCCTGACACTCCTTTTAGTATCACTTTCTCTTCATATTCTGTGTTCTTGTTGAATAATCCAGCTTTTGTGGTCTTGATCTTGCACACCACATCCTCAAACTGTACGCACAGATTATTACCTTAATAAGTGAAAAACAATCTAAAAAGGACAAGTAAGGGTTTCATATCAGTTTGATTAATTCAATCAAGTGAGAAACGAGTATACCTTAAGAGTGAGAGGAAGATTGTTCTGCTTCTGAAAGCTAGCAAGAGCTTTGAACTTAGTTTGATCTTCCATGTCCTTCATCTCCTGCTCCAAGTTCCTGTTTTCCTTCTTCATTTCCAAAGCGTGACGCTCTTGTTAATTTTGATGATATTTCGATTTCGAGCTAATCACTTCAATTCTCTTGGTCCCTTTTATAAAAGAAAGCATATGGCAGAAATGGTAGTAAGGATCAAAGAGCTGATCTCACTGCCTACGTGTTCATGGTGCTTCATACTATATAAACTCTCGCAGTAACATTTTTATATTGGCAAGTGATCAGATGAAATTGTACATAAATGTTTATATGATGCTAATATTATTACATAAGTCTATCTGAAAGTACTATTCCATTTATTTTGATGAATGAAATCTTGCTTGTGTTCATATTGCCAAACTGGATGGCTTGGCTTCAATTCTAATTCTGTATTTTTGCATGTACGTTCAATATATCTATGCTTCATTTGATTTGGTAATTAAGTGAAAGATGCTTCTGTAAAAGGCATAATGGCATATTTTGATTCGTCATTAGATCATGAGCAGTTTGTAGCTGGCAAAAAAGATAAATTAGTATAAAATGGATTAATTTCATCAAAGGTCATAATATTCTCTCTTTGTAACATGGTATGTGCATGAGGAAAGAGTATATGACTTATTAAGCAGACACGTGAGTGAAATTGATATAAAATGATTGGTATTATGTTATGGCAATTTTCCATTTTTGAACTTTGCTAATTGGATTATGACTATTAGCTAAACAGACAATCTCATTTTGTTTGCGTTTACTTTGATTGATTAGTCTTCATTTTCAGTGAAACAGACAAGCCATGGTTGGTTGAGTGATAATTAAAAGGAGTAAAGTTGAAATCTGAAATGTGAGCAGTGTTCAAACTGTGAAGAATGAGAGGAATTAAATGCAGAGTGTGGCCTTTTCTGCAGTTGGACCAACAATAGGGAACACTAGCAAAGCCTATGTTTAGCACTTATTCTATATATCACCAATCCTTCGGAATATTGTGCCTCTTCTTCACAAAATATATAGAATAAACGATCCCTTAAAAAAAGGTTTACTGGACTTGTTTGGGTTGAATATAGTACATATGGTTGTTTGTTCACACAACTTTCCTGGAAAATATATAACATGATTTCATAAACTGTGAACACCTTCGTGTTTGTTGTCGTGGAGTATCATTAATTATCAGCCCTCACGTGCATCCCACTTCACTGATCACTTCCACCTTTCACTTTATATTTTCATCAAAAAATAAAAATAAAATCACTGTATATCAATCGTTGTACCCCAAATACTGTGCCCACTTCATGTATCAGGAATCAGGTGAGCGAATATCATTAGGGAAATTTTCAGATAATGACCACTAAGCAAGTTAATTTTCATTAGCTCCTAAACAAATCTAAAATTTTACTGCAGTCTGTGGGGCTGGAGTGAAATTAATTTATAAAATACAAAGGTAAAAATAACCATTTCAAAATCAAAGGTGAAACAATATGATTTGTAAGTGATGAACACATCATGAATAAGTGGAATAATCTATAAACAAGAGAAATTAATTTATTTATAAGAATGTAACACATTGGAGCATGATCGAATTAAATTCCATTTGTAAATAGCGAACACATAATGAATAATGGAATATTTCTATGAAGAAGTGAAATTCCACTTTTTCATCAAGTATCATCCTTAAATTGTTTATAGGACTATCCACTTATTCATAAGACTATTCCACTTTTTTATGATGTGTTCGCTACTTACAAATTAATTTGTTTCTCTTTGATTTTTGAAAGATATGTGGTGAACCATTATAAAAAAGTTGCCTCCTGAATATACGTTGCACTTAAATCTTTAAACAAATTTTAGATAGCTTCGGTCAATAAATTCTATAGCCAAGGTTTTTTCTGCAATTTTTTCATTTAAGGAAAAAAGAGGGAAGTTTAATTTGATAAAAATATCCAGAGTCAATTATTTAAGCTCGCTGTGCCAACTGCCAAGAGCCCCAGACAGCGACGCAAAGTTGCGGATTTAGGGCGCCAATCCAACGAAATGGCCCACCACGGAGCGGGACAGAGAATGCATGACGTGATTTTGTTTTACCATAATTCCCCTAATAATTTAGCAAAAATAATAATAATTCCCCTAATAAGCCAATAAAAACTGGTGCAATTAGCTAAGACATCCGCATTTACAAAAAATGATGAAGTTTGATACCCGTTGGTTGATGTGAGAGTCTCATTGGTGGGTGATCTGTAAATACCTCTGCAAGCATTCTTTAAATCCAGAGGCTTGTCCGGACCCTAATGAGATTACCGGTATCTCCCCCACCTAAACTTTATTTTAGCCAAAAAAAAAAAAAAAAATTCCCTCATAATTTAGTTCTATTATAGGGTATGGACTATTAGGAGTAATAGTTAAACTAAGTTAATTACGTTTCAAATTAAAATAAACCGCAATTACCGCAAAGTGCCACCTATTAATAATGTTTATTTGTTTGTTGGAGTCCAGTACCCGTTTTCTGGGCGGGTGGCTGGATTTTTCTCTCATGCACGCACGTGGTGAATAATAAAATACTATATCAAATACGGAGTATCAATATTTCGGGTGTCACTTCACAAGTTTAACCAAAGAAATTGACACAAAATCCCCACGTCTCCAACACCTTCAATCCTGACCACAATAATTGGCATCCATAGTGCCCAAGTTCTGGTACTGCTTTTCTGTATAGCTTTTGCATTGATTGCCTTCTACCTCCTACTTATCCCCAGGTTCAGTCCCTGCGAGCCACGCATTTTCTGTTTTAATTTGCTGCATTCTTTTGATCTCGATAATGGAAGTGATAGGCACGAGGCTCTGCCTAGTTCTCTCACTGCTGTGCTCTGTTCATTTTCTGGTCCAGGGTTCCAATGGCGGTGAGGATACAGTCCACAGGTCTCAGTTCCCGGAAGGGTTCCTCTTTGGAACAAGCACTTCCTCTTACCAGGCACTCTTTTTCTTCTAATCTCTGCTTTCAAATTTCTCACTCTCTAGTCTTTTCTTATTTACTGACATTCATTTATTTACCATGAAGATTGAAGGAGCATATCTGGAAGATGGGAAGGGGCTGACCAATTGGGATGTTTTCACTCACATTCCAGGTAAAATGGTTGCTCTTCACTTGCCGTCAAACTGTTTGGTTATTTCCCATGTCGGTGGACTGATGTATATGCAAATTTAAGCACAGCCATATGACGAACACTAAATAATCATTATTCCATTTGATGAATCCTCAGGAAAGATTAAACATAACGATAATGGGGACATAGCCGATGATCATTATCACCGCTATTTGGTACTGATCTAACACCCTTTACTCTTGCGGTTAACTCTTGTCTGTTCTCCAAATTCTTTTTCTCACCCTTTGAAACATTTTTCTGGGCAGGAAGACATTGAGTTGATGTCTTCACTGGGGGTGAATGCATATCGGTTTTCCATTTCATGGGCCAGGATTCTTCCCAGTATGTACCTCATTATAAGTAGTTAATAGTTAGTGTTAAACTTAACTTTCTAATTATATTGCTCAGTTGATCTTTATGAGCTGCTGTTACAGGAGGAATATACGGTGAGATTAATGCAAAAGGGGTTATGTTCTACAACAAGATTATAGACAACCTACTGCTTAGAGGTGCAGTAACTGTTTCTATTCGGTTGTGATCTATAAAGCACGAAGGATTGATTCCACAAGTTGGCCACTTGTGTTACATATGATGGGACATTTTCAATTATAAATGGACAATTTTCTTTTGTAGTGTAATGTCTAGCCTTTTGTTTATCAGAATGTTAATGTCATTTGTATGCATCGGTGTCATTAGATGTATCTGATTATGGGCTGGGCATTCGTGCATTTTCCAGGAATAGAGCCATTTGTGACAATACATCATCATGATCTGCCACAAGAACTGGAAGAGAGATATGGTGGTTGGCTCAGTCCTCTAATAAAGTGAAATCTCAATCCCCTGCTTTATTCATAAAATATAGTCTAAATTTAACATAGATCAATTTGTTAAAATTACATGTATATTTGATATTCTCAATACATAAACATTTATCCTATCTGCATATGCAGAAATAAAAATAAAAAATGGCTTCTTATTTCTAGTTTGTAATGTATAATGTCAAACGAATTTTCTAGTTTGTCTCGTTATCTATGGACATTGCCACTAGGAATGAAGAATTCCTATGCTTCTAGTGATGCAAAAGCACAAGCTAACAGAGAACAGTGAGAATTCTAAGAATTGCCTATTTCATTGTGCAGGAGAGATTTTGTTCATTTGGCCAAGATCTGTTTCGAGAGCTTTGGGGATAGGGTGAAGTACTGGAACACAATCAACGAGCCAAACCTGTTTATAGAAATGGCCTATGTAAGGGGAGTATATCCCCCAGGTCATTGCTCGCCCCCTTTTGGAAACTGTTCTGTGGGAAATTCTGATGCTGAGCCTCTCATTGCCATGCATAACGCTTTGCTGTCACATGCCATGGCTGTTCACTTGTACCGCAATCACTTTCAGGTAATGAAAAATGAATATTAACTGAAAGCTTTGTCTCTCTCTTTCTCTTAGGAGAAGGATGAAAGAGCAAGATGGGTTATTTGATGGGTTTGAATTGTTGCTGATTCAGGCTAAGCAAGGTGGAGCTATCGGGATTATTGCAAATACCTACATGTTTGAACCTCTTAGAGATGAAGAATGTGATAGACTAGCTGTGGATAGAGCCTTGGCTTTTAAAATTGCCTGGTCAGTAGTAACAATTTGGTCTATATCTTTTTATTTAGTCTTCAAAAAGTCCTGAAATAATAACACCCTTACTATGTGTTATTTCCGCAACTCTTGGCTACTTGACTGAAAGACTAACATGCACCGAGTTTGTTATTTCTAGACATTTGTTGATAGATCCACTAATTTTGTCACCACAGCTTAACTAGGCCTACCATTTAACAAAAAAGTTGCCAGTTTAATGGAATCCTTTCCTCAGTCAAGTATTAATCTGGTCTTGTTATGGGTGAAAAATCCAAGAGTTCTGTTCATGCCAATCATCCCAACATGTATTTAGTTATGCTCTTTTCCCCCCTTGTTATTCTGGGTACAAACAGGGCGTTAGATCCCCTGGTGTTTGGTGATTACCCTATTGAGATGCGCATCATTCTTGGAAGCCAGTTGCCAAGGTTCTCTTCTAATGAAAAGAGTCTCATAAAAGGAAGCTTGGACTTCATTGGCCTCAATCACTACACAGATCTCTATGTCAAAGATTGCTCCTCCTCTGCTTGTTCCCCTGCAGGGCACCATGCAATACGAGGCTTTCTGGAAACTACCGGCTTCAGAGATGGCATTCCAATTGGTGATTTGGTATGAAGTTTAGTTATTCCATCACAAATATTCATGTTATATTGGTCGATCAAGTGTTTGACTAAGTCTAGATTGGATTAAAGGTGGTGTTTGTTTGAAACAGACAGGAATGCCAAGATTCTTTGTGGTTCCAAGAGGCATGGAGAAGATTGTAGACTACATAAAGACAAGATACCACAATATGCCCTTGTTCATTACTGAAAATGGTGAATTAAGCTGCACCTAAAGAGGATAGAAATTGATACTAGAGGAGGTTCTTTTCTATTATGTTCATTTGTATATGATTCTGTGTACTAACAAAAGACTTCTCTGCGCTAAAACATTTCAGGATATTCTGCACCGCCCAAACAGGATGCTGCATTGCATGATTTTCTACAAGATTTTGACCGAGTGAGGTTCCACAACGCCTATCTTGCAGCTTTGCTAAGAGCCATTGGGTAAGTTATGAGATGGGATTTTCTTGATCCCTTTTTGAGGAAATTTTCATGTACAGACATAAAAAAATGTGTCTGAAATTTTGATAATCTCATTGTTAAAGGATGAGTGTTGTGTATGAGCAGGAAAGGTGCAGATGTAAGAGGATATTTCATATGGTCACTGATGGACAACTTGGAATGGATAGATGGCTATGGAACAAGATTTGGACTGTACTACGTTGATCGGCAGACACTTGAGCGAATCCCCAAGTTTTCTGTCAAATGGTTTTCAAGTTTCCTCAATTTCTCCTCCCTCACCTTGGAAAATGACTTAAGCGAGCAATATCTTAAGAAACAAAAATGAGGATCTCTGGCTTTGAATCTCTTTGAACAGTTGCCAATGTATTTCAAGATTATGAATTCATTTTTATCTTAAAATATAATAAGGCTGTTATAAATATATTATTACGTGGATGTCCATTGCATAGTAACTATTGAAAGTCTATAAATAGAGGCCTTGTGTAAACATTCAGAACACACTTGAAATGAGAATTTCTCTCTCCTCTCTCTAGAATTTCCCTTGCTCTTGTTCTCTTTTCCTTTAGATTTATAACACGTTATCGCACGAATTCTTCGAATCAATTCGAACTCCCTACAAAACGAATCCCGAAATTCCATCGAAATATCATCACTAACGTCAACTTGGCATTACCCGAAACATGCACCACCACCCAACATGCACCATCACCCTCACTCACTACCCTCCCTCTTCATCCTCTTTGCCTCTTCAATGTCTTATGAAGCCACCTTGTAAGTGACCGTCACGTTCATCGAAACTTCCTCCTTCTCTTCCTTGTTCGACTTCTTCAATAAAATTTCCCTCATTTCCCTCTCCCTCTCTTTTCATCCTTCAACCTGCAATCCGATTTCTTCTCTCTCTCCACCTAATCGAAAACATCGAAGCACAGACCCAATTTTGTCTCCCACCTCCTATTTAGTATTTTTAATAATTTGTTTTCTTCTTCTTCTTCTATCAACTTGCTTTCCATCGAACGAATCTGCTTTTGCCACTTCATCTCCCATTTTCGTTTACATCCACGATCGATCGTTTTGATGATCGTGGTATGCTTCACTGGAGTTGAATCGCTTTCGAAGGAGATAGATCTGAACACGTTCGTGGTGTGGAAGCATCGCCGAAAAATTATGAAAAAAAAAGGAGAAAGATACCGATGAAGCAGCTGGAAGATAGGCACAAGGAAGTCATGTGAAGATGGTTTGCAAGTCTACTTCTACAACGCCGAGAAAGAAGAAAACGGCTAAAGGTTTGAAAGTTTTTAAATTATATTAATTATATTAAATTATTATATTAAATATATATATATATATATATATATATGAAGGACGAAGATTCGTGAGTCCATAAACCTGAGCCACTTGAGAAATACATGAAAACAAATCTGGAGGTAGGGGCCGCTATTTTGTCTTATTTAATTTTAAACTTTAATTGAATCATGCGCTTGAACAAATTGTTGTGGAAAAGGGCTGGAGATAATTATTGAACTTTGAATCCAACATTGATGGTGATATATTATTTAATTAGTATATTCTATAATGGGTGAACTTGTTTGTTAGTATTTGTGTCATGTCCATTTATATTAATATATATATACACACACATGGGGTTAGCTCATCCTGCATTTTACGCCCTTATAGTGTAAGTTTGGTGGTATTATATACATGTTATTTGTGCCTTATTTTCTGACTTAAATTTTATTTATCTTATAATGGCCAGAACTTATTGTTTGTCTTAAAGACATGAGAATTGAGAATTGAATGGCCTGAAGCCATCAACATGAGATAAATTTGGCCTGAAGCCACAAGGAAAAGTGTAGTAAATCCACATGTTTATATTATTAAAAAAAAATAGGCAGAAGTCACGGAGAGTTGGTTTTGAAAAATTGTATGTGGGCCCTATATGTTTTATATGTTTTATTATTATTATTACTATTTGCATAGTAATTACCATACGGTAATTACTATTCATACGGTAATTACTATTGATGCAGTAAATTATAATGGTAATTATTATTTTACCATTTACATAGTAATTACTATTTACATAGAAACTACCATTAGTGTATTCATTTACTATAGTAAATTTTATTCTATCCTTACTATAGTTATTATTATGTAATTAATGTCATATGATGTCAATTCATAATTCCATTATTATGTATGAGAATTAGAATAATATGGTTAGAGAAGTAAATTATAGAGTACCCCATATTCCGAAAGTAATAGATCATGAATATTGGATTGAAAAGAAAATTAGAATGTAACCTATTTACCAAAATAAAAATGCTATTTCAAGCATCAAGAGCAACAGTTGGTACAAGTCCACCACAAGCTACGACCATCTCATGTTTAAGTCTACTAATTTCTCTTTCAGCAGTTGCTCTTGAGACAGGATCACCAGAAGAAAGTGTTATTTTCAATCCTGCAATTCGACTCATGGTAGTTCGAACCTTTACGTAAGGCCAGTGTATTCCTCCCCTTTTACATATTTTCTGTACAACATTTTTGCATAAACGGACTCGTTTAGCCGCTTCTTGTTGAGGTAAATGGAAGAAGTTTTTTAGATCATCTATTGTCATTAATTCACCCCTAATGTTTTGTTCAGCCCTTGACCTATATGAATCTCTAGGTATGAGAACTAAAGGATTATTATTTACAACCATGGGTTCTTTACCTTTATTGGTTATGTTTTCAGTAGTGGTTGGAAATGAACTACCGATGGGTTCATTTTGAGTTTTGGTCCATTCCAAACCAACACAAAGAGCCTCATAGTAGGCGATAGGGGATCTGACACCAGGACATACCCTAAAGAGTTTTGATTCAAACAATAACTATTCAGAAAATGTTTGATTTCTTCTATATTTTTCTTACCAAAATCGAACATTTGAGGTCTGGAGGAACCTCCTTGTACATCCTGGTGAAAGATAGCATGACTTATCATACCGATCCTCCCATGAACTTCAAGTTTATGGTATTGAAACCCATTGGTATGAATGATCTCCCTCAGAACATGGCAGCAACTACATGAGAATGGATTAGAAGTCTCAGCAGCTGGAAGCGGAATTCCTTGGTTGAGCGGGCTTGGTTGATTCCATAAGTTACGCCATTGTACGACATCTCTTGACAGGTCGCCTTGATGGACCTGCTTCAGATTCTTCTCTGTTGGTAATCATAGGAGTAGAATCTTGAACTCCTAAGGATGGAGGAGGTTCATTAGCCCCTGGAACATAAGACATTGAAGTAAAAGGAGGAACGTTCACCTCTAAAGGATTGTAAGAAGGTAAGGAATGACGTACATTGTTAGATAAATCAGCCAATATATTAGACTGGTTATCATTTAGTAAAGCTTCAAGAAAGAAATGGTTGTATGACTCAGAAACTTGAATGAAGTTACTTGGACCGGCCATGTTTAAAGATAATATGAAAGATATAGAGAAAGGTATGAATGCGAGGAAATGGGTATCTTGAAGTTTTGAAAAACTTGATAGTGAGTAAGGCATTTACCCTTCGTCTTCCTCGATTTATATTTGAGCACCGTAACGTCTAGATTTATTTTAATTAAGCAACATCGTATCCTAATCTGTCGTTAGCTCAGAATTGTGTAGACTTTTGATCATTTGGAAATTTACGGCACCGCACCCTAATACTCCCTAAATGAAACCTAATGCAACCTAGTAGTTGCTAGTTCTGTACCATTTGGATTTTTGTACGCCACGTAGTGATTATTTTATGAACGTATCTCCGGGAAATCTATTTTGGATGTGCGGTGATTCGAGACGTCGATGATTTTTGAAAATGGAATTCGATCGTAAAGCGTGCTAAGATGATAGTAATCTCGAGAAGGGTGAGTCTCTGAGAAATATTTGAAAATTTGAAACTTCTTGATTTAAGATCTGAATACCTTGAGGTATGTAGAATATTAGAATTAATATGGTATGATTGAGGATTGGTTTGAATCTGATCTAAGCTGAAATAATAGATCAAAATATGACTAAGGTTGATCTGCATTAAAATGCATTATATTCTAATCATATCCTTATCAAATGAGATCCTTTACCATGAATATTAAATGACCTGAAGTCATAAGTTTTAAGTTTGTATTCTAATCACATTAGAATACATTTGATTGAAGGTTTCGAAAGAGCTAATATTTTGTTACCCTGAAGGAACAAAATTATGTATTAATTACTCTATAAGATATCTGCAGAAATAGATATCATATAGAAAATACATGTTTTTGTAAACCAGAAATTTACAAATAATAAAGTAAGGGATTGTAAGTGCAAACTAGAAGTTTGCTAATACAACTCCAATATTTGTCAATGCTACAAATAAAAGGGCAATGAACTACAGAGAAAGAATAAGCCCAGAAGGTAATGTAACGATTCTAAATTTGTGTGATTCTACATTATTTTAATTATGAATATCTTCATATATGATGGACTACGTATTTAGTGATGCAACATTACATGTTTACTCTTGAAGACTAAACATAAATTTTTCGAAAATGATTTTGAAAATGTATATATGACTCACACTTGAGGGAGAGATTGTTAGAAAACAAGTGTGAGTTAGAATACAAGTATAAGATAATATTTGAAAAGTTATATACTTCTCACATTATCTAATAGATTTCCCAAAATGGATGTCATAGTATTGAAAAATTTATGATTGATTGATATATATGTTACAATAAACAAGAAGTTTCTTGATTTAAATTAATCATTAGCATGACTTGTTTTGATCGTCAAGTCATATATACATAATGCAAATAAGATTATGTATTAACATTCATTGAAGAACTAGAAGATTCTTCATGAATAACCAACATATTGTTTATATGTTATATGATGTTTGTTCTCATTGATCATGATTTGTAATGGATCTCAGTATCTCTGGAAATATATCAAATATATTTATTTGGGCCCATCAAAATAACATGTAAATCTGATAGATGCATCTACAAAATGATTACATGTGATATTCTAAGCTTACAACCAGAAGTTTGTAAGATTGCAACCTGAAGTTTGCAATGATGTTTGTATATATTAAAACACACTATTTCCAGATTATACGATCTAGAAATCATGTATTATAGCATCCATAAATAGCTAGATCAATGCTTATGAGAACAAAGTTTTTATGTTGGTATATTTGATTATTGTATCGTTTATATAAACCAACAAAACTCTCCTCGTAAAATTGGTTTTTGGTCAAGAACCAGATTAATTCTATCTTAGAATGTTTGAATGTGCAATACTTATAAATTCTCCACAATGCACATAGAGTATTATAGAATGAATGTTAGTTTAAATACGGTGTAAGGACCTCTTCTTCTTGTTTGTCTCTAAATGGAACAAAATGATGTTTCTAAAGGTAACAAATGGATTTAGGAGACTTACACTGCATGATTTGTTAATTGAGATTCGATATTGTTTTCCCAATATGAGGGAGAGAAAATAGGCAGTTGGGAAAAGAAATTAGCTGAAATGAATTATCATTGGCTCATTTTGATCCTCATACAAAATAATGTGAACTGGAAGTTCAAAAGATAATTCTTTTGCAGAATTTAGCTAATCAAATGCCGGAAGCATTTACTGACCTAAAGAAAGTGATAAAGTCACATGTTTCAACTACTAATGCTCCTATAAGAATTGATGTCCGTGAAGGACAACATACTATAAATAAATTTAAAGCACGCCTGAAGCGTAGTAGGTCCATCGATTTTAAAGATAAATCCTCAAAAGAGAAAAAGGAGCCAAGAATATAGATGATCGAGTTGAGGATAATTAATAAAAGTTAAATGCTCCGGAAGAGCCATCTCCGAAGAGTTATTATCTCCGGTAGAGATATCTCGAGAAAGAGAATGTTGTAGTCCCGAAGAGACCCAGGTACATGAAAATGTGAAAATAATGAGATCTCAATAAACTATGAATGTTATTCGATGAGACCAAAAGAAAGTCAACGTTGACGATATATTTGCTTATGATATAGCACATGATATAATGAATGATAATGTGGATCATAAGACAAAATTAATAAGATGGTGCGAGAAACACACGTGTCCCAGGAAGGACATAAGGTGATGAAGCATATGTCCCCGAAGGATTAAAAATGCCAGAAGCATATATCCCTGAAGGATTTAAAATGCCAGAAATATATATATCCCTGAAGGAATTAAAGTGCATGAAGCACAAATCCCTAAAGGATTCAAGACGTTAAAAAGACTCAAGTTCTCGAGATCATTATTAAATAAGTCTATATATGGCCTGAAGCCTAAATATTTATTGAAAGAATGATGCACAAAATAATTCTATATGTCCACGCATCTTTATGAAAAGATCTCGAAGTATATGATATTTATGTGATTATTTAGTAATTATGTTAATATTTATTATGCTTTTATTGGCAAACTTAGAATTTGCAGGTACACAATGGACAAATGAATGATAAGAATGGATGTTTTTATTGTTCCATAGCGAACAATACAATATTCGACTGCGAAAGAAAGAAATTGAAAAGAATATGAAGAAGAACTACATGGTCCGAAGTACCATAAAGCACGAATGTATCTTGATTATCGCAAAATATAGTTCTTCATCTTTACAAAGTTATTGTATGTAATGTTGTCATCAGGGGGAGAAAAATCTGATGTAATAAAGAGGGGGAGTCGATCTGCGGCTGTACTCTTTTTCCTTTATCTAGGTTTTGTCCTGGGTTTTTCTAGAAAGGTTTTTAATGAGGCGGCATTAGAAAGTGTATCGATGGATGATGTCTTTCTTTTCTTTGGCTAGGTTTTTATCTCACCTGGGTTTTTCCTAGTTAAAGTTTTTAATGAGCACATTCATAATGGACATCAAGGGGAGTGTTATAAATATATTATTATGTGGATGTCCATTGCATAGTAACTATTGAAGGTCTATAAATAGAGGCCTTGTGTAAACATTCAGAACACACTTGAAATGAGAATTTCTCTCTCCTCTCTCTAGAATTTCCCTTGCTCTTGTTCTCTTTTCCTTTAGATTTATAACAAAGGCCTCTATTTTAGCATATTATTATGACTGCATTTTACTACTCTCTCCGGTTTTAATTATAGGATAATATTTAGGAGTTGATCTTGGTTCTAATTATAGGACAAAGTTTTGATTTTTGTCAATTTCTTCCCAAAATACCGATATTGATACTTTCTCAATAATAATTTAATAATACACTTATATATTCTATGAAGTGGGTAATGCTTGCCACTCATTAATGCATACACCTAAATTATACTGTTTTTATTTTTTCAATAAAATAATTTTGAGCAATTTTTATCATATTTAATTACTAACATTAGAGCCTCTTGACCTGAAGCATAACAATACTTGCATTTAAACCGTATGTCATTTAAGCTAAGACAAGTTAAAACTTTGTACATCTTACTTTCTCTGTTTTGCTACTTTTGTTTTTAAATAAGGACATTTTAGAAAAATAAATGTTATTAACTAATTTAACTATTATTCTTAATCTTTCCAAAGTTAGGTAAATATGTCCTATAATTAGGACCCAGAGAGTATTTTACTCAAATGAATGAAATAACGTTTTTTTTTTTTTTTTTTTTTTTTATGTTCAACCATCCCTACTCCTGACTAATCTATGTTTAAGCTTTAAATGGGAGGATCTTTCCCAATATAATCTTTTTCCATTACAATCCTTTTCCCAAAGTTTCCAGAGCTTTGAAGAATGCATGGTCAATTTTTTTCCAATTTTTACTGCAATTTCTCTGGGTAAGAAGCCACTGTTTGTACCTTGTGTATGTTCACGGGATTTGGCGCCGATTTATACAGCCCTTAATTAATTTATCTTTTTTATTTACTCATAATAAGTCATTCGTGATTTTTCTGCAGAACAATTCTGAAAAAATGAGCTTAATGGAGAATTAAATTTCAATCAGACATCACATATTGCCTACCACACCAAATCAGAGATTGTCGAATCCAGGATCTAACCATGTCTATATCAGTAGTTGAATTGGGAGGTGTGGCTCCCAGAATTTTTGTGCACTCTTTTGTTCCCCCAGCATTTAATATTGTTTTTCTTCCCTGTGGAAGTGTTGGATGAACGTGACAATGCATGACGCGATTTTGTTTTACAGTAATTTGTTCTATAAAGGGTCACTGACTATTAGTTAAACTAAATTAATTACGTTTCAAATTAAAGTGAACTGCAATTACCGCAAAGTTCCAACTATTAATAAGTTATTTGTTTGTTGGAGTGAAGTACCAGTTTCTTCGGTGGCATGGCTGGATTTTTCTCTCATGCCATGCACGTGGTGAATAAAAAAATATTTTACCAAAGAAATTGACAGATAACCCCACGTCTGACGTCTCCCTCACCTTCAATTCTGAAAACAATAATTAGCATCCATGTTGCCCAAGTTTTGACCCCATTCTACAAGTTTTTTGCTTTCTGGTACTGTTTTTCTTTAGCTTTTGCATTGATCGTCTTCTAAGTTCTACCTTCTACTTATTCTCAGGTTCAGTCCCTGCCAATCACGCATTTTCTATGTTTTAATTTGCTGCATTCATATAATCAGGATGATGAAAGTGCTACACACAAAGCTCTGCCAACTTCTATTACTGCTGTGCTCTGTTCATTTTCTGGTCCAGGGTTCTAATGGCGGTGAGGATACAGTCCACAGATCTCAGTTCCCAGAAGGGTTCCTCTTTGGAATGAGCACTTCCTCTTACCAGGCACTCTATTTCTTATAATCTCTGCTTTCTAATGTCTCACTCTCGATTCTAACCTATCATAGTCTAACCAATAACAACAGGCAATGCAAGTGAAAGAGTAAGGAAGGAATACGACCATACTATTAACAACTTGGAGGCTCAAATGAAGTAGCATAATTGGCTTCTCTTCCTTATGCTGGGTTGTAAATCATATGAAAGCACCGGTGATGTCCTTTTTTGACGTTCGGCAAACATACCATATTTTAAGCTCCGTAGATAATATTTCAACTCAAGGATAGAAGGTGTTTGGATGAAAGGAATCAATACAGTACTGCATAAAATCATAGCTCCAAGCAGTATCTCGTCCCATATAAATATAATCAATAAAATTTGATTGATCAAGAATAAAGGAAGATCCCAAAAGAAATTGATCAATAGAAAGTATTGGAACTTCCAGGTATTTTGAACAACCCACAAAGTCAACATGACTCTCTCGATGGTAAGAGTCAAATTTTCTAAATAATGAATCAAGGGATCACTCAAAATGGTCTCACCATGCTTGCTCAAATCATCACACAAGACAACTTCTACTGTGGAACATCATGATTCAATATGGTTTTATCCTCTAAATGCATATCTAAATCAAGGCTTCCCCACACTTATCCTTAATAGTATCCCACTAACAATAGTCATGTTAATATCATGAGTAGTATCAATAAAATCAATAAAGACATTACTTTCATCATTCAAAGCATAATCATGATTAGTGTTAAGCTGGGTGTCTTTGAAATCAATAGTGTTAGGAGAGTCAACAACAATTTCTTCATCAACTTCCTCATCAAAATCAATAGAATTTATAGGACCAGGTATGAGAAGAAGTATCAATGCATGCGCTACAAGATTCAGTATAATTTAAGTCAATAGAACTATTCAATTCAGGAACAGCATTAGTGCATGCATACTCAGCTAATGTACCAATCACCCCATCATTTGAAGTGGTAGAAGAAAAAATGGATGAATCATTATAGGGTGAAAGTATATTACCACATGGAAATTGACTTTGAACTTCTAAATCTTCACTCTGTCGATTGTTAATTAGAGTTTGGTTTGGTCAAGCTTTCTCCTTGTGTTGAAGGAGTTTCATCATAACATCCATCTGATTTGATGATCTTGAATGCTCGTCATGAAGCTGGAACAATTTGATTGACATATCCAAAATTTGAGTGATCATTCCATCAGGATTATATGCATTTGAATATGGATCATATATCGGCCACCTTGAGTCATGGGTCTAGAAGGATATATTGCATTGTAAGATTCAACTCCGTCATTCAGGTAGGGGCAAGAGTCAGTAGCATGAGTGGCTAGAGAGCAAACAGGACAAAGTGGTCTGTTAAAGCAGAAGACATAGGCTGTGGGGTGAAAGAAGTAGAGGGCCCCATAGGATTGACCATATTAGAAGAATTTTACATTTGGGACATAGCCATTTTTTCCAAAGCAGATGCAAGCCTATCAATTTTGCTCTCCAGGAAAGACTCATAATTAGAAGAAAGTAATCCCACCTCGTATACCTGCTCAACACCATAGTCAGAATGATAAGGCATAGAATTATAATAGTTATTTCCATAAACTGAAGTATGCCAAGCCATCATAGGAGGGATCAAGTTCAATTTTTCAAGAGTGGATTGGATCCAATAAACAATTACCTAATAAATCACCTAGAACTCAAACCTAAAGCCTAACCATTGCTCCCCGGCAACGGCGCCAAAATTGATTTTACTTACTTTTGTCGCTGAGCGATCAATTTAAACTAGGTCCTAACTTATTATGCAATTTAGGGTCAACCTAGGTCATTCTCCCAGGAAGCAAGTTGTGGGTTTTCTTTAAGTTGATTTTAGGTGATGAAAAATGCAATAAAATAAAACTAAACTAACTAAGTGCAAGATGCAATTTACTCTAAATCCTAAATAAGGATGAAACTAATCTATATGAATTTGAATGCAATTTTTGGGGGATTTTGTTATGAGAGACTAATAAAAATCCTAAGAAGATTAATTAAAACAAATCAAATAATAAAGATTTAATTCAGTTATGATGAAGAATGAGATAACTTAGGATTCGCATGGAGTTAACTTTTTTAGCCTAAATTAATTAATTAGACCAAAGGGGTGAATGGAGAATTGGAATTAATTAATTTAATTACCTAAACATGGGAAACCCTCAAGTTTAATAACACTTATTCCACTAGAAAACTCATAGTGAAATAAGCGGGGGTTAATTAAACTCATTAAAAATCAAACTCAGTTAATTTCAAAATAGTTCTGGAATTTTATTCACAATTATCTAATTAAACAATTAAGCAATTTATCAACCTAATTAAACCATTAAATTGATAAACCCAATTGACAAATAAATTAATAACGAAAACTCAATTACTAATTTATTTGACAATCACAGGTTGCAAATAAGAATCCCAATGAATATCTTAAACACATGGTTCAAATCCAAATTACTAATTGTTCTCAATAAAACAATCAAAATTATTTAAAACTAAATAATCTCGTTTGAATTAAAATATATAAAAAGAATGGCCATTTGTAGTCTTTAAGTGTAGGCTCTTGGGTTTTTAAGCTTCCTCCACGCTCCTCCCAAGTTGCTTCCTAAAGAAGCTTAAGCTTCCATGAATTTAAGTCCTCCACCAAGCATTCTGCATCTCACGGGCATCTAACTAAGAATAGAGAATTCAATTGATGCCCAGGAAAGAGCGTGGGTCCGCGTTTGGAAGGATTAATGGATAAAGCTTTCACACACACTCTTGTGTTTGTGTCCAGGAGAGCAAAACGAATTGGTTATATGGACGTGGGGCCCGTGAGTGTGTGAATTGAATCAATGAATCAAAGAGTCAAAAACTCCTCAGCGTGTTGCGGCTCTGCCTCTGCGTCTTTTCTCCGTGAATGAGTGTGCGCCTCTCCAAGAGAGCGTAAATCTTCCCTGGCAGCTAGGTTAATTAATAGGGAGAAAGAGATAGATTTTGGATAACAACGCAGGCCCATCAAAATTTAAGTTCCAATAAAATTCCACCATTGGATTCCTTATTTACTGACATTCGTACCATAGGATCTCTAATATGATAAAATCGTAATCTATCATATTTTAAGAAATATTATTTAATCATAGGATATTAATCGGAATATCAATATTTAGGTCCAATAATCTTATAATTAATTCTGATTTATATTATTTCCTAAAATTGACTAATCATCCAAATATTATCTAATATATCCAAATTAGAGTAAAATAATCCAAAAATAAAGATTAAGGTGGGATAAAATATATAAAATTAGGGATTTATCAAAGATTGAAGGAGCATATCTGGAAGATGGAAGGGGCTGACCAAATGGGATGTTTTCACTCACATTCCAGGTAAAATGGTCGCTCTTCATTTGCCGTCAATCTGTTTGTTTATTTTCCATGCTCATGAACCGATGTATATGCAAATTCAAGAACAGATATATGACAAACACTAAATAATCAATCTTCCATTTGATGAATCCTCAGGAAAGATCAAACATAACGATAACGGGGACAAAGCAGATGATCATTATCACTGCTATTTGGTAGTGATCTAACCCCCTTTACTCTTGCGGTTAACTTCTGTTTATTCTCCAAATTATGTTCCTCACTCTCTTAAACATTTTTCTGGGCAGGAAGACATTGAGTTGATGTCTTCACTGGGGGTGAATGCATATCAGTTTTCCATTTCATGGGCCAGGATTCTTCCCAGTAAGTACCTCATTATAAGTAGTTAATATTACTGATTTACTGTTAAACTTATCTTCCTAATTATATTGCTCAGTTTGATCTTTAATTATGAGCCGTTGTTACAGGAGGAATATACGGTGAGATTAATGCAAAAGGGATTATGTTCTACAACAAAATTATAGACAACCTACTGCTTAGAGGTGCAGTGACAGTTTCTATTTGGTAGTGGTCTATAAAGCACGAAGCACTGATTACACATGCTGGTCACTTGTGTCACATATGATAGCACATTTTCAATTATAAATGGAGAACTTTCTTTTGTAGTGTAATGTCTAACGTCTTGTTGATCAGAAAGTTAGTCATTTGTTGGGAAATATTTTTTCCCCTTGGTATACATTGTTGCTATTAGATGTTTCTAATTCTGGGCTGGGTATTTGTGCATATTCCAGGGATAGAGCCATTTGTGACAATACATCATCATGACCTGCCACGAGAACTGGAAGAAAGATATGGTGGTTGGCTCAGCCCTCTAATAAAGTGAAATCTCAACCCCCTGCTTTATTCATAAACCGTAGTTTAAAATAGATCAATTTGTTAAAATTGCATAAATATTTGATATTATCAAAATATATATTAAGGCCAAAATTCAAAATCTTTATTAAAATGCTCTTGTTTAATCTAAATGTATAAATATTTATCATTTCGGAACATGCAGAAATAAAAACAAAAAGTGGTTTCAGTCTTCTAGTTTGTAATGTATAATGTCAAACAAATTTTCTAGCGTGTCACATGTTCTGTGGATTGCCACCAGCAAAGAAGAATTCCTATGCTTCTAGTGATGCAAAAGCAAAAGCTAACAGAGAACAGTGAGAATTTTGAGAATTGCCTATTTCACTGTGCAGGAGAGATTTTTGTTCATTTAGCGAAGATCTGTTTCGAGAGCTTTGGGGATAGGGTGAAGTACTGGACCACAATCAACGAGCCAAACCTGTTTATAGAAATGGCCTATGTAAGGGGAGTATATCCCCCAGGTCATTGCTCGCTCCCTTTTGGAAACTGTTCTGTAGGAAATTCTGATGCTGAGCCTCTCATTGCCATGCACAACGCTTTGCTGTCACATGCTATGGCTGTTCTCTTGTACCGCAATCACTTTCAGGTAATGAAAAATGAATATTAACTGAAAGCTTTGTCTGTCTCTTTCTCTTGGGAGAAGGATGAAAGAACAAGATAGGTTATTCATGGGTTGAAATTGATGCTGAATTCAAGCTAAGCAAGGTGGAACTATTGGGATTATTGCAAATACCTTCATGTTTGAACCTCTTAGAGATGAAGAATGCGATGGATTAGCTGTGGATAGAGCCTTGGATTTTAAAATTGCCTGGTAAGCAGTAACAATTTGGTTCATACCTTGTTATTTAGTCTTCAAAAATTGGCTATTGCACAATTAGTCCTGAAATAATAACACCCTTACTATGTGTTATTGCTGCAACTTTTGGCTTCTTAATTTTCATAGTCACCATAGCTAAATAGGCCTACCGATTTAACAACTGAGTTGCCAGTTTAACGAAATCCTTTTCTCAGTCAAGAATTGAACTGGTCTTGTTAGGGGAGAGAAATTGAAGAGTTTCTGTTCACGCCAATCATCCCAACTTGTATTATGATTATGTTCTTTTTTCCTTGTTATTCTGGGAACAAACAGGGCATTAGATCCCCTAGTTTTTGGTGATTACCCTATTGAGATGCGCACCATTCTTGGAAGCCAGTTGCCAAGGTTCTCTTCTAATGAAAAGAGTCTCATAAAAGGAAGCTTGGACTTCATAGGCCTCAATCACTATACCGATCTCTATGTCAAAGATTGCTCCTCCTCTGCCTGTTCCCTTGGAGGTGACCATGCAATAGGAGGCTTTCTGGAAACTACCGGCTCCGGAGATGGCATTCCATTGGCGATTCGGTATGAAGTCCTGCTATGCCATCACTAATATTCATGTTATATTGGTCACTCAAGTGTTTGATTAAGTCTAGATTGGATCAAAGATAGTATTTGTTTAAAACAGACAGGAATTCCAGGGTTCTATGTGGTTCCAAGAGGCATGGAGAAGACTGTAGCTACATAAAGACAAGATACCACAATATGCCCTTTTTCATTACTGAAAATGGTGAATGAAGCTGCACTAAATAGAATAGAATTGATACTAGAAAAGGTTCTTTTCTATGACTACCTCCGGTCTTTAATTTTTCAGATCTAATTCATCGAGATCTTATATTAAAGGCCAGTGGTATAGTATGTTCATTTGAATATGATCCTATGTACTAACAAAAGACTAGCTTGTCCGTGCTAAAACGTTTCAGGATATTCTGCACCGCCCAAACAGGATGCTGCATTGCATGATTTTCTACAAGATTTTGACCGAGTGAGGTTCCACAACGCCTATATTGCAGCTTTGCTAAGAGCCATTGGGTAAGTTGTGAGGACTACTATGAGATGGGATTTTCTTGGTTCCTTCTTGAGAAAATTTTCATGTATAGACATAAAAAAATGGGTCTGAAATTTTGATGATCACATTGTTAAAGGATGAGTGTCGTGTATGAGCAGGAAAGGTGCAGATGTAAGAGGATATTTCATATGGTCACTGATGGACAACTTGGAATGGATAGATGGCTATGGAACAAGATTTGGACTGTACTACGTGGATCGACAGACACTTGAGCGAATCCCCAAGTTTTCTGTCATATGGTTTTCAAGTTTCCTCAATTTCACCACCCTCACTCTGGAAAACGACTTAAGCGAGCAGTATCTCAAGAAACAAAAATGAGTAGCTTTGAATCTCTTTCAACACCTATCAAATGGTTTTCTGCATATACGCATGGCTGCATATGTACAATCATCCCTAATCCTGACTAATCTTATAATATGCTAAAAATAAAGGCCTTATTTTGAGATAAAATGGAATTCATAATCTTGAAATACAAAATATAAGCTTAGTCAGGAGTAAGGATGATTGTACATTAAAAAAGGTTATTTCATTCATTTGACTAATATAGTATCTTTCCCGATATAATCCTTTTCCATGTACAATCTTTTTCCCACAGTTTCCAGATCTCTGAAGAATGTATACGCAAATTTCTGCGCATCATTCCAATTTCTCTGAGTAAGAAGCTACTGTTTGGACCATTTTTTTTAAATACAAGAAGAGGCAAGCCGAAGCTTGATAAGGGGAGAAGGGGAAAGACTACACAAATCTAACCCCTAATACAATACATCAAACCAAACGCTAGGAACGACAGACCAATTGGTCCTTCAAAAACATATGAAGACAACCACTTGGAACAGTTGGTAATAGAACCACACCCGCATCCTCTGGGATATCATGACCATACTTGGCCATATAGTCGCAAGAGATGTTGTCTCTTGGAGTATGGTAGATCTCGACGCGTTCCGAGTCCATGAAGAGAAGGTCTGCGGTCTTTCCAATGATATCTCTGAGTGGGTGATCAGTATCGTGATCCCTCATGAGGATGTTGATGGCCTCAAGAGAGTCGGTATATAGAAAAATTCTCTGAAGCCCCATCTGATGCCCCACTCTTAATCCTGTCATGATCGCGCAGAGTTCCGCTTCAACGACTGTATGGGCCCCAAGTGGCCTGTGGAACCCCATTAGCCATTGACCTTCAGAGTTTCTAATTACTCCACCGCAAGCTGCATGGTGTTGATGACACACAGATGCATCGACGTCAATACGAACCGCATTCCCAGGAGGAGGGGTCCAGGACTCTTCTCCACACCTGCCAAGTTTGAAAACTTGATGAGTAAGAGATTGGTTGACAGTGTTTTCCATTAAACGATAATTACAAAAGTGGAGCATCTCCTTGGTCTCCGTGGTTTCACCCTGAAACAAAAATTTGCATCTCGTTGTCCAGAGGATCCAGCAGCCGAAGCTGAAGACTCTTGGCCACGAGTAATTCTGAAATTTTCCTGTTCCCGGATTGTGATTGACATTCCAGTTGAGCCAGGACTGCAAATTACCTGCAAAAAATTGAGCAAAATAGTTAGGTTTTAAAATCTGTTTCCACAAGTTTTTTGCTCTTGCACAATCCCTGATTATATGAATCACATTTTCCTCACTATTACAATTGAAGGGGCAAAGGTTATCATTAGAGAGGCCTCTTCTAGCTCTGAGAGAGTTAGTGACTAGCCTTTCGTGCCCCACTTGCCACATAAAATTTTTTATTTTCTCTGGGATCTTCCATTTCCACATTAAAGCCCAAAAAATGTTATCTCTCGTTCCTCCATTGTCCGATAGGTAATTATAGGCAGACTTGACCGAAAAAGAACCGTCTCTCGAAGCCCTCCAAGAGAAACAGTCAGGGAGGTTACCAGATGGAGGGCGAATTTTGGTGATAATATTTATAATTGAAGGCGGTAAGACACCCTGCCACCTGTGAACATCCCATCTTCCATTCGCCATAAGTTGATCACGTACCATCTCATCATCATTCACAGTTGAAGGGTCCGGAACAAAAGCCATAAGAGGGCGATCAATAGGAAGCCAAAGGTCCTGCCAGAACTTGGTTCCTATCCCATTATTAATCTTTTTACCAATTCCAGCAATAAACTTGTCCCAAACAACCACAATCGCTTTCCAAGCGGACGATGAGTTCCTTTTCTTAGAGACCTTGGGGACGTGCCGGTCACCACAATTATATTTAGACCAGAGACACTTGACCCACAACTCGTGCTTTTTCGTCAGAAGGCTCCAACAAAGCTTCATAATAAAGGCCGGGGCCTTGGTTTCAAAAATGTTTGGACCATTTTTGTTCACTGGCGGTAGCGCCAATTTATATAGTCATAATAAGTCGTTCGTGATTTTTGTCCAGAATAATTCTGAAAAAAAAAAGAGCATAATCGAGAATTAAATTTCTCACAATATGTATAAGGGAAAATGTCAATAAAATACCTTTTTGAATTTGCAAAACCCCCCATAAATCTTCCGAATTTGTAAAAAAGACCGAGAAGTACAAAGAACCTATGAGAGATATGCAAATTCGGGTGAAATTACCCTTTTACCCTTAGTTTTTAAAAAATAAAATAAAAAACCAAAAACCCTCCACCCTGCCACCACCGCCACCAACCACCACTGCCGGCGGTGGTGGTGGCAGGGGTGGAGGGTTTTTGGTTTTTTTTTTTTTTAAAAAAAAAACTAAAAGCAAAAGGGTAATTTCACCCGAATTTACATATCCCTCCTCATATATCCTTTATACCTCTCAGTCTTTTTACAAATTCGGTGTGGGAGTTTTACAGATTCAAAAGGTATTTTATTGTCTCCCTATGTATAATCACACACCACATATTTCCTACCAGACCAAATCTTTAGCTGCCAAATCCAGGATCTAACTGTGGCTACATCAGTAGTTGGAGTGGGAGGTGTGGCTCCCAGAACTTGTACACTTTCTAATTCCCTCAACATTTAATTGTTTTCTTCCCTGTTGAAATGTTGGATGGACGTAACAGCCATTCATATATGGCCACGCAACATTTTTAAACTAATTAATGAAAGGCAAATTACAGAAACTTTTTCAAAGACTGGTAGGTGGCAGTTATGACTTATGAGGAAGAAGACAGAAGACTCTTGACATAACAAAAATACCGATAAGGTTTAGTGTAGAGAGAGAGAGGAATGGGTTTCGGGGCAGAGGTAGTGATAGCAATGGCAGGTTTGTGGGGAGTATTTCTGAGGCCCATAGTGCTGAGATATGCGGCGGAGATAACAGAATTCTTGAGAGCAGCTACTCGCCGGATTCTAAGAGAAGGAACACCGATTATGGTTCTTTCTTCCTCTCATCTTTACTAATCACTGCTATCATCCCCCACAAGCTTAATTAGCTCTTTCCCATGTTTTGCTCATACTTCAGAAAATGAACAAGGTGCTTCATGTAGTTTCTTCCGTAATTTGTGTGTCATTAGACATTCCTACTTGTGTAAGTGAAACGCAAGTCATAAAAGCAGCTTCTTTTATGGCTTATGAATTCTTCTTGTGAAGAGGAAAACTCAAGTTAAAAGGCAACTCTTTTTCTTATTTTGGTCAAGTAGAGGTGAATTCAGAACCTGACATTTATGATGATGCGCTCAATATAGAAACTGAGGGATGTGAATTTTTTTTTCCATAAACATTATATTTGAGGAAGATCATATTGCAAAAGATGCTTGCTTAGATAAGCAAAATGGAAGCTTACTTGGCTGACCAATAACTACTCAACATATTATTATGTAAAAATTCTGTGAAACAGACCTATTGGCCAAACACACGTCTGGTCCATAAAAAATGAAGGCCTAAAACTTCACCGGCATCAATCACTGCTGATGAACTCTTTTCAAGTCCAAGACTGTCATTCCTCTATTTGGTCTCTCGGTGGAGACCAACCAATATGAGGCTTTCTGGATCAACATTTTTTATAACATTTGATACTGTTAGTGGTGTGTTAGGTGGAGTGTGTTAGTGGTGTGTTAGGTGGAGTGTTAGTGTCTTGATTCCCTCTCCATGTTCCCCTCCCTAATTCCCTCCTTTATGTCCCCCCTCCTTTCTATATAATTAGGCTATAGGTATTCCCTCCTTGTAACATATGGTACACAATTATATGAGTATGTTGTTCTCCTTCCTCTCTGTTTCTCTAAGTTAACAGATACAATGTGCTTTGTTTTAAAGTTTAAGCAGACAGGGAAGCCTAAATTCTTCGTAGTTCCAAGATATCACGACAAGCTCCAAACTCCTCACCAGAATGAGTTTCCCTGCTTGTCTTTGGGGGCGTTACTCTTGGACCGTCTAGATCTCTCTCTCTCTCTTTTAATAAAAAAATGTTTTAGTACCAGTTTTTTGATGTATCTTTTAAGTACTAGTTAGCACTCTAAAATAATTTTTCAAGAGCATAAAATATTTTTCAGTACGAGTCAATACCCTGAAGTATCTTTTTAGTCTCAGTCAATTCCCTGAGGTATTTTTTTAGGATCTTAAAAAAATTTCAGTACCAGTCAATATCCTAAATTTTTTTTAGGATCTTAAATTGTTTTTGGGGAACTGACTAAGACTAAAAAATTACTTCAAGGTACTACTAAAAATACTTTAGTTAGTACCTTACAATAATTTTTTAGGAATTTTTTTTAAAAAAAATTGGAACTGACTAAGATTAAAAAGACACTTCAAGGTATTGACAAATATTTTATGATTTTAAAAAATTATTTCAAAGTACTGACTGATAGTCAAAAAATACTTCAAAAAACTGGTAATAAAACATTTTTTATTAAAAAAAATGGAGACCTGGACGGCCAAATCTCCTGGCCAAGACGAGCGCCCCTTGCTCGTCAAAGGACAAGCAGAGAAACTTGTTCCACTGGTCACCCTGATCACGGAGTTTAGGATTTATAAGGCCTATTTGCAATTGCGGTATTCTTTTTCTTTCTTTTCTTTTTTGGGTTAAATAGCAAATTCACCTTGAAAGTACACGTCCAAGAGCAATTTTGTTATGGAAGTTTTTTTGGCTCAATGTTGTCTCAAAACTTAACAATCTTGCCCTTTTCCATTAAAAAGTTAACGGTCAATGTCAATTTTTTAACGGTCAACGTTAGTTTTTTAACGGAAAAAGGCAAAATTGCTATGTTTTTAGACTTCTGGGGCAACATTAAGCCCAAAAAGAAAAACTTTCATGACAAAATTGCTCATGAGCGTGTACTTCTAATGCGGATTTGTTACTTAACCTTTTTTTTTTATATACATCATTTCAGGATATTCTTCACCATCCAAAAATGATTTTGGGTGATCAGATGCAAGACTATAACATAATAAAGTTTCATTAAAAAACAAAAGAGTGTAAATTTCCCTCTTTCATATGATCATTAATGAATAATTTTGAATGGGCAGATGGGAGATGGCTATGGCCCAAATATTTGGGCCTTACAATGTTGACACACACACACACTTAAATTAAAAATAAAATTAAATAAGGATCCCTAATGTCGTTTGCAAATTTCCTCAATAAAACTGACACACTTGTCAGTTTCAAATTGCATATATCCACATTTAGTGATCACCACTATCTCAAATAGGATTGCCACCAATATGAAGATACATCTATCTATAAAAAAGTGGCCACCTTTGCCAATATATTGCAAGATCATATAGCTAATCCATAGTTTCATGAAAGAGGGCTTTTGTTCCTGTGTAGTGTTCATACTACTCAGGGTTTGTGTTTGAAAATGACGGGACTAGTGAAAAATGGGACCAGATCGAAGTGGGAATGAAGAAGAACGAGAAGCTTTGATTTACAACTTTCCAAGCTTCATTGAATTGGTCAAAATCAAATATGGATGTATGGGTGGAAAAAAAACAAAAAAGAATAAAAATTACGTTTGAATTATTCAACTCTAACATGGAATATGTGCAGGGACATAAACAAGCGACAGATGATAGTAAGTAAAATGGTGGCCATTGAGTATTTGTTTCTCCAATTTTTCTCATGCTAAGTTTTATATGTGCTTGTGCCTTTGAAACGTTACTCTTAACACTCAACGCCATCGGCCAAAAAAAAGGCACCATTATCACTTGACGGAATTCAAATTAAAATTGATGAGTCCAAGTTCCAAATCCCTATGGTCAAACAAATCATTCTTATAATGTCCTTATTAAAACTGGACTTTATTTTTTTTTTCTCTTGAAAAAGATGAATTAGCTAATTCATAAACGCCTAATAATTTTATGTTTAACATCATTTTAAAACTCTCCTAAAAACAAAAAACTCATCATATACAGCATTTCAGGTCCCAAAAAAAAAACATATGCAGCATAATTCCCTTAATATTCTGGGTTCGTCTCAAATTAAAGCAAGTTCTGGGACTTTACATGAGCATTACCTAATTGTTTTTTTATTTAATAAAAAACTTTCTATAGTTTGACAATTTCAAGTATTGTCATAGCATGTAGAATTAAGACCGGAGAGAATAGAGAAAACTACATAAGTCTCAATTGAAACATGCAACTTTATAGTCTTTATATTGGCGAATGAAGATATAGGAGGGGGAGAGTCAATCGGCAGAATTATTTCTTGGCGTGCAGGATACAGAAAAGTGTTGCTGTTATGTTTTCTACTAAGAGTACATATATATAATCTCTCAATTAGTTTTTTTAAAAAAAAAAATCAAATCATCAGTGTATTGATTTATTTATTCAAAATATTTTATTATTTTACTTGTAATTAGAGTACTTTCATTGAAATTTTCATATAACTGTAATAGACTAATTAATAACTAGGTGTTTTACATGCATATTTATTCGCGTGAATTCATGATTTATTTTACATTGTCAAAGCCTATCACACTACAACATTTTTTGTCTTACAACAGTGAGAAACCGCACATATATATCCAAAGGGCAAAAAATTATTGCCTATTACTAAACGCATCAATTGATGGTGACAATATAATCTACATGGCCGTTACTTGTAATCTAAGTTAATGGTTTTTAGCAGAACAAGAACTTGGAACACCAAGCATGAACTGGATGGGAATAATAGTTTTAGTTGGTCGTTTTTTGCGCCCTATGCGCTTCAGACAATAATTAGGCTGTGATAATTACTCTTTTATAGGTCATAAGGGTTCTTCAAACCTAATTTAGGTTCTGTTTGGTTTAAGGTTTTGGTACAAGGTAAGGGAAAGAACAAAGGTCCGATTCCAAACTTAAAATGATGTGGCAGTGGCACGGTGTGCATGGTACCCACTAGGCGGGCTGACATGGCACAATGTGTCGTACACTTGGCAATGACTTCTCATAAGCTATCAATTTTTCATTTTTGGGGATGATTACTTTTGATGGTTGCAACAACATTTCTCACCACAAAAAACTTTTAGCAGTTATTTGGATTTTTTGTTGCCATCAAGAGTCTTTTTTTTTTTTTTTTTTTGGGGGGGGGGGGGGAAGAAAAACAAAGTAATGGCGGTTGGATATTGTATAAAGAGACGCCTTATTTATAATGGGTATTTTTTGTTACCTATTTGGAAAATATGAAACATGTTAAGAGTGTTGCAACTTCTGTGAATAGTATATCTTGTATTATATATAGACATAGTTTTAAATAGCTAGCTAGTAGTTACTCCTCTTGTCCTAATTATAAGACTGGGTTGACTTTTTTTGGAGAGATTAAGGAAGCTAAATAAGTTACTTAATTATTATTATATGTTATGTGTCATTAGATTATATATTAGTTTATTAGTCAAACTAATTAGTTTGAAGAAAAAAATAAAAATAAAAATACTCTGAAGTAATTTAATTAGCTTCCTTAATCTCTCCAAAAAAATCAACTTGATCTTATAATTAGGACCGGAGGTAGTATATATTAGTGAATAACCTATGCTTGCTATGGAACAGCCATTAATTGATTTTAACCTTACTTCTCATCATCAACAACAACATTAGAAGCAAATGATAAATCACCAGAGATACATAATTTTCATTTACAATCATCAGCAACAATTTATTAAAGAATCCGAAATGTTGTTACACTACATATATATGTGTGTGTTGTGTACACAGCTTATATTATTTCTTAGTGAAATTAAATCAAGCTATAAATGAATCACGTACAATTAAAATATTAAAGATATATTTGACCAGTTAACCTCATACTACCTCCGGTCCTAATTATAAGAGCACTTTTGTAGTGCAAATTGCATTACAAAAGTGCTCATATAATTAGTACCAGAGGTAGTATATATTATAATCAGTTAACAGACAATAACGTATCCAGCAGAATCAACACGACACGATCGATGAAGTTAGTTTTGTGTTGAACATATCAAAGAGCAATAGGCAAGTTTTGGTGCGCCTCCATCATCACCTGCTCTTCATTCTCAGCCTCTATCATGTTGTTTATGATTATTTCAGAAGCTCCATTCACAATATCTGACAAACTCCTGCATTATAACGTAACCCTAATTAATTACTTGCTTTGATCAACATGTTTATTTCATTTACTTTAATTAAACATAAAGATCGATCAAGGACATATATAGTACATACCCTTTAGAGGAGTTGTAATTGAGTCCCACGATGTACTTGGCCTCCTCAAGGGCCCACCTGAATCGCCGGAGCTCCTCACCGGACAATTTACCGTCGTTGACAACTTTGAGCTGAGATGGCTTCACGTCGCAGAAGATAGGAATCACCTTCTTGCGACACTCCATGAGGAGAGCGAGCTCGTGAAGGCAAAACTTGGACTCGCAGTAACGAGGAGAGAAGATAGCAACACCGACCTTACACTCGAGAATTGCACCATTAATTTTCTCGAAAAGCTTGTCTCCTGGTTTCATGGTTTTTGTGTCCAGAAAAGAATTGAAGCCAACCCTAGTTAGGTGGTCGTACAGCAAAGTGGACACTGTCTTTTTAGTATCTGTGCTTCTGTGATTCAAGAACACATCGCATGGCTTCATCACTCGCTTTGCCATCTTCATGATTGAGAAAGAACGACGATACATGCTTCTTCTTTTTCTCGGGAAAATAAAAGGAATAATGATTGAGACAAATATACAACAGCCTTTTGTTTTTCTGGATGCTTCAAGGTTCTGTGTGTATGTTATATGAGGGAAAGTTATCAAATGGCTCTGGTATATATAGAGAGAATGATTCAATATATATGTCAGTTTCTGAGTTTCCTCCTAATTTCCTATTTTTGGACCAATTTTTTTAAAGTTGTCTTTTTGGTGGGTTATTCAAGGGTATAGTTCTACTCGGTGAATTGAATAGAAATATAGGAACTTAAAACCTATGTTGAAAATCAAATATTTTATATATAGTTATATATATATAAGGATGATATATGTAAATCTCGATCAGAAGGAAAACCACATGTTATTTGACTCCCTCTAGGCTACATGCTTTTGGAGAAAGCTAGTCCCCCTTCAAAGACGTACCTTTAATTTGTCTGTCTCTCTAAATGTGAATATGATACACATGCCCATATATGAAGTTCCTTTTGAATCGTTAAAACTTAAAAAGTACATTAAAATTAAAATGAATATAATATTATAAGTCAGTTAGTTATGTATACCACTACACATACAATTCTCATTTTCTATACAAGTTCAAGGTCAAATTCAAGAAACATGTAAATCTAACAGAAATGTACAAAGCAATAAAGTCTTATATTTTGTGTTTTAATGATTGTTTATTCGCTTTTTGATCAATCAGAATCGACTTAAAACTTGTTGAATAGTTTCACTGCTCATGGAAGGCAATTCATATTTTGCCTTTGTGTGTGAGTTTGAACATTCTGTCGTCGATCTTAAATAATAATAATAGCTGCAAAAGAAAAAAAACAAGAAAAACTTTTCAACCAGTCAAGAAAAAGTTTGAACTTGTCAATGTTGTTGATCAATGTCTGTTTCAGGATACGTAGTTGTCAAAAGACAAAAAGCCTCTAAGGGCTTTTTCCTTTGACTGTTTGAATTGGTAATATAATTTCTAGTCACACCTCAACCGTTTCCGTGTAAGTATGTGGGTCATAGAATTCTCTCTCTCTCTATACATACATATATGTGTGTGTGTGTGTATAATTAAATTTAGAGAATATGCAAATAATCGCGTGTATTTTGGTTTTTTTGGTTACATAGGTTGATCAAATATTTTCTATGTATTTCATTATATAGCTAGGTATGTAGGAGGGAAATGTACACGAAAGTTTATAACTGCATATTTATCGTATGTGGTAGAATTTCTAGAACTGTCAATTTAGGATCTTTTACTTGATGCTATATACGATTCCTTAAAAAAGCATATTTGGTGCTCTTTCGATTTAATTAATTACTGTGTAAAAGTGTAACACTAACCATGCATTGGGTTTTCCTATAACTAATGTCACTTTCACCTCTCCCTTTTTATCATTTATTCCGTCTGTACTTTAATTGAAATTTCACTTTCAGAAGAATATACTTAATTAGAAGTTACTGTACATTTGTGTTAAATGGTGGTTAGGGTTAGGATGAGCGCTCTCACTCACAAAAAGGATTTGCATAACAGTAAATGACATATATAAATGGCCCTAATCAATACAAGTAGCTTGGATCTCTACTGTAAATTAAAATTTATGGTATATGAATTGGGTTTCTTCTAAAGTACTACGTGAAGTATCTCAATTTTACCATATATGATTTATTTAATTAGCAGACTCAATATATAATTTTAGGATTAATCCACCAATAGTCGACACAACTAGCTAGCAGCCATCCAAGGCTCGAATAAAATTATTGGTTAAGCCGGAACAACCCACAGCTAATCGATCCAATGGTACTCAATAAATATTTTAATGAAGTCTTAGGCATAATAAAACATGTGTCCCAGTATGTAGTAGAAGCTCTCATTTTTTACCAAAGTCACTTTTTAAAGCTACTTTATGTTTATATCTATTTTATTTTAGCTTTACTTTCTTGTCCATGACTATTTTAGCTTTACTTAAAGTCTATATCTGATCTATATTAGAAATTTGTGAGCAGTATGTTGCAAGTTTGTAATAAGAGAGCATCTTGTGCATCAGAAAGAATAGGAATCAGATTCCCGGCCTATCCTTTGGATAGACAGGGAGAGCTCTTCTCTCCTGGACCGTCCAGATCTTATTTTTTTTACTTTATATTTTTTATAAAAAAAATATTTTAATGAGTAGAGAATCTAAAATAAAGATAATCTTTCAACTAACATTTTTTCAAAAAACGATTTTTTTATTCAAAGAGCAACAGTTAAAAAAAAAACAATCAATCGATCCGATCTCCGACGGGCCCAAATCGATAGGTAGATGGTGCCTATCCTTGGGATAGGCACCGAAACTGGATCGGAAAGAATATGACTAGGATCCATGAGTGAAAGGATAGGCACCGAAACTGGATCGGAAAGAATATGACTAGGATCCATGAGTGATGATGAAAGATAGTAAAATACTCTTATGTATCTTAGGGCTCTTTCCGCTCTTTATGCATGTGTCATTGCCATCCCTCCTCTTCCATGTTTTCATGGAATAAAAAGGATGATTGAATGGCTATTTTAAGATTTATGAGAATGAAAAATATTCATAAACTATATGAATAATACGGTTTTTTTAGGATTTTGCGATTTTTTTTTTTTAATCTTCCCTCACATGACGTTAAAAAAAAAGTAAAATCTCTCAAATACTTGCAAATGGTCATTTATCAATCACGCAAGGAAAAAAAATCTAATTTTTTCACAACCTCATATTATTTACCTGCTCAAATGGTGAGAAAAGAATGAGGCATAAATAATTAAAGCTTTACGGTTGTTATGCTTAATTAAAAAACAATAAAAGACAACTTTTGTGTAAAAATAAATGAGTGGACTCTTAGTTTTTCAATAAGTTTCGAAACTGCTGAATCCGAATCAGATGTACAAGTCTAAGAACATTATTAATTTATAAGCATTTCTTGATGAACGACTCTTATTAATGTATATGCTGGAATCGTAGTTTGAGTGGGCCCAAGAAGCATTAAATTAACGAAATCCTCCTCCTCTGTCACATTCAATGAAGAGCTAACAGTCTCAGTCTCAATCTCATCAATTTGGATTCAATTTCTTGGAAGAACAATGCACATGATACTCATAAATTAAGGCTTTCCTTCACACATACTGACTCACCCTAGACTATTACTAAACCCGTAAGATCAAAGGAGTAGGAGTATTCTTTAATTAGTAACAGAAATAATAATTTAAGAGGTGGAGCTTGAAAAACAAGTTTGAGTTTTGACTTTAACTCAAACCCAAGAAATAGCAATGCAAATGACTTTTAACACACATATTACTTAAGAAATACGATGACTGTTTTTTTTTTTTGGGTGTGAAATAACACCAGCTTGAGGCTTCTCAAAATTCAGTAACCTAGATGATCACAGACAAGTTTTCAGTTTAGCTGCAAGATTGCGATTGTTCTTGAAGGTGGAGCAACTATTTAACATCTCATACTATTAATAAATCATGAACTTTTACCATGCACTTAAGGATATAGGTGCTACGAGGGATTCAGTTCATAGCAATACACATGCTAAAATTTTCAACTAAGTTCATGAAACCTCGCTCCCAAACCAATCCAACATATGACCCCTCATTAGTTCACAAGTGTGCTTTATCTGTAGAATAAACGCTTCTCTCCATAAAAGTAATGGAATAAACAGGGAAGATGCTACATACAAAGTACTCCTCATGATGACACCTTTGAAAGTGAATTCCTTAATATATGGTTATCTTAGTCTTGAGTCGATTTTTTTTTTTTACTGATGCGGTATTGCATATGAAAAACCTTTAATAATAACACATTACAGAGCATTTCTAACTATATAAACTTTTTTATGTTTTTTTTTTCCTTTTATGTTACAATCAGATCAAATACCCTTGAACATCCCCCCGTTAACTTGAGGAGATTGCATTCTTTTTATGGCAAGCGAAAAGCAGAAATATCATCAATGAGCAGCCACCTTGTATCTTCTGAAAGTCATTAAAAACAAAAGCCACAAAGTCCCAGCAACATTTAACTAGTTTCCTTTTCTTCATTCAAGGAGTTTTCTTTCACTGTTATTTCCCTGTCCTTTGGCATAGAAGACGATCTTGTGATTGTTTCTGCACTTGATTTGAACCTTGTTGCTGAAGAAACTGAAGCTGAGGGGCGAAGGAGGGGTGTGGTAGCCCTACTTGAAGTTTCATTTGCAACAGGCGATGGGGAAGCTGTAGAAGCAGTTGCTGGTTGCATTTCTATTTCAGTACCAATGGTGGCAAGATCATTGGTGGTTTCGGGGACATCCATTAAGCGATCATCTTCCTCGACAGACAACACCGTGCTTGCATCAGTATGAATGGTGGAATCATCTGTGAACATACCGTGTCTTCTCTTCTTCCTAGCTGCCTTCCCCCATCCATGAATTGTCTCCCTTATCCTCTGTGGAATTAATGCAGCCTTATAGTTTGTTCCCATCTGCAACAAGCAAGGGAGACATGTTACAACTTATGTAATCAGCCTTCTCAATAGTGAACTCATTTTTGTCACTTCGGTCACTCTTGCAAGGAAAACAAATATCATTTTTGTCACTGGTTGACAGCTATTACTGTTCATTGACATTAACCATAAAGCTTCAGCTTGAGTTAACATGGTCTATGGTATCAGAAAAATGCTTTTGAACATTTGCATTGCACATAATATTACCTGTGTAACTAGTGCGTAGAGAGGCAAGGTGCTATAGCTGCAGAGGAATTGTCCGGCAAACCTATGAGGTTACATACAGGAAAAAAAAAGGAGCATGTGACTAATTTAACATCATCTACAGTTAATAATATCATTGGGATAAAATAAATTTCTGCATACCCCAATATTAGCCTTAAATACACAAGGAGATGATTCCTAATAAAGCAGGAATTGTACCCAAATTGCCACTGCAGTTAAAAAAGACGTTTCAATCAACTGAAGGAAGAGAACATGAAAATTTAAATGTTTTTTTTTCTTCTGTAATTCTCGTGGCCGCTATCTTGTTCCCTTGAGTGTTTTAGAATGTCTAAGTTCACCTAGAAAAGAGTAGCCACCATTATCTAAGTACACGAATCCCTCTGTTTTTATTCATTTATTTATTATGCTGTTATCCTGTTCCAGTGAGAGTTTTACCATTATCAAGTTCAGCTTAAAAAAGTAACTACTGGCCTAAGTGTATGTAGGGACAGGGAGGTATATCACTCCTTATTCTTATGCTCCAAGATTTAGATCTTGAATCTTAACATGGATAAGAAGGTATACCCAGAACCAAAAAAAAGAAGCCAATTCAAATGCATTCTGCAAAAAAGGAAATCAAAGAGGTGCACATCAGACAGAAGTTGATAACAAACTTTAGTAACAAAATTATTTCAAATGTACTCGAACCATTGCTGACCTGGAAGAGAACAAAGTGGATCAAGGACAGCATAAGTTCAGGTTTGTTAAACCAGAAAAGTTCATCACGAGGCCTCAACTTAGTGTCAGGTTTAAAACCAGTAATTCCTGAGTTCTCCAGTGCCAAGGTTGCAATGACATGCTGTAGCTTTGTTCCCACCAAAAGAACCAGCTGTGCGTAAACATGGAACACATGATAGAATAAACATGACATGACTCAAAAAGTTTTATGCATACAATATTTCTGACATGGTAAGGCTTTGGATGATCCGGATCCAAACCCTCTTTATGCACTGTCTAAAACTTTCTTAGAGTCAGGCCATCAAACACATGTGAATGAATGGGAAAGTAGATTCAAGAAAAAGAAATAAGGGAAAGGGAAATAACAAATTCAACTTACAGTAATAGGAATTATAGCTATCCAGAAATAGAGATTAGATCCTGTCAGAGACCAGATAACACTAAACGTAAGAATTATCCAGATTTAGGCATGATATGACTAAAATCATTCAAGGAATTCCGTAAAACAAAAACAGTAAAGCGGAGAATTTGACCAAAGAGAAAGATCCTTGAGAGGGAAATTCAACGTGATTTCGAGCAAAAGGCCATACCTTTAATGTTGAAAAGCATGAAAGCAACAACAAATCCCCAGAGTAGGCCACTGCAAGAGATATTGTATACAGGAATGTTAACTATGTCTTCTATACAAGAATCAAATTGTATGAAAAGCATTAGTGCATAGAGAATCAAAGATACATTCCTTCATTCTGACTATGACTGTTGATCATAAAAGATAAACCATTCTTCAAAGCAAAAAATAAAAATGAATAGATCCTATTCAAGTTCAACAATGTGTGAAAAAAAGCACTGCCCCCAGAAATAATACCATGCACAATACAAAAGCCATGTACAAAATGCTAGATGAATAGATAATAATTGTCAGAAGTTTTGGTTGCCGAGCTGCAAAAAATAATAATGGCTGAATATCAAGTTTAAAAAATTACTAACCTTACACCAACTATTTTTTGGAATTCCTCTTCTATTGATCGAATCATATAGCTGTGAAAATCATATTTGAATGAGAGATTGTGATTCTGCAATGAAGAAAGGAAACAAACTGAGTAAACATTCACAAAATAGAATATACTAAAAAGAAAGCTAACATACGGTTTCAGTGATAGACAATGAAAGGGGAAAAAAAGACACAATTTAGCCAAAGTAACTTGAAATCAGAAAGAAGAGCGCCAAAGGAAAATAATATTTTGAACAAATTCATGATGGTCCCTTGTGTATAATAGCACATTTTAGAGCCCCTTCAGAACATAGACTAAGGGGAAATATTTTTCTAATTTCTTCCTTCAAGTTTTTTATTTGAAAATGATATAAGCAAATAGGACTTAATTGGCTTATGTATTTAATCATATAGTGAGACAAGTTTTTTTTTTTTTTTTTTTTTTGAGTGAAATATAGTGAGACAAGTGTTTACATATCATATTAGCAATATCATTTCAAAAAAGGCAGCACATGGATTCACTTGGAAATACACAAGATAAGACCGTATACAGTAGCTTTTAATCTAAATCACTGGATAGTCACCGTGATAAAGCCTTTGCGGAGAGTAAGATAGTCAGCACGAACAACAGAACGCCCAAATTGTCGGAAAAAACAAGTCTGCAATGAAATTAAACTTGAAGTTAGGTAGATTTCCAACTATTTAATGATTCAAAATAGAACCTAGATTTCTTACGTCCAATATCCATGAATGATTAGAACCAAGTATACTTGAGCTACCACGCAACAAAAAAGAATTCAGTAGACAGTCATTACCACCCAGACAAGAATATTGTTTCTGGCCAATGGATTTGATGTATGAACTTTCACAAAGGTTGATTGCCTTTGCAGTGTCTTCTCTTTTGTAATTTCTGTTGCAACATAAAAGGTACACCCTTGAAAATAGTTTCATCATACCATAAAACAATAAACCATTCACCCTTGAGTGGTTTTTATTTTTATTTTAGATGTGCAAATTGCTTGCTTTGTGGGTTATAAGAATTCAGCAGATACAGGGTCTCTTCTTCAATCCAAAGAAGATGGAATGCCATGAACATTAAAACAGAGAAAACAACACAGGCTCTGAAAAAACTCTGGAATCAATTTTAAGATCAAGGAAAATTGGCTTCATACCATAAATTTGCAACCCTACATGACATAATGAGTAAAATCCTAGCTGTTATGGAAGTCCAATATTGGTTGATCCATTTTTGATATTTCTTTAAGAGAAAGAAGAGAAGTACATAGGAGGTGTGATTATATGGTTCGTAGACATAAAAAGAAAGGAATAATTAAAGTAAATCAGGGAAGAGAAGGAGCTTGATAAGCAAATATTGGTTTTACCAGTTAAGGCATTATGCCGATCAACTTGAGCCACATCTTCCCACATTCTCCAACTGTGAATCTGCCTCAAATTATTACATTGTTACTTACTTTGCCAAACAAAGATCCAAAATAACAGCAACTTGGTGTTAGCATGCTGGATATGCAACTCTATAATGAGCAATTGAGCATCAATCAGGCCTTACTACTAATAATTAACAATTTCTCACCTTCACAATTACCAATAACATTGTTAGGCAACTGTAAGATACATGTGTTACTGCCATGACAAAAATGAATCTGTGCAACTGCTCTAGACCTTCATATGAAACAAATGGTTCATAACCCTGTGCAACATAAATTCCATATTTCCCCATAAAAACCTTAAGCAGCAATAGCTGGTTATAACAAAACTAAAACATTTAAGGGGAAATGACTATGCCTCTTTGCAGGAGTTCCGATCGACACCATTCAACATCCTCCTAAGTGAGTGTGAGTAAGTAGAAGACATCAATAATTTACGTTCTTCAGAGCCATTACTTTCGATTTCTTCATCAATCTCAGATCTAGTACATGGAGCAAAGGCACTATTGTAGAACTTTGATGGAATGCATATATTAGCGATTATGCTTGAGGTAGCTGTTAATAGAAGTGATATAAATCCAAGAAGCATCAACTCTGAAGATTGAAATACAAAATGGCGTGCAGAATTAGCAGAGTGTAGGAAAGCCTGGAGTTAATAACATCTTGAGGGGGAAAAATTAATGTTTATATATGAAATGATTTCCAGCAGAACTTAATGGATGGTACCTTCTTTCATCTTCTCCAAAGCTGCAAGCAAGGGTTTTCGATTCGTTTTCCGCAGCCACTGCAACCACAAAATAATTCAATCCAAAGCATTCCAATAGGGTATGATAGAAGAGTCAGAAAGCATTAAATTTGCTTTTACATTTTATATAACAGTATTATGTTTCTACTAGAATATGAAACATCTGGGACTTGTGATTTTGTCCTATTCTTCCAGGGTCAAATGCTCATGTCTTAGGAGGCTGGTTTACCATAAAAAAAATTCAAAGTAGCAACTACTTGACGACAAGGGGATGCATTTTATGGTGTAAAACTACTTGACAGCAAGCACCGAATCAAAAAGTCCCAGCTTCTGAGAACTGTAAAATATATGTACAATTTAGACAACAAATCAAAGTCTTTATAGAGCATTAGGCATGTAAAAACTTAATCAAAATCATGACTCTTTCTCTTAGACTTTGTGTAATTAAAAGGTCAGAGCAGGTGGGCACTTGGGGAATAAAAGGAAAAAAGATTTGTGTTTTGAACTTCGGATGCCATATTTAAACCTCCCGATAACTATATTCAGATATATGAATAAAGTTTCTTGCAGCAATCAAACAAAGTTCATAGGAAGTCATCTTCATTTCTTCCTCCACTGAAGTTCATCCGTTACAAGTATATAGAGCAACTCGACATACTTAGCAAAGGTCAGAGCTTTGCCATTAAATATCTTGCATTATAAGTTTAGCAAGCTTCCCATTTCTGGTCATACAAATTGCAATTCTTTGCTACATTTGGACACACATCGAAACCAAACAAAACTCATCAAAGATGGTAGTACTACTTACATTGCTTAACCGGTGGATGGAGCGCTCCACAAGTAAAGAAACAGCAACAAAGATCATCAACACAGTAGCAACCGACCATGTTGGAGTCAAGGCCAATGATCGTGTTTCTTCTCCGTTTTCTGTCATTTTGAACTAATGTAACCACGGACCAAAACTTCAATGGACTTAATAGGTCTCAATGAAGATCAGCGTTCCAAATATGACCAAAAAAAAAAAGAAGAAGAAGAAGAAAGGAACTCTCATTACAGTGCACCATCAACCTGTAACCTAGAACAATCCTGAATCTATGAATAGAAAATCTTGATGGCCTAATATCGTAATTTACATACTAAAATACAACAAAAGTGATGGATGGGGTGCGGAGGGAAGCTTCTAGAGTTTCCAAACCCGGTGTTTTCTCACTGCATGTTGAGTCTACTAGAGGAGAATATACCAAGAAAGAGTATATCCCTGAAGGGAGGGGGAAAAGGAAATTCCTCCACAGCTTTTTCTCAAATATGAGATGGAGCAAAAGGAAATAGCTTGCTTGTTTTCTCTAAAGAAAAGCGAGGTTTTTTTTCCTCACTCCGAAAAGCTTTACACACACGTCTATCTTCTTCTTCTTCTGCCCTGGTGGAATCTGATAAAGCTCTTTTGGCCAAACCCAGATACAAATTCAGCTCACATTTCTGAAAATAACCTCATCTCGGATCTCCTCCATCTAAATAGCCGACCAGAATCATGCATTCTCAAATCCGACTTAAAAGGTTTCAGCTTTTTCCATATCCCTCCACCTCCAACACTATCAACAATCACAGTAAGAGTACAAGTTGTACTAATATATTGCAGATAAAGAACCAAGAGAAGAGATCTGTCTGTGTCACGTCTTCAGAGTGTAGTGTCCGAATCCAAAACATAAAATACAGTTGTTTGTCATACATCTTCATTATTTATAATCCCCAGACCTTCCCACATAGCTGCGAGGGGCAAAAGATGTAATTTCCAGCTGCAGTATGCAGATACCTTTTTCCTTCTATTTTTTTCTCTGTGCCAGAGAGATGCGTGCCAACTCGCAGATTTCTAGCAATCTCGCAATTGGATCGTAAAAAAAAAACGAATCTTCATGCAGCTAACACGTGTTGCTCTGTTACTGCTTTCCCTCTTCTACATCCCACTTGCATTGCATATTTGAATTGTCAACAAGGCGGCGTAGTGGGAGATACTGTAATTTTTATTTATTTTACCCTTATTTCGATTTCTTAATACTTAAGATCGTTTCTCTGGTATTAATACCTGGCTAATGGCTTATCCTGCTATCTTAACTTAGAAATATTTTAGATTCAGTGGCATGTTTTTCTGCTAATGATTTATCTTTGAAAGTGTACATTTTTGCTTCGTTACCAGATTCAACGGCATATTCCAGTGGGTCAACACCGCGCGACTGGAAGGAATTAAATTTAGCAGGAAGCGAATAACTGCTTTGTCCCACAAAAAAAGGGGAAGTGAATAACTGCCACCAGGTCACCTAACCTTTTCAAAGATCAAGAGTCAAGACATAACTGTTAATTCAAATATAGAGATTCATCTAAAGAAATCTGTACGCCATAGAATATGTAAGAAACGTGAAGGAAACTGGGAATTATATCCAAATGGGAGAGGATACAAATTAAGTAAAAGGAAAAAAATATAATAAATGAGCTCAACGTCGTAATTTAATTCAAAATCTTAAAACTGATTGATTATTATTTATTAGCTCTTTGAAGGATCAAAAAATGGTACATGGGTATCATTTCAGGGGGCTCAGCTTCTCTCCATTGAGCTGAGGGAGATAATGAAACTTTTTTGACACAAATTTTAAAGCCCGAAACAGAACGCGGACAACAGTAAAACACTTGCTTATTCAAGGAAAAGGAAATCGAAAAAAACTCTAATCACCAATACCACGGTACTGTGTGTTGGTTAGTTAGGGTATTATGTATTTACATGTATATATTATAATATTTTATTTTGGTCATTGATTTGACGTGACATCGCCTAATCTCTTATCTTTTCTATAATAATATAATTACACTCTTTTTTTATTATGACAATGTTTGGTTCATTACTCATTGGGCTGTGAGAAGAAATTAAAATTTTTGTTTAAGATACATACTGAAAATGTTAATATCATCTTATATATTGTTTTTTAAAAAAAAAAAAAAAAAAAAAAAAAGAACCATGGCCTATTAAAAAAAGATAACATTAATTGAAGGGGCCCGTGACCCTTTAACATGCACGCGGAAAGAGGTATTAAATCAAAAACGCCACACCTTCTTTGTCATTTTCTTCGTACGCATAAGACGGTCAAAGGCATCAAACTTCTTTCACTTTCAGGCTCTGGCGTTGTTCATTTTCATTTTAAGAACTTAATAGATACTCAAAGTTAATTCTTTTCACCTCACTCTTTTTATAAAAGTTATTCTACGTTTTTTTCTCTTTATAATAAAGATAATATTGTGCTGATTAGTAAAAAAATTTAGAGAGTCTTGAGTTTTGACAATAGATAACTATATATATGTAGAGAATAATTAATGACTATTTTTAATCGGTTTGATTCATTATTTGGTTTTCTTATGATTTGATAATGAATCTCTTTTTTAAAAAATAGATTATAATAGGTTATTTGCTTAGTTGAAATTGAATCAAATTTATATGTTTTTTGAAATACTTTTTGAGTTCATATTATATTTCTTTTATTTTCTCCAATCATTTTATTTTAAGGTAGGTGGAATGCACATTTAAGTGTTAGTTTTGTAGATTTAATAGTACTATAAGAATTTATGTTTAGTGATAAAAGATACAAATTGACACTGACACTTATTTATTTATTTATATTTTCAATGTTATGCAATATTATTTAGTAAATGGTTCAATATGTTTGTTTTTTTGGTCCGGGCGAAAAATATTTTATAGTTCCGCCACTGCTTCTCACATACTTATTTTGTATACCATAAATCGAAATAAAACTCTTCTCACATACTTACCTTGTATACCATAAATCACGATTAAAAAACTGTTTTTGAAAACTTCAATTGTTATTCCAAACCAACACAATAAACCACTTGTTCTGTTGGTTTTATTATTATTTTGAACGGATATATGACATGACACTTCCCTGATCCATCTCCATTAGGGCTTGTTTGGTTTGAGGGAGAGGGAAAGAGATGGGGAAGGAGAATTTTTTTTATCCCCTCTTTACTAAATCGCCCATAGAAACTTTTCAGTATTTTAAAAATATACTCTTAACAAAAAAAAAATATTCTTCTCCTTAATGATAATTCAGTCAATATTTTTTTTTCCATTCCCTTCCCTCCCACTTCCTCCTTCAAACCAAACAGGCCCTCACTTCACCTCCTCGGTAAAGAGAAGCCAACATATCCCAAAATTGTTGCAGTCCCCGGTGCTGCTATATTGATTTTCTCAGTTTTTTGGGTGGGCATAATATAAAATATGAAAATTTTAAATTTTAAATTTATATATATATATATATATAGGGTAAAGGATTTTCCAAAGAATGGCGGAGATAGAGTTATCTCCGGTGACCCCAAAACTATGTCGCTTTGGATTAATAAAGGGTGTTTTACGTAATTTTGTTTATTTTTTAATCATATAAATTTTACCAAAACACTCTTCATTAATTCACCTAAAATTACCAACATACCTTTCATTAATTCAAAACGACGTAGTTTTGAAATGGAGATAACTCTAAACGTAGTTTTGGGGTGTTGGAGATAACTCTATCTCCAGGTGATTTGATAGACTCTATCTCCAGGTGACTGGAGATATACTTTTCCATATATATATATATATATATATATATATAACAAAGAACTATTTTTCCTTTTTCTTACATTGAAAAGTGAAAAAATAAAAATAAAAAATCAGAAGAGAATGTAGTTTTTGGATGTATATCAGCCCGCGCGTCACTATCAGGGTTTTTCGCCCTTTGCACTTAAGAAGGGGGTCTTCAGTTTTCACTTGTATGGGGGGACAAAATATTTTTATCGTACTGTATTTCCTTTTGAATATTTTAAGATAACAACATCATTACGCAATCGATTATCATGGCCAGGCTGTTCCAAATTCAGTACACTTTTTCCTAGTCTGTTCCTCAAATAATTGGGCCCTCATTGTTTTCGGCTTACTTGGGTTGTGTTGTGTTGTGACCCTCTACAATATTACTAGAGCTGTTTTATTTATTCATTTATTTATTCTAGCCTTTTATGAGGCATAAAATAAATCTATTCGGCTACCAAACATTGTGGACGGTACAGAGCCCACACTAGCAGATGGAACTTTGGGTCAGGCCAGCTACAAGGGACTGGTTTCAGCCATTCCCAACATGACACCGTAACAAGTGTTAGGTGCAGCTTTTAATAGCCATGCCCCCATATTCATTTGGGGCACACCACACATTTTGATTGATAAAGACAAACAGTGAGGGAAACTTCTGTTTATATTTTCATACATCTGAAATAACATAATACAAACTAATCGTTCATTATATACAGGACGGGTGATTTCTCTTTACATTAAAAAGTACACTTTTTATTTGAAGATTCTGTATGAGTTTCAAAATCACATAGAAGCAGAATGAAAAAGAAAGGATGTTTTCGATTGTACCGTCGTACAAATATCTATCATAGATGGAGGCTAGTTATGCATAAAATTTTAGATTGGTCCTTATATTGATCTCCATCTGAAAACATGAACATTAATAAATTGATCCTAGCATGTATTGAACTATCACTGCCCTAATTAGTGGCAATCACATACAATCTCACAGCTCCGATTATCACCATCTTACATCAAATAAGAAAAATCACAGCCCTTTGTTTATTTGCTCTGTTCTTAATATACCAAGAATGAAACTTAATTTATATGGCCAAAACTGAGCTTACACCTTATAATACCTCGATGTATTTGAGATGTGCATATGCATGAGGCAGACGAATCCTCGCCTTGGAGACTCCCACGCAATCTTTCAACTCTGACAAAGAGGTGGGGAAAACACTCACTGATGCAAAAGATGAAGATTTTATGACTCGCTAGCTGGAACCTGCTCATCAGCATTCAATCCAAGCTGAACTGGACTTTGCTCAGACGACTCGCTATTAGGAGTTGAAACCTCTTCACAAGTATTATCCTGAGAGTTGGGAAGTTGGTCTGCAGTCTCCTCCAACTCTTTCTCGGTATATAAATCCCTCTGAACCGGCACACTTCTACCCAGCTGAGCTGAAACAACGTTTCCTATGGCTTTACGAGCTGCAGATACCTGATCACTGTCAACGCCAGCATCACCATCTACACCATTAACATTGGATTCCTCCTCAGATAAGTCATCCTTACGGGGTGGGGGAACGAAAAAGGGAATCTTGCCCCTCTGCCAGTCATGAAGTACCATCTTAGCTGCAGTCATCAGGTCAGGCTCACCACCCTGGAAACAGCCATAATGACAGGACACAGTAAGTCTGTATTCCCAAATATATGATTTTTTCCCCTTATTTTAGTCGTGTACCTTCAAGAGTTTGCCCGTTGCTTTGCTAAGCTGAACTAGGAAGTCATTCTCATCATCCCTGAAAAAAAGAACGAGTTATAATTAATCCTACAGTGTTTAAGTTCACAACCTGTATTAAAGTGAATTGTTACAACAGCAGGTAGATTGCGGATGTAATTATGAACAGATCAAAGTAAATTTTTATACACAGCAACTGATGGTGCGACTGAACGCTGACAATGCCATCAATACTATATGGTGAATAATCCGCCACTAGAGCTTAAAGAGTTTTCAAATCAACTGAACAAACCAAATGCTGTTGCATAACAGTGTTTCAGCTTTAATTCACTTCAGTTATTTTCAAATGCCTCAAAAAGTAATCAAATGGTTTAATGGCAAAATAACATAATTTTCAATCAACTCATTGCTGCCATAAATTGAGTGCTAACTAGGGTTGTCCTCAAAAATAAAAACTACAAAGACTAAAAGAGGGATTCACTTGCAAAATCCAAATTATCAGGTCTTTGATCCCTTTTATTGGTCACTTCATAATTTTGTGATGTTGCAGTAGTGAGAGTAGAAATCGGTATGAGATGGCGTTCAGTTTAGTTAAAAAAGATGATATTAAAAATTACTTCAATTTCATCACAACTTCAATTTAATATTTGACTAATCTTCAACTATTTTATCAAAACTAGAAATAGCCTCTCCCCTTGCATACATATATCACTCCCCAAACCCCACCGGGTGGAAGTCTCGTCCAGTGGGCCACCCTTTATTAATGTGAACTATTTAAAAACTATTTAGGACCGGAGAGAGTAGATAGTAGATACCAAGGAACCGAAACAAATGCTAACAATATAAAGGACACTACCACTGCGATATCTTATATGCTCTTTCCAAATGCTCCTTCTTCACACGTCTCAAAACTTCACCTATATGTTCTGAAGCATCTTGCAAGTTTGTCACCCGTACCTAAATACAAATCTCAGCATGTTTAGCCTAAATATAATAATAAATAACAATTAGTAAACATAAAAAGTCACATGACCTTGTCATCACACAGGGAAAGCAAAAGGTGAACAAACCATGAAACAAGCTGCTAGCCAAACAAGCAGACATTTTGAAAAATTGCAAAGACAACCCAATTTTGCACAGTTTCAAACTTCACATGCAAGGTATAAATAAAAAAGACTAGTTACATAATCTTGGGCTTCATTAATCAATATGGTATACAAACACCAATTACCATATGCAAGCAATTTTTATATTGGCATCACCATCATCAACAAAAACAACAATAATAAATCATTTGCATCCTGACCAACCAACATATAGGAGAAGTAACATTCATCAGCCACTTATGCCACTTGCATGATAGTGCCTGGACTAAGGAGTTATGATTCCAACCATACATTATTCTTTCTGTTTAACAATGACCAGCAGCTGTTCATTTGGAAATCTTGATTCCAAACATGTATTTTTCTCTCAGTTTCACAAGGACCAACAATGGCTGTTCTTGGAATCATGAATTTGGGTGAAGTCATGATTTCAACTTCCTAAATTGTTACGGCAATGACTATAGAAACAAGGAGCCAATAGGCTACTAGACCCAAAACCAAAAGCATAAGATGGCAAAGTAAATAAGTGGCCATCAAAAGGAAGGAAGTAGTAGTAAAATAATGTTAAAGAAGTATACCCAAAAAAAAAATATGTTAAAGCAGTTGGAATAAACTAATCCTTATAACTAATAACCTAAGCCCAGAAAAGCAGGAATAAAGAACATACCACGCCCTTCAGCACAATATCTGTTTCAGAATCCTTGCTCTGATAAACAACGCCTGGGCAGTCAATCAAAAAGATTCTCTTTGTAAGAGTTATATATTGCCAGACTTTTGTTTCCCCTGGAATTGGAGCAACCTTGCAGACCTTTGGCACAAATAGTAGACATATAGATCAATTAACATAGTAAAATGTTTATTCCAATGTTTTTTTTAAAAAAATACAATTTTAATCCCATAAAATTATGCTTGATTTCCTCATCAGTGAGCAAGCAATCTGATGCAAGCATAAAAACTTTCATTGTTTTTGCAAAGGCACTTCCCCGTCAATAAAAGTACAGGCAAAAAATTCAGAAGTAGGAAAAGAGAAAGTTTATTACATTCTTTGTACGTAATGTGTTGATCACGGAAGACTTCCCAACATTTGGATATCCAATGAATCCCACAGAAATTGCTTGCTTGTCACTTTTTAATCGGGCAAATTGTCTCAAAACCGACAGTAGTGAACCCTAAGCACAAATGCACAATGACACGTAAAAATATATGGGGGGGGGGGGGGAAGAATTGTGTAATCACAGCAACCTAAATTCACTCAAAATCACCAATAACAAATACAACAAACACACAATACCCTTTGTCCCAAACAAACACACACAATGCCGTAAAATCAATCATACATATGATCTCGATTTATTTAAAAAAAATTAGGAAAAATGTTTCCCAGTTTGAAACTTTTTGGTTCAATGAAAGCAAATGCAAATACTAGACCATTCATCACACAGCATAAAATGATATTACAGTGCTAAAATCATCCAACCTTCTAAAGTAGAGATGAAAGGAAGAGAAGAACAAGGTCATTTTTGAGGAAGCATGTGCAGGCCAATTTATTCAATGACAGCCAATAAGAGCAAAAGAGATTCTAAATTAAGGACAGTACATGGGCCAATTTTTCATTTTCATGCATGAATGCTGATACAGCACTAATGGTCCAACCTCAACTAACTTCACCTCATTCTTCATAAATTAACATGTGTTATACCACGCCTAACAGGCAGATAAAATAACATAAACCAAATGCAATAAAGAAACTCAAGTATGTCAGAATTCAGAAATACCTTTCCAAAGGACTTGTTAATGCTTGCATGGAAGGCTAGAGTAGGATACTCTCTGGACAAAACTCTAAGCCACCCCTTTGTTGCCCAAGCAGGAATTAAATCACACTAAGAAATTTATGGAATTGCTTTTTTAGAAAATACTGAAATATAGCAATGTCAAAATAAATTAATAAATAAACCAAGCACACAAATATTCCCCAACAGATAACACCCAACCTTGTTTAGCAAAAGAACCATGTGCTTGTGCTTGCAATTTTCCTTTAAATGCTTCTCTAAATGGTAACATCTTGTTCCTTGCGGGTCCCTTGCGTCTAAAACCTGCACCAGAATACACCAACTTATTCAATGGGAAAAGATGATAATAAGACCAGAGAGCAAAAGGGACTCAAAAAGTTTTTTAATTAAAAAGAAAGTGCTTTAACATGGATCTTTCCAACATTAACAACCAATTATTACAGAAAATGTTGCCAAAACAAAGCAATAACCATTCATCTGATGTTTTCCTTACAATGCAAATACGACAAACTTCTTAATTTTTTTCATTGATAAAGCAAATGAAGTCTCTAGAACTTGCAATTGATCACAAAAGGTAGATTTACAGGGGAAATACCCATTACAGGTGCCTTTTCTTGACCCTCGTACAAAATCACATAATCTAATCTAATGGAGCACAAAAAACAGAACATGTGTGCATTAGGACCAACAATGTAGATACAGAATGTTAAAATCGCCCAAGAGTCCAACACTGAAATAGATTTTACCTGGACAACAACATCAGAAGAATCTATGACTTTGTAGAGTTCACCCCATATACGTTTACTTTGACCTTTTTCAAACATGGTATGCCGCACTAAATCCCTAAATCCATCATCATCATTACCTTCTGCAGATACACTAGCAACATGCTTCTGTTCAAAGGCCTCTGCAAGGTAAGAGCAATATGAGACAGGATTAAGTACAAGCTTTGCTTGTCTGTAATTGATGGAATCATCAATTCCATAAACTCAAACATCGCCAAGAACCAACTAAGAACTTAAATTGAAGTCAATTGAATAAATGAGGTAAAACAACTAAACAAGATAACTGATAAAAATTAAATACTAACAACACTGGCAGCAAGATTAGAAAAAAAAAAATTATTTACCTTGAGAACCATCAGCTTTCTTAGCTAGGGATTCATAATCTGCTGCCAAGAGGTTTGGGCGCTTCCTTTTTGTCTTAGGTCCAAATGCATCCCCAAAAGGCTCTCTATCAAGAAGGTGAACTCTTGCTTGCTATACCAAAAAATAAAAATTTACGGCCAAAATTAAGAAACTTTTCCTATAACGAGACTTGTGATCACCACTAAACTTCTGCTAAATAACATTAATATATCGAAATTACTTCTTTCATTAAATATATTGTAAAGGTAGTTCTACTACTTAGGGGAAAATACTCTAAACTGTACTTAACACTTAACAGTCAGGTAAATCTCAACATGTTTTATTCATAATTTCATATACGCACAAATGGAAAAGAATAAAAAGAAAAGTACAGCACCCGCCACTCCAACTGGAGCAATTCAAGACATTTCAGTCTAAACTATCTCAGAAGTGAATTCAACTTGAAAAACAAGACCTTCGTCTAATGCCTATTACATCCCGACATCATAATTATCACTAGGTAATAAATTCACAGGTAAGGAATATCAATGGCACCTAATAAAGCACAAAGTTCAAATAAATTTCTTTTCTTTCTTTCTTTTTTGTTATCAGAGTGGTCAAAAAAGACTTGAGAGAGTAAACAAACCTTTTGGTGATCGTTCAGGAGAGACATGGGCAGATTTTTCCTTTCAATATGACATTGTAATTACTTGACATGCGATTTTGAAGCTCCTCCCGGAAAAATTCAAGCTCCTTCTGATTTACAACCCGGGTGTTTCCTGCAAATAATGCCCCAAAAAATAACTACAGAATTATAAGTAAATTAACACCATAAGCTGTTCAAAAGACTGACTTTAGCATTTCCAAATCACCCAAAACGAATAGCAAGGATATTAATATGAACATATGGGGACGAACTGAAAACTACAATTTTTGAGTCATTTTGTAAAATAGAACACACCAAACCATCGGCGGTCAGGTTGAATTCGTGTGCTCGGCAAATCCTTTGATTGAAGCTCGTGCTTCAAGATTTTCCCTTTACGATCCCGCACAGGTCTGGTATTGTACATATTAAGCCGCCGCACTGTAGCGGCGCTGCGCGAATTTGAAGAGCTCTTTTTATCATTGCTCCTATTCGCATCGAGGGAATGCTTTGGCTTTCCGGACACGTTCACTTTCTTTTCCTTCTTCTTTGTCATCTTCACTTAACTATGCAGTGGGAACTGGACAGAAGAGGAAAATCAGAATCTGAGCATCAGCGTATAAATGGGGAGAGACAGAGAAGGAGGCGAAACCAGAAACTTACTCCCGATACGGATGAAGAGCAACTCTACAAAGGAATAGAACAGAACAGCGAGGCGAGGCGGAAGCAAACTGTCGAGAGGTGCCGCCAATATCAATAGAGGCAGTAGGAAATTAGGGTTTTAGGTTTTAGGTTTAAGTTGGGAAATTGGGCAACGGTTTTTTTGGGAAAAAGACAAATAAATATCATCTTAATTTGCAAAATCCCTAGAAGCCCACCGAATTTGTAAAAAGACTAAGAGGTGACAAAGACTTTTGAGGGTTATGCAAATTCATACAAAATGACCATAATGCCCTTGCCTTCCTTCTTCCTTCATAGAGAGAGAGAGAGAGAGAGAGGTGAACCAGGGCCTTCCTTCTTCCTTCATCGAGAGAGAGAGGTGAACCAGGAGGTTGTGACTGCGCACGATTCGCCGTCTTACGCTCCGTCTTACGCTCCGGTATAGCCGACGCACGCCGCCTTGGTGAAAAAGGTGTCGCCGAGACGAAAAACACGATCTGTTGAGAGATTGGAAGAAGAAGCGAGGGCGTGAAGGAAAAAAAAAAAAAAATGAGATAAGTGCACTCGAAAGTGACTCGAGTTTTTTTTTTTCCGCCTCCTTTTCTTCCTTCACGCCCCCGCTTCTTCTTCCAATCTTTCAACACGATCGCGTTTTTCATCTCAGTTTTTTTTTCTTTTTCACCCGGTGCGGCGTCCAAGGCGACACCGGCGAGTGCGCCGACGGTGGAGGGTAAGACGGCGAATCGTGCGCAGTCACAACCTCCTGGTTCACCTCTCTCTCTCTCTCGATGAAGGAAAAAGGAAGACCCTAGTTCACCTCTCTCTCTCTCTCGATGAAGGACGATGAAGGAAGAAGGAAGACAAGGGCATTATGGTCATTTTGCATGAATTTGCATAATCCTCAAAAGTCTTTGTCACCTCTTAGTCTTTTTACAAATTCGGTGGGTTTCTGGGGGTTTTACAAATTCAGATGGTATTTATTCATCTTTTTCCCACGATTTTTCCCCCTCCTTTTTTTGCGAATTTTTATGACCTTGAAATTGGTCAACATTCTTTTCCGAAAATATGAAAAAATCTTTTTTAGGATCAGTTATTGTAGCAATCTAATTTAATTTTATAATTAAATAGATGGGATAAGATATTATCACTACCAATGTCACTATCATTTTTTTTTACCATCTTTAGATCAGAATCACATCTACCTTTATCATTTCTCTTTCTTATTGAGATTCTGATCTAATGGTGAAAAAAATGGTAGTGATCAAAATTGGTAATGACAATATCCTATTCCTAAATAGATATATATTTTGAATTATATTTTATAAAATCTATAATTATTTTAAATCAATTTATTTTACTTTATATATTTTCCTCTAAATCTAATATTAAATATAAAAAGTAGGGAGAATATCATATAAAAGGCGGTTAAAATAGAAAAACCCTATATAAGATTAGTAAACTTAACAAATCTTAAATTAGGTCAATGACCCAATCTATAATATTTAAATATTAGTTATTTTACAATAGTACCTCAATCCCCTACCTTCTTCTCTGTAAGAATCAGCCTTCAACACGCTTGTGTTCTCACCCCCACCATTTTCCGTTTTTGTCTTGTGTGCTTGCTCTATTTCCTTCAAGAATCCCAAAAATTTTCCCGCAAAAAATGGAGGCAATGAGGATGAAGCTTTTCTTCACCATGGTCACCGTCTTGGCGGCGGTGTCCGTTGTGTAGGCCGCCGACACTCTGGCTCCCAATCCCACGTCAAACACCACTTCCCTAATCGTGCCTTCCGCCATTGCTTCCCTGGTTGCTCTCGTGTTCAGGCTTATCTTCTAAGTAGAGTATTTTGATTCGTTATTAATTTTGAGCGAAATGTAATTTGGATCTTGATCTTTGTATACGAATTTCATTTAATTTTCTTCTTCTTAGAATGGGCGGGTTTTTTTTTTTGGATGATTCGGTGGGCGTGTTAATGACTGAAGGAGGACACTGGGTCTTTACAATCTGGTTGTGTTTTCTTTTCCCTTTTTCATTGTCCAGGAACAACTGCCACCTGATATGTGGGAAAGCTTATTTCCATCTAATGTAATTAGTATACCACTCTTTACTAAATATTGCATATATGGAATCATTAGAATATATCATTGTAGTTTAATTACGCTGTCACATATTCTCAGCCTTGAGCCTTTTACTTATCCTTTCTACTGTATGAAGCACATGTTGTCTTTAATTATATTGTGCTTTGGAATGTGATGCTTCATCGTCTCCAATTATGCTTTTATTTTTTTAATAATTAAAGGATATAGAGGGAATTTAGTTCAAATTCTAAATCCCTAATTGTATTATATAACCTAAGTAATAATTTGGTAAGTTTAGTAACTCAAATTAGAATTTGGATAATTCAACCATCTTTATATAGGATTTTCCCTAAAAAGTAATCTTCCTACAAAAATTATTCATATATCTTTTATTTTATAGAAAATTAATAATAATAAAAATTGGTTAATCTGGTTACTATCTCAAATGAACCAAAATATTCTGGTTAACTTGATTAATTGATTTCGGGTAAATCGAATCGAAAAACCAAACACTCACCCCTAAACGATGTTAAGTGCCCGTTTAGATTAAAGAAGATGTAGGAATGGAAAGGAACAAAAAATATTTGCCTCCGACACGTTTGGTTCGCAATTGAAAAAAAAAATGGGTTGATAGAAAAAAAAAATTGTTTGGTTGGAAGAAAATGAGGCAAAAGACCATTTTGCCCTTGTATTAATGATAGAGGAATAATATGGGTTGACTTCTTCTTTCACCTTTGTCACCCTCTCTGCATCATCACCACCGTCAACTTCTTCCTCCTCCTCCTCTGTTACCCTCTCTGCATCATCGCCGTCCTCGACTTCTTGTTCCTCCTCCATCACTGATGGATTTGCAGTGACAACTGCAAAGAGGCCATCGTCGGCTTTTTCTTCCTCCTCCGTCACCCTCTTTGCATCGTCACCACCACTGACTTCTTCTTCCACCTTTGTCACCCTCTTCGCATCATCACCATTGTCAACTTCCTCCTCCTCATTTGTCACTGATGGATTTGTAACGACGGCGACGAAGAGGCCACCGTCAGTTTCTTCTTCTTCTGCCATCAACCACCACAATATTTTTCAGCGTATTCTCTTCCTCTCCCCTGGTGTTGAAGAAGGGTAAGTTAGGCTTCTTCCATTTTCTTGATCCACTGGAAAATGAGTTCCCATCAAAATAGGTGGGAAACGACTTTCCTATATATAACGAAAAATACCTTGCCGTTTGAAAACATTCCCCTGAGAAAATGTGAACCAAATAGCAACCGCCAGACAGAAAATGACCATTTTCCATTTACATCATCTGATTTGCATTGAACCAAATGGGCCCTGAGTCATGCCTTTAAGAGGGGCCACCTAGCCTCGTTAAAGCCTGATAAGGCCAGACCCTTTTTTTTTTAGGCACAATTATCTTTCTATTGGAGACAATCATGTTTGAGGTACTGTCGAGCACTAAATATAGACATCTTTTCCAGCGGATTTGAACCTTGGTTTGCCATATTGTGAGAGACTGGTCCTTTCCGTTATACTCGACCCTATTAGGAAGCCCCGACCTATTTAATAAAGAGATTAGACTTCATACCTATTTAAGAAGGCAAGGCTTTTTTTAAAAAGGAATAAAAAGACCTAGCCTGTAGGTATGGCTTGTTTATTATATATATTATAATTTTGTTATATAATATTTTGTAATTAAGTCACATTTTATTTAAATTAAATATAGGATTTAAATCTATTTAAAGCCTTCAATTTATATATAAGTATGTTTCAAAACCTATTTATAATGATCAAACAAAAAAACCTACTTATAATCTTTAAGACCTAAAATATTAGGTTTTTTTTATAGGCGTGCAATATAGATAAATAGGTCTATTTCTTTAGGCCTTTTGAAGACTCAGGCTTAAATCTGAAAACAACCCTGCATTTAGACTCATGCATACTCCCATTAAAGGCTTAAGCCTACTTAGCTAGAGTTTGGCCAACGTGGCCTATTTCCGCCCTTTGTGACAATAAACTAACCCAATTCCTAGAGTGTAGCTATAACTTTAATTAATTTTAAGAAAAATGTCATAGCTTTAATTAATAATTACTATAATTGTTGGTCTTTACAATTTGATCAAAATTTGATTTTTGTTCCTATAATTTTGCAAGTAGCTAGTCTGAGTTTAAGTACATGAACTAAAAATAAAACTTGTTAAAAGTATAAGTACCTATCACTAAACTTATATCAAAATTCTATGAATCTATTTTAAAACCAAAAATTTAAAATTGTAGGAACTAAAACCAAAATCCTATCTAGCTATAAAGACTAATAATGGCATTAATCTTTTTTACACCTGTTGATTTATACAATATGTTTGTTTTTTTGCTAGAACATACCATATGTATTTTAGGACAATACAAACATCACCATCATACTAGATGGATGAATTTACTGAACTAAATACGCTGTACTTAAACACTGTTCAGAAAAAAAAAAAGTGGAACGAGCTGAAAGTACGTTTTTGTACAAAAATGTTGCTTTAACCATTTTCCCAAACATGTATCTGTATTTACATACGTATTGAATCTTGATGACACTATCTCACGGGGGAAAATATTGCTGACACGCACATATTGGGTTAAAGTTTTGAAATTTAGTTGTCACCCGAAATTACTGCCAGATGCAACATTTGATGTTATTCAGCATAAAGTCCTCTCTTGGATGTTACACAACCGAACTGGCAATCATCATCTTCTCTACCCGACTGCTCCACTTTCCTTCCATCACCATTGCGGGATCTGGATAAGCTCACCGCGTTGCATGTCCCATACACTCTTCCATGGATCGGCTGCTAAAAGCTGCAAGAGCATCTGGCTCCCTCAACCTCTCAAATCGCTCACTCAGGCAAGTCCTCTCTTGATCCCCCCCCCATCGATCCCTTATAGCAGTTACAGAAAGCTTCCATTTTCGCGAATCGTATTCGTGACTTGAAATTGTTGAGCAAAATCACTTTTTTTCCTTGACTAACAATTATGTTACTAAACTTACCTGGGATCATCATTCCTTTTCATCCTTTTGGTCATTTACGCATTGATGTGTTTCAAATTCAGTGAAATTCCAAATGAGGTGTACCGGAATCTGGAGGGGGTTGGTGCGGATGATAAGTGGTGGGAGGTACTGCATTTTGCTCATCTCTATCTTCCTTCAAACTTAGCTGCTTTGAACACTCGAGAGATAAATGCTACGCGATACTTCGACATGTAAAGAAAGTGGTCTGACATTTATATCATGTTTACAGGCCGTGGATCTCCAAAAGCTCATCTTGGCTCATAATGATATTGAATCATTAAAGGAAGATCTTCGAAACTTACTTTCACTAACTGTGTTGAACGTTAGCTATAACAGACTTTCTGAGCTTCCAGCTGCAATAGGAGAGTGAGTTTTTATCTGTCAATTATGCTGAATAACTGTCTTGAAATACACATACACAAGATATATGCTGTACTTCAAAGAATGATTATCTAATTGGCAGGCTACCTCAGCTAAAGTTGTTGGATGTTTCGTCCAATTTGATGAATAAAATGCCAGAGGAAATTGGATCAGCAGCATCACTTGTTAAGTACGCTGTTATTTCTTCTTACTCTTTTTTCCCATCTGTTTTCCTTGTAAATAATTATGCTAATGTTCTTTATATCCCCTCTGTACTCCTCTATTTATGCATATGCTTCACCTAATTAACATGCTTTGCAATGATTATTTAGGCTTGATTTCTCTAACAATCAACTGAAGGAGCTTCCAAGCTCACTTGGCCAATGTACTGAATTGTCAGAATTGAAGGTGATACTTTATCTTGCTGAAAATGCTGAGTGTGTACATGGGTTAGGTCATTTTGCTCCAACCATGGTATCAAATATATACACATATATATTGGAGGGGGGGGGGTGGGAAGAACTTTGGTGTGGCAGTTTATATTTTGGTGCCTATATTAATTTTAATTAGCAGCTATTAACTACTGTAATAACAGTCAACAAATCTTGCTTTTATCTGGTAGAGACTTATGAGTTGAGCCTCATGCAATTAAAAGATTAGAGGCTTATATGGTACTATACATTTGTTTGTGTACTAAATAAGTGATTAAATTCTAATCATTTAATTGGGGCTTGGGCCCCTCTATGATGTGTTGCAACATAGGCTTGGCATAACTTTATTCACAAAAAAGAAGGCAATTAAATTATTTTTCTTGTGCCAAATCAGTGACTTTTTGCTCATAGTGATCACAAATTTGTATTTGATACGAGTATTAAAATCCTACAGCCCGAATGATAAGTAGACATGGAAAATTGTAGGTAAATGGCTTTTGTATTTTACTTTTTCCTATACAATATAAGGTAGCTCGACATAGGTGAATTCATTGCGGAACAGTGGGATTACTTTTAATGGTTTACCATGTGATTTTCACTGTAGAATCCATCAGCGATAGAAGTTGAACCAAAACCTCTCTAAAAGCTTGCTCTTTGATGAAAAGGGGCTCATGATACTCTTATTTCAGGGATCAAACAACCTCATTACCAGCTTACCGGATGATTTAGCAAATTGTTCGAAATTGAGAAAGCTAGACATGGAGGTATTACCAATATTTGGCATATTGATTGATGATCAACTTACTCTACTTTGGGAAGGCATATGATCTTAGTAATTAGCATTTTTATTATATCATCTTCTGCCCTTTCCAGGGAAACAAACTAACAGTGATACCTGAAAACCTCATTTCTTCATGGACCTTGCTTACTGAATTAAATGCATGTAAGGGCCTCTGTTTTGCCATCTAATTACCTATATGATATAAATAAATAACTTAAACCTACTCAAATACTTTGTTTGGTTAAATACTCTCATTTTTTACATTTTTACAGCAAAAAACTTGCTGAATGGCATACCAGCCAGCATAGGAGGTCTTGCTCGTCTAATTCACCTTGACCTCCATCAGAACAGTGAGTTATTAAACGAGAGGTTAATGATGATTTTGGTTTTCCCTTTTCATCTTGGTTCAGAATTATCATGTATTCCTTTGTACAGGAATCTCATCAATTCCTTCATCAATCATGGGTTGCCATTCACTTGCAGAGTTTTATTTGGGGTGATATTCTAATTTATACTGCACCTAACCTTCATATTATCAAAGCATATCATTTTCAGCATTTAATTTTCTTTTACCTGAAACTTCTGAGTTCTGACTTCTGACACATATGTTACTTTTCAATTTAGGAATAACAACCTTTCTACTGTACCAGCAGAGATAGGGACACTCTCACGACTAGGGACTTTAGATCTTCACTCTAACCAGGTAGGTAGAACTGAACATTTTATTTATTATAATTTCTATTCCAAGAGATGATCTCTTTTTCCATATTGCTTGGTTGCCCAAATAAAAATGGCAGTATAGTAACCACTTTAGATATTGGATAGTTTTCATGTCCTCAGTCTGGTGTTGTTCTCATCGTTTTTATTTCGGCCTTATCTTGGATTTGCGAAATATCGTGCTGCCTTGTGGTATATTGTTTAAGTTCTTTTGGTTTATTGTGCTGATTTGTTTTTGAGTTTCCATCAGAAGATGTCTTGATTCTTGAACTGCATTTTAAAACTCTGTTCTTAATAAATTTCTATTCTAGAAAAAATCTTACATATAACATTGGATAATTACTGAAAATGAAAGAAGAATAAATTTAAAATTTGTTCCTAAATTTAGGTTTCTGTGAATTGATTTTAGCAGTGTATATGTATAGACATCAACATACAGGGCTTATGGGCTTTTGCATTATTGTGACACCTCATATTACCTATCTAGTTTAGTGAAGAATCTGAATAATTGACTCTCTGAATTCATCTTATAGATTTAGATTAACAAAAGTATACACATGGCTACACCCACACACGCTGACAGATTTAAACTTCATTTTCAACTTGTCTTAGGCAAGATAACCACCAAGCTCTCTCTGCTCATGTTAATGTTTCACATATATTACTTATCATTAGTTGGCTTATAAGCGATAGTGGTAGTACTGTTTTTAGTTTGGCTTTCACAACCATAGTTTTACTTTTGTATGCCAGCTTATTAATCCGATTTCATATTTTTGTCATTGAATTGCAGTTGAAGGAGTACCCAGTAGAGGCATGCAAGTTGGGTCTTTTGGTCTTAGATCTTTCAAACAATTCATTGAGTGGCTTACCCGCTGAATTGGGTAAGTTTACCAAACTTATGACCATTATGAATTCAATCTGAAAAAAGTTCTAGTTGACTAACAAGAGCAGAAAATATAATAAGAGTCTTCTGTGCCTTTCACAATAGCTGTGGCTCTGGGCTCCCTATTAATTTTGATCCTGGTTGGTTAAAGAACATGTAAGCCAATGGAAACCTGTGCTTAGAAAGAATTTACAAGCAACTAGGGCAGAGTTTGTTGCATCTAAGATAATTTCATATCCCAAAAACTTTAGTCAATAACAATAAGCCATAGTAAATCTTAATATTTTAACTTGAAGTAAATCCCATTCTCAATTCAAAATACTGTTGTTTATGTGTTGACGTACTTGGAGTATTATGGACATACCTTACGTAAATATATAAAGAAATAATTGCCTAGATATTTTAACCATTTTTGGGGGACAGCCTTGATATTTTAACTTGGCCTAGGCAAGATGACTACCTTGAGGAAACTTTTGCTTATGGGCAATCCTTTGCGGACTCTGCGAAGGTACAAGGCTTAGTAACCTCTATGTTGTCAGTGTGACAATGTCTGTAATTTTTTTATTTACTAGTGTTTTTCAGAAGCTAATGCTTTTCATTCCCAGCTCATTAGTCTCTGGACCTACAACAGCACTACTGAAGTTTCTTCGAAGTAGGCTTTCTGAGGTTGAAGGTATGTTAGATGAATATAACTTATGCTTATACTTGTTTTTATTCTTTTTGGGCAAAAATATGTCTTATTCTTGAGATCATGTTGTAATTTCCCCCCCCTGCAGAGTCTGAATCTTCAATCGGTACAAAAGAGGATGTAATTGTAAAGGCTACTAGATTGTCTATCTCTTCAAAGGTATTGCCTCTTTAGAAAAAAGAAAAACTAATCATTTTTTGCTTCATGGTCTTTCTTAAAATGTATTGCCCCTTCAAATGTATTGCCTCTTATAACTGCACGTATTATCAAAGTATTACAAAGCCCAAGTTCATGTCTTTGTCAATTTAATTAATCATAGCAGGCCATTCAATTCATTAGGCTTATGATTAATATCAGCATTAATTATTTTTGGAATGATACTCAGGAGCTTTCTTTGGAAGGTCTGGGGTTGAATGCCGTTCCATCAGAAATATGGGAATCAGGGGAGATAATAAAAGTAAACCTTTCAAGAAATTCCATTGAGGAGTTGCCAGTCGAGCTCTCCTCTTGTGTTTCTCTCCAGGTGAAGTTTTATCATTTGGTTATCCTTTCTATGTTAAATTACCTCTTTGGAAAGTTCCTTTATAAATTTGTATTAAAAATATAAATGCTGCAGCAAGGTTTGGACAAGCTAAGTGCGTTTAAAATCTAATGATCCTGTCGGTCGGTCTCAAAATAATTACCAGCAGTTGAGGCAATGCATGCTATTCTTTATTGTCTGCAGTATGTTTGTGACAATCCTGCCTCCATAAAGGAACACAGAGAAGCTTGAGAAATTCTTTATTTGCGCTGGAATCATGACTAGTGACTTGATTTCTTATTGTATATCAATAATGATCAATTTTACAAACCTTGTAGTTTCAGACCCCAAGCTGCATGAGTTTAGTTCGGTGTATTTATGAACTGATTCAGAAGTTTTGCAATTATCATCTGGTTTTTGTGTCATATTTGTCACTCTCTTGTATAATTTCTTCTGCTGACACATTTTTCTGTCACTTCTATCACGTAAATCCTTGACCTTTCTTTGATAATTTTTAACAATAATGATTGACATGGGTCCAAATTTCCCTCTGGAAATGTAGATGGCAATTGTATTTGCTCCATCACTGCTTAGTATAAGGTAAAATAGTTCTGCTTAGGAAAAATCTTTTCTATGGGTCTCAGAAATGTGATAATCTGTGGATGATAATATGTCTCCAGTATTTACTTGTTAAAATTTTTTATTGGGTTGACGTCAGGATAAGAATAGTCAGATAAATTGGTCGTCAGTCAAATGACATAATGCAGATCTATAAATTTCTGTACTCATTCATTTCTGTATTCCACTTTTCAGACACTGATTCTGTCTAAGAATAAAGTTAAAGATTGGCCTGGTTCAATTCTGAAATCACTTTCAAGTCTTTCTTGTTTGAAGCTGGACAACAATCCCCTGAGACAGGTAATGATTTAAGAGTAATTCTGTATACTTCTTCTTGCAAACATGAATAATAAGATCAGCTTGTTTATTCTTTCTTTATGGCAGTGAATCCCCCAGGCACACATGCGAGGAAACTTAATTTAAAAGAATGCATAATGTTAAAACCTTGTGAAGTTTATTTTTTAATTAATGCTATGGAAGTGCCATAGTTATTGTGTATAATGAAATTAACTTTGAGAAATCTCTTCTGATCTCTGTACAAGCCAGAGTATTTGTGCTCAAGAAAGGAGTAATATAATTTCTCTGTCAAAATGCAAGTTCTCTGATTTAAATCCCAATTGAAAGTTTGATATTACTGACCATATCTATTGCTTGAATGATAGATTCCTTCAGATGGTTTCAAAACTGTGCCTATGCTTCAGATTCTTGATCTTAGTGGTAATGCAGCTTCACTGCCAAATGGTCCTGCATTCTCTAATATGCCACATCTGCAAGAGCTTTACCTGAGGTGGTTCAATTGAAACTTTAAATTAAACAATGGAATTTGTGAGGGGACACATGCTCACACACAAACTAAAAATGTATTTCTTATGCACCTTTATCTTCTTGAGTACTTGTTCTCAACTTCCACATCGCAATATTACAGAAGAATGCAACTAAGTGAAGTCCCTTCAGATGTATTGGTGCTATCTCAACTGCGAATCCTGGACTTGAGTCAAAATTCCATCCAATCAATCCCACTGGTAACATACCATCTTCTTTGTACGAAACAGAGATTGTAGTTGTATATGCCGCTTGCTGATTCTGATATCAAAGTTATTGATATTTTTATGACTTGACTTTAGGTTATAGTTATATTTACCATTTATTTTGGCCTTAATTGATTGATTGACATTTCCATTGGTTTCTCCATGTCAAATTGTTTATCTTTACTATGTTATTGAATATTGATCATTGACAGACAATGTGGTTGTTTGTTTTGCATGCCCGTAAAATCAAATTTCTATCTACAATTTGTTAATGGTCGAGGAAAGTTGTCGTCTTTTGTAAAGTCTTTCTCTCAACTCTGCAACTTATTGTGATTTCTCAAATTTATGTAGGGTTAATAGGTTTTTTGTGGATGGACTATATTATTATCACAGGGCCATGTGTCAAAGAATAGCCAGTTAATTTAAGGCATGCATGACCATGCTAGGAATCAAACAATCATGTTTCAACTGTCCTCTTGGGGCTAAGTTCTGCAGACACTTCACAAAACTCATCTGGTCGTCTGCTTCTCAAAATGATACACTGATAAATCTTGGCTGTTAATGTCCTTCATTACCTGTAAATTGATTTCAGGGGTTCAAAGATCTCACTTCTCTCACGGAGCTTGACCTATCTAACAATAACATCTCCGTCCTTCCCCCTGAACTGGTAAGAAACAAACTCTCTCCCTCCCCTGTGTGTACATTTTATTGGTCTTAGTTTCAGCTCTTTCTGGCTTTAACAGCTAAGATCACCATTGTACATTAGTTTTTTAAAGGAATTTTGAAAATGGTTGGAGTATTGGAAGTATTTGCAAAGTAAAAGTAGATACTACTTCCTCTTGGGTTGCATTACATAATGTAGATATTTCTTTAGATTTATGTTCTATCCCTTTTCTATTTCTCCCCCTTTTCATGAATGATTTTGAACTGATTCTCCAATTAATACTTTGCTGTTGGTCATGTGCATTAGCTTAGCTCATGGCTTGTTTTGCCAGACTTGATCTATTAATTTTAAGAAATTTATCTGATCAGGGTTTGCTAGAATCAAGCCTTCAGGCATTGAGACTTGATGGAAATCCTCTCAGAAGGTAAGACAGAACCCCCTTTTTTTAAAATGCAGATTTTTTTCAAACAGAATGGTAAACAGTTTAACAGAATCTTTTATCAGAAACTTAATTAAGTAACTGATGATCAAATAACAGTTAACATCTCTGTCATTTTGTTTGGCCAACCTCATGTTCATTTTGAATTTTGTTTTGCTTACATTTCAGCATTCGGAGGACTATCTTGGATAAAGGAACGAAAGCTGTTTTGAAATATTTGAAGGACAAATTGCCAGAGGAATAGTTCTTTTTCACTTTACGATCATACTAGTGTGTTTCTGATTGGTTGTGTGGGAATATTTGAAGGTTGAACATTTTAAGTTTTGAACGCAGTTTGTTGGATAACTCCCGTTTCTTTCTATGTCTCACGAACTCATTGTCTGTCTGTGTTTTTCCCCAGTTGTTTGCTGTATTAAGGGTTGTAAACAATAAATCTTATTTATGGTTGGCGGAAGCATATTGCTTTATTTACCATTCCGTTTACTCCTTTTTTTATTGACAAGTCAAACTTCCATATGGTTCTTGTGTTTTTTTAATAAGCAAAACAACAAAATTCAAGAAGCATTGATTCAAGACAATTTTTTTAGATTGTCTCTCATAAAACCACAGTTTATACATGGAGGAATGTGAAAGGTCTGCGTCTTTGTGATGGAATGAATTCAATTAAAATGAGAAGATGTGATTAGTTGTTAAAAATGAAATAAGAAGGTCCTCTTAGTCTCAGAAATTAATGTGATACATAATTATTGGAATTAACTATGTTTCTTAAGCTGATCAATGGAGCTTGACTCTTGTGGAAGAGGCTAATCTCTCCGTGGTGAACCAACAATCTTTATTAGGAAATATGATTAGCTTTAATATGAGGATTTTTCTTTCATTTTTCAATCTTTTTATCTTTTCTTTCTTTAGTTCTTTTTTTTTTTAATGTGATTTTAAGATTTTTGGTGAAACAGGAGAATGATTATTGAAAATATATCCTTTGGGTTCAAATGGCTAATAAGATGAGTCTAATGATTCAGTTAATTTTTTTACATAAATTCCCATGTATAATCCAACTTCTGAAAAAAAAAATTGGAGATTGAAATTTTGTTTATACTGAACAATTAATATTAATCATCCCCTTCAATCCTTAATATAGAAAATATTTAGAGAGTTGATGTTGATTGTAAATATAATATCCATTGTATAAGAAAAAATTATACAAAATTAGTTAATATGAGTATATTGATATTAATGAGGATAATAAAATGATAAACGGGCTTTTGCCCTGGATGTTACCTAAAATAAATAAAAGCATCAACTATATGAACGCTAACGTGTACAGTTCATTAGAATAAAGTAGGGAAAATCATTTTTAGAAGCGCTTTTTTGGAAAAAAAATCACAAAAAAGCCTTCGAATCTCGAAATCCTGGACCTTTTTAAAGATTTTGAGTCTTGCGTGAGTTGTTAACTGAATTTGATATAGTTGTTAATTAACAACTATATCAGCCCCATTAACAACAATTTTCTAACAACTAAATCAGTCTTATTAACAACTATATCAACCCCATTAACAACTCACGTAGATTCTAAAAATCCCAGATTACTGGGATTTCAAAATTTTATAGGCCTTTTTTCAGGATTTTTTTTTTCTCTAAAATGGTCCTGAAAAGGATTTTCCCAATAAAGTATCCATAGTTGTCCCTGGCAGTTGGTAAAATTGGCTCTCTCCAGACACTCAGAGAGTACCATTCCGAGTCTCGTCCTGTGGCGGTGGTGCCACCATGGCCGATCGTTTCTTTCCTAACGAAATGCCAAACTTCGTAGCAGAGACAGCTGTTGGGGGAACTTCCTCTCAAGAAGCAAGAGACTCGCTCACGAATCTCCTCTCTCTGCCTTACCCAGCATTCTCTACGAAGCTCCATAAAGCAGCCTTGGACTTGAAAGAATCAGTATTCATAACGCTAGCCTTTTATTTTAGGTTTCATAGAATTTGGTGTATTATTTTACGCCATCATCAAATGTCTGTGTTTTCTGTTCGATTTTAAATAGGCACCCTACTGTCCTTTTCCTCTGTGCAACTGCAGGTTGAGGCGATATGGTATTGCGAATTCTGAGTTCTGAGTAGTGTTCACTAGATGCTTATGCTCTTGTTTTGTTCAGGTTGTGAGGGAGACTTGGGGATCGAGTGGAAAACGCGTGAAGGATTATACTCTGTACACGGGGGCACTAGGGACAGCGTACCTGCTATTTAAAGCTTATCAAGTTACGAAGAATAGCAATGATCTTAATTTATGCTCGCAGATCATTAAGGCATGTGATTCTGCTTCAATAGATTCTAGGTACTCTCTCTATCTGGATGTGTGTGTGTGTGGCTTTCAAGTCAACTTTCGAGCAAACTTTTGGACACGAGGCATGCATGAATTATTATATTTTTTATTCCTTAGAAGTAATATTTTCACAATCTCTGAGTGACAGGTTCTGTTAAATGCTACTGGAACGAGTTCAATAGTCAATACTTCAATAAGCTTAATGGTCAATAGATACCAAATCTTAAAGTTGTATCCGGAAAGAGTTTAATGGTAGCAATTTTAGTCCACTATTGGCGATAAATTGAGTTTAGTTTAATTTGGTAATTTATGAGGTGTAGCCGAATCACATTCTTATGTGGGCGCGCTGGTGTTTGTGCTCTTGGTGCTGTCGTAGCTAAGCATATTGGGGATGAAAGGCTCCTTAACAATTACTTAGGACAGTTCAAAAAGGTATTATTTTGTAATTTATTATCAGACCCTAATGATATTTTTAAATTTTAATTTGATATCCAGATTTTAAACTGCTTTTAACTATTTTTCGTTTTGACAACAGATCAGACTACCACATGATTTGCCCTATGAGCTACTGTATGGCCGAGCAGGTTATTTATGGGCCTGTTCGTTCTTAAACAAGCATATTGGTAAAGATACAGTATCTACTACTGACATGGTAAGGCACATATGCCTCATGACATAGTTCCTTTGGAATTTATTATAGCAATATCACCTTTTGCTTGGTGTTAAAATGGGTTAGTCTGTCGTAGAAACCAATCGTGGATGAAGTTATTGCAGCTGGCAGACATGGGCTAGCTGGAATAATGTATGTTTTAATGGACTTGGAACTAAAGCCGGATGAGGTAGAAGATGTCAAGGGTACACTACGGCACATGATTAAAAATCGTTTCCCTAGTGGCAACTATCGCTCAAGTGAAGAAAACAACTCTGACCGTCTTGTGCATTGGTGTCATGGTGCTCCTGGAATCACTCTTACTCTTGTAAAAGCAGCTGAGGTAATGTTTCTTAGCTTATCATATTCACTAATAGCTGCATCTAATGGTCTGTGAAGAGGAAAAAACTAATCATTTCTCCAGTTGCCAGTGTTTGCTTCTTTTGATTTGATTGCAATATTGGATGACTAGTAGTACTAAGAGGATATATGGCATTGAAATTGGGGACAAAAATGCTCGATGCGACTTCAGTTAGTTGTTGAAGTGAATTATTCATTTTTTTGAGCATACAATTTATTTCCCACAAAGGTGCAGTATCATATTCACTAATAGTTGCATCTAATGGTCTGTGAAGAGGAAAAAAGTAATCATTTCTCCAGTTGCTAGTGTTTGCTTCTTTTGATTTGATTGCAATATTGGATGACTAGTAGTACTAAGTGGATATATGGCATTGAAATTGGGGACAAAAATGCTCGATGCGATTTCAGTTAGTAGTTGAAGTGAATTATTCATTTTTTTTAGCATACAATTTATTTCCCACAAAGGTGCAGTTCTCGTGAGTCCCAAACGAGGTAGTTATGGCCTTCTGGTTCCGTTTTTTGCTGCAACTTTTTTTGTTTCCATAGAATAGATTATATGCATGGATGCTTAAATCTGTTTATCAGAAATATAACATTCTGAAGATCTTTTCACTAAATTCTTTATAAAAATCATTAGGTTTTTGGGGACAAGGAATTTGTGCAGGCAGCAAAAGATGCAGGGGAAGTAGTATGGAATAGGGGTCTGCTTAAGCGAGTTGGGATCTGCCATGGCATCAGTGGGAACACCTACATCTTTCTTTCTCTGTTCCGGTTAACAGGGAATCCGGAGTACTTGTACAAGTCTAAATCATTTGCTTGCTTTCTACTTGATAGAGCGCAAAAACTGATCTTGGAAGGAAAGATGCATGGAGGAGATCGCCCTTATTCATTGTTTGAAGGTCTTGGAGGAATGGCTTATATTTTTCTAGACATGATCGATCCTAAAGTGGCCAAATTCCCAGCCTATGAACTTTAAGTTCCTTGATGCTTATGTATATTGTTGAATGGCAGAACAAGATAAAAACCTATGAGGTTGATGTAGACGTATACGATGACCAGCTCTATAAATATGAGAAGAATTTGTAACTAACTGTGACTTTGAAGTGCAAGCTAAGCAAGGGATCAAATGTCATTGCTTTATTTAAAACTTGTCCTTAATTTTACGTTTAAGCGGGGGTTTATTTGAAACTTGTTACAACGGTTACCTTTAGACTCAAATCAATTCGACTAGTTACCGAACAGCTTCTGCAAAGGAATCTACTTCTGCTGGACCTACGCTCTCTTCAGAAAGGAAAGTATAATATGGGACTAGGAAATTACTCTTATTATTTATTTATTTTATCTCTCCCTTGGTATCTTAACTATATAAAAATAAAACAGTAAGAATCTCTCTACAGATATATCAGCAAAATAACAAACTCAAAACACTAAAATAAAATTAAAAAACACTAAAAAATAATAATAATAATAAGACAGTTATATGAAAGATGGATAATGAGAAAAGAACTAGTTACACAAATTTTGTAAATTAATAATAAAAAGCAATACGGTTATAAAAGATGGATAATGAAAAAGGTAATTACATAATATTTTGTAAATTAATAATGGGGTAGTAAGTGTAAAATATTTAGAAAATATTTAATTGAACATTTTGATTATTCCTTTAAAAAAAAAAAAAAGTAAGGCCGTAATGAACGATAGATAATTGGGCAGACAATTACATAATATTTTGTAAATTAATAATGGGGTAGTAGCTACAAAATATTTAATAAATATTAAATTTAATATTTTAATTATTCCCTTAAAGATGTAAATAATTTTTTTATATAACAACACATCAATAAATATTTGATCTCACACTGGCGGGCTTGCCTAGTTTATTGAAATATCAAACCATTTGAAGCTTTCATTTCGCAAGAGATTAACGTTACAAAACCTAGTATATAGATTCACTCAAGTCTCAAAATGGAAACGAATGCCCATCCCTGCATAATGGCCTGCACGTTTACTCAACAGAAGATCCTATGAGTGGAATAATGCTGCGCTGACACACTTAGTCTGAAGTTCACTTACCATCTAAGTACCAAAAATGAACAAGACAGACTTCAGATGCTGGCTTAATGTAGGCAAGGAGGAATATTTCACACTTTGTAATCAAGTATGCATAGCGAAGTCTTCTCAAGAAGCAACATGCACTTAACCAAACAATTAAACGTTTTATTAGCAGATTCAATTCACATAAGTCGAAGACTTCTAGACTATATTCACAGAGCAAAAAGTGCTCTAGGCCGTCACAAGCAACTCTGCCGCAATTTATCAGACCATATTCTTCACTCTCATGGGACTTCATTTTTCCTCCTGAATGAGGTTTTGAAACAAAATGCACATTGGAGGCTCCCGCTTAAGCCAAACCAACAAGTTTCTCACTAATCTCCCACATCCTGCGAGCCTTCTCTGGATCACTAGCCTCTTGTGACAGCTGGTTTTCAAATGAAGCAGAGGTCTTATTCCAGCTCCAGTAAACACCAGACTTTGTCAGGCTTGGATCACTCACAACCTGGTATCAAAATCACAATGAAAGTCCATAAGAAACAAATACTTTTCAACTCATTCAACCTAGAATCCCTTAAGTCTCACTGTTAATATCACCTGAGCAAGTCTCTTTCCTGCTTCATCTTCTGAGACATAGCCCTTGGTTATGTACTTTTGGAATGGAGGAAACAAAAGCCTGAACAATGGAATGTGTTCTCTGAACAAGCCGGTTGTGGCTATGCAACCAGGGTAAAGGGAAGCAAACGTGACTCCAGTTTCCTCATGGTATCTTCGGTGGAACTCTTGCATGGTGAGCATATTGCAGACTTTGCTGTCCTTGTACGCCTTGGCGCCATCAAAGTCTCCACCATCAATCATAGCTGAACTGTTTAGTCCATTCAATCCACCGGCAAGTCCCCTCAAGTCACCAAGGTTTGCCTTGGGAGGCACGTTTCCAGCCAATGTGTTTGTGTTTCCTGTTAAATTTACACGAATCAGAACCAAAATACATCAAACAATGATACTGACTATATATATTTATCAGCTCTCAATCGATTAGACCTGTGATTGAGCCCACAATGATCAAGCGCTTTGAAGGATAATCAGATTTGTTCAAGTCCTCAAGCAGCAAACGTGAAAGGAGAAAATGCCCCAGATGGTTTGTCCCAACACTGAGCTCAAATCCTTCAGCAGTAAATGTAGGTTCCTTAGCAGTTGGCAAGTAAACTGCGGCATTGCAGACCAGAACATCGAGGGGTCTGCCCGATTGCTTAAAGTTATCAACAAATTGACGGACACTGTCAAGTGAGGCAAGGTCTAAGTGCATAATGGTGTAGTTTTCCTTAGACATGCCAGCTGATTTGGCGGCTCTTTCGGCTTTGAGGAAGTCCCTGCAGGCCATAATCACATGCCACTTTCCTGTTTCAGCCAAAGCCTTAGCAGTAGCCAGACCCAATCCAGAGGAGGCACCAGTTACCACAACACTTCCCTTCCTCAGCGTTTTCTTGCCTTCAGGTGTAGCCTTGTTAACTGCTGGAGTTGTGGGAGCCACAATCTGGGCCCTCACAGCTCCTAGTTTTTGCTGTAATCCTCTCACATAGAAAATATGTTAGAACATTGTCTAAATAATTGACAGGGGATAGTCACATTACTTTGTACCAAAGCCCAAAAAATTGATGCAGAGTTATTCATAATGATCCCATATTTGAATTCACTTATGTTCTAGAGAAACTTGCACGGTTATCTGGACCCAGATTCAAGATATTAGGGAGTCCACCATGTAAGAGGTGGACCCACTTTATCTCTTTCTTCATAATTAACAGTACAACTTTGTTCAAAACTTAAGAGGATTCCAATCCCATTACATTCCTCCGTACAAGTCCTGGTGTTGCCAGGAGTGTCGACTAAGCTTGTGTTTTGAGATTTGGCCCAATAATATATTACACTAGAAACCTCAGAAACATATAGAGCTTAAAAACAAAACACTTTCAGGTCGAATTATATATGGAATTCAACTTTAAGTGAAAATAAATTTAATACGTTTTAATGGAAAATTATGTTGCAGTACCTTGCATCTCAATGCAGAAGAGCTGAAGTCAGCTCTGAGATTATCTGATAATGAAGGTCCAAAAAAGGCAGAGTCCTTAAGAGAAACACCAGATTTTCCCTGAAAACACAACTCAATTCTCAAAAACTCAGTTCCATAAACACTTGGAAAAAAGATAAGCATTCGAGTGGGAATTTGAAGAAAGACCTCTTTAGGAATGGAGAAAGCAGCAGGAACCAGGGAAGCAGCAGCCTGGAGAGCCATGGAACTTCGGGCGCAAATTTTATTAGACCGAGTGTTTTACGGTATTCTCCCGAACAAGCTATGATATTCTACCAGATGAGGAGGTGAATTTATATAGTGAAGTGATGTTTGGGATAATGTGTGGATAAGATTGTCTACAGCATGGCCACCTGACACATCAATTCAAACCAACCAATAAGGAACCGAGTCTTAGATTTCTGATATTTTGTGAGAGTGTATTTTATTGGAGTTTGGTGAGAAGGGCTATTTTGGTCCACTGCGGAGATATGGGCCGGAAATATCAGAATGCAGAAAAAGATAGGGTAGTGGCGCCACATTCCGGTGCTACGGACAAACCTCCTGCCTCATATTCCATGATCAAGTCTTCCTTTATGCTATCCCTCTTCCTTGGGTTCAACTGGCGAAGGGATCGGACGTCCTCACCTAAAGGGAGGGGGTTCGATCCCTACGTTAGTCAAGCGGCGGGGGAGGCGTCAGGGTCAGGAAGTTGTGGAAAAGTTGGTAAAGGTGGAGGCGTGTGTTTTCTAACCAAGTATCGGTTTGAGAACAAGCGTCTGGGATCTTGGAATGTGGGTGGGTGGCCAACCCTTTCCTAAAATTCTATTATAAAAAAAAAAAATATATTTCTTTCTGCTCGAGAACATGCTAGAAGCTTTGGTTTTACGTCAACCGGATTGGACCGGTGAGTTCAACCAAGAAATTATTAAACCGGTCATCTAACTGATCCGGTCGGATTGGTTTAACCAGTTCAATGTTTATTTAAAAAAAATTCTGATTTTAAAAACTAATATATAATTCTACATATTTTTAGAAATTATAAATTAAGACTATATGAAAAGCTTGAGATATCTACTTTCTAATGCAAAAAGAATCACTAAAAAAAAATTGTTTGATCCTAAAAAATTATCAAGTTCTAAAACTATTTCATAAAATATTATCTTTCAAGTTCACTTTCTCACTTTCTCAATTGCCAAATTTCCAATTTGACCCACTATACAGACCAATCAAAAGGTTCAGGTTTAATAAATCCATTAAGAAAAAGTTTTCAGAACTTAGTATTTTTATTTTTATTTTAAAAAAAAATAAAATATTTGAGAGAATAATAAAAATTGTCTCCACGAAGAATATGTAAGATTGTGAGCGCCCAAAAGTAACGTACAAGTGAGCTTATATTCTTACTTAAAATTTCAATTACCCAAACCACCGAGATTGCAAGGTGGGTTAATTGACTTTGAATCCTACAGTACTTTGTTAAAAAAGCCTTAAAGATAGAGGCATTCTGAATTTCAAACCAGAACAAATTTTTAACAGCTGCACTTTAAAATAAATGTTTGAAAATTTCTAAAATAGTGTTTTATTAATCATTAATTTTCGCAGAACATACTAGGACTCCGGATGTCAACGTTTTTTTTTTTTTTTTTTTTTTTTTTTTTGGTAAAAGAGTGGCTTATAGCCTTAAATTAAATGATAAAGAGAAAGGGATTAAGTCCCATACAATCTTGTAAAAATAAATGCCTCAGCTTTTTAGGGCAAGCACTAGATACGGAGGAATTAGAAATGCCTTCCTTAGCCATAGCATCGGCCAACACGTTCTGAGATCTGCACACATGTTGCAAGCTCACCTCCCTTTGCCTATTCAATAAAGTTCTAATCTGCAGCAAAGCTAAACTGCAGTTGATGTCATCCCCTCCACTCCGAAGCCTCTCCACAGTAATCTTTGAATCAGACTCAAGCATAACCTTCTTGAACCCTTCCTCCCAAGCCAACCTTAACCCCATCAGGATTGCCCATTCCTCAACCTCAACCACGCCAGACATCCCCAGATTCTGATTTAAACCCAGTAGCCACTCCCCTTTATGATTCCTTAAAAACCCCCCACAACCTGCCTGCCTACTAGACCGAGCAACCATGCCATCCACACTGAATTTAACCCACCCAAAAGGAGGGGAAGTCCAGCGATGCCCCTCATTAATTCTATCATCAGAACCAGAACAAATTTCCCTAGTCGCTGAACAGGAGCAGAAAGAAGTCCATAAGGTTCTAATAACCAAAACAGGAAATCTGGGCTTGTGGAAATCCTCCTGGAAAATAGCTTTATTCCTCCAATTCCAGAGTAACCAAATAGAGGCTCCCCATAATTGACTCCACACACCCATCGTAGTAACCCCAATCTCCTCAGTAAGGTTTAGCTCCATCCAATCATTCAAGGCCAAAGAGGAAAAGGTAGAAACGTACCTTCGTTTTATCAGAGTAAGCCAAATATTCCTAGCATAAGAGCAATCACGCAAGATATGCAATTGGTCCTTAACTCCTTGATTACAATGGAGACACACGGATGACGTCAATGACCATCTGCTTCTCGAAGCATTAGTTGGTAACCTGTTACTAAAGGCAAGCCAAAGGAACACTATAATCTTCTCAACTCCTTTCCAAGACCAAATGGCCTTATAAACCCTCGCAAATGGATTCTGAATGGGTTTTTCCATAATGAAATATGCACTTTTGACAGTGAAAGTGCCATGAGAAGTCTTCCCCCACACCATCATGTCTTCCCCAGCCTCTTCCCTTGGCGGCAAAATTGCAATAAGACTTTGGATTACCTCATTGCTCATTATCCCAACAAGCCGAGGGAAATTCCAAGCTCCAAATTGGGCCCAATCAACAACCTTACTAGACTTCTCCTCAACGTTCAATGGTCTAATACACATGTCTTTTATCCTCCTTTTGTGCCAAAGCCAACAGTCCATGAAGAAAAGAGCTGATCTCCCATTTCTGATCTGCCACCTAGCTCCTTCTTCAACAATCCCTTGCTACTTACATATGAATTTCCAGAGCACAGAATCAGAAGCTTTAGCCTCCAACAAGGAGTTTTCACTTCTATACATATATCTCTTTTGAAGGACATCGGCCCACAGACCCGTATCTCCCTGAACCCCGTATCTCCCTAAACTAGATTCCACGCTATCTTGGCTCCAAAGTAGGGGTGGAAATAAGTGAGGGCGCATGGCTGGCTTGTTAAAAAAGCTCGATCGAGCCGTACTGTCGGCTAAAAGCAGCGCAAGGCTAATTCTACTGTTTGTCCTAAAAAGGCCGGCCTAGCCTTCAAATCGGCCAGTAAGCGCCGAGTAGGCGCATTAAGAGGGTAAAATTGTAATTTTTTTAATTAAACCTTGTCTGCCCTAATCCATAGTAACCCTAAACATTTCATTTTCGCCTCTTCCTTCAGCCCTTCACCCTCGAGCCGTGACTGGTAGTGGACTAGTGGTGTGTGTGTGTCTCTGCCCTAATTTTTCGATCGGCCTCATAGAGTCACTATCGGCCGTTGAACGTCTCAGGCGGTGATCCTCCTCCTTCTACCTTCTTTCTTTCAATTTGCACGGCGAGGGAGTCCGGAAAATCCTATCTTTCATCGTCGGCCGTCGTTGTCCAAGTAATGCAAATCCAATCCCTTCACTTATCCGTTCTCCCCCTGTTATGTATCACGATTCCCGACTGCTATGGGCTACTGTAGATGAGTTACAAATGTAGATGAGTTCATTGCTGTGAGTTGCGAGATGGGTTCATTGCTGTGAGTTGCGAGATGGGTTGCGACTTGTGAAGCTTGATTAAATACTACAGTTATATTATCCCGATCCCCCCTGTTTTTTTCTTTGTTGTATTAGAAATTGTGTTGCCCAGATTCTACAGTGAGAGGTCCACTTTGAAGGTTGCTTACCATCAGGTATACACACACACACGCCTCTGCTTCTGATTTGCTAGTTACAAAAAATAATCTCCAGTATCTTAATCAGCTTCCACAAAGATTTTCTTCAATATTTTTGAACAGACTTATCACCAATAAAACTCCAGTCTTATCACTAGTGGAAGGTGTAGTGTGCCATGATTCTCTGCCTATGAGTTCCCTTGAGGCTGGTTGTATTAAAATTGAGGATGGTCTATTTGGTGATTAATTAGAGAATACATCAACATTCAACTTGTTGCCTATGTATAGCTTGCAAATTAAATGGAGTGAAAATGTAATAATTGAATTCAAATTTGTGAAGGAGACATTCTGCATGCATGGAAGCGGACGACTCAGTGGGATATTCATATGTAAATGAGTTTGACTTCACAAGTCTCTCTGTTTTTTGTGATATGTATATACACTCAGTCAAATATACCTAAAAAAAATATTCTGCAATGTCTATTATTGTTATTATCATTTTAAAGCAAGCAATTCCCCTTATGAAATCAGAATTGGAAGCTTATCTTGAGGAGTCTGTTTTTATACTTGATGGCAATTCTAACTCCTTTACTTGCTCTAGAATGGTGGAAAAATAATAGTATGAAGTATAAGATTTTATCTAAGATGGTCACGACATACTAGCTATTCCAATCTCAACTGTGGCATCGAGTCCACATTTAGTGCTGGAGGTAGAGTTATTGATGAATATCGTTCTAGATTGAATGAAAAATCAATTGAAGCACTTATTTGTGGTGGGGATTGGCTTCGTAACAAGTACGGATTAAAAAAGAAACAAAAGGTATAAATTTTGCATTGTTAAAATAATATCATTTGTTAAACATATTACTTGTTCAATTGTGTTATGCTCTAATTCCATATATTTGATTAATTTTTTTTCAAGGTCTTTGAAGCCGAAGAAGAAATTATATTGAAGATTTGATGTCAATGTCCAGTGGCTTTACATTGTCGCAATTGAAGGAAGATGCTCTACATTGGTAAGAAAAGAAGAATCTATATGTTGGATGTTGTAACTTGTATGTTGGTGGAATGTTGTAATTTGTATACTTCATGGGATGTTGGATGTTGAATCTGGATGTTGGATGTTGTATTTGATTTCATTTTTTATGTTGTTGTTGAATTTGTTATGTTGTTGTAAATTAGGCCTGTTTTTGGCTTTGTTTACGGGAGGCTTTTTTTCGGCCTTTACGGGGAGGCATTTTACCAGAACGGGAGGCTGTTTTGTTGAGGCTGTGGCTGTTAGGCTAAGTACAATTTTTTTTTTAAAAAAAAACAGGCCTCTTAACGAGGCTCGGGCTTTGTTACGAGCCAGCTCGAGGCAAAAATATAAGCATGTAACGCAGAGCCACGAGCCGAGCTCGGCCACTTCCCTGCATAACAGGCCTGGCCTGTTAAGGGTCAGGCCTGGCCTGGCCTGTTTCCATGCCTACTCCAAAGGCACGATTCACCGATGCCAGTTTCTTCAGCACCAAACCTCCACACTGCTTAGGCATCGACAGCCTACCCCCATCCCACCGGATGGAAGCCTCTTCTACCGTCGGTGTGGCCCCAAATAAAGGATCTTTGGAGACGTTCTATTTCTTCACATACCGAGATTGGTACTTGAGCCACTTGCATGGGATAAATTGGGATAGCTCCAATCACAGACTTTGCAAGAGTAATTCTTCCCGCTGTAGTCAAACACTTAGCTTTCCAATTTGATAATCTACTCTTAACTCTATCAATTACATAATTGAAAGTTCCTCTACTACTTCGCTTCCTAGTCAAGGGAACTCCAAGATACCTACCAATGTCAGTAGCAATCTCCATTCCGGTGACTCTCTTGATTCTGCCCTTCAGAGATCCACGAACTTTCGAGGAGAAGAAAATAGAAGATTTCGCCAGGCTAACCTTTTCTCCCAAAATTTGACAAAAGCTATTTAAAGCTTCCATCATCACCTCAGCTTGTCCCAATGACTCCTCTCCAAATAACAACAAGTCATCAGCGAACATCAAATGAGACACCTCTGGTCCATCCTTAGTAATTAGAACCGGTTTCCATCTACCATCTCTCACCACATCATTAATGATATGAGTGAGCTTTATCCATACATATCATGAACAAGAAAGGGGACAGTGGGTCACCCTGTCTAATTCCCCTTCTTGGTTGGAAAAATTCAGACTTGGCACCATGCCACAGAACATTGATCGAGGAAGTGGAAACACATCGCATAATAATATCGATAATATTCTCATTAAATCCTGCTTCCTCCAACACTTTGGAAATAAAACTCCATTTAATTATGTCATACGCTTTCTCTAAATCCACCTTCATAACCATCATTCCTCTTCTACCTTTAGCCCTTTTCATTTTGTGTAAGATCTCCTGACCAACGATGATGTTATCCTGAATATGCCTACCAGGAACAAAGCTGGACTGGAAAGGTGAAATCAGATCTCCCAATACACTTCTGAGTCTTTGAGCAATTATCTTAGTAATACACTTATATTGAACAGTACAAAGGGATATAGGTCTAAAATGTTCCACGCGGTGAGGAGAGTCTCTCTTTGGGATAAGGGAGATAAGGGTGCGATTAGCCTCTGATATATCAATAGTGCCCTCAAAGGCACTCCTAACAAAAGCATGGAGATCAGAGCTTACAATATCCCAATTTCTTTGGTAGAAAATGGGAGGGAAGTCATCCACCCCAGGAGCCTTGTAAGGACCCATCGACTTAATAGCTTCATGAACTTCCAGCAGATCAAGAGTCTTAGATAACCCATCCATACAAGTCGAATCAACAAGTGGGAAGTTGCTCACTGTATGAATTGTAGCATCCTCCAGAGAGTGCTCTTGGAAAACCTTCTTGAAGTAATCAATAACCATGCTCTTAATATCATCAGCATTCTCAAGCCAAATTCCTTCCTCATTTTGCAAAGTAGTAATTCTATTTCTTCTTCTTCGCATATTTGTTTGGAGGTGATAGTAACGAGTATTCCTATCGCCTTTGGCAACCCATTCCACTCTCGCTTTCTGAAACCACTTAACTTCCTCTTGTTTGGAAACCTCCTCTAATTGAGACTGTAACTGAGTTTCAAGATTACTCAGGAATTTAGAATACGGGTAAGTAGGGGAACACTAAATGCTATTTAAACGAGCCGGGATTTCCTTTTTCCTCTTCTCAACAAACCCAAACGTCTCCCTATTCCACACCTGAATCTCTGACCTTATTCTTTTAATATTATCCTCCAGCCCTTCATTCTTCAACCACTTGGAGTTCATGAAATCGTTGAACTTATCATGAAGCATCCACATGGCCTCGAACCTGAAAGGCCTTTGTCCATCGACTCTCACCGGATAACCCAATTCCACACATATCGGGTTGTGATCAGAGAAACCCATTCTAGGGAGGACTCTAACCGTGCATCTGGAGGGGGAGGCTACCAAAGGTTGGTTAGCGAAGGCCCTATCCAGTCTCTCATATAATCTCCTATACCCCTTAGCACAAGGTCCTTTCCATGTAAATTTGGGACCAGACGCGCCAAGATATATAAGACCACAATCATCCACTATGTTTCTAAACCACGAAATTCTTCGGTTAATACAGGGCACACCCCCAATTCTCTCAGACTCTGACAAGATGTCGTTAAAATCTCCACAAACTATCCACGGCGACACAATACCGGAAGATAAATTCTTCAATTTATTCCAGAGGACCGAACGGAAATTCGAGTGGGGGGGAGCGTAAATAAAAGTACAAAGATAGATTGGCATACCTGGAGACGCGACACTCATGTGTAAAAATTGTCGATCCTCTTCCAAAATTGAGACAAAGATCTCCAAGCTGTTCCAGAGAGCGACCATCCCCCCAAAGTTACCAACACTAGGAACCAGTTTGATTTGATCAAAACCCAGACGCATTAAGCTTTGAAGCCGAGACACCTCAGAGATACGAGTGTTAGCCAATACAAGGAGATTGGGCTTAGGCCCATTAATAACACTCTTCACATTACGATAGAGGCTTGAGCTACAGGACCCTCTATTATTCCAGTAGATGGCTTTAATCATTAAAAACCAAAAAGACGAGAAAAGGCCCAACGGACACCAACAAGGACAAAAACCAAATAAGCTTACAAAAGAGACTCTGGGACCAATGAGAGGTCCAAGTCTCCAGTCTCCTCAGCAACTATATGCTCGTTAACCACTTGGGCTTCCCCAATCTCCTTAATCGGCCCAATAGGACCAAAAGGCCCCTCCTCTGCATCCATAAATCCACCTGGCTCATGCGAAAGGGCCACGATGTTATCACCCTCTTCCATGGGTTTAACCATGTTTGAATCAAGGTTTGACCTGACCACATCGTCCTTCCCATCACCCATAGTCAACATCAGCACCTCCTTTCTCGTATCCTCTGACAGTTCTCTTGTACGCTTTTCCACCCTTTTGCTGCTCTGTATAACCAAAGTTCCCTGCTCACAGCTCTCTACAAGCATAGTGTCTGCCTGCTTCTTTCCCTGCACCCCTCCATTGTTCCTCCTTTTTGCAACTCCTTTTCCCCCTTCATGTATACTCTTCCCTTTTTTCCCTGTTGCCACTTCACCGTGGTTTCCTTCTACTCGTAAAACCTCGGTCCTATTATCCTCATCCTCCTCAAAAGTTTTTGTCGTTTCAGTCAGAATCCCAAACCTCGAACCCCCAGCCTGATTCTTTGGCATGTCAACGGTCTTCTCCTTCGTCTTCCTCGGGCTGAGATTTTTGATCGATCTGCCATTGATCTGCTTGTTCTTGTTCGCGTCGGCTCCGATATACTCTCGTTCTCACTTTTGCATTGGGGGCAAGTCTCCCTCCTGTGTCCGAATATGCCACAGCAGGTGCATAATAGGTGCAACCCTTCATACTCGATAAAGAACTCTTCTTTATCCAGATAGAATCCTTGCATCATTTGCTTTCCAAGTTCGACTAAAACACAGACTCTGGCAAAATGACCTCTAAGATGTTCTGCAGTGTTTAAATCCACCTTTAAGGTCTTACCATCCTATTGCCAATCACTGTTAAGGCAACCTCATCATAATACTCCAAGTGGAATCTTGGAATTCTTACCCACACCGCATTTGCGCTTCTCAATCTCGGCCTTATCAGGTCTAAAATTTGCTTCCCACGGCTTGACAATTAAATAATGATCATAAAGCATCCAAGGACCCCCTGTTAGTGCATTAGTATAGTCCTCCTTGTTGGTGAACTTAACAATGAAGTACCCATGTCCAATATTGATCAAAGTAAAGACGCCTCTTTTAGCCCACATTGCCTGAAGGCGACTTTCCAAAGCCTTGAAGCCAATGTTCCTACCTAAGAGTTTGACAATAACAGCTAAGCCCTAGGCTTTATACAGTCTTTGTTTCATTTTGCTAGAGAACTAGAAAGTCGGAAAGTTTCTGGATACGCTCTCTGTAATTTTGCACTCACATCCCTTGCACTCTTGATGCTCTTCTTCGGGGGAGAAGTTCGAAAGAGAGTCGTCTGAGAGATCATCATCCCTCCTAACATCCGGCTTATTGTTGTCTCCGCCAACTCCTTTTAGCATATCAGGGAACAGGCCCCTCCTTCAACATTGTCACCCAGCTTTGGCCAATGCACACGTAAAATATCATTCTCCAACCCAGCTGCAACGTTCTTAATTTTCTTGGAGCTCCTCATAAGCAAGTCATCTTCCTCCTTTGAGGACGGAAGTAACTATGCAAGTTGCAACTTGGTCAACTCTGGTCAAGAGCTGCCCATGTCTAGGTGATGGAGGGGCTAACCCAATCAGCTCAAGGGCAGCCCATATCTAGGTGGCAACGTGGTCACCTCTGGTCTAAGGCCCACATGTATAGAAAACTGGTGTGTGTTTGGTTAGTTTGTTGGAGAATAACTTTTACGATTTAGATTTAGAAGGTAAGTATGTGTGAGAGAAGTCTTGTCCCGACTTACAAAAAATGACTTCTGAAACCAAGTAACCAAACATTTCCAGCTCTTAAGGGATGTCTTACATTCAAATTTTGTTGATTAAAAAACCATAATACCTCAAATACTAAATATAAAATCTAATTGATTTTTTTAAAGAGATTAAGGAAGTTAATTGAATTACTTTAAAATGTTTTTATTTTTTCTCCAAACTAATTTGTCTGACTTATAAATTATACTCTCTCCGGTCCTAATTATAATACCTAGTTGACTTTTTTGGAGAGATTAAGGAATCTAATTAAATTAGCTTAGATTATTTTTATTTTTATTTTTTCTCCAAACTAATTTGTCTGACTTATAAATTGATACTCCCTCCGGTCCTAATTACAAGACCTAATTGACTTTTTTGGAGAAATTAAGGAATCTAATTAAATTAGCTTAGAGTATTTTTATTTTTATTTTTTTCTTCAAACTAAATAGTTTGACCAATAAACTAATATATAATCTAAGAAAACACAACATATGAAATGATTAAGTACTTATTTAGCTTCCTTAATCTCTCCAAAAAAAATTAACTAGGTCTTATAATTAGGATCAGAGGTAGTATATAATATAATAATACACAACATTTGATATGATTAGGTAGTTTATTTAACTTCCTTAGTCATTTAAAAATAATCAACATGATCTTATATATAGGCTAAAGGGAGCACTAAAAATTTGACCCCATTCTAATTTCATAGTGTTACATTCCTGCTGCTTCCAATGAAATATATCTTTTGGTCGGAATAAAAAGAATGAATTGACACTTTAGCAAACCCCTATAAAGGAGAGCACTAGATTAAGTTAGTGTTTGGAACGTCGTGTTTTTTTTTTTATCTTTTTCTATAAGTTGAGACAAAAAATTTCATGCTTACAGTAGCAAACCTTGAGATAAATATTTAGGGGGCAAATGTATAAATTTTCGGGACAAATGTATAAAAAAATCTCATTTACATTAAATATTTAAGATAAATTTTTTTTTGAGGGGGTCATGGCCCCCATTGTCTCTACAAAGTTCCTTCATTACATGCTTATTTTGTAAATCATAAAATCTATTTTCTAAAAACTAATTCAAAAAGGGACTGACACAAAAAGTAGGAGATTACTCTCACTTACATAGGAATTTTCAAATTTTCATGCCACCATTGGCAGAAACGGTCTATTTCTATTTTCTATTGTGGATCGTTCCAATATTGCACAAGGTCCGGGTCGAGCTGGTAATTGCCAGCCTACATCTCACGTTAACAAGAGATTGTTCTACTTCGGCCGAATAAATAAACAACAAATTGAATTTCATAACTAGACTCAAAGTGGGTGTAAAAGAATCTTCACCTGTAATTAATAAACTTTTACCTTGCTCTTGGCTCTACATTTCCTAACTACACTTTCATCGGATTCTAAATTTCTGACGTAAACCTTTTTCTTTTCTTTTATCTTTGGTTAACTCTTTATTTTTCTATTTTCCGCTCGATGCCTGATCAGATGGTGACCTAACTCATCCGACAAGCACAAGAACATTTAAAAAAGAAAAAATATATAGTGGAACCCCCTGCCAATATTACAAATCTCTCCCCAGATCTCTCTGTACACTTGTTCTTAAATCCGCATTGGCAATCCAAAATTCTGAAAAGCTCGGATTTCCCCTCGAAGGCCAGCAGTTACCATCACGAGTCCCCAGGCCGACATGTTGTGATGAACCCCGTCGGAGATATCCACACTAACTCGAGGGCTTCGTCTCCTGGCAGCAAGAACAAGTTTTTCCTCTGGCCATGTTGCGGATATTCTGTCAAAAAAATAACTGTTCGTCGCACCAGCTATAGTTCCATGGAGTGAACCATTGTTGGCCCCTAATGCCTCATTACCAAAACATTCGTCTACTGGGGTTGGGGGATGATTCGCCGATGGGACCTCGTCAGGGACACTATCAGCCCCAGTTTGTTCTCCAGATAAAGGATCTCGCATTTCCCATGCATCACCCATACCAGGCCAAGGAATAGCCACCGACACATCTCTACAATGAAAATGTTCATATGACTGAGTGACAGTGACACCTTTGGTTCTGTTGGGCCTGCAATTAGCTTCATTTTTCCACACATACACATGGGAATCCTCACTTGCTGAGACTATATATTTTCCATTTGCTGTGAACGAGGCTAAAATTTGGCTATTTGTGTTGCGAAACCCTGCATAAAACTTGCATCAGTTAAAATGGAAATGAGTAAGCTTCATGCAAGTTGACACATTATACGTTCCTTTAAATGTGCCATTTTTTCACATCATGTCCACCTAAAATAAGGTAAAGTCAATAAGGTAGGATTGAGAGAAAGCAGTTTGCAGAAATATCGTATTCACTTTATACATCATTCTTCTAGACAAACTGTCTCCCAAGTTATTAGTCTAACCTTTGAACTTATGAACCAGATCAACACCATCAACCAATCGAATTCGAGAATCAGCAGATGTTATGAGTAATTCTGATGAACTTCCTGGAGCAAACTGATAGGAAAAACAAGTTAGAAATTGTAAGCGTGGTTACTGGTCAATGCGGATAAACCATGATTGGGGACAACCTCCACTCATTATTATATATTCCTCTTTAGTTTTTTGGATGGGACACCAACAAACAGGACAAATCATACAACAGCTGTTTATTCATTAAATTACCTGGAAACCAGTAATTTTCTTGAGATTTGACTTCTTTTTCTTGTTCTGCAGCATAATCTCACTCTTCCGTTGCAACTTATTTTCTGAATGAAAATTCAAAATGATAATCAATGGCCATAAAATCATTAGAAGTAAGCATAGATTACCAATACAGTAAAAAAGAAAGTTCAAACTGACTGTACCAGATGTATTATACAAATGGCAGCTGCCCTTATATGAACCAACCAGTGCAGCCTGCGAAAAACCAACAAATATCATTGAATAACAATGCACTGATTGAACTTCTTAGATCGCCAATATGGTGCATATTAACCTTGGACCAACCTGACCATCAGGTGTGTAGCAAGCAGCAGTGACCATCTCATGCAAATCAACCCAATCAACAACTTGATGATCAGGAACACTCCATATGCGAACCTTAGAATCCAAAGACCCGCTAATGAAGTATCTATCATCAATGGGATTAAACTGGATGCAAGTTACTGTGTCCAGCAGAAAACAGATTGCGGCAAAACAAATGATTAGAAAGGAATAAGATATGGAAAACAGAATAGCTTCTACTGCTAAAATTAACACTCCTTTACTCAAGAAAGAACTATAACAAAATGTCCTATTTTTAAAAAGTACGACCAACTATTTTAGAGAGACGATAGCATTTTAAGAAGTGATAACTGAGTGTACTCACCATAGTCACTATGCTTAAAAACTTTCAAACAAGACTTGCTTGATAAATGCCACAGCCGCACCGTTTTATCCATTGAAGAGGAAAGCAAGTGCTGAGCAAGAGAGGAAAAACACACTGCTTTATGATAATAACTCAAATCTAAGATAATTCAACAGCTACAACTCAGTAAATAAATAAACACGGAGATAAATCTCATTTCAAGATTTTTAATGAGATCTTCAGAATTCCTCATTTCCAATTCAAATAGATTATCACACTAAGACACTCATCCCAGTCACCATAGACACGAGCAGGGGTGTAATTGTAAGGTAGTGAAAATGTCAAAGTTGTTCGAATTTGACATTAGAAAAGACTGTTCTCACATTAGGACATGATATTGAACTTGAAACCAAATCAGAGTCCCAGAGAGGTAATTCCCCAAATATGTGTCCCTCTTTAAAGTTTAAACGGAAAATTCTAAAGTTGAGAATCAACTCATTTCTAACAATGTCTTACAAGATGAATGGAGATCAGCCAATGAACAGTATCACAATCATGTGTTTAGGTATGCTTACCACTCTTATAAAAATAATTTAACCTAAAAAGTAATGACAATTTATCCTACTATTCAAACAAGGTCATAGCCAACTCCAATTTGGTCACTATAAAGGCATCAACTAATTGATCATAATGCTGAGTTACAAACAGAAGCATCCAGAGAAAAAGATATATTAAGCTGAGGATTTCCATTTTATAGTAGCAACATTCAGTTCCATTTTTTTCTTATAACCATATCAAGCCATTCACTAACTAAACAGCTCATAATCTGGAAATATCCATATGGTTTCACTATCAACATTAATTAATAATAATATAACACAAAATACAAACAACTAAAGTGTCATAATAAGGTACAACACTATCAATCAGGGATTGATAAAACCTTTCCTGGAAGATGCCAATCCCTGGGGAAAATATATCTTCCTACTGCTATTAATAAGGAAGTATACTTTTCAATCATCTTGGGGAGACCAAATCCAGAAATCTTCTCAAGAAGATAAAGGATCACATTTTTCCTACAATTTGTATATTACCATTAAGACTTGAGAATACAATTTTATCCACCAAAAAATTATTGAGACTGCAAAAAAAAAAAAAAAAAACCTGAACTATAATCACAAGTAACAACGACCAAAGCAGCAGTGCTAGATTGTGTACAAATACCATCCATATCTTCAAATTTAGCAATAACATCAGACTAAACGGCACTGTGATAAGGGCAATAGTCTCAATCAAACCCTTGTCTATAGTAAATTTTAGTGAATTTATTTCAGCATTAACATGAAAAAAATGCAACTAGACAGTAGGACATAACAAAATTCCAATGCAATTAAAAATCCATAAGCTGTCCCTCACTGCTAGGTCATCCACATTAGAATTTCCTATTCCAAAAATCAGTTACAAATTTACCATAAATTCTGGATCTTTGTGGTATCTAGTACAGTGGAAAACTCACTCAAACTGCTTAGCGTATGCAGGCTTGTCTGTTAAATCTATGATTCGAAATATATATATATATATATAATGAAATTTTACGAGTATATAAAATGTCTGATTCATCAACTAATTTCATACAAGACTGAATAGATTTAAGAAATATACAGATATCGAACACATGGTTGGAATTTACAGTTACCATATCAGCTAACCTGAGATTTGGACCACGATAGATCAAGCACATCATCAAGATGACCTTGGAATGTGCAAATAGGTTTTTCAGTAAATGCAAACATAGTTTCTGGCACAACTAACTGGTCCAAGCTCAATGATTTTCTGCTGATGGATGACCTCCCCCTTCTCTTCGTCTCCGGATGGCTAGGGGATAACAAGGTTGGTTCAGTGTATCCATTCATAACCAATAACGTATTCATATTCCCAAAGCCTGGTTTCTCCACTAGCAGCTCCGCCTTCCTCTCTGACTCCACAACTTGCCACACATGAATTACACGATCCTCACCTGCACTAGCAAGATATTTCCCGTCCAAACTAAACTTAATGATCCATATAGATCCATTATGAGCCTGTACCTCCTGGCTCTTATAGAGTGCAGTAACCTCTTTACATGACTTTCCATACTGCCTTACCCGTACTCTTTCAGGTCCATGTAAACAAGCATCCTGGCTTTCATCTGTAGCAGAACTTGACCTCCGCCCACCCCTTTCTGACGAGGTATCCCTTTCATCACTACTCCGTCTGTCCTTATAACCCGTCATGGTGCTGGCAACACTCTTTATACTCTTAAACCAACCCCCTTTCTTCTTTACCTTGGTACCACCTCCAGTACCGCCACTGGCAGTTATATTTGCATTTGAATCTACATTGCCTTTGTTACCCTCCTCGAAATTTTGTCGTCTCATCAATTCTTGAACAATTGGTGAGTGTCCCACTGTCATCTCAAACTCCTCCAAGGTCAACTGCCTTCCAGTTCCCACCTCCTTTAATTTGTTCCACGTTCCGTCTTCCTTAATCTCCTTGACAACAAATTCTTTCCCATTATCAAGATCTCTTATGGTGCACACTTGTTCATCAGCCCTGTCAAGTTCATTACAGTTCGCACCCTCCTCCACTTCCCCAACCCCTACATTCTCGAAAACTGGTTCCACCGATAGATGGCCGAAATCCACACTCAAGTTCGAGGAGCCACTTCGGATTTCATCTAACCTTCTGCTATTTTTCCCTGAAGGCGGCTTATTGGGGAAGGCGGCATTACCAATCGAGGATCCATTCTCATTGCCGCACATCGACTTAATAACTTGATTGCGGCTATTTACAAATGGGCCGTTATCTGAAGCGACCGAGTGAACAGAAAGAATTGAAGAACAGACCGAAGAAGTAGACTTTTTATGACGACGACGAGACTGACCAGGACACACCTGCAAGTCGCCCAGATCCACTCCACCGTCTGATTTCGATCGGGATATGCCGGCGGTGCAACCAGAAGTTTCACCCTGTTGTTGGCGACTCAAGTGATCGGTAGAAGCCGATCGGTCAAGCTCTCCATTGGCCATTTCTATAAGATAATCGGCAGAAGCAGCCTTCCCCCGGGACAATGACGGGTCGCCGGCGAGACCCATCTCGCGAAGAAGACGGGTCCGGCGTTCAGACACCGATGACGGTTCAGAGATCCAAACATCGTACTTGCACATGGCCGCCGGGAATTTGGGTACGGGGAAGGGTTGGTCCGAACCATAATTGGGAGAGTTGAGACTGGAGCCATGGTCGTTGTCTTCGTCATCGGAGTTGGACGTGGAGCAGGAGCAAGAGGACGAAACTAGACGGTCATTAGACTCGTAGAAGCGCTCCTCTTCGTCTGTTTCGTCCTTGGCTTTGCTCATTGTTTATTGGGCATTCCCATTTCCATGAAAATGCCCAGAAATCAATCGGGTCGAACCGGGATTTCTCACGGTGATATTATTCCTCAGAAACAATATTGCTCAAGCCCAATTTGGAGAACGTAGATGGAAAACCGAGGGGATCAGACAAAGAGGGGCATGAATCTAGGCGAGGTTTTGGATTAGATATCAGATCCAATGAGAGCGAGGGACTGGAACGAAGCCCTATGCGGGGTTGTGCTGGTGTTGGGGAACTGGAGTTCGCCAAACATTGTTTTGTTGTTGTTGCTGATGAGAGAGAATGTGAAGGACGTCGTCCTCTTCTTTCCAAATTCCAAAATGTCTGAGAAACTGGGAACGAAATTTCTTCAGGTTCTTCGGATGAAGATCAAAAATAAAATAAAGAAGGACGAGTAGTAATTTGTTTGATAATTTCTTTACATGACTCAAATTCGTCATATTTTATTGCCACTGACAAATTGCCAATTGCAATTACAAATTATTGTTATGCTTAGCTTACAAGTTCCACTGTTTCAGAGGAACTTATAACAGAACTTTAACTTATTCTCGTCATTACAATATAACTTTTGGTTAGAAACTTCTGGGTTAAAAGTAACTAGTTTGTACGGTGAATCCAGCCAGGAATCATATTTTATTTTCAAAATATAAACAATCGGGATATTTTCCGCCTCCTAAAATATTTTTACAGAAAAAGATTAAAAAAAAAACACTTGAATTTTAAAATGGGATAGGATATTGTCACTACTACTTTTTTTTTTCATCGTTAGATCGAATCTCATTTATCTTTATCATTTTTCTTTCCTATTAAGATTGATTAATGAAGAAAACATAAGTAGTGAATTTTGGTAATTACATAAAATTGATAGTGACAATATTCTATCTTATTTAAAATTTTAAATTAGTCTTATTGATTTTAAGAGTATAGGCATTGTCTATAAAAGTATAGTAATTAACAACTTATTTTTAATAAGAAAGTGGTTATTTGAAATTTTGAAGTTTATGTGGTGTTTTACTATCTTTTTTCCTATATTTTTTAGCCTTGGTGATAAATGTATCAAAAAAATATTTTAAGATACAAGATACTATCTGTGAAAAAAAAAAAAAAAAACTCTAAAGAGTGTTGGATGCACACAAAAATATTTTAAAGGATTAGATGCATCTAAAAAAACATGTTTTAGAGTGCTAAATATATATGAGAAAATACTTCAGTTGCAAAATGGGACTTAACCTTGTTGTTGATGGTGGTTATGAAAATTAATACTCACAAATATACATGGACGGCTAGCTTAGTATATTTGATCATTAAATTTAAAGAGGATAACGATCATAATAAAATTACTCTATATTTGATACTTCTATGACACAAATTACCCTAAAAAATTTTAAGGTCAAACTTGTCATTCCGTAACCACTTTTAAAACAAAATAGCTTTTTAACTTTTTTAAAAAATTATTATTATTACCTTTGACATAGTGGCTAGTAGTACCTTTCATTTTGAATTTTCAAAAATCAGGATAGAGGATGGAGACGTGCCATTGTAAGAGAAACCATAGCTTTAATTTGTGGGTATAAGAAGTAATGTTCATGATAAATTTAACAAGAGACAAATCAAATAAATTTATGATGATTACTCAAATGCCATTATGCATATGGCCTTTTCCAATTAGCGTATTAATTTTAGCATTATTGTTCATTAATTAAGAATCAAATAGAACTAATTAATAGTATTATATACTCACGCTGTTCAAAATATAAAGTGACACCCCTCTCCCAAATATAAATGTTTCGTTTAGGTTGCTTATTGTAACTGTGTTTACACAAACTGAAACAAAAGTCATCTTATATGTTAAATTTGGGTGGTAATAACGTGGAAGGTGGATTGGAGGGGAACAAGAATAATGGTATTAAAATGAGAGAACTCAAAAGCAGGTGGAAACATGTCTGAGAAAAAAGGCAACAAAGGTAAGGTCGCTTGTCCAAGGTTTTTAGTGGTAACTGATTAAAAGAATATTATTATCCCAATCGTCACATTCTCTCCCATTTGTTATGCAATCATTGACTTCCTCTTTTTGGTTTTGGTCAAAACTTCACCTTACCTTGCATTCCTCACACGCTATCTCCTTCTCTTTCGCTTTTTTTTTTTTTTTTTTTTTTTTTTTTTTTTTTTTTTTTAACTTTCCCATTTTATGAAGTTTTAATTATTATTTTTTTACATTTCTCCACTTGTATCCATGCGATTCTAACAAATGAGTAATCCGGTTCATGAAATGTAAGCCTCCTATATATAGAAGGAAATTTTTTTTCAAATTATAATCTTAAAATAAAAACTTAATTTATTAAACATTTCAATTGTTTATTTTTTGGGGAAAATACCATTTGAATTTCAAAATCCTATATAGGTGATTTTTCAACAAAACAAGTTGTTAATTGCTTTACTATTCTTGTTAATCTCATTACTGTTATTGTCAACAGGATTTTAAAGTTTAAGTGGTATTTTTATGTCATTCTCCCTTATTTTTGCTCACATTTTTATTAGTTTAAACCATGCTATTTTGCAAGTTTAAATTTGAAGAAATTCAAAAACAAAAAATTTACCTTTTTAAAGAGGAAGTGGAGGCGGAACATAGGATTACCATATTAGATAGGGCCAAGTAAAAAACTAAGGCTGGATCCCATAGTATTTGGTGGCAAGTCAAAGTTGAAGACTTGGACTGTTTCATAGTTCTCGCGCCATCACCCCTTTTTTTTTTTTTTTTTTTTCCAAAGATGGGGAATAATATTTTTTAAAGTAAGAAAACTAACATCAAACTCCTCTTTTAAATATATTTTTTTAGGTGTGATATTCTGATTAAATCCTCCATTTAATATCATAGGTGTATGATTTATGACCAAAAGAATAAAAATTTTATTATTATAATAAATTAAATTGTTCACATATTAGATCATAGACCATAAATTAACCATGCATTTAAACCAATTAAGTCAAACACACGTGATACCATCCATATTTCCCCACCCACGTGCAGACAAAACAAAGGCCAATATTTTAGCATTTTAAGAAAGTTTGATATGATTGTGAAATAAATTCAAATATTTTTAAAACCTAAATGGTTAAAAATGGTTACGTTATTAAGAAAGGTCGCAAAGGATATGTATAGATAAAGGATAATGAGAGATGATGAGAAAAACGTCAGTAAGAGTATTATCTGCTTCTGTCTAGCAATAACTGTTACTTGTCAGGAAACCTTCACGAAGCAAGTAAATATTTCTTTTTAGCTCAAAATAGCTTAACGGCAGGTAACCCTAAATCTTTATAACCCTAAACTAAATCTTTATCCAAATCATGTGCAAGAGCCACAACCAATAATTCTTTTATCCAAAAACAATAATTAGATAATATCTAGAACATTTAATTTTGATCAAAATAATAAAATAGTAATTATAGAATATCCCTTATATGATCAATTAATAAATATATCCAGATATAATCTGAATATATAATAAGATATAATATTATCATATTTAATAAAATATCCAACATACGCATTATCAATATTGTCAAAACTAGATATATTGATTCACTAAACTGTGCTCAGGCCGATCTCAATTAAGATAACATTTTTGTAATAATCATACAAATTTAGATAATTTTTATTCATATATTGTCATACATGCCCAAATACTTATACTATAGTTTTGTACATACATGCTAAATTAATATACTTCCTCCGATCCTTAATATAAGACATAATTATAGAGTCGGTCTTGGTTTAAATATAAAACATATTTGTTTATGTATGTCCTACAAATAACCAAACTGTCCAACTAATTAAACTGGCAGAAGCTTTATCACAAGCTCAAAACTGCCAATAAATCATTATTAACACTAAACCGGCCAATCTTGCTGGTGTATACAATCTACGAGCATAATTTAAAGTCTTAAACCTCTGGTTTTCTTAGAAATTAAATAAACTTGGAACTACAGTTTACAAAATTACTAAAACATTAAATGAGCTAAATATTTGGTTCACTGTTTCATGCCATGCACTCTGTGCATTTAACTTCATTCGAACGAACCAATGGCATGTTCACATGGCAAGTATATATAAAATTAAAGTTTTGAATAGTCGTTTTTAAATATGATAATTAATTATAATCAATTATTGGCGCATGTGCGTGTGTGCGGTCACACATGCACAACAGCACAGGCACACAAATGCAAGAATATTTGCTTATTTGCAAGAGATTGAAGCGTGCAGGTTTGGCTAAATGCTCTGCGTTACAGATCGTTCTTTTGACAAACCAATGCGGACGCCACAGCTTAATTAATAGACTACTAACAATAATTTAACTTAAAAAAAATACCAACTTGGGTTAAACAAATTAATGAAGAATAACACCTTTTCAATAGTGGGAAAAATATGCACAAACCAATTGAAGATAAATGTTTTACTTTCTTTAATGACACCACAATATATCATTAATTATATTTGGATGATTTGTCAAATTTTGATAATTCATTCATTAAAAAAAGCGCAACGCGTAATAACTTTATTGGAAGCTTTGGTAAAAGAAAATATTGGACTTTTTTTTTTTTTTGCCATGATCAAAATATTGTATATATGATATTTTCTGAATTAAATGCATACTTTATATATAGCTAAAGGGATGTTGAAATTAATTAAGAACAACAAAGGATGAGATGTCAACTAGATACCACTTTGTATATTTTTTATAAGTCAATTGTACCTTATTCTCACAAACTAAGAAAAACATTGAATGTATAAATTTTTTTATATTTGTCCTTATTTATGAAGGGATGCATATTTTCTCTCATATCTTTTTAATTATCTCTATGTATTTACACCTGCCTCTCTTCTCTCTTTCCCACATGTCTACCCGACAGTGAATATGAGTAAAATTAATAAAATTTTATTTATTATTCTACAAATGACTTATATTTTAAGCAATTTTTTTTGGATACAGGTTATTTATAAAAAAGTTCAGAGAGGTATAAATTAAGGGGAGGGCATGTGTGGGAGTGTTAATATTATGAAGCTACTCTAAGTGTATAAGAGGACAAGCTAGTAATAATCAGGCAAAGCCTTCTTCAAAGCATGCATGTGCACTGTACTATCTCTTTCTTCTCGATCGGCCATTCAATTCACAACCCAAGAAACAGACATGCAGGTTCCAACGTTAATGCGATGGGGCTGCACTTCTTCACGCTCTCCTCATTCATCACAAAATTAACTCCAATATTGGCCAACACATTGCTTAATTAATGAGTATTAATTAGCTTAAAGACAATTAGCCTAGAAGTTACTCCTCCTTTCCTAAATATATGATTTGTTTTGATTCTAAATATAAAACTTTAATTAATTTCCTCCCAAATTTATACTATCTCTTGCCTCTAATATAAGGTATTGGGCCTGTTTGGTGAGAGCGTTAGTGAGATTTAAGTCAGAAAAAGCCAGGAAAAAGCTCCAGTAGAGAAAAAGCTCAGTGGAAGGTGTTTGGGTTGACTTTTATCCCCGGGGCTTTTTTTTTTTAAAAAAAAACTACTTTAAGCATAAGCTCTATGAGGAAGCTTTTTGGAAAAAGCTTTCAGCTTTTTGACGTAGGTCCCACCACTTCTACTACCATCAATCCAAACATAAATCACATTTACAACATGATTTTTTTCCTACCGAGCTTTTACAAAAGTTATATGGCTTTTAAGTCACCGCTCCTACCGCTAACCCAAACAGGCCCATTGAAGGATAGCGTTACAGACTGCTCCCTCCGGTCCACAATATATGGCGCTTATAGAAGAATAGCTTTGTCCCAAATACTCCTTTTTGGTCCACAATATAGAGCACTTCTAGAAGAAAGGCATGATCCAGAATATAAGTCACATCCATTTTAATTAATGCTCTTTTTTTCTATTTTGCCTCACTTTCCAACTTTTGCCCACTCATTATATCACATCTCTCTCTAAAATAACATTATCAATGCAATTAAATACATTTCTCAAGAAGGGTAAAAGGGAAAAAATTTACATTTTAAGACATATTAAATGACTTAACTGTCATTTTTTATTTTCTGTGATATAGTTGAAATGCTCTCTATATTGTAGACTAGAGGGAGTATAAATCATTTGTAAGATAATTAATTTTTATTTTTCAGTTTTGTCTCTGTAATTAGTGCTTATTTCCTATTTTTCCATTCATTAAGTTTTTGAACACATTTTTCAATAAGGGTAAAAGTGAAAGAAAAAAAAAATTAGGTCAAATTTAATGAGTTAACTGTGATTTATTGTTTCCTGTGAATTAGTTAAAGTACTTTGTATCATGGATCGATAGAAGTAAATATTACCTATATATCAAGTACCAAAGACAGTAACTTTTTTTCCCAAACTTTGAGTGCATTTTCTATCAATAAGTAGCACCTATTTAGGTTGAGGTATAAAAACACGTTCATGCAAGTCAAGACAAAACTCTTCTCACAAACTTACCTTGTATACTATAAATTACGTTGGAAAAATACGTTCCCGTAAGTTGAGTCAAAACTCGTCTCACAAATTTACTTCGTATAACATAAATTACATTAGAAAAACAGCTTATATCGCTAATCTAATAAAGTCTCAACACAAATGATAATTAAAAAGGGTATTTTACAAAATAAATTAGCACCGAACGTTTTATAAAAAATTAACTCAACTAACCTTTTTTTTTTAATATCTATACAACTTAGTTATAGAGGAATAATTATTAAATACGGGTATAACATAAGGGCTTTTTTTCCCAATTTGCCCCTTTTTAAATAACTATTTCCCAAAATGCCCCTGTCTGGAAACTATTTCCCAATGTGCCCCTGTTTGGAAACTATTTTCCAATGTGCCCCTGTTTAGTCGACTAAACCATAGGGTTTAGTCGACTAAATCACCACGGGGTCAAATTTTTTTTAAGTGACCCTGTGATTTAGTCGACTAAACCAGAGGGTTTAGTCGACTAAACCTCGACAGAGAGGTTTTTTAAAAACCCCTTTGTTTTGAGAATGTGAGAGAGGGAGAGAAACACAGAGACGTGATCATTTGCTCGGTCTAAACCAAAGAAAAAACGGAGGTGCGTTGTTCGACGGTGAAGCAAGCGTGATTCGAGCAAGCAACCAAGGTACCCATCGAGCTTCTTTCCCTCTAGTTTCGTCATATCCCAACGAGTTTGAAGACGTAAGGGTGTAGTTTGGCTTCCACGTGAGTTTCTATGCAAAACGAAACTAAAACAGATCATTTGAGTTGTTTTTCGCACGATATATATATATATATATATATATGAGTCTCGTGGTTGCCGGTTTGAAAACCGGCGTAAAATTGATGAATAAAAGCATATACGTTGCCTTGGAAAAGAATGAAAACAAAAAGGGAAATTAAAACTTGCTAATATAGATGGTTTGTTGCTACTCATATGAAGCCAAACCGTAAAAAAAACAATTGTCGAGATAAACATAAGTATTTTGTTTTTATGGAAGCATGACCTGGGGTATTAACTTCTTGGTTCTTTGTTATTAAAAAAAAATAGGGAAGAAAAAGGAGGCTTAACGAGATATATTAATATATGTGTGTCAACGCCAACGCCATTGTACGTAGGAAAACTATTACTCCATTATCACTGGAAAAGTTGGATTTTATATATATATATATATATATATATATATATATATATATATATATATATATATATGTTATTACTTTTGGAAAAGAAAAGAAAAGGTAGATTAATATATAAATATATGTGTGGCACCCGATAGATATATATAAGTATGCGTATAAGAAGAATATGTATTTGCACAATAAATATATATATATATATATATATATATAAGAAAAGAAAGGAAACATGATTTTTGCTGTTAGTTGAGATTATGTGGTTAAATATATATGTATATAATAATAAAATATATTTTTATGTAGTTAGTATTTGTAAACTCCTAATTAATAGGATCTAATCTAATTAAGTCTTATATTATTTCACTTGTAATATTATTTACAAAATAATATATATATTCATAGTGAAGCATATTTTACATGGTGTGAGCATTTATTAAATTCCTAATTTAAAAGAGTTAGGATAGCCTACGAGTTTAAATTATTTATAGAGAAATAATAATAAATAAAATAAAATAAAATGAACCCTAAACCCTCTCTGGTCAATGTTTAGTCGACTAAACTCTCTGGTTTAGTCGACTAAATCACGGTCACTTAAAAAAATTTGACCCGTGGTGATTTAGTCGACTAAATCATAGGGTTTAGTCGACTAAATCACGGGGTCACTTAAAAAAAATTTGACCCGTGATTTAGTCGACTAAACCCTATGGTTTAGTCGATAAACAAAAAGACATTGGGAAATAGTTTCCAAACAAAGACATTGGAAATAGTTCCGAGACAGAGGCATTTTGGGAAATAGTTATTTAAAAAGGGGCAAATTGGGAAAAAAGCCATAACATAAGGGTTTGTTGAAGGCGGTATTGATTCTTGAAGGGAAACAAGACAGCAGGCCTATGCTATGGGGCTAAGGGTCTAATAATGGAGTAAGGTTTTTCTCATCATCATATTCTTATTATCCCTCATAATCTCTAAATCATATCCGTCCAATTAATTTAAAATGTCACAATACTACTTTAGTTTTTCTCTCATCTTTTCAATCAACAGTCTAGATAGGATAAGGAGGAATGAAAAGAAAGAAAGTTTACAAGAAGATTTCTTTCCCCAATAATGTGATTTAGCTTTTACTCCTTCGTACATCTTTCATATTATGAGGCTGTCCCATTGTGTGTACTTTGTTCCTCACTCTTACCTTAAAGTGATTCCATTTGATGTCGCCTGTCTTCTCTCCCCTTAGCATAAAAAAAGCAAACAGAAACAATCTTAAGTTGTAAAAATATATATGCGCTTTCATCATTTTTTTTGGTCAAGAATACGCGCTTTCATCATAAGAGTGTCTACAGTTGCAAAGTGTTTTTTTAAGTGTAAAAAAGAACTACGTGATTCAAATTAGGTGTAAAAATATCGTTTGACCGTTAATTTTGATTTTTTTTGCTGACTGAACGATGATATGACATTTCAAAGGTAAAAAAAATATACATGTGGTTTGTCAAAAAAAAGGCTTAACACCAAATTCTTTTTTTTAAAAAAAAAAATTAATAGTTTTAATTTAATAATTTTATTTTAATTAAAATAAAATTATTATTAACCCTGGACGTCAAACAAGTTTGTTCTGCAAACTTTCCTCGCTTCCAATTGTCCTTAACAAATTGTCGTTCGCCACGGTTTGTGAACAAATATTCAAAAGCTCAATTTCCCAGATGCAACCATGGCTTTTTCTTCATCATTCCACAACACACCTCCTAAGCCCAACTCAAGCTTCATATCTATATATCTAGTCTCTAAACCAAAATCACCAAGGAAAGAAAAAAATAATCTTAAACTTTTCATCCCTCATTCAAATCTCCACTTATGGAAGAAATTTTTCACTGGCTCCTTAAATTCAATAAAATTATATCCACAAAAGAAAATCCAAGCGAAAAATTGCACAACACCTCTAGTTTTAGTTTCAGATTTTACAAGTTTTAACTTTCGGTTCCAAAGAGAAATAAAATTTAATAAGTTTTTCTTTTAAAAAAGAAAATAAATTATGGAAATAATTTTTTTACCCTTTTTACCAATTGAATAAATCCCCCTTCCCAAAATGATAAATAAGAAGAAAAAATTTGGCCTTCAGAAAAATACTTAGAGAAATAATAATTTTCCTTTTAATTGAAGTAAAATTTAAAAAAAAAAAATTGGTGTTGGGTGCTATTTTTGACAAACCACGTGTACAGATCTTTGAAATGTCACGTCATCGTCGGTCCAAGAAAAAAGTTAAACTTAACGGTCAAAGGTATTTTTGCACCTAATTTATAATCACATACGCACTTTTGCACCTCAAAAAAGTACTTGCTACTGGGCGCTCCTCTGATAAAAACACATATATATTTTTGTACCTTAACCAATAATATAACAACAAAAGTAAAGCTGACCTGTGGGGATTCCGACGGACTAGCAAAAAGCCATTCCCTTCGTATTCTTTCATGCAAATTCGATCTTAAAAAAGAAAAAATTGTGAAAAAAGTTTTGTTTTAATTTATATAAACATGTTTTTTCAAAAACAACTCAAACAAACTCTTAAACAAAGTTACTGCTTATACCTGTCCTATAAAAGCTCCACACTGTGGGGGAAGCACATTTTTATATAGGGTTAAGGAGCGTCCAACACAACAAACTATTACCGGAAAGCGTCCGTATGACAATTAACTATTAAGTGGACCGCCCTAAAGACAACAAACTTTTAAAAAGGAGCCAGCCAAGACAACATATTAAAACAAAGTTAACGCCGTTAGCAAAAAGTTAACGTCCGTTATCTAATGAGCGCCGTAAAGACAACAAACTATTATTCCAAGAAAAGCGCAAGACAAAATTCTAAATTTTACTAAATTAAATAATTTTTTTCTCAATTGTCATTATTCAAAACTACTTGTATAAATATCTATGGACAAAAATTACTCATTTTTCAATTTTGTCAACAAAATTTTTAGATTTTTAAAATTTTATTAACATTAAATGAATTTTTTAACTCACATAAATTTCTTCTAAAATAAAAATAAATCATATATTTTCTTTGTTTAACATATATAATAAACTATAAACACCTTGGGTTTTTACTAAATTAAATATTTTTTTTTCTCAATTGTCATTATTCAAAACTATTTGTATAAATATCTATGGATAAAAATTACTCATTCTTCAATTTTGTCAACAGATTTTTTAGATTTTTTAAATCTTATTAACATTAAATGAATTTTTTAACTCACATAAATTTCTTCTAAAATAAAAATAAATCATATATATTTTTTTAACATATATAATAAACTATAAAACACCTTGAGTTTTATTTAAATCATATAATTATATTTTTAATCAAAACTTTTGTTTATTTTAGCAAATTATAATTTTGACAAAATTGAAGAATGAGTAATTTTTGTCTATAGATATTTATACAAGTAGTTTTGAATAATGACAATTGAGAAAAAAATTATTTAATTTAGTAAAATTTAGAATTTTGTCTTTACGTATTTCTTGGAATAATAGTTTGTTGTCTTTGCGATTCTTAGATAACATACGTTAACTTTTTTTGCTAACGTTAATTTTTTTAACGGCATTGTCTTTGGGCGCTCCTTTTTAAAAGTTTGTTGTCTTTGGGTCCACTTAATAATAGTTAATTGTCTTTGACGCTACATAATTTAATAGTTTATTGTCTTTGACTCTCCTTAACCCTTTTATATATAGCTGTAACATTTTGACATACTACTAACAACATGAATGTTGCAATATCATAGCTGTCCTGTATCATTTTTTATATTTTAAAAATATTAATTTCTCCCTCCAATCCTTAATATGAAACCTATTTAACTAATATGATTATATTAAAGAAGTTAGTTAAAATAGTTATTATCACATGTTTTTTCTACAACACCGTAATAATATTCCTTAATTACTTTCATATTTCTTTTACTTGATTATGGTTAAGGAAGTATTAATATGGGTAAATAAAAAAAAGATCGATAAATATAAAAAACAATTCTTAGATGATGGCTAATATCAACCTTATAATTAAGTTGTATATTAAGAAGTAGGCTAGTACTTTTTTTTTTAAGTCGAAAGACGAGGAGGCGTCAAACCTCCTGAGTGCGCAGGTTAACGCGCGAGGGTAATAGACGGTTCGCACTGCGCCTAACATCAAGATACAGGAGGAAGGGAGATTTCGCCCTGCCCTTGGATCGTGGGTGAACCCAACCTCTTTCCTAAAATTATGTTATCAAAAAAAAAAAAAAAAGCTTTCTCATGATATGCAAGTACTAAGATTTTTTCATGGTTACCATTTGCATTGATGATTTGTTTCATTGTACAATTCAATTTTCCCGCACTTTGTGCTGTTCAAAAAAATTTCTATGCAACTTCCGTTCAATCTCCATGTATTATATACAATAACATGTGTGTACCATAGGTTGAGTAATATTGTTAAATATATATTAGGGACATTAATACATACTCTCTCCGATCCTAATTATAGGAATAATTTTGTAGTGTAAATTGCACTATAAGAGTGTTTCTATAATTAGGACCGAAGGGTAGTATATTAGAAAATAGAAATCATTTTTTTTTTTTTTGGGCTGCAGTTGCCCCCATTGGCTTTTATACGGGCTGTCCTTGCTGCTATATGCTTGTGCAGGGATTAAAAAACAAATTTCTCTTATTTATAGGTATGTGACCAAGAACGAAAGCATATGTAACAGAGGTACGAAGGGCCTCAAAAGCCCAAAACAACAACAACAACAATCGACAACGTAGAATCCTAAAATACAAGCCTTATCTAGTACACTCACTAAACTAAAACCTTTCACACAGCTGAGTTTTTGAATGGAATGAACAAATATTAGAGTCTAAAATCCAGACGGTGTCATCATATCTATTGCTGTATCAATCAATAACAAGCTTTACTTGTAGGTTCCCAAACCCACACCAGCCTCACGGCCAGCATATGGCTGGAAGCTGTCCCCGGCTTTTGAATAGCTCACATAATAGAACTCAGAGACTATGGCAGTGAAGAAGATGAAAGCAGCACCTGCAGCAAAAACTCCCTTCCGAAGTGTTGCACAAGAAATCGGGTCCATGTCTGCAAAAGTATGGTACCTTGTGTGATAAGCATTCCTCACTGATCCTGCCAACAAGCATATCTCGGCTATGAAGAAACACAACCTGAGACATAGTTGCAAAAGAAGAACAATCAGCTCAATACAACAAAAGGTAGCAGGAAATATGGATAACTCATGTATGTAACACTGAATTTTCTAGATTAAATTTGATTGAGACTGGAGATCAGTTGTATCAGTATTCCCAGTATTAGTGAAGAATGATCATATACCAGCAGATTAAGAAAAGGACAATTGCACAGGCCCTTGAACCCCCGGGGTTCAGAGTCTTCCCACAACAGAAGCAACGGCTGGCCACCATTATGAAGATTTGACTAAGCAGAAGGAACACAAATGCACCCGCACCGAAACCAGTTGCTACATCGGAATCATAGCGACAGTAATCATAATTGTAATCCTGATCACGAACAACCTTGGCCTGCCGACAAAGAAGAAATTAAAAAAAAAGATGAAATTATAGTACTAAAAAGGAGCCAAGAAACTCGATCAAAGGCACCCAGACATAGTATCAGATTTATTCGTTTATTCAAAAGAATTGAGATCACCATACGATTTATGACATCACAAGCATTCAATGCAGCATTTAAGAAACTAGATCTTTGGCTTCAATGACACGGATATGATAAACCGATTTAGTGTATACGCATACAACTCCCTCAGAGACAGCGAGAGTAAAAGGAAAGTCATATGACGTTTTACATCGCAGAGCATTTCCTCTAGGGTACAAGCGTTTCTTCTACAATACAGGCGGTTATCTATATACAAGAACAAATCTGGAGAACTCTATGCATAAAAAAATTCTGGAGATCTATATGCAACTCTGGTCAAACAAATCATATTTCATCGAGAACTGAGAGCTAACCGACAAATTAGATGGCAGATTCTTGGGAGCATCAGCTCAATCACATTAGGTACTCAACATCAAATTTCCCCAATCAAATCAATACGAAAGACAGGAAGTTTTGAGATGAGGTTTCCTTAATTTCCTTCCACATTTTTCTCGGCAATCAAACAAACCAGTCCATGAATGAACAAATATTAGAGTCTAAAATCCAGACGGTGTCATCATATCTATTGCTGTATCAATCAATAACAAGCTTTACTTGTAGGTTCCCAAACCCACACCAGCCTCACGGCCAGCATATGGCTGGAAGCTGTCCCCGGCTTTTGAATAGCTCACATAATAGAACTCAGAGACTATGGCAGTGAAGAAGATGAAAGCAGCACCTGCAGCAAAAACTCCCTTCCGAAGTGTTGCACAAGAAATCGGGTCCATGTCTGCAAAAGTATGGTACCTTGTGTGATAAGCATTCCTCACTGATCCTGCCAACAAGCATATCTCGGCTATGAAGAAACACAACCTGAGACATAGTTGCAAAAGAAGAACAATCAGCTCAATACAACAAAAGGTAGCAGGAAATATGGATAACTCATGTATGTAACACTGAATTTTCTAGATTAAATTTGATTGAGACTGGAGATCAGTTGTATCAGTATTCCCAGTATTAGTGAAGAATGATCATATACCAGCAGATTAAGAAAAGGACAATTGCACAGGCCCTTGAACCCCCGGGGTTCAGAGTCTTCCCACAACAGAAGCAACGGCTGGCCACCATTATGAAGATTTGACTAAGCAGAAGGAACACAAATGCACCCGCACCGAAACCAGTTGCTACATCGGAATCATAGCGACAGTAATCATAATTGTAATCCTGATCATGAACAACCTTGGCCTGCCGACAAAGAAGAAAAAAAAAAGAAAGATGAAATTATAGTACTAAAAAGGAGCCAAGAAACTCGATCAAAGGCACCCAGACATAGTATCAGATTTATTCGTTTATTCAAAAGAATTGAGATCACCATACGATTTATGACATCACAAGCATTCAATGCAGCATTTAAGAAACTAGATCTTTGGCTTCAATGACACGGATATGATAAACCGATTTAGTGTATACGCATACAACTCCCTCAGAGACAGCGAGAGTAAAAGGAAAGTCATATGACGTTTTACATCGCAGAGCATTTCCTCTAGGGTACAAGCGTTTCTTCTACAATACAGGCGGTTATCTATATACAAGAACAAATCTGGAGAACTCTATGCATAAAAAAATTCTGGAGATCTATATGCAACTCTGGTCAAACAAATCATATTTCATCGAGAACTGAGAGCTAACCGACAAATTAGATGGCAGATTCTTGGGAGCATCAGCTCAATCACATTAGGTACTCAACATCAAATTTCCCCAATCAAATCAATACGAAAGACAGGAAGTTTTGAGATGAGGTTTCCTTAATTTCCTTCCACATTTTTCTCGGCAATCAAACAAACCAGTCCATGAAACATCATTGAAAATTGAGCCTGATTATTACTTCGAACGGATAAAGAAACGAATCAGTAGTAATGAAGAAGGAAGAAAACAGTGAGATCGAGATATTAAAACTACTCACCTTGCTTCTTCTCTGTTCAGCTGCAATAGCGAGAGCAAAAGCAATCAAGTCAAAGATGAGGACTATGATCATTACGAGCTTGGAAGCCATGGATTTGATTGCAGATTCAGATCCCCACACAGATCTGGCTTTCTTCCCGCCTTATATAGTAGGAGATAAACACCGACGCTCAGTTAAAAAGAAGGGCCTCAGTCGCTGATAATACGAGTAAAGTAACACTGAGCTGGAAATAATGTCAATAAATCAAATTATTATTATTAGTTTCAAAATGGAGTAGGATTTCCAACCACTTAATGGACAAATCTCTAAAGGTCAGTTTCAAAATCATATGGGCTAAATTTAGATTCTTTGTTTTATTTATTGTTTCTTACCTGGTTCTTTTGTTTGTTTACTGATCACGTTTCGTGTATTTTAATACCACCTTAACTATCATTCAATTTTTTTAAAGAAAATATAGGACATTAAAAAATAGGGTTTCATAAAATATGCATGTAACCATATGACGTATTGTCGGCTGATAATGAACTGTAGGATGAAGTTAAAAGTATTTTAAGAAAAATGCGATATATATTATTTATAGATAATAAATAATAACATAATACAACTTATTTATTATGGCTTTAAAGAATTGAAAGGAAACATGTGTTACTTATAGTTATATTTAAATACTTGTACAAAAATATCACATATGATATTACCTTATTAATCATTTTACTAATATTTTTTTTTTTTCACGGCAAAGAATATTATTTTAAGAGAATCCGATATAAAGACGGTTGAAATAAGGAAATCTTATATAAGATTGGTAAACTCAATAAATTTTAAATTGGGTCAATGACCTAATCTAGGATATTTAAATATCGGTTATTTTCTAATAATACGCTAATTGTTGTTAAACTCATGAGTTGATTTATAGAGTTACCATTTTTACGCTTTTAGCTTACAAAACGAGTCAGTGGTAAACTCACGCGTTAGTTGTAAACTTCGGTTAAACTCACGGGTTTATACACCGAAGGTTTACCGTTTTACGTTCTAGCTTACAAAACCGCAAAAGTGTTAATTTACTTTCTTAAACTCGTGTTAACTTTTTTAAATTTGATCATCTGCCAGCAGTTTTATATAGAAATTTTATAGAAATTTTTTATTAAATATGATGAATGTTGATGAATTTAATTTCAATTATTTGAATTTAAAATATATTTAAATCAAATTATTGTCATTTTTATATTTTAATTATTTAATTATACACTAATAATACATATTTAATAATAAAAGTAAACTCTTATGAGTTTACGATTCGAGTTCATGATAAAAGTTTATGTCACTGTCACGAGTTTGCTTAAACTCGTGAGTTTAACAACCTTGCTGCTAACCCTTGGTCCAAAGAAAAGAGGAAAGGAAAAACCAGGAGTCGGATGTGGTTACCATCCTCGCTCTCTCTCTCCTGTGCGAGGAGTGTGAAGGATGCCATGAGAAATCGCGACTTTCGCCGCCGTGAGTGTTGCGCTGTAATTTCTGCCTTGCGAAGACAACAATGACGTGAGTACCGAACAGTAATCACTGCCCTACGTCGACAACAACTCTGAGTGTCGCATTGTAATTTTTGCATTCATAGCCATTCCATTTAGTTACTTATAAATCATAACATAATCAATTATCTTGAAAACTTCAAGCGAGACAGTGATCTAATGGTCTATTATAGAGAAACGTAAAGCTTTTTTGTTTATTTGTTTTAGTTTTAAAATTGAGTTATGCTGGCCTTGTTATTTTTTTTCCTCGATGTCTTCCAGCTTCTGAGTTTCCCAGAAAATTGCTGAATTGCTCTAGGTATTACAGGTGGCTGCATCCTTCATGCTCCTCAGGCACAGGAGAGAGAGTGACGATGGTAATGACATCCATCCGACTTTTCCTTTCCTATTTTCTTTAGATTAAGGGTTAGGGTTATTATTAGAAAATAACCAACATTGAAATATCCTAGATTGGGTCATTGACCCATTTTAAGATTTATTGAGTTTACTAGCTTTATATATGATTTTCTATTTCAACCGTCTTTATATAAGATTCTTCCTATTATTTTATCACAAAAATGAAGTAATGATTTTGTTTTTTGTACATAAATTACAAATGAGTGAATAACATTACTGTAAAATGTTTTTAACTATATTTCGTCTTATTATGCTTAATAATTTGTTTATTTCTCGAAATGAATTACCCTTAAACCCAGATTGAATAAAATATTTTTTAAGGCTTTGTAGTTTTTTTTATAAATATGGTAGGTACAACAGCTCCAAAATGTTGTTGGAGAATAGATGATTTGATGGGAAAGGGAAGGGCCTTTGAGCAATAAGGAAAATATTGAATGAAAGTGGATAGTGACTGACAAGTCAGTTGGGGATAAAACCAGACAAAAAATTTGAGATGATTTTTGGGGCCTAAGCCTAACACAGTAATGGGCCTGTCATGAAGGAATCATGTTTCCAGAAAGTGGCAAAAAACTGAGTATCAACCTTCTGCTTTCATTGAGAGTCGAACTCAAGACCTCCCGCTTACTAAACGGGTGCTCTAACCAACTGAGCTATGAAAGCCTGTTTATGGTAAAATTCAGTTTCATTTTTTTATTTGTTTTTACCGCACGGATGTTCCGTTCCAAATTATGTTTGGTTTTTCTCTGGCCTGAAAAAAGATAGTTTGTTGGGAACTAATTCTTTCAGTACGGATAAACTTCGAGGATTTATGAATTATTTATAAATAACAAATATTTATCAGTATATTATTCTATCAATATGACTTCGAAGAAAAATATTTAATTCCTTTCCTATTTACAAATGACTGAATTTTGCATTACAATTTCAGTAACATATATCATGAACTAATAAAATCAAAATCAAGGATACCAAATTACTAATTAGAGATTTGATTCCTTATAAACAAAACTCATGGCTCAAATCTTGTAAATAAATAAAAAAATTCTACATTAAAGAGGTTATCCCCTCAAAACAGGGTCTACTTTAAGTTATCAAAGAAAAGAGAGGTTCTACAAGTCTGTTTAAATTGGAGAAAAAGCTTTGGGGTGAATATCATAAACTAGCCACTCAAGAAGAAATTTCATGGTTCCAAAAGTCTAGAAGCAAATGGCTCCAGGGGGGAGACATGAATACAATTTTTTTTTCATGCCTCTACTATGGTTAAAAGGAAAAAGCAGCGCATTGGAGCCATCCAGGATGACGCAGGGCAATGGATTAAGGATCACGACGTCGCAAAAAAAATGGCCCACGACTTCTTCTTGAACCTCTACACGCGTGATCCTTCTGTGAAAGATCCGGATGAGTGGTTCTCTAATTTCCCTATCCTTGATGCTCGTGAGTTGCACATGCTTTTGAGAAAAGTTACTAGACTTGAGATAAAAAAATGCAACTTTTGCTATGGGTGCTTTTAAAGCACCGGGTCCTGATGGTCTCCAGGCTCACTTTTTTCAAACTCAATGGAAAGTTGTTGGCGATAAAATATGCGATTTTATTGAGGAATGCTTTTATAATCCCTCCTCTATAGCCAACATCAATAAGTCCAAGGTCGTTCTTATCCCTAAGGTTGACAATCCTACTACTTTAAAGGACTTTCGCCCAATATCCTTGTGTAACGTGAGTTTTAAAATCATTACAAAGATCTTGGCGAATAGATTTAGAAATGTTATGCCAAAGCTGATAAGTCCTGAACAATGCAGCTTCATTGCTGGAAGATCAAGTTGTGACAACATTATCATTGCCAAAGAAATCATCCACTCCATGAGAATGAAGGGTAAGAAGAAAGGATTCGTTGCCATCAAGATAGATATGGAAAAAACGTTTGACAGACTCAACTGGAGGTCTATAAAGAACACTCTTATGCGGTTGAGGTTGGATGATTATCTCATTGATCTCATTATGGCCTGTATTTCTACTTCATCCATGTCTATTCTTTGGAATGGTGATGAAAGCCCGAGCTTTACCCCTTCCAGGGGTGTTAGACAAGGAGATCCCTTAAGCCCGTATATTTTTGTCCTCTGTATGGAACGCCTAGGCCATTTTATTAAAGTAGAGTGTGATGCCCGGTGCTGGAAGCCATTCACTTTCAAGAGAGCGAGCCCTAGTATCTCACATATGTTCTTTGCTAATGATCTCATCCTTTTTACCGAAGCCTCTCCTAACCAAATGGCTGAGGTTCGTAATGTGATGCAAAGCTTCTACGAAGTCTCAGGGCACATAATTAACTTAGCTAAATCACGAATGTTTTGCTCTAGCAATGTCAATTTTAATAGAGCCCTTGAATTAAGTCAACTCCTTGGCATCGGCATCACTCCTGATCTTGGAAAATATTTAGGGGTCCCGATTATCCATAAGAGTTACGAAAGCCACATACCACCCCATTGTGCAAAAGGCTCGGAAAAAGCTGTCCATGTGGAAAAGCAAATTCCTTACTTTAGCTGGTCGGTCTGTGTTGATTAAATCTGTGTTGTCCTCTCTTCCCAACTACTGCATGCAATTGACCCTCCATCCTATCTGCACTATTAACGAATTAGATAAGATCTCAAGGAAGTTTCTCTGGTCTCAAGATAATGAAGTCAAGAAAATGCATCTCATTACTTGGGACAAAATCACTAGAGCTAAGAAGCAAGGGGGGCTTGGGTTTAAAAATCTTAGGGATCAAAACAAAGCCTTCATTATGAAGATCTGTTGGAGTCTCTTAACGAAGAAGCAAACATTGTGGGCCAAATGCCTTTGGTCTAAGTACAATTGTGGTGACTCCTCTGTTCCTATGGTCTCCAAAAAGAGAAATTCATCCTCTATCTGGAAAGCGATTGTCCAAGTTTGGGATAAATTTATTGCTGGAGTGGGGAAAAAGGTGAATAATGGGTCTGGAACTAAGTTTTGGCATGATCTTTGGCTTCCTCTTGATCGGCCCCTCATTTCTTTTGTTCATAACCCATCCTTGATTAATGAAGAGGAGACTTTAAGAGATCAGCTTCTGGTGAATGGGAGATGGAATACTAATAGTTGGCGGGGCATTTTACCTTCTGCAATCATAAACTATATCTCCAGAACGCTTCCTCCATCTAATAACTTCTATGACTGTTTCACTTGGAGAAGCGAAAGACGGAGCTTCTCCGTTAAATCCGATTATCTCTATCTCACCGATCGAGGTGTAACGGGGCTAATAGCTTTTGGGCCCAAATGTGGAAGTGGCGATTAGAAAAAGTCAAGCTTTTCATGTGGCAAGTTGGCCATGAAAGACTTATGACAAATTCCCTCGGGGCAAAAAGAGGCCTTACAAATGAAGGCCACTTTGTCCTTTCCGTTGTAATACGGAGGAAAGTGTGACTCATGTGATTAGGATCGTGAGAGAGCAAAGAATTTCTGGAAACAAATTTTAAAGTCTAACTACTTTTCTAAGTTTTTTGCAGGTAATTTGCAGGCTTGGCTCAGATGGAACTCCAACCGCAACCCCGGAAAAGGACAATTTCAGAAATTCAATTGGTCAAGAGTCTTTTGCTTGGGGTGCTGGATCCTTTGGACATCAAGATGCAAATTCCTCTTCCAAGGCAAAAAAACGGATTTCAAGGAGATGATTCATACTTTAAACTATCTTCTGATGGAAAATTCTGTTAATCAAACTCTAACTCATCAAATTTTCCAAATTCACAGGAATGAGGAAAAGTCTTGGACACCACCACCCGCTAATGCGGTCCGCATTGACGTGGATGGCTCTGTACGTCACCAGCATCACTCGGCTTGTGGAGGAGTGATCAGGGATTCTCAAGGCCATTGGTTGATGGGATTTCATAAGTCCCTGGGTCTTTATTCTGTCATTGAAGCATAGATATATGCTATTATGCTCGGTTTAAAAACCGGTCTTCAGATGGGCTTTCAGAAAATCATCGTTTACTCTGATTCGCTAGATGCTGTCGACATCCTGATGACGGACTCTGGCATTGATCATCCTCTCAGAGACATTATAGGGGTGACTAGGGACCTCCTCTTCGGGGACCAGGACTACACTCCAAGAGACATCATTTCATGTGCCAACTATATGGCCAAGCAGGGCCATGATAATCCTCCTGAGGCTGATGTTACGCTGGTCCAAACAATTCCCGTCGGATGTATGGATATGGTTTTAAAAGACCAATTGGTCTGCCATTGTTAGTTCATCTTTCTAGCTTGATGTATTTTGGACTGAATCTTCATGATCCAGTCCGTTTCTTACTTCTCAAGCTCTAGCTTGCCTGTATTAGACAAAAAAAAGAAGAAAAAAAGAAATGGGAGGTTCACCATTGATCCGAATCATCCGATAAGGGATTCATCGCGAGTAATGAGCTGATTTCACTTCTCTTGGTAGATCCTGACGCAAATTCATTAATGTAAAATGCAAAAGTCTAAATCATGTAAAATAGAAATGAGCATGGCTTTCCGAGCAGAGAGACACAATGAGCCCCATCAAACCGTTGCATTGAAATTACAACTCATCTGTTGGCATAAATATAACACATCCTCAACGGATGCAATTCCCAAAGCCGAAGAATTAAAGAGACATCTCATAATACTCACATGAGCGTGGACATATCATCTAAAACCTTTGATTTCAAGTACATAACTCAATTACTATTACATGGCGGCATCAGGGTCCAATCTTCTCTGAATGGCAGCAGCAGCCTATAATAGATAAAACAATCGCAGCTGAGTATGACAGCCTTTCAAAGGCAGATAAATAAACCTCAAATAGAACTTAGGTTGAATACTTACCTCAAAATTTCCAAGCTTGTACTGGTAAGCCATCTCCTCCCTGAGTTGTGCTTGCTCTTTCATTGCCTGTGCCTGTAATTCATGGTATAAGAATTTTGGAAAGATGACTTAGCCAAGGATCAACCAAGTGACTGGAAATCAGCTTAAAAGCAACTTTGTGAAAACAAACCATTCCACTCTGCATGGAGCGTTTTAAAGCTATCACTTGTTCTTCCTTGTGCTTTTCACGTGCTTGCTGTAATTCTAGTCTGCAAGTGCAATGAAATCGATGATTAAAGCCAAGAATCAAACAATGAAATCATGATCATCAGAGACAATCTTGGTGTCACCAAGAGGAACTGTTTGACTGGCATGGGGGCTAAGTCTTCTCGGTTAATTCATAACTTGCATGAACATAGGCACACAAAAACAAAAGTAATCACACATTATTCCTTAGGCCCCGGCATAGAATGGGGCCCAGGTAATATAGAACTAATTGGCACACAGTTAGACATATGCACATCAGTCACATCCTTGATATGTCTCATTATCCATTTCAAGACCTTTAATATACGGTAGAATCATGAAAACGCGAAATTGTAACAAGAGTAGCAACATTGCTGCTTTCTTCAGCAGACAGATCAAAATAACATATGTAACTTGGGAAAAAAGACGGCAACAATAGAACCAATTTAAATTTAAATTAATAAAACAAACATTGCCAAGGCATACCTTCGTTGCTCTTCATCATTAAAAACAATACGCTCTGTTGCCACAACCTTCTTAAAACCCCTTTTCATCTCTTTTTCCATCTGAAGCCTGTGATAAGCATCAAGGTTGTAGTACCTGCCATACAGAAATCAGAGCATTTGTCAACCCTAAAAAATATATGAACTAGTTTAAGATATTGAATCTTAAATCCATTTATGCACCACACAACATGCACAATTTCTTTTTTGGGTTGAGTTTCCATTGATGAATGCAAAAAATATCAGATGACCAAAAAAATTCACAGGCTAGAACCAAAGGTGAATAAAAGGGAGCACAAAATTATGCAAAAATCAATTCGAATAAGCTGAACTAATGGTAAAGATCCACACTTTTTTGAGGGGAAGGTAGCTGTGTTGTGGTCCTCCATGAACCTGCATATCAGCAATCAGACATAAAACAAACAATCAACTTAACATTGTGTTGAATTACGTACATACAAAATGAATAATCCAATTAAAGCAAGAGTGAAAAAAGAAAGGGCAGAAATTCATTTTTACAAAAGTTCATGTACGGATAACAGACAGAAAGTTTATGCCCTTACTCTTTGAACATCTGCTTTTCCTCCCAGTTAGAGAGGCTCTCCAGATTAACCTATTAAGAAACGCGAGCAATCATATAAGATATTCCACATGAACATGACACAAATGTAAATAACAAATACAATAGAAGGGCAAAAGACTAATTGCAACAGATTTAGAAGATAAGGAAAGTACTGGTACAGACAACGAGAGGAACGTGGTCCAATTTGCTGAGATGTACAATTTTCATCATCAACACCATCAAGGAAACAATAACAATATTTCATGGGAAGAAAAAGGAAAAGCTTTCCAAGATAATGTTAGAAAAATAACATTTCTAATTTCTCATAAAATGGATAAAGGACCACAAATAACAAACAGGTAAGAGGGAATATCACATTTGTTATTCACAGAGTTAAGAAGAACAAAATAAACACCTGCTTTACTTCGGCCAACCATGCAGTGAACTCTGGTCGTTTGTTCCTGTAATATTCAGAAAATCAATCAGAGAACAGATGATGGAAGCCTTAATTTACAAGAAATAACCACTACTATTGCTATTAATTAATGATTTGACAAGAAAATTTGACTGATAATTTATTTCATTCGAACATTTTCAACTTTGTCAATCTAAAATATCTTGCGAGAAGCATTGGTAACTGATGCCATGAAATGAGAGTCTAAGCAAAATCAAAGCTTTTCCGCAAGGAAAAAAAGATAGCAGGACCATACGATCCAGTCAACATTCACAATCAGTAGGCTACAAACATCATATGGTTTAAAATTGACAAAAAAATTCAAGACACAACTTAGAAACTTTTGAAGCTCCATCAAAATCAACAAATATTATCGTCCCATCCTCAAGCAGTCGCATGATTCAAATATATAACCCAAAGAAAAAGATCACAGACCAACAGATTCTAAAGTGGTTTTGATCACATCCTTAAAACAATGAAGCAACCTCACTGACCACACACAGCCTCGCAAGTCCAACAAAAACATAGACATAGGAAAACACATGATATGTCAATCTTATGAAGTTCAACAAGCAGTAAACATTTGCATCGGAGGCTTTAGGCCGATAAAAGAAATTTTTAATCACTTACCACATATCAGTTTCTCTGATAACACCATACTTTCCCCATAAATTCGTGACTGCACCCTTCTTCCCCCTTTCTTTCTTTTCCTTCTTCTTTTTCTTCTTCTCCTTCTTCCGTTTTTCCTCCTTCTCCTTCTTCCGTTTCATTCTCTCCTTCTCTTTCCTTCTTCTCTTTCTTTCCCTCTCTTCCTCCTTCTCTTTCCTCCTTCTCCTCTCCTTCCTCTTCCTTCTCTTTTCTCTTCCTCACTCTCAGATTCCTCAGAACCCATGCTTTCCGACTCCGAATCAGAACCTGAATACTCGGACTCATCATCCTCAGAGTCCGAACTGGAATCAGAATATTCATCGCTACTGTAACGACGCCGTGATTTTCTCTTTCTTCTATCGCTCTTCTTGTGCTTGCTGTCATGTTCTCCCTCCGAACCAGAGCTTTCACGCCCTTTCCTTCTAGAATAATTGATGTCCTTTCTCTCATCTTCCGAGTCTGTATCCGAATTTTCTCGCTCTTTGCTAGATTTCCTCTTACTCGGAACATCGTCTTTATCTTTATCTGAAGACATTTTTTTGGGCTCCAAGCTTCAGCCTTCAGGCGCCCAAGTGAGTCGAGTGACGGAACACGTTGAGTCTATAACTCGGGACTCGGGAGAGATGAAAGAGAGGACGCAACGATGAGCTGCTAACAAGTAGTGCTTCGATTGATGGAATTTGGGCTCAAGCCCAAGGATTGCAACGGACATTTCGAACAAAAATAAGAATTCAATTCAAAAACAATTTTAATATACCAAATAAAATTATTAATACGTAGTACTACTTCATAAACTCATTAGTATTACCATATTAATTCATTATTTTTTTAAAAAAATCACATATTACGTACTTGTCAAAAAATATTATTAAAAAAACTGCAAAGAAAACCTAGACAGTTTATTCTTTGTTGTGAGAATTTTTAAAGAATGAGCTTAATATTTGTGAATAATGTCTTTGTGTAAATTTTATTAGATAATGATACGAAAAGACTGATAATATATTGATTCCTTACGTTTAGTACATGCACTCAATGGACAAATATATAAGAGATATATATACATAAAATATAATAAATAAATTTTAGGTCCTCGGCTCACTTCTTCTTCTTCCACTTTAAATGCATTCCTTATATTTAAGAACTAAATCCAGCTGATACAAAACAGTCTCCTAGTAATGAGCTAAGAATACAAGAACAAAAAAATTATTGCTCTTTTGAGCTAAGGATGCTCTCCACTTCTTCATCCACCACCACACCATCAGCTTTCATTCTCTCTAAAATCTCATCCACTTGATCCCCACGTCTAACATGCACCTTCAGCAAAGAGAGATACATGTCCCTATTCATGGGAATCACAGTTTTTAAAGAATTCACAAACTCTTCTACTTCATCCATATTTTTATGATCAGAGGACCAGCTCAATATGCCAGAAATGAGGTCCAGCTTTGGCTTCCAACCTTCATTCTCAGCCCTTAAAGCCAAAGCTTGCTTCATGCACTGAAACGCCTTCTCCATGTCCTGCTTGGCCACATATCCAGAAGCAATGATAGACCAACTATTAGGGGTTGGAGTCTTACCTTTACCTATCATGCTTTGGAGCAATGTTTCAGCCTTTTCCATCATTCCCATCTGAGAATACGCAGTCAAGAGCATGTTCGGCACCCGGAAATCATAATAGTTACCCGATGATTCCCACTCCTGGAGCAACTTTTCAGCTTCTTCATGATCTTCTAGCTTCACCAGAGAACCCAGCATGTTGATATAATACCTGTTAATTTGCTTCTTACATCTGGCTTTGAGCAGATCCCATAGTCTCAACACTGCTCTTTTGTTCCCAAGACTTGTATAGTGTGTGATTAGATGATTATAAGCAAGCGCATCATTATCGGCCTTATCCTCGCATTTCTTCAAGTAAATCAGAGCTCCCTCCTTCTGACCTGCTTTTATGAAGAAGTTGGCCACCATTGAATATACATTCCAACCTTTGGAAATGTAGCTTTGCCTTTCCATTTCTTCCAATACTTTCTCCATATTCCCAAGATCGGATCTGGCACCATACGAAGTTATGCAAATCCTGTAGCTAAAATCATTTGGAAACAAGCCCGCCTCTTTGATTTGTGCAAAAACATCAGGGACTTTCTCATGTTGACCTGTGTGTATATAGAGGCACATTATATTGTTGTAGTCCAGAACAGAAGCATAACCCAACTCTTTCATCTTGTGCATGAGGGAGAGTGACTTATCAACTAAGCGTTCCCTTACATAACAATTTAAAAGAGCACCATATTGCTTCTCAGTTTTGTCTGCATCACTCAGATCTTGAAAATAATCCTCAGCAAACTCCAGGCCTCGTACTTTACCGATAAGATCTAGCAGCACGGCTTGGTCACCATGTGAGAATGGGCAAAGTCCTTTACTTCTCATCCACTCAGAAATCTAAGACATCAAAGTTTCAACAGTCATCCATAAGATCAAGTAACAAAACCATGTGATCAATGTTGAAGATATCTCAGTAATTATAAAATATCAAGGAATAAAAGGAATGCATTGAAAAAGAAAAAGAAATTTCACTTTTCTCATTTCCTTCAGCAGTCATTCTTTGGTCTTGCTATGATACCATGAATACTTTCCTTTCATTCAAAATGTGGTCAATGTACTCCGGGCCCAAGAATATAGAAGAAATTTCCAACCCCAAGAATATTGTTTGCAAATAGGTTAATACTGTATACTGGATACAGATAGCCACATCTCTCGATTACCAGAACAAACATGGGAGAATGAACCTCTTGTTTCAGAAACTGCTCAAAACAGCCCGGCACAAACTAATTTGTCCAGGAAAAGGGTATGGTAGGAGTGAAAATGAGATGATGAAAACTAACTCTGTATTTGGAGAATATAAATATTGTACTTCCATCCGTTCATTTTTTCACATTCCTATTTTCACTACTGCAGTACTGCTAACCACAAAGTCAGGAATTATCACATCTTCATAGCACAAACCACCATTAAACACTGTTCTTTTGACTAGAAATCCCAACAAGGAGATATAACAACACTCAAACTTAGTTTACAGTTTTATGGATGCTCTCAGACTAAAACAGAAAAATGCTACTTATCCATATCAGTGTCATTCCTCATATATTACAAATAACCGATGAAGACTCCAGCTTGAAATGGCATCAAATTGAAGTCCCCATTTCTTACCTCGAAATGACATCAAACAACCTAATGACTTAAGGTCTGGTTCACTTTAGCCGCTTTACCAGCAACAGAACATCATCATGTTGCCGCAAAAATTGAATACTTAATCAGATTAAAACAGAGTATGGCTGCTTAGGCATATAATTGGTTTCTTCAACAAATACCTCATAAATGACCTAAAATAAAAAGCCCTATTGTTTCGCTCAGCGATAAGAAAATCCCAAAGCCAAACGAAAGCTTACCTCGAGGGCTTGCTTGAAGCGGAGGCGGGCACGAAGATCTTTTACGATCCTTCGGAGGTCGACGTTAAGGACGGGGTTACCTTCTTCGACCCACTGATCAAGAACGGGGACTAAACTGATTGAAGGGTTTCCCAGAGGAATGATTCTAGAGGCGAGGTTTCTGAAGTAAGTAGCAGGCTGCACATTTGCAGAGCAGAACGGTCTTGAAAGTATAAATTTTGTTGTCAAGTTCAGAGATTTTTTCAGGTTTGTAAAGAAGTTTGTAGTTGTCATCTCCAGAAATGCAGTCAATGTGCAAGAAAAATGTTCAGACAGGGTTCTTTGTGTGAGGCCTTGGGCTAACAGCTCAAGCGAGCCAGAAAACGCTAGCACACTATACTGTATGCGGGGGTTTCCCTTTCCGCTCGTGCTCGTTTCTCGAACTATATTCACACCTCACCTCATTTTTATCATGAACTAAATCAGGTGTATAAGATTTTAAAATATTTTGAAATGATCTTATCATTATTTTTATATTTTTAATATATTTATTTTTTAAAAAATTATTTTATATTTCAATATTTTTAAAATATTTTGTAATTTGTAATTATCTATAGGGTATCTTTTTTATTTTTATTTTTATTTTTTTTTATTGTTACTATATTTATAACAGAAGGAGAGAGTGAAGGCCAACCTAAATTATTTTTTTGATAATTTAATATTTAAAATATTTTGTAATTTAAAACTATTTTCTGAATATCTATCTTCATTTTTTGATCATTATTTTAATTGTTACTATGTTTATGATAGGAATATGACGTGCTAGATAGGGAGAGAGACTCTCAATGTCCCTCTTTTTATATAGTCAATAGATTAAGAGATAGATAAATTACTCTAGATTGTCTTAATATTATTAATTTATAAAGAGTTATTCGTAAAATGCAACATTTTGTGTAATCACACTGAATCCTATTTGCCAATTTGAACAAACTAAATTTTACCCCCAAAATAAATATCAATAAAATAACAATTTTTGAGTATTCAAAAACTAACTTTCGAAATTTATGTGTGTTCCTCTTCCTCCTTTTCTGCCAAATATATTTATTCTCTTATTGAAGACAATTATATTCGAGAGGTTGTTGGATACTAAACATGGGGATTCAAACCATAGTTTATTACGTTGTGAGGAACCAACTCTTCCTACTAGACTCTGTTTGGCCCATTAATTTTAAGAAAAACCTGGGTTCCCGCAACACTCTCTGGGCATTTGGGTTACTACTGAACTCCGTTGAATTTTCTTTTCTCCCTAACAAGCTAATTATTATATTGTGATTTTAGCTTCATAAAATTAGTTTCTTTGTGAGGATCATCGAGTAGTATTTGAGTTTAATAAGCTTGGCCAATAAATATATTTTCTTTGTGGACAAGGATATATATATATATATATTACACCCTGATATAGATCCAATTGAATTTTTTTTTTGGAAAGATTAAAGAAACTAAATAAGTTATTTAATCCTATCATATGTTAAGTATCATTAGATTATGTATTATTTTTTAAATTAGACAAATCAGTTTGGAGAAAAAATAAAAATGTAAATAGTCTAAAATAATATAATTAGCTTTCTTATATTTAGAATAAGAGGTAGTATATTATCATATCTCATGAGATTTTCATTTCATATGATGTGAGTAAGGCGATGAAAAGTACAATTAATGGACGTAACCAAATCTGAAATTGCACCACTGGCAATTAATTCTAATAACATTTTCACCTATTTATTTGATTACATTATACCATTCCCTGATTTCCGTACACTCAATAATTCAGAAAGAGACATCATCATCATCATCATCATGCAGTGTGTGTGTATATATATATATAATTTAACAATAAAACAACACATCACGCTACCAACATTTGGAGCATGAACAGATATACACTTGATTTTACACATAAATTAAAAGCAAGAGGTGATCACATTGTCCCCCCAACTTATTGAATCATATGAAAAACAATAAAACGCAGATATATATATATATATATATATATATATATATATATATATATATATCTCAAAGCCCATCAGCCATAAAAAAGTTGGCTGGTTTTTGAAGGAGAGAAAGTGGTATGATTTTTTTTGTGAAGTGTGTGTGAGTGTTAGAAGAACTGAGAGCGGGAAGAAAAGGTCTGGCCGAAGGACCAAGAGGAAGGGACGACAGTGAGGAAGAGAAGAGAGTTGGAATCAGACAATGTGAGCTTGAAGGAGAGGTTTTGGTTTCGAAGGTCCATGTTGGCTTGCCAGTAGGCCCCCCAGTTCCTGTGCATTGGGGCCCACGATGCTGACCTGGAACCCCGGACCCACACGCTCTTCACCTCCCCGCTCCCCCCTACGTTCGAAATCATCACCATGTTGAAGTTCCCTTGCCCCTTCAACGTGAACCTCACTCCCCCTCTTCTCCTGCATCTCACCCTGCACCAAAACAACATGTCCAGTTTTTATTATACGTCTGTATATGTAAAGTCACGTCCTATGTAGTAAAGTAATTAAGCTGTACATGTACGTAATGTTTATAAGTTGGATAAATTAGTTTGGTATTAAAAGGATAAATATAAATACTTTAAATGATTTATTCAGCTCTTTAATCTCTAAAAAAAAACTCAACTCATCAGTATTACCTTGTATAGAGGACAGGGACGATGCCTTCGTTGCCTTGTCGGGCAATGCGAAGGAAAGCAGGCATGGACATGTCGAAGTGGTGGTGAGGTGGGTCGCACCACCCGCCGTGGTTGTTGGGAGGGCAAAAGTTGGTGGCGGTGACGGTGACGGAGTGGCCCCGGAGGCACCATTTAGGGTCGGCCCGGTAGTCGCATACAACTCGGTAGCATGCACCGCAAACCTGTCCACCTCTGAACAGCATCGTGCTCACTGCTGCTGTGTTGACTCCAAACCCAGCATGAAACGTATCATCATAGCCACATGCTCCTCCTGCCCCATATATATATAATCAAAAGTACACCACTTCATTATCAGCAAAACTTGTGTACATGTATTTATAAAATAAGTTAATACAAATAGCCACGAAGACTTACCCAAGGCGGTGGGGCTTTGATCGGTCCCATAGAAAGTTGCATGAGCATGAAGCCAAGCTGAGGCTTGGACGTGGAGTATGGAGGCACAGAGCACGAGGAAAATAAGGCAGAAGAAACGAGAAGGAATGATCATAAGAGGACCCATGTTTGTGAGGAAACAAACAGAAATGTGGTTACTTGTTACGTTCAAATGTCTTGGAACTGGGAAATATCTCAAAGGAGGGTACGTATGTATGAATGAATGCTTCAAGGGAGTGGCCTGCTTTATAGGTTGAGGAGGCGTTTTGTCGGTGATTATAATAAAAATGGATCTATAGAATTTCCGAAAGAGATATATAGGAAAGTTTGATTTTAATGAAACGCGTTTTCTTTACACGTTCTGTACTGTCAAGTACAGTGGCAAAGTACGCTGGACGAAGAAAATTTGAGACAGCAAGATAAGAAAGCACATGTTATGACCTGCATGTGCGAATATTTCCTCAATCTCTCTTTGCTTATATACGTTTGGAATATTTTTAATCATTTTAGAATAATTATCATACGAAACTCGTATTTAAGGTAGAGATCGCGTGAACTCAAATGAAATGTTTAAGGCATCATGTGTGGGATTTTCTTAATTAATTACCTTGAAAAAGTTAAATAATTATCTGACGAATTATATCATGACAAGCCTCTTATATTAGAATGTTGCTTTAATATCGTTTCAAATGGGTCATTTTTGTTACACCAAAATGGTGAGAGATTTCCTTGTGACCACGCTGTACGGCTTAAAGAGAAAAATGGAGTCAAGTTTGTTCTCTTCTTCATTCCTTTTGGTTTATAATAAAACTTCAATACAGTGTATGATCAGGTTTTGAAATCTGCATAGCCACAGTTTCAAGTATATAGTAATTCAAGTATTATAATCTTATTTTTAAGATATAAATATATATGATATAGTGTCTCAATTAATAATCATGGACTATCAAATCATATATAGTATGTATCAAGCGTAACACTCAACCTTTTGTCAAGTAGCCTTCTTCGGTTGGCCGCCTCCCAAGGGACATAAGTCTTTAAGAGAACCATCTTCAAAAGCTAATTGTCAAAGTTGAGGCTTTAAAGACACTTCTTTTAAAGAAATCTACTGCCAATGTGGTACTGGTTACATAGTCTTATTTTGAAGAAAAATATAGGAAGAAAAGTAGTGAGAGGGGGTGTATTTTCTCATAACCCACTCCTACCTCGCGTCTTCATCAAAGTATAGTGCAAAGAATAACAGTTGAAGATACAATCACACATTGTTCCCTTCACCTTGGGAATGGATAATTTGAAGTTGATGATTCAAGATTTTTATTTTGAAGTTAAAAAAATCCTTACACAGTCCTTTTTTATACATCAATTCTAGCCTTTCCTTACAAGGAAGGGAGGGGCACAAACTTTTCACCCACAAATAGGCCTCGACACTACGCTATGTAGGCAGTACAAGAGTCTTGCACAATCACTCGTTTCTTCTTTATTAGTCGGTAACAACTCTGGAGACATTTAAGAGAATGAAAAGGCTTGGAGCAAAAGTCAATCCCATATTTTTGAATTCCACATAATATGAACACTCATCCTCCGACACTGAATGTAGCTAGGACCTAAATTTTAATGTAATTTACACTAAAAAATAAAATAAGTCCAATTTTTAATGCGGGAGGTAGTAGCGATATGACTATCTTGTGATAATCTATTTCGTTATATAACGAGACCGAGCATTTTTTCAGTTCCTCAATTATTCATACGCGCCACAATTCCACAATCATTCGTAAGAATTCTTTAATAAAAGGTAAAAACAAACAGAATAGCTAAACATATAAAATAGATTTAAAACATGCACTACAATTTGAGGGCAATTTTACTTAATACTAATACAATGATTATATCTTATTAAAATAATCCGATCACTATACAGAGGCATAAGTGGGTATCTCAGTAAAACCCAAACATGAGACATCATCATGGCTTTAGGTCATAAGGAGCTGAAATGAAAAATAGCTTTACTTCCAGCAAAGGCCTTCATTATTTACCACCACATCACAAGAATTTCTCTATACTTGTGGTCAATGTTGATTTTGGCACTGCGCCTATAACTGTATCTTTCTTCTCACCGTTCTTGAAAATCATCACGGTAGGGATGCTGCGAATACCACACCGAGTCGCAATTGAAGGGCTCTCATCAGTATTAAGTTTGTAACACTTGAGCTTCCCAGCATATTGCTTTGCCAGCTCATCAATTATGGGGTGGATCATACGGCAGGGCCCACACCATGGGGCCCAGAATTCGACCAAAACAGGGGCCTCTGATCCAATAACAAGGGACTCCCAATTTGCATCAGTAATAGGAGCCACTGCCATGTTACCAGAAAAACAGAAAATATTTGACTTCAATTCGATTCTTCTGAGATATGCAAAAAGGTTCACAAGTGTGATGAAGGATATCCCTAGGATCAACATGCATCCTCATAACTGAAGTGATGAGAAAGAAAGGCATAATTCTGGAAAGCTTAGATCTTTCTTTGCAAGGAAAATGCTAACTAGATTGTGCGTACGGTGTAACATTTGGTCATGAAATCATAAAACCATAAATACCTGAAGTTCTACATAATTTGCTCAATAAAATACTACCTCTAGTCCTAAATGTAGGACCCAGTTTATAGTGCAATTACTAGGTTCTACGTCTAGGATTGGAGGTAGTAACAATTAGTCCATTTAAGGCGCAATAATCAATAATTCCTAATCAACATCAATCTAACAGAGCACTGACAGGGACGAAGTTACGCAGTTGGTAACTCCAGGGGATGCTCAGCAACAAAACCATAACCTTAAGCTCATGTTCAATACTCCTCTAGTCCTTAATACAAAGTATAATTGACTCTTTTTTTTTTTTTTAAAGATTAAAGAAGCTAAATAAATAACTTAATCATAATATATGTTGTATATCATTGGATTATATACAGTGGCGGAACCAAGAAATTTTTTTAGCCCGGACCAAAAAATAAACATATTGAACTACTCTCTTTAATTCTTATTATAAGGCACCAACTAACAAGTATATTTGGTTCTTTTAATAAAACACTTGCTTGTTTCCAAATAGCGTTAAATATATTTTTTTCCATGTATACCCATAATTAAAAAAGGTAGTGAGTGAGAGTAATAATTAATAAAAAATTAATTATTACTCTTTTTTCTCGAGAAAAAAGAGAGAGTAATAATTAATATGATATTAGAGTTTAGTCTAATTAATAGAGATAATATTGAAAATTACTTAAATTTTAGGACAAATTTAATGACTTTAACTGTTTTTATTGACTTGTGAGAATTGTTAGGTGGTTCCTTAAATAAAAACCAAAGGGAGTATTTACTAAATAGTATCAAATGACCTGGAAAATACAAAAAATAATAACAGATAATTGTAAATCAAAACAATATGTAAGATGATACTAATCTTTTCGGTATCTCAAACAAGAATTTTACTTTTTTTCTCACAGCCTAATGAGTAATGAAACAAACATTATCCTTACAGAGAAGATAAAAAATAAGTTGTGGCCAAATAAAATATCATATAATAAATACATATATATACTAACAAATTTTATAAGATCGGCCGGGGCCAGCTAGGGCCAAGGCCCCAGCTGGCCATCAAGACATTCCGCATTGGATTATATATTAGCTTATAAATTATATAAATTAGTATGAAGGAAAAACGATAAATATAAAGACTCTAAAACAATTTATTTAACTTGCTTAATCTTTACAAAAAAGTCAATTATGTGTTATATTTAGGATCGGAGGTAGTAATAAAAAATTCAAGGGGAACTTGTATACATCAAGGAACTTAAAAGCAAGCTACCCCAGTCCTTCCGAAGTTACAAAAAGGGTGAGAACTCTGCAAATGAGAAAAGGAACCCAGCTTTTTAATCTCAGGTTGAACCATAACGATCTTGAAGAATGCAGGAATATATATATATATATATAAGAAATCCCATTTAGAAACACGAACTACATATCACCATCTTTTTCATATCTTAACCGGCCAAGGAACATGCAGGTGTCAGAACTCAAGAAACGAACTTTACACGCTGGTCAGGAATACACATGCAATCCTGTTGCCGCATAAAAGTCTTGCAAAAGAACAACTATATTGCTAAATTAACAGAAAACCCATCAAACATAAAAAATCTTCAAAAGCGCGCCATCTATCACCTTGTCTCTCCACAAAATTGTAAGTTTTATAGAAAACGTACCACAAAAGGAAAGAGTTAACCATAAAAAACAAAGAAAGGAAATCTATTCAGAGAAACTATCACAGCAAATGAACTCACACAAAAGTGCCATAAAGAAGCATGAACTCATCTATATCAAGTACAAAACCCTATAAACCATATTATTTTTACTTTGCCCGCCAGAATCTTCGAACAATTAGTGTCAGTAATATAGATTTAATGAAATGGGTCATTCCTCAAAATAAGTTTCCATGATCAATAAAAACACCAGATATCTACTTCCAAATACTGCAAGAAACCTCACGGATTTATTCCAATATAGGTCGTCGAATTGAAAACTAGCTTTTTACAGGTAATCGAGTATGCATAAGTATCACATAGAAGTGCCTGACAATATAATCTACCCTCCATAAGACTAATAAAGTGCGAATATTAAATTAACAGGAGATATTTAAGTTTCTTTTTCCATATTAATTCGACAATCAATCAACCGGAACAATTGGAGACAAAATCAACAGATAACTGTAAACAAAAATAACAAGTTTACCATCGACAGCAGTATCTTGAGCCTCACACACGACATGTCCACCGCGACGAGTGATCCTGGAGCTGGAACTCAGGGAGCCAGTTGAACGAGTCTTTGCGATAGGTCTGAGCTTAAGTCCACTGTAGTGCGGGAGCTTAGCTAAGGTCCTAGGGCCGGGAAATGAAGAGATAGAAGAAGCTGTGATGGGAGAGAAAGTAGCAGAAGGAAGAGGAGAAGAGCGAGAAACGGCGATCGGTTCAATTATGATAGCCATTGAAGCAGAGGGTCGTAGCTCCAGCAGGGGCTTGGGAGTGTAGGAAGCGTACAGGGAGGGAGAGAGCGAGAGAGGCTTTGAAAGAACGATATTTGTTAGATATCGGAATTTTCTCAGTTGTGTGGACGAGGAGATGCATGGATGGATCAGGTGGTCCCTCCGATTGTTTGACGTGGCCCGGTAAGATGGTGCCGCGTCACCAACTGTGATTTTATATGTGCGTAATTATCCTCCTTATATCAGTACCAAAACAAAATATATTTTGTTTTCTTTTGCAACGTGAGACCCCCCACCCTTGAGCACATTTTTTGGATTCACAGTAGAAACTATATTTCCAACATAATTTATTGGATAAGAATGTAAAAAAAAAAAATTGTTTTATCTTTTTTGAACATACTTTTATAACACTAATTCAAGCAAGTCATCAATATCTCAGACTCAACTATTTGATTATGCTCCCACAGTATGAATGATGGTGAAACTTTTCTTTCTTTATCAAGTTCCATCAAGCATAGATTATTCTCGGTTCATCCTAAACGCATAATGTACTAATCTAATCAGGGACATCTCTAATTCAAAATCTATACACTATCACGCATAAGATTTTCACCACAAGCAATTTTGTAAAGCATTTAAATTTGATACTCCAGTCATACTTTAGTTTCCTTCCCACGGAAATTAAGCAAATTTAAATGTTATTTATGATTGCACTAAAAATAAACATAATATAATAACAAAATATATCCCAGGCCAGCCCCTCATGGGAATAACCCCCACTAGTTGTTGATCTAAGCGCTCGGAAAGATAGTTACAGAAGAAAAGAAAGTAATTCTCAACCTCCTATACCCCAACTCAACGTATGCATCAAAAGTTGAGATTCCCGTTCTTGTAGTACAATAGTACATGAAAGCCTAGTCAGTCCTACTAGGATGCTAATATGCAACATAATCTATAACTCAGAACACTAGCACTATGTTGGAAAATTACAAAAATAACTGCATGTGGATGAGCTCACGGAATGTGAGAGTTCAAGACAAGTTTTTCTCACGCATAAGAGATTCCATCTTGTCCACATCTTCTGGAGCGTCAACACCATGAGCTTCGTGGTCCACTTTTATTACCTGCAACAGATCATGAAAGTTAACACGGGCATTTGCAAAAGGTGATATTCAAAATAAATGATATCGTGTGACCAGCTCCATCAGATCACAGCTAAGAAAATCAATTCTGCAACATTTTTTTTTTTTTGGGGGGGGGGGTTAATTGTAAGCTTTCCTAAATGTCGTATAATTTCCAGAACAGCATTAAATGAATAGTCATTTCAAAATCATAGCCATTCACCTTGCACCATTTAACCCAAGTGTGGAACTCTTTCTAATAACTCCATGCAAAATATATTACTATCCTTGAACAACAATACCATTGCAGTCGGCCGTATCCTAATTCCTAAGTCCTAAGCCAGAACTGTGTTTGCAAAGTTAACAAAAGCCATAATGTTTGCGTTCCACATTACTGTTAAGTGCAAGCATAATAGAGCAACAATAAAAGAACCCTGTCCATTTTCAATAGCTTATTCTGGTTGGCAGCTGAAAAATCCAAGGCGTTTTATAGAGCATGCAGAAAACTTGGGGGTCAGATGGTGTAGCTGTGTAGGACACCTGACGGATTTTAATGGAAACTGGACCTGACCTTGTTAAATTTTAACTCCATTTGACTTCCACCAGGTGATCATATTAAACGAATTCAGAATTTTTCAGTGATGTAAAGATAAATCAACATTGATATGTATCAAATTTTGGTACCTTCATCTTATAGCCATTCTCAAGGACTTTAAGTTGCTCCAGATCCTCCTCAAGTTGCAATGGAGTGGGCTGAAGATCTGAATATATTTTTAGAAACTTCGCATCATAGCTCTGGCAAATGGGTAGACAGACAATCAGTAATTCAAAATGAAGAAAATAGAAGTAATGAATAAACAAGTTGCATTCAATGTTATGATGACCCTTTTTTTTACTGTGAGTTTCCATTTTGGTACCTGAATTCCAAGGTGAAGCATATAGGGAAACCGTGGATTGACCTTCCCTGACCTGCATCATATATACAGACATGATCCTTACTGTTCAAAATGTAATTTTTGCTGCAAATTTGTACATTGATTTGAAAGAGAGATGTATTGTGAACGAAAAAACAATTGAGACCAGAAAATCAAGATGTTAATTATTCACTTACTTGTTGAATGGGATCAGTCCTCGTGAAAAATAAATGGCATAACCATGATTATCTACAATACATTTCACACGGTTTGGATCATTTGCATCTTCAGGTTTTAAAGATGTGACTGCAGTGCTAAACACTGCATCTGGAGCTGCCTGCAGGAAACATGATAAACTTCAATGTGACCACAAGGAAAATCAATCCAGTAATGGCATGTTCTTCCAATGCGAAGATAAGATGTACCAAACACTATATTAAGGGAATTACAGATAATAAATAATCATCACCTAAGGCAGACATACATGAATCCTTGGATTATAAAACATCTCTGTTTCTCCCATTTCAAAAAGTAAGTGAAAATAATGTCTTACCTGTAATGCTTTTACGATGCCATTTATTATCTCAGGCTCAACAAGAGGTTCATCGCCCTGAATGTTGACAACAATATCATATTTTTTCTCAAGCTTTTGAAGGGCTTCATTGCAGCGTTCAGTACCTGTTAAGAGTACAAGTATGAAATATGGCCCCAAAATATCATGGCTTAAAATGGCAAAACATATTAAGGAATTAATCTGATTACCATTTCGACAAGATTCCGATGTCATTATGACATCAGCTCCAAATTGTCGACAGCAATCGGCAATCTTTACATCATCAGTGGCCACAACTAAGACCAAGGAAAAGAACTATCAATCAGATCGGGAGCAAGAAAAACACAAGCATGCCCAAGAAAGCATCCACCATGTCCTCAGACAGATAAATCAAAACCTTTCTTTAACACAATCCAGTTCTAAGCTTGATGTTCTGAAATTCATTAGCTAAAATACCCAGAACAGAAAGCAATGCAAAGCAGTCAGATCCTGGCAACATTGATAAACTACTAGCCTTCAAAAGCCCACCAAGAGCATATGCATGAACCAGTGAATAAACAATGACAACTGAAATGAAATGTTCGCCCATCCAGTTCCAGGATGGGTGAAAGCATATTTTGTCTCTGTTCCATGTCCCTAAAATGCAACACATACCGGACAGGCAAATGATAATGTAATTTGAGCCGAAAGATACCTTAAACCAAATAGGGAAAAAATCAACTTATCTTGTTAAAGCTATCAGTGACCATTGATACTAATAGTGTCAAAAAATCAGACCTATTGACATGTAGGGTTTCAATCAAAGGAATTTATTCATTTTTTCACTTTCAGGGAATCATGTAGGCATTCTAAAACATTAAGAACTAATTATGACGTATTACAGTTAGTCATGTATGTAGACCTACCAACATGATCCAATGTAGAAGCCATTTTTGCCCTTTCCCATGTTCTCTGTAAAATTAAGACAATTGATCAGATGCATCAGTTTTGACTGAGAACAGATCAGAGAGAAAACTACTGAAAATAGTAAAGGTCATAAAAAGGTGCTGAAATTATTTGTTACAGGAAAACCCTCACATAGTCAGATTAGCGGATCATTTAGCTAAAGCTTCTCAGATTGGAAGAGAATTTCTGTATCTTTAACCAACCTCCCCCTGTTCAAGATGGGTGGAGATTGCTCAAGTGACCTAGTTGTTGTACTGTTGGCACTCTAGTGTTGTAATGTTATCCAGGTTATAATTCAATATATATATATATATATATATTTTAGTGACAATGAGTTTATTATGCACAAACAAAGTGGTTAGCTTGTTCCGAAAAAAATTCATGAAAAGTGAAATAGTTGAAAGACCTAACAACAAATTTAACGATTTCTGTATAGACGGATGTAAGTTTTACCAAGGGATGGAACAAAGAAATGTCAATTTAAAATAAAAAATCTACAGTTTCTATTGATTTACAAAAGCGACCGTTGACCATCTTGCATTCCCAGTGACTAAAGTCCAAATATCAAAACATTTTTTGCATCAGAAAAAAAAAATTGTCTTCTCGATAGATAAGAAAGACAGGGAAGCAAGGGAATACCTGGATCATGGGCTTTCCAAGGATATGAACGAGAGGTTTGCCCGGAAACCGGGACGAGGCGAACCGGGCAGGTATGATGCCAACGACGCGGCTACGAAATTTCTTGAATCGATTGAAGTAAGCGCGAGCACCAACAGCAGCTGCGATTGCCACTCCAGCCGCAATGCCATGCAAGATCCATAGCTTAGCGCCGTTGGAAGACTCAGATGAAGAAGACGAGGACGATGAAGAAGAAGAAGAAGGTGATGAGCAAATAGCCATGGGCTCTTACGGCTAGTCTGATTGATGAATGATTATTCTTTTTTCTACTTCATCGGTAAGAAGAGGGGAGCAAACCTATCTGTTTAGTGTGGTTGGTGATTTGTTATTTAAGATCTGGCCTCATGAAATAATAAAATTGCCTTTATGCAAATTACATTAATTTTATTATTTTCCTTATAAAATTTTTCATACACACTATCTTTTTTAGACACTGCAAAAGTGAAATAGTTAAACAAATAATAAATCATGAAACGGCTAATCTTTAAGCTCCATGTAATTATGAACATGACCCCTAAGAATTTCTCTTAGAATGTTGAATTGTTTGTGCGAGTTCAATTGTCGAAGCTTCAAGTTATTGACCAAGACACAAGCTTCTAATGGTAAGAGGCCATATCAAATCTATAGAATAATTGACAACGTGATATGGTAACATTTGGAGCCATGATTGTAATCAAATCATTCGAATAAAGTGACGTGTTTAATTCTGAAGTTCATTTTGACGAGAGGGAAACATTTGGTTTTTGACCCATTTTGTCATTACCCTATTACCATTTAAACATTATCGGAAATATCATGGAATTGAATTAAAATTAATTATATTTCAATGCTTTAATCATTATTCAACTGTTTTAACGGAATTAGTATTGAAGGCCATGCTTACCCAGTTACCCAGATAAAAATCCTCCACAGTGCAAACAGAATGCGACAAAGCACCAGATACCATCAACATCAATATCAATAATAACCAAAAGTACAGCATCATATTCATCTCCACAGGATGACTCTTGCCCTCCATTTATATCCTCAAGTCTGACTCTGTCTCTAGAAATGCCCTACCTGCTCTAAATAATCGGACGTATGACGACAATATACCAATAAATACAAATCATCAAAATTCAAAAATTGTCGATGTGGATGCCTCGGGGAAAACAGAGCTCATATCATCTGAAATCACTTGGGACTTGAGTGCACACACTGGCCTTTACAAGTGTGCCTTGTTCCCAGCTTCTGTTACACTGACCAGATTGAAATCTACCTGCCTCATTCTGCAAGTAAAAATCTCAAAACACTTGCGGTCAAAATTTCAAAAATGAAGTATGGCTTACTCATTGTTTTCTCCTACTTTTCTTTTTAATACTGTTCTCTTTCCCCGAGACATTCTCTCCATCCCTCGTCATTCGCATATGCCCATTTTCCTTTAGCTTCTTTTTGGGATTTTCCTTAAATGGAGATTTTCTCTTCTTCCCTGAAGTGCTTTTATCCACAGCAGAATCTCCTCCCCGAGGCAGGGGTTCTTCATCATCATCGAAATCCCAATTACATAAGATATCCTGGCCTCCATAGGGCACTTGTAATGGCTCGCCTGCTCCGGGAAGCAAGGCATTAAAAGTCACATCCCCATATGAACCCCCTTTACGCTCTAGCAAGGCAGGGTCTGGTCTAATTATAGTTCCAAGAATACTTCTTTTAGGGCCTAAGCTCATGATGATATGGGCATTGGTCAGTGTTTTGAAAGCCATTGCAAAAGCCGACCTAACCTGCAAAATAACTAAATTTCAGTTTTGGAGAAAATCGGCAAGTATATCAACAAACCACATATTGATCCAGTGAAAACGGATGGGTCAAGAGGAGGAAAAGAGATAGGTTTAATAGGTTAACTTCAAACCAATAGGAAAAAGGAAACAGAGCTTTGCAGATTCAGTTTGAAGCAACCACGTGCCAGCCATTCTTAAACATCTAAATTTCTCAAAAAAATGAGCAGCAAATCAAGGTATTTTTTGGCATTCATGGGTAAATTAGATAATGCAATAGGAAGGGACATGTGATACCCAACAAATGAGATATGATCAAAGGAAAAAGTGGAGCAAAAATAAGGTCCCGTTCAAGAAATATCAAGTCAACACCACCTTTAATTAGTACATGAATTTCAAATTTCCTAAAAGATTGTCATATTTCAAGGAATTCAAAATGAACTATGCAATATAAGGCGAAACAAAATAAGCCAGGGTAAGAAGTAGAAAGCTCAATGCTATCCTGGCATTTAAAACAGAAAAAATCCATTAGCATAGGTTTCCTCACTTTTTTTAATACCCAATTTAAGCATTGAAAATTACTCCCTCCGGTCTTTTTCATAAGGAACAGCTACTAAAATCACGGTTCAAAATGTAAGTTAAAAATAATAAATATGTAATTTTTGTACATTTCTTTTCAACCATACCCTTGTTTAGAAAGAGATGCATGAGATATAATGAGTGAAAATTATTGGAGAAAGATAATGAGTGACATATTTTTAATGAGGATAAAATTAGAAAAATCAGTTAAAATTTGAGACAGTGGATTTGCTCCTTATATTAAGGAGCACCCATATGAGAGAGAATGTTTCTTATAGAAATGACCGGAGGGAGTATCTTCTAAAAAAGCCCCAGTTTGTGTTGAAGTTCTTGTTCTCTCATGTACTACAACAACCACAACAAGGTCTCATCCCAATAGGTGGGGTCGCCTTGTTCTCTCAGATGTACCTGGGACTTTAATCCCTTGTTTGAATTAGTCAATGTTTGGGATGTAGTCCCTCCTTTTAAACCCCCCAAAGTTATTTTCTAAAGATAATAGCACACACACCATGTACCAAGAAATGAGAAAAGGAACAAACCTGGAAATAATTAAACGAGTTCTTCCCAATGTCATTATCAGGTGCCTGATTCAACCAGAAGTGAAGCTTTAGTGAACCAACCACACCAATAATAAAAACCAATGTTCAAGGTTCACTGCTTCTACTGTGATTGTACTGTAGGAATATACTAAATATAGTCTCAATTTTACAAATGAAAATATTAAAAAGGAAATTAAACAAACTATTACGAAAATATTTCTTGACTAAATATTCAAAGTTGAATAAGATTATATTAATCCATAATCATATATTTAACTCAAAGCAGTCAACTAACAATCCATCATTATAGTATTCACTAAGTAAATATGCAATTAATAATTATATACAAAAATAATGCTCATATAATATTTGAAAATAGGGGAAAATAGCCAAAAAATAATGCTATTTTGCACTGACAAAAAAATAAAAAACTAAAATTTTGAACCAGTCACACTAGACTAATCAGTTTTTGACCAGTTTTCTTTTTTATTCTGGACCAATTCTAGCATCAGTTCACCAGTTTTGGTTGGTTCAGTCTGATTTTCAGAATATAGTGATAACAAAACAGTGTCTTTCAAAATAGTGCCACACATATCAGCACATCTTTAATTTATGTTTAATTTTTTAAAAAAAAAACTTTAACAAAGGAGGAAATTCCACCCATAAAAACTAGATTAAATTACAGGGACCTCAAAGATTTTTCCTTAAATTACACAGACCTCCCTAAAAATTTCAAAATATGCAATTCAGTCTAATTATAATCTTTCTTTACTAATATACTCATCATCAACGAATATTAAATTGAGGAGGAACTGGACAGAACTTTTTGATTCAAAAAAGCTGTTTTGACTTTAAAAAAAAGAAGCAAAACAATCTTCAATGAATACCTGGGGATCTTCAATTGCCAAAAGACTTGGTCGTCCTTTGTTTAAAAACCTGAGAAATGAAAATGGTAAATACTTGGTTATTGTTATAATCAAGAGATGGTCAGATGTAACTGAACACTATGCAAACGTACGTATAAGCTTATTATTACCCTTTCTTGCTCTTCAAGAAAAAGGTGCCTGACCCATTGCAAGAGACACCAACATCTGCAGTGTTCAATTTGCGTCCATAGAAATCAAAAAAGTTCACCTAATTTTCCACCCAGGAAAAAATCAACATAAGTGAATAAGAGTGTTAAAATATACTATTCGCATTGTGTCCCACAAAGGGGCTTTTAAACACAGATGCAAATTAGGATTATAATTCATGTTTTTCAAGAAATTTTGCGATATCGCAACAATTACTAAAATAAAGCATCCTAAAAATTGGAAGCATCCCCCAAGACATCCATTCCCACTCATGAATCAAATAAACCAATTTTTTGTTCAGATGATACACACCAAAAGGACTCCCAAGTTGTGTTCTGCAGATACTTGGCTCTCACGGACGTTCTGTAGGACATACAATAACAACCATGCATGAGAGAAGGATAAGTCATTTAGAAAAGAATTGTCAAATTTCTTATGCAATGCTAAATAGTACACCGCATTATTCCAGAAAAAAGACCAACTCATGATCAATTACTATTGCCCTAGGTAGATCATATGTTGAATGAGGTAGCTGCAAATTGAACACCAATAAGCAAACTAGAACCAAACTACCAAAGAGAACGTTAAAAGCAGATTTTTGAATCACTTACTCGTAGCATTGCCATAAGCATGACAAGGAGAGCATAAGAACCAATCCCACCAGAATATACCTGCATAATTAAAAGAATCAATCAGCTAAACTGGAACACAGATTGTAAGTAGGGGGGAAAAAAATCTAAGTGACCACACACTTCATTTAGTTCTCTTTGCTGCAAGAACACTTTCAAAATCAAACATAAAGGCCGGAGTGGTGGCCATCTAGCCACTGCTTCCTGCAAGGTCAACCATAACCATAAATCAACATGAACAAACATCTAAAAAATGTTCAATAACACGGAATAATCAACCCTCTTGCACAGACATCAAACACTATCATATACTCTCCATTTGGATAACTAAGGAATAAACAAAAATCATATTCAGACCAGAAGGTGAAAAATAGTGAACAAACCTGAATATAATCAGCAGCCTTGGGTCCATTGTCCACATCAAAACTGAATCACAGTGTATAGAGTTAATAAGAAGACATTATTACAATGGATTTTGAATTTTGATTTCTATTCTGTGCATAATAATCGTATGACAATCACAATGAAGATAACAGAGGCAACCGTGCATCTATAAATAAAAAAACAAGGCATCTATGTCACAGGACAATATGGGCATGACTTGTCACACTATGCATAGTGAGCGGTATGGTGTACCTTATATCAAATGAAAGACCACTTTTCTTTTCAACAAATTTAATAATTGGCACTCGAGCCCTTCTGAGGACCTGTGTGAGATTGGCAAGAAACATATTGAGCATATAATTTTTTAAAAAGTTTTGATTATATTTTCTCAGCCATGACAATGCTGATATTTAAGCTAAGAAGGCCAGACCATGATATTTTTTGCCATGCCCCTTTGTGACAATGCCCGAGAAAGTGCATTTAAGCCAGGCTTTGGACTTGGCAACCCTGTCTTCAAAATCACAACCTACATTGAAGGATTTGATGAGGAACTAAACTAAGAAATTTGATTACAACAAAGAAACATCAAATATGAACTAGTTATAAATATTTTACTACCAGTGAAGCAACAAAACTTACATCAACATCACTAGTTGGAAGATACAGCCCAGTCCGAAAAGAACCAAAAACTTCGACCTGACAGTAAAAAATCATACACAAAGTCAGTACCACGCAATAGTCCACTAGAATAAAATAAACTCAGAAATAATGACGACAATGAATGGATATGACAAAAGAAAACAATACCTGGGAATGAGGCCATATATGTTTTATAACTTGAAACACAGATTCTATTGCCACGTCACGTGCAGCTTTTTCTTCCAAAGTAGGTGACAAAAATTCACAAAAATCTACTATCTCTGTACACCAAATATTTCAAGACATGTTGGAAAATCAGATATAATAAAATTTTATTAACACTTTGCACTAAACGATTTCCTCTCAACATTTCATGCCTTATCAAATTATCATACACCTATGACCAAACACAGGAGTTACAGATGCTGAAGCCAACTCACATTTAAAGGCTCATCATTATCCTCAGACCATTTGCCAAAAAAAATACATTATCGTCATACTTTCAGATGTATGTTTACCTGCTAAGTGTAAATAGTTCACCAAAAAATTTCGCTTTGGAGATTTTTGTGATTTTTCAAAATATTTTAATATTTCAGCGAAGCATTAATTATTGTTTTTACTTCTTTAACCTTCATCAATAAAAATATTGGTAGGCAGAGTATTCACTTTAATAAAAGTATAAAAGAAGAAAAAAAAAATTGTACTAAACCAGCCCTTGATATGTTAAAAAGCCTAGAATATCTAGGTAGTAGAGACGTTGAGTAACTGGAGTTTAGAGAAAGTGAGGACATTACTCACCACCTTGTGTAGAAAGTAGAGGGAGAAGGGGGAAAAAGAACGAATGCGAGGAAGAAGTTAAACATTAGTCCAAACTGAACCATATCTTTCAATGAAGTCAACACTCAACTGAACAAGACCTTGTAATATTTCTGAGTATAGTTTTGCAAGTTGCACAACTTTTTTTTCTTCTACCAAACATCACATCCAAGATAAGATTGCATCCGAATTCATGTTCCCGACTAAAAAGGCCTAAGTGAGGCTAAATTAGTTTTAGACAAGCCTCGAGGGAATAAACTGCAATTTAGAAATTTCCCTTAGTTTAGCACAAGGAAATACAAGTACTTCCTAACCTTTAACGCCAATTAGTCCTCAGAATAAAAAAGAATTCGATAAAGTTTTTATATGTCTGATACAAAACTCCAAACTAATAAACGTGACAAAAATGAGAACACAAAGGAAATGCGACAATCAAAGCATTAGATCATGGTAATAATCCCAAGCAAATGCTGTCAGCGTGAACTGCTTTTCCCCTTACGGAGAAAAAAAGCTAAAGCAGCCAAAAAAAAAAACAACCAATTGCTTACCTTTATGCAGCTGAAGCATGGGACTCCTGAACTTGCAGTTTCCACGAAACCAACTGCTCTCAAGCTTTGGCTCAGGCACAAGAGCCGGAGTCTTCGGCTCAGTAGCTACAACTGGTTCAGGCAAAGGGAAGGAGAGGGATCCTCGCTTAGAAGCATCATCATTGCCAACTTCAAGAGAAAAGAAATCAGGGGCAGCAGTCTCCGCCGAAGGAGATTGAAGGGTCGACAGAGAAATTTCGTTCCGGAAAACAGAATAGGGCTCTAGTTCATCGGGAACCGGAGACCGGTTGGGGGTTGAAAGATTGAAGGGACTCAGGGTTTCGTAAAGGATGAATTTGGGGGTGTCCAAATTTTCACCCTCCATTGGAGATTACAACCAAGGTCCAAGAACTTGAATAGAGAAGCAGGCAATATTATGAAGTCTAGGTTTAACGGGAGACTCTGAAGAATAGTTACGCCTCAGCAAGCCGTTCCTCTCCGGTGGACTCACGGTTTCTCCCGCGATTAGCCGCCTAAGTCCTAGGGTGTATTCCTATAGGTCATAGCCATTCAAAATACTCGTGCTAAACTTTTTTTTTCTTCGTAGATCTGATAGAGCATCGTCATCAACATCGGCGAAGATTTTTTTATGAACAAAAGTATATTTTAAATAGTAAAGGAATTAAAAATATATCTTATATATTTAAGAAAAAATCTTATATAAAGACGGACCCCAATACTAATTTAGATAACCAAACTTAACAAATTATAAATCAGATTATGCGACAATTAAAGATTTAACATTTGGGTCAAAAATCCCTTAGTTATTAAAATTTAAATTTGAAAACATAAAAACAACAAAAACTGCTCCTCTATTTGCAGACGATTAATATATACGATTTAATTCCCTCTCAAGCCCTCTAGAATTTAATTTTGCTATGAATGATTACCCTCTTCATGTCTATCATCCAAACTAAAGATGTAATATTCACACCATTGAAGTTGTTTCAGCAACAGAAAGTGAACGTCAAAAGGCATTACTGTACATGTATGATCTAGAATTTTAACCTCTCAGACCACAGATCTATTGGAAAAACCTTTCGTTGAATTTGAAAGAACTCAAGTGAGCCAAAAGAAAACTTCATTCAATGGTCAATTTTCTCACCAATAGATCAATCTCCCGAAAACCTTCTAGCGGAAGTACCTATATTAGTTAATCAAATAACGCCAATTCCAACCTACAATAGACCAATTATCGGTTAATTTCCCAAATTTCCATCTTCTTCTTGATTACCTTTTGACCATGGTAGATAAATGAATCCAGTATCCCAAAAACCGTGTAAACATCTGTATGCAGAAACCTCTCCAACCACAGATCTGTTGGTTTATGTTTGAAAAAATCTCATATAAAGCTGTTTAAATTTCATAAGAACTTGAGAGGGAATTAAATCCCACGTATGGATTGTCCACAAATGGAGGAGCGGTTTTTGTTGTTTTTATGTTTTCAAATTTTGATATTTCAATAACTAAGAGATATTGAGGTAATTTGACCTAAATTTTAAATCTCTAATTGTGACGCATAACCTGATCTATAATTTGTTAAATTCAGTGACCCAAATTAGAATTTGGGTAATTCAACCATCTTTATATGAGATTTTATCTATATTTAAAGGATTAAAAATATATCTAATTTTAATTTTAGAAAAAATTCTCTACACCTCTTGTTGGCCGTCAGAGCTCCACACCAGCACTCTAGTGTCTTACTCATGACCCACCAGCGGGAGCTTCAGCGGTCTCGTATAACTTTTGAATTTCTCAACTAAAAGTCGTTAAATACTAAGGTTATATATATATAATGCTCACACACATATTAACATACTAAAGTTGTAGTAGGATTTGGATTTACTGGTGCTTCGATGGTCTCATATATATATTTTTTAATTTATCATGTAAAAGTCCCTCATATATGTAGACTTGAGTTGATAATATGATATTATAATTATAAATAGGGTGGACCAGAGATATATGTTATATTAATTAATTCAATTAATTTTTTAAACATAATTAAATTAGATAAATATATCTTCCCTTTAATCCTAAATATAGGACAAAATTTATTTTATAAATTACACTATAAACTTTATCTAAACTAGAGATAATATATTAAAAGCAGGGAAATAGGGAAATACTGGTAAAGTGTCTCGTCCATGACTGAAGCAGGTTATCTCAGAATCTATTCTCTTTTCATCTCTCAATATCTTTTCATCTTAGCCGTCAAAAAATTGATCTAAACATTTAATATGTCATCTACTTTTAAAATTTTTATATTTACTCGCAGTCTATGTTTTGAAATTGATGATGTGCCTCTCTAAGCGACTTAAGATCAATTTTTAGGCGATTAAGATGAAACGATCTTGAGGAATGAGATTTTGAGACAATCCGGATACGTCCATGACATGATTGTCTCAAAATCCCATCCCTCCTCATCCTCAGTATATTTTCATCTTAGTTGTTCAAAAATTGATCTAATCAGAGAGAGACACATCATCAATTACAAAAAACTGTATGCGGTCAAAACTACAGTATACGGTAAATAAAAAAAAATAAAAAGTAGATGATGTCTCTCTCTCTGAAAGTTTAAATCAAATTTTAGACGATAAAGATAAAAAGATACCTAAGGATGAGGAGGGAAGAAGATATTCCTCCATGATATGGGGAAAGAAGAAAACGCTGAAGTGACATTCCATTTGTTTATCCAATGGGTATTAAGAGAAACTTCAAATTCATTAGCCAGGGTACAATTAAATGCTTCAAGTGGCTGCCCATCCATCTTCCTCTTTTACTTTGCTTTTCTGCTCTGTCTCCGGTTCTGCGTCTCAGGTTTGACGCCCTCCTTTTTGTGCTCTTTTTTTGTTGATGCTGTTGTCTGATCTCCACCTTTTATTCATCTCATTTCCTGGTTTCCTTGAAGGTTGAAACTTCATTGACAGAGGGGAGTGAAGTCTGGGTGACGATCCTGTTGAAGCGAACGCTGCAAAGAGCCACTTACCTTTCCGATGAGGTCCCAAAGGCATCACCGGCGAAACTTTGTCCGGCCATCATTTTCTCGGAACAATGCTGAACCCACCCACTTCATGAAGATCGTACTTCTGGGAGAAATTCATGCCGAAAACATGGTAAACTCTGCTTTTCTGTTCGCTTAAAACTCTTGGTATCTGAAATAAGTTATCTTTATATTATGTGATGTGTTTTTCATTTGTGTTTAAAGACTGTTTAGTTATCTTCCCTCAATTGATTTGATAAATCAAACTAAGTTAGGGGAGTGAACTTACAGAGAATTCCAAAGGTGTTCGTGAGAAGATTTGAGAATGAACTGTGTGCTAGTGAGGCTACGATTGGTGTTCCAGATGGTCGTGTGTGGAAGATGGAACTTAAGAAATCTGAAAACGAAGTTTATTTCTGCAAGGGTTGGGAGGAATTTGTGAAATACTACTCTCTTAGATTTGGCTTCTTTTTAGTGTTTAAATATGAGGGCAAGTCACAGTTCAGTGCGGGGATCTTTGATTCGAGTGCTGCTGAGATTTACTATCCGCCCAAACTTAACTCTGAGAAGCAGAACTCGGCACCTAAATGTCGTAGAAAAAGGCCACACAGCTTTGATCAATGTGACCACAACACAAGGAGCCAAAAGCAGAAGTTAGTGGAAGATGAAGAAGAAATAATCGACATAGAAGATGACGATGCATTAAGCCATGGAAAATCAGGGAACAGGGATAGATCTGGGCAAGGCCATAGTTCCAAAATGAAGAAGATAACTTTGAGTAAAAAGCAAAGAGCCCAGAATTTCAAACAGGCAGCAAATCGATCCTTTGTTGCAGTAGTGAGGCCAAGTAATCTGAATTGGGGTTATATGGTAAGGAATTTCAATGATCCAATGTATGAATGAATGTGAATCTTTCTCACTTTGTTAATGCGTTGCTCACTGTGTTGCAGGATGTGCCGAGCTCATTCTATAAGGAGTATACGGGAAGAATGCGTCCTCTGAAGTTGCAGGATTGCAAGGGACGAAAATGGGAGGTCAATTATCATTATAAACATGGGTCATATATCCGAATAGGAAAGGGCTGGATCGATTTTGCTAGGGCCAACAATGTGAAGGAAGGAGACACTTGTGTGTTTAAGCTTATCAAGACGAACAAGAGCTTTGTGTTTCACGTTACAACCATATTTCCCTGTTGAGGCTGCTGCTGGGCAAACAACTTGTTTGGGTTCTTATTATTTTGCTGACTAAATTTGATACAAAACTTAGAAGCCAACTCTGTTTATTAGAACTTAGAAGCCTATTTTTTGAGATTTTAGCATTTGGATAAATTCCTTTTTAATTATTATTTGTAGCATTCTACTCAATCTGCTTGGATATTCATTATTTCATTTGATGATCAGGCTTTAAAAATGGATAATTTCATAAATGTATTTAATATATGTAATATAAAAAAATCAAGGGAAAATCACTCTAGAGGCCTTTTTAACCGGAAAAAAAAAACGAAAAAAAGCGCCAAGATTCGAAATCCCGGAAAAGGTCATTTTCTCGGGATTTTCAAAATCGTGAGTTGTTAATAGGGCTGATATAGTTGTTAACGGGGTATTGATATAATTGTTAACGAGATTGATTTAGTTGTTAGTAAATTGTTGTTAATAGTATTGATTTAGTTGTTAATGACGATCCGTTAACAACTATATATTAATAATTCACGTAAAATTATGAAAATCCCATTTTTGGGATTTCAGAATCTTTAGGGCCTTTTTTCGTTTTTTTTTCCCGTTAAAGGGCCCCTAAAGTGATTTTCCCAAAAATAATATGAATTATGAAATAGGATGGAATAATAATCTAACCAAGTCAATTGGTTAAAGTTGGGGAACCAGTCTAGTCCAGTCAAGATTTTTTACCTGGGTTAACCCAGCTAAATTTTATAATTTTTTTGTATAAATTAATACTATTTTATTTAAATCTTATTTTAATTATGGGTGCTCTATTTTTTGTTAAACTAATTTTAACTGTTTTTTTTAATAAATACAAATCAACTATTTAAAGTTTATATTTAAGTACAGAGAATACATTACATTTGTATGTATACTTATAATCAAGGTTCTTAAACCTGGACCGGTCACTAAACCGGTCAGGGTATTGGGTTAAGGGTCAGTGGATCAGACTGGAGTCAAACAGGTCCAAACTGGTGAGAAATTGAATTTTTTTCCTCACACCCTGTACGATATATGGAGTAAGTAGTGAAATGAAATTTGTCTCGATTTATATAAATAAACATTTTTTATGATGTCAAATATGATTTAAACAAACATATTAAAGGAGAGACTTGTATAAATACACTTTTGGAATGCTAACTCAATCCGTTAAAAACAGGTAACAAGGTGAAGTTGTCGAACCTTGCCACTCTTTGATTAAAAAATAAATAAATCCCAATACACACTCAAAAGCAAGGTTATTAAAATCGGACCGGTCACTAAACCAGGTGAGTCTTGGGTCAAGGGTCAGTGGGTCAGATCGGAGTCAAACCAGAACTAAACCGGGACCAAACCGGTGATAAAGTTAGAATTTCGAGTTATTAATATAAAAAGAATTTTTTTTTTAAAAAAAAAAAAAAAAAAAAAATTCTTTTTAATAACTTTGACTTGAAATATTAATATTAAATTGAGCATGAAGCTACGACTTTTTCTCTTCTCGACTTGAAAAGCGTGCCGGGGAAATAGAGCGTTGCCGCCAATTTTCCGGGAAACCACACACGCGGCGTGATCGAAAACGGAGCTTCGCTGCTGGTGGAGATCTTTTCGTCCGTTTCGGTGGAGGTCGTCCATGATTTGTCGCTTCCGTTGGCGGGTCATCATTTTGAGTGAGATATAAACGCGCCCATTTGTATCGGTCACCGGAAACAAACGTCCGGTCCTTTGGTTTTCTCTTGTGCGGGATCCAAGCCTTGGTGGTTGCAAATCGATTTTTGGAGCTTCACGGCAGCGAGATCTAGTGATAGATTGTTCTTGTTGGCTTCATCCTTGTTTCGAGATCGGCTACAAAGGAAGGAAGGCGGGTCGTTTATTCAAGGTTTCTTTAGGTACGCTCAATTGCATTTTAAGTCTTTTTAATTAAAAAAAAAAAAAAAAAAAAAAAAAAAAAAAAAAAAGTCCAAGACATGCTTTTGAGTCGGTAAGCAACAAGGGAATAACCGGTGATGGTGATGGGGGAAAATCTAAAGAGGATGATGACATTATCGGTCGCAACATTAAAAAGATGGTGAAGACATACAAATGCGGGATGTAGGAATTAATGATGTGCATCCAGGTAATAAGATGGGAGCATGGAGAAACGCGAGAAGTTGAAGGAATCGACTCAAAATTTTCCCGAGACATTAAAATACACCATACAACGCAAATTTCTTATAAAGCAAAATTACTAGGGAATGAAGATAAGGCTTTTGATAAAAGTCTTGATGTAAGAATGGAGGAGTGGCTCAAAGAAGAGGAGGAGGAAGCACCGAGCTTAATGATGAACAGAAAAAAGCTTATAGCAACAATTCCCACTTTGAATGTTTCAAATGAGAGATTAAAAGAGCTTTGTAGGCCATGGAAGGATGCTCTTATTTTAACTGTGTTGGGCAGAAAAACTAGTCTTGATATGCTGAAAGATAGAGTTAAGAGGCTATTACGTTCGAAAATCTTGAGTGGTTGATCTTCCCAATAATTATTTTGTTTTGAAACGAGAAGAATCTACGTGTAACAAACTTTTATTTGATGGACCTTGGCTCATACGGGGACACTACCTTTAACATGTTCAAAGGTGGAGTCCAAATTTTAACCCATATTGCAATAAGGTTCGTAAGGTTGCGATTTGGGTAAGGATTCCCACCCTTCCAATGCACATGTATTCAGAAGAATGTATTATGGAAATCGGGAATCTTATTGGAAGAGCACTTAAGGTTGATCTTCATACTCTAGCACAAAAAGAGAATAGTCAAAATGTTGTGGAAAGAGGGAAGTATGCTAGAGTGAGTGTAGAGGTAGATTTAAATAAGCACCTTCAATCCAGGTTTGTGCTTGAACCGAATATATCCGATGGAGTACGAGGGGCTTAGCATAATTTGTTTTGTGGTTTATATGGACATACTCAAGAATCGTCCAACGAATCTGAGAACCAAAACAACATAAATGTATGGGTAGCTTAAAGGAAGGAAAACGATTTGTTGTTAGTTTGCCGTATTTTGTAGAAGAAGAGTTTGGTGCTTGGATGAAGGTTACATCATAAATGCCGGCGTCGTACCCGAAAGTTGAGTTAGATAAGCAACAGAACATCAAGTCGACTAATAGCTTTCGACCAATGGGGCAGCAGGAAGGGAAAAATGCTGGGTCTCGCTATGATATTCTCAGGGAACTTAATTCAGAGGTTTCATCCAAGGATAAGTTAACTCCCAATATGAAGAAGGCTCCTGTTGTTCAGTGGAGAAAGAAAGAGGCTCCTGAATCATCTAATTCAAAAGAAGATATGCAAATCACTGTTGCTCTGCGATACGGGAGAAGATTCTAGATTTAAAGAACAGATGTCCGTACAGATGCCGATTGAGAAAGACATGGAAACTCCAGCTAGAAATGAGGATATTGCGGAATGTGGTCCTAATAGGCCGTCTATTACCAGATTTATATGTAAAGAGAAGAAGACAAAAGAAAATGTGGATAATAAGAAAGGAATAGCTCCAAGACCAAAAATATTGGCACCGTCATTGAAAAGAAAACCAGTGGGACGAGCTCATAATCTTGTTTTTGGCTCAATCAAAAAAGGTGGGCCGATGATTATTAACCAAGTTTTGGAGCAGGCTGAACAGAGTGATACATCTCGGTTTATTGAGAGAGTAGGAGGTGCTCCAGAGTATACATCTTCTAGAGATACTCAAGAACAGATTCATGTTGTTCACAATTTAATGCTTGAACCTCCTAAACCACCGGACTCTACGAATGGGATGCAAAGTAGTAATGAGAAGAATAATCTTAATTTGTGTCAGGGAGATAAAGAAGTCGTGGAGCTTCCTGCCTCAGGAGTATAATACCCAGGTTCTGTCTTCTTTTCCTTTTATATTTTATTTATGGATATTTTATCTTGGAATTGCGGGGCATGACCTCAAAATCTTTCCGGGTAGAGTGAGGGATGTTCTTTATGGTAAAAATATTAAAATTCTTATTTTAAGCGAGACCGAGTTAGTGGTATTCGATTTGATAGAGTTATTCGAAAGTTGGGATTTAACACTTGGTTAAGATTGGAAGCTACCGGTTATGCAGGAGGTATTTGGGTTCTTTGGAATATTGAGGATGTATCCATTCAATACGTTTCTTCTTCTACACAAGCTATCCACCTTAAGGTGGTTCCTACCAATTGTGTAGATGGTTTCTCTTATCTAGTGTTTATGCCGAACCTAATTGTATCCTTAGACGGAATCTTTGGAGAGAGCTCATTCATATTAGTCAATTGGTTAATGGTCCTTGGGTTGTTATGGGTGATTTTAATGCTTATCTTCATGTGGATGACAAAAAAAGGTGGATCACGACCGATTTTAACTCTATGAAACAATTTGGAGAGTGTATTTCACAATCTCGCTTAATGGAAAGGCGAGTTTGTCGGAGATAAATACACTTGGGATCGTGATTTGTTGAAAGAAAGAATTGATTGGGCCTTCACCAATATTGAATGGAACCAATTACATCCTTTAACAAAAGTGTTTCATTTAAGTAAGTTTGGTTACGATCACGAGACCTATCCTACTCAAAAGCTCGCGGAGGTGTTACATCGGCGTCACGACTTACCTTTTCGGTGTCAAGCTGCGTGGTTTCTTGAGGAAGGCTTTGATGATGTTGTGAGACAGAGTTGGGGGATGGAACATTGGAATGGCAAGATTGAAAAATTTTCTACTATTGCTAGGGAGTGGAATAGAAACAAGGTGGGTAACTTCGAGTTCTAAAAAGAAGAACATTATCAAGAGAATAGAAGGAGTTGAGCGATCTAGAAATCGTCGTGATAGTCAATATCTTGCTCAAACGGAAAAGGAACTTTGGAAGGAGTATAATAAAGTTCTTGCTCAAGAAGAGTTGATGTGGTACCGAAATCTAGATGCAATTGGTTAAAGTGGGGGATAAAAATAGTGATTTTTCCACACTAGTGCCACTATCGAAAGAGGAAGAATAGGGTTGACGGTCTTAAGGATTCTAATGGAGGTTGGGTTTTTGATCAATGCTCTCTCAAAAACCTAGCTATTACATATTATAAGGAGCTATTCAAAAAGGGAAATGCAAATTGTTCTGAGTTTAGAACTAGGTCTCTTTTCCCTTTATTGAATGATGCAGATCTTAGTCAGCTCCATGCGGATGTTACGATGATGAAATTCGTTATGCTACTTTCGATCTTGGTGCCTTTAAAGCTCCCGGACCTGATGGTATACAGGCTGTTCTTTATCAAGAATATTGGAATATTGTAGGAGGGTCAGTCTATCAATTGGTGAAAGATTTCTTGATTGACCCTTTAAAGGTGAAGGAAATCAATAACACAAATATTGTTCTTATACCTAAGAAGGATAACCCTGAGACCATTAAGGATTTTAGGCCGATTTCCTTATGTAATGTAAGTTACAAGATCATTACTAAAATTATTAGTCAACGCCTTCGACAGGTTATGGGCAAAATTGTGGGGGATCATCAGTGTAGCTTCATAGCAGGAAGACAAAGTAACGATAATATTATTATTGCCCAAGAGGTTATTCACTCTATGAAAAACAAGAAAGGAAGAAAAGGCTGGATGGCAGTTAAAGTTGACTTGGAAAAGGCTTATGATAGACTTGAATGGGACTTTATTCGGGATACACTTAAGCATGTTGGTTTGGACGATAAATGGTGTGGAGCTATCATGGCTTGTATCACTACACCTTCTTTTCAAGTTTTGTGGAATGGTGAAATGCAGAGACTTTTTCGTCTTCAAGAGGTATAAGACAGGGAGACCCTATATCTCCTTACATTTTCACATTGTGCATGGAGAGATTAAATCACATCATCAAAGATGCCATAGAGGATGGTTCTTGGAAGCCTATTCAGCTCAAAAGGGGAGGTCCAGCGATTTCTCACTTATTTTTTGCCGATGATCTTATTTTGTTTGGTGATGCATCTGAAAGTCAGGTTGAAGGGATGTTGAGATGTTTAGATTCCTTTTGTGAGGCCTCGGGTCAATTGATGAATAAAAATAAAACTAGGGTGTGCTTCTCCAGGAATGTCAATGGCTCAAGGGCTATTCAGATGAGCCACACCATGGGAGTTACTCTCACTGGAGACTTAGGTAAATATTTGGGTATTCCCTTGATTCATAAGAGAGCATCTAAGATTACCTTTGCCCCGATCATGGAAAGAACTCAAAAGAAATTGTCGGGATGGAAACGAGGATGCTTAAATTTTTTGGTAGAACTACTCTAATTAAAGCGTACTCAATGCTATACCTTCTTATTATATGCAAACAATGCTTATCCCAAAATGGGTGGTTAAGGAACTGGAAAAGGAAAGTAGGAGTTTCTTATGGGGTGACGATGATAAAGGTAAAAAGCTACACTTAGTTTCATGGGATCAAGTAAATAAAGATAAGAAGGATGGTGGTCTTGGAATAAAGGATTTGCAAGCAAAGAATGAAGCTTTTCTTATGAAAGCTGTGTTGGAATCTTTTATGTAACAGAAGCACTTTGGGTGAAGGTTCTTCGTAATAAGTATAAAATTGGAGAAGGGTTTAGGCCTGATCTTAAAAGAAGAAAGAAGTTTCTTTCACTTGGAGAGGTATATGTACTATTTGGAATAAATTTCGGGGAAGGAGTCGCAATTACAATTGGAAATGGTCAATCGGCATCTTTTTGGTACGATAATTGGTCGAGGTTAATACTCCCCTTATTGATCTTATTCCGGGTATGAAGATTTTGTGGATAGGAATGACAAAGTTGTTGATTACGTTGATTGGCGGGGCGAATGGGATCGCAATAAGTTGCTTAGGTGGTTCCAACCGCATGTTGTTGACAGATTATGTGTGCTCATCCTCCTCGGGAAGACCGAAGGGAAGACAAATATTATTGGAAACCTTCTTCTAATGGTTGTTTTTCCGTCAAGTCGCATATCTTTTTCTTTCGCAGGTACTCGGCGAGACGAGACTCTGTTTGGAAGATGTTGTGGAGGTCGGCGGTTCCGAGAAAAGATTAAATCTTTTATGTGGACCTTTGCACATGGAAGACTACACACATTGCAAGCGAGAGTTCGAGAGGACTTGAGTTGACAAGATGCATGTTCGGATGCGGCCGGAGGAAGACTTAATGCATGTAATGAGGGATTGCTGCAATGCTAAAGAAAGATGGATTTACGTAGTTGCCCCAATTTTTTGGGAACAATTCACATCACTTCAAGGCAACGAATGGTTACATTGGAACCTCAACCACGAGCGGGAAGGAATTCACTAAAAAAATACCATGGACAATGTTATTCGGTTATATTTATTTGGGACATTTGGGTGGATCGTTGTAAGAAGTTATTTGGTGACGAACCAATCAACGATGCTGCGATGCCTATGCTAGTCTTTTTAGGGCAAGTGGGATAAGGAAATTGTAACAAATTGTCATTTTTACTCTAAGCGAGAATGTTGCGGTAGAGTCAACCGGGAGTGTCAACAGGATATCATCAATCTTGAGATAGATGCTTCAGTGCTGGAGTCTGGGAGAAGCGGATGTGGAGGAGCTATTAGGGAAGGAGATGGTCAATGGATTTGCGGTTTCATGTGCAAACTTACGACAGTTCCACCAGTAATAGCTGAAATTATTGCGATCACTCAAGGTCTTCAGATTTGTTGGAATCTAGGTTATAAAAAAGTTGTCGTTTTATCAGATTGTATTGAAGCAATTAATGTTTTGACTAGAGGTTGTGACCACTCTCATCCCTTTAGGGACGTGATAGTTGATGCCAGGTTGTGGTTGGTTAAAAAGCGCAAGTTTCGATTAACCATATTCCTAGGGAACACAATAGCTTAGCTGCGATCATTTGGCTAAGTTATCTCATAATATTGTCGAAAACTTTTGCTTTCTTCATCAACCGCCTCCTTCGTACCATTGGGATGTAGTTGGTGAGGGATAGGCTGTTTGTATTTTACCTTTGTACCTCTTGCTCTTTGAGCTATTAATGGATTCGGTTTTCATTCAAAAAAATATTAATATTAACTTAATCTATTTTAAATTTAATTTTTTGATTTCAATTTTTTTTTATCCACCGTTTTATAATTTCCAAGACTTTTTGTCATTTCCAAGATTTGAGTATTCCCATATACGCTCCCACGTCTCGCTCCCACGTCTCCATAGGCTATACTCTATTGTCTATTTCTTGAAAAATCATCCTCTCCTACTCTTTTTGTTCAACCGCATCACCTTTTTCTTTCTTGTTTCTTCAAAGTTCAAACCTTTACCCATCTCCTTCTTCTCTCCTTCGTACTGTCACTCTCATGCTCTCTTCCTCATTTTTTGTTTCCTTCTCTTTCTTGAGCCCCATAGCCACTTTCCCCGCTTACGGTGCTCTTCTCCACCTTGTCCAACGCCTCCACGCACCCTTTCACAACATCGTCGTAAAGTCAAGCGCAATCTTGGATCTGGAAAATAGAGCTATGGCAAATGGAGAAGCGTGGCCAAGTAGAAGTTGGATAAATTTCTCATCGCCTCCCGGATCCGTTTCTCTCCATCTCTTTCTCCCTCTCTTTTCGCTCGAAGCTCTCCATCTCCCTCTGTAAGACGTTTTTGGAAAAAAAAAATAATAACGATTGTAACCCGGTTTCCTATGACAGACCGGACCGGTTTCACGGCCGGTTCGCCGGTTTCCGGTCTGAACCGGCCGGTCCGGTCCGGGTTTCATAACCATGCTCAAAAGCATAATTAATGAGGGCAGAGGTGCGCGTCACCTAATTAACTGTACTAAAAAAAAAAAAAAACTCCCTCCGGTCCTAATTATAAGACAATATTTAAGAGTTGGTTTTAGTCCTAATTATAAGACAACATTTTAATTTTTGTCAGTTTCTTCCTAAAATACCCATATTTTATTCTCTCAAGTATATTTAGTTTTTGGTGAGTGTATGTATGTTGATGCGTAGACTCTTATAGTAAGTAAAACTTTTAAATTGTTGAGTTTTAATTTATTTATCAATCAACTAACATTAATTTTTCAATATATACACACACACACACAGATATATATGTGTGTGTCTACACACAAATATATATATAGACACACACACACACGTGTTTGTTTATACATATATGTATATTTGTGTATCTATGTGTGCGTACATATATGTATATCTTTGTGTGTGTTTGTCAATATATATGTGTGTGTACAGATATATATAAATATGTGTGTGTTTATGTGTGTGTCTATATATATGTGTGTGTAGATATATGTACACACATATATGTGTGTGTGTATAATATACATATATATACGCACATATATGTATATATAACAAAACCATTATTTTAATTAGAAAGTGTGTAGAAAGAAAAATTTTAAGTTTGAGAAGTATGTGGTAGGAGTTGTTGATTCACTTTTACTTATGTCATTTTGAAATTTATATAAGGGTGTTTTAGGAAAATGAGTAAAATTAACCAATTTAACTCCTCTCCTTAATCTCCCCAAAATCGGTTAAATATGTCATATAATTAGGACCAGAGGGAGTACTAGGTTAGGTTATTGATGAGTTGCTTTTGTCGCAAAAACAATCAATTAAACTAAGTCCTAATTAATTATGCAATTTTAGAGTCAACTTAGGTTTTTCTCCCAAAGCCGGAAGCGATACGTGAGTTTTTTTAAGTTGAATTCGGGTGATTAAAAATGCAATGAAATGAAATGAAACTAAACTAACTAAATGCAAGATGAAAATTTACTCTAAAACCCACTCCCTAGGTATGTTTGGTTTGAGGGAAGGGGAGGGAAAAAATCTTTTGGGAAGACATTGACCATTTTGCCATTAATGAAGGGAATATTCTTTTTTATTGAGAGTATATTTTCGAAATGGGATAGGATATTGTCACTACCAATTTTATGTCACTACCACTTTTTCACCGTTAGATCGAGAATCTCATCTACCTTTATCATTTCTCTCTCCTATTGAGATTACGATCTAACGGTGAAAAAATGGTAGTGAGCTGGTAGTGACATAAAATCGCAGTGTGACAATATCTTATCCCTTTAGAAATATTGAAAATTATCTATGGGTAACTCTATAAAGATGAGAAAAAAAAATTCTCTCTTAACTTTCCCTCCCCTCCTCTTCCCTCAAACCAAACATACCCATCCCTAAGCTGGAGTAATATATGTGAGTTGAGGTATTTGATGGAATTCAAGTAGCGTCTGCCTCAGCGTGCGTCAGTCCCGATTTGCGGCTCTGTCTTCAGCGTGAATGTGTGCCGCTCTCAAAGAGTCCGTGTCTTTTCTCTTAGCTACTAGGTCTTTTTTAATAAAAGATAAAAAGAGGAGAGAGTTTTGAATACCAACTTGAGCCCATTAAAATTTAAAAAGTCCAATATAATTTTACCATTAAATTTTTTTTTAGCTTCCCTGAAAAATTCTGCACTATAGGATTTTCTAATATGATAAAACTATGATCTATTATATATTAAGAAATATTATTTAATCACAAGATAACAATCAGGATATTAATAATTTAAACCCAATAATCTCATAATTAATGCAGATTTATATTATTTTTAAAATTGGCTAACAATTTAAATATTATCTAATAATTCCAAATTAGCCTAAAATAGTCCCCAAATAAATGAATAAAGCGAGATAAAATATATTAAAATTGAGATTTATCAGTTATATTTAAATTTCAACTCGATAATAAAAAATTTAACGTTTTATAGATCCATAAATCATCTATCGAATGTGTTTTGGAGAAAAATTAAATTGGAATAAAATAATAATGGGAAAATCCTAATAAAATATTATTTAAATAAGTTATCAATTACTTTATTATTTTTATTAATCTCATTACTTTTATCAAAAATATTTTAAAATTTAAATGATATTTTTATGTTAATCTCTCTAAAATAATAGATGGGAAAAAGCATAAAAATTAGGAAAAATATCACTCAAGTCCCAAAGAAGAGGAAAAAATATTTAAAAAGTCTCAACCTCAAATCCTTGATCAGGGACCTTTTTGGTATTAATTACGGAAAAAAATATCAAAAAAGTCTCATTATCAAAATAGCTTTTCTTATTGTTAAAATAGCTTGTCTGTTGTTAAAAATTTCCTATGAAAAAATTGTTGTCAAAATAGTTTTCATATTTCAAAATAGTTTTTTGTTGTCAATTTTTTTTCGAGTTCTAGACAATTTTTAACAACATAAAAAGTCATTTTGACAATATTTTTTTCATAGGAAAATTTTAACAACAGAAAATGTTATTTTAACAATAAGAAAAACTATTTTGACAACGAGAATTTTTTTATATTAGAATTCTGTAATTAATATAAAAAAATCCCGGGGACTTTCTTGATAGGGGATTTGGGGTTAAGACTTTTCTTGATAGGGGATTTGGGGTTGAGACTTTTTTGATATTTTTTTTCTCTTCTTTAAGACCTAAGTGATATTTTCCCTAAAAATTAATTTGACACTTAAATTTATAATTCGTGATAACAGTAATACAGTTCATCTCAAATTGTCTAAAGACTTTTTTTGACCCGGTGAATCATACGTATTATGAACTTATTATTCGAACTTGTGAGGGTTATGATTTTTTTATAATAGCCACTGTATTTAATGTTTTTTTTAAAAAAAAATTCACACTCTATTTCATCATTCTTTTTCTTTATTAAATGCAATTCAGGTTTAGTTCAAATAAATATTAAAACGATACTTGGAAAACACGAAAATAAAAGGTGATGTGTTGAAGCTGGAAAATTGATTGAGAGTTTGACACTTGACAGGGGAGAACGAAGTCCGAGTGAGGGAGGGAACTGAAGCCACTGTTACTACACTTACATTTCCGATGAGTCCCCGATGGACGCGTCGCCGGCGTAGCTCTGCCCGGCCGTCGGTTTTTCCGGCCAACACTGAACCTAGCCGCTTCCTCAAGATCATACTTCCGGGAGACATTCATGCCCAGAACATGGTAAACTCGGCTTTTCTGTTCGCTTAAAACTTGAAAATGCTGAAAAGATCACCAGCTGCTTCATGCACTTTGTTTTATCTGTGGATCCTACTCAGCTCTTCTAATAGTTAGTAGTTACTATATACACTTTTTATGCGAAGCGAAATGAAAGAAATCCGGAGAAAGTTTCCCAAATAGCAATAACAGAAACAAAAACTGGGGTTATTGTGCATGATACCGAATGAGATGCGAGGTACTTCTTGGTGTTCTAGTGAAAGTAGTAGTTTTGTCGTATCGTATTTACGCTATTCGCATGAAATATTACTGATTAGTCGAGAAAGTTTCTTGAATAGCAACAGTAGGGAAAAAATGGGGTTATTGTGTATGATTTCAATGAGGGGCGAGTTACCTCTTAGTGTTTTGCTCTTATAAACGCCAATGCTCTGTTTGTATGTTTGTTTTGGGTTCAAGTTCGTGTTCTGTTCTAGCATCTAAAATAAGTTATCTTTATGTTATATGAAGTAGTTTTCATGTGTGTTTAGAGACTGTTTAAGTATCCTTCGGATAATATTCAGGGTCTGATTTCCAAGGATTTGAATGGTTGTAATGGTGCTTTAGGTTTTTGTTGAGGTCTCTTTTCTGTATCAAAAAAAAAAAAGAGACTGTTTAAGTTATCTTCCCTCTATTGATATGATAAATCTAACTCAGTATATGAGTGACCTTACAGGGGATTCCGAAGGAGTTCGTGAGAAGATTTGAGAATGAACTGTGTACTAGTGAGGCAACGATTGGTGTTCCAGATGGTCGTGTTTGGAAGATGGAACTGAAGAAATCTGAAAACGAAGTTGTGTTCTGCAAGAGTTGGGAGGAATTTGTGAAATACTACTCTCTTAGATTTGGCTTCTTTTTAGTGTTTACATATGAAGGCAATTCACAGTTCAGTGTGGTGATCTTTGATCCGAGTGCTGCTGAGATTTACTATCCACTCAAAGTTAACCCTGAGAAGCAGAACTCGGCACCTAAACGGCGTAGAAAAAGGCCATCCAGCTTTGATCAATGTGGCTACAACACAAGGAGCCAAAGGCAGAAGCTGGTGGAAGATGAACAAGAAATAATTGACATAGAGGATGATAATACATTAAGCCAGGGTAAATCTGGAAACAAAGATAGAACCGGGCGAGAAATTGGTGATTCAAGAAACAATGAGAAAGGGAAAGATAGATCTGGGCAAGGCCATTGTTCCAAAATGATGAATAGAGCTTTGAGTAAAAGAAGGCAAAGAGCTAAGCAAGCTACCCAGAATTCCGAATCAAAAAATCCTGTATCTTTTACTGCAATAATAAGGGCAAACAATCTAAATCGTCATTATTTTGTAAGGAATCTCTTTGAGCTATATATAAAGGTGATTCTTGCTCACTTTGTTAATGCGTTGCTCACAGAAGTGTATTATGTTGCAGGATGTGCCTTCTTCATTCTGGAGGGTTTATCTGTACAAAAATTATCCTATGAAGCTGCAGGATTGTGATGGGCGAAAATGGAAGGTCAATTATGTTAAACGCATGTCATATCTCCGAATACTGAAGGGTTGGATCAGTTTTGCAAGGGCCAACAATTTGAAGGAAGGAGACGTCTGTGATTTTGAGCTTATCAAGAGGAACTACTACTTTGTATTTCAAGTTACCAGAAAGGCATAAACCTGATCATGTGACACAGAAACTTGTTTAGGTTCTTATTATTTGGCTTAGGCTCATTCTGCTTATACTCTTTCTTGATCCCTCTGTTCCTCTGCTTTTTGTAGTGCTTGAATGGTTTTGGCAGACAGAGTTCTGCAACATAGCATTGTGACATCGTTTGAGAGTAATCTGTATGTTTGGGTAGCATTACTTGGGGTTCTCTGTTTTCCCTGTTTTATTCATGCAAAGATAACTCTGAGAAGCAAAACTTAGAACCGAATGCTCTGGAAAAAGGTGGCTGGTTAACTGTAGTAAAGGGGCTACATGTTCAAGTGTTCCAATATTTGGGGGCTGGATCGATTTCGCAAGAAGGAAGGGGACGTACGTGTATTTGAAGTTACCATATTTGCTTGTTGATACTTGATTGATTGTTATTCGGCTGACTCTTCTGGCCTCATTCTGGTGCTAATACTCTCTCCCTTCATCTTTTTGTTTTCCCCTTTTGTTGGGGTAAGCTTGTGTGTAAACCCAGGAATTGGACGTTTTCGGGTTTCTTTCTATATTATCACACTATGAATTTTGTCATCTGATAAAATGCATGTCCTATGGATGAAATTTCCGGTATAAAAAGAACTAAAGTGAAGAAAGTAGTACTGTAGTACTCTATATGATAAATTTTATATGGGGAAAAATTGCTAAAAAAATTCCTAATTACAAAATTTCATCTCTAAAAACCTCTTAGAATTTATTTAAGAACTTAGATGCAATATATCTTTAACAAGTGCAATTTTTTTTCTCCCAATGATGTGTAACTCAATTATATGTATGTACAAAATAGAAGATATCTACATTTTTTTTTTTGCTCAAGAAAGATATCTACACATAACTAAATACTCCCTCCGAGGATAAAATTTGAGAATTTAATTTGGTTCTAATTATATGACAAAGTTTTAATTTTTTCTAAACTACCTTTATTGATACTTTCTCAATAATAATTAAATACAATGATAATTTAATAATGCATCTATATATTCTATAAAGTGAGTAATGCTTGCAATTCATTAATGTTACATTACGAATGATCTTTCTCATTTCAGTGCTCGCTTGGATGTCATTTTAAATTTTAAATAAGGGCATCTTAGGAAAACTCATATAATTAGCTAATTTAATTATTATCCTTAATTTCTCCAAAATTAGCTAAATATGTTCTATAATTAGGACCAAAGGGAGTATATATTATCATAATTGAAGAGCTGCACATGCTAAAGATGAGCTGTACTATTCCATGATCTAAATTCTTCAATATTTTGTAATAAAAAAATTCATAAAGGATGCATCTTATTCTTAGTGAGGGAGCTAGTTTAAAGTTTAGATTTTACCTCTAATATATAATTTATCATTTTTTTATTATACTAACTTTTCTAACTTATAAACTAATATATAATATTTTGTGATATATAAATATTTTACAAAAAATTATAATATTTAACTAATTTATTTTACTTTTTTAATTTATTTAAAATAGTTAAGTAAGAAATGGTGGAGGATTATTTATTTAAAGATAAACTCTTTTCTACTTCCTCATTTACATTTTGCCATGTTATTCTATGTATTGATGATGATGAGAACTGCAATTGGTTTAGTTCATGCTGTTGTAGAAAATATACTAAATAGGTAGAAACTGAATAACAAGAATCAGTATTATTAAAATTGCATATCCGCAAAAAATCAAGAATCTAATATTGTATATACAGTAAGCATACAATGGTTCTGTATAATATGAAAAACTATAACTAAACTCACAAGAATGTAGAATATGGTAATGAACTTTGAAGAAATCCAGGCCTAACGTACGTTGTTTTCTTAAGACAATTTTACTCCCTCAATATAGATGCTTAAGGTTGCTGAACAATTGCCTCTCAGGATAGGGCGGATTTTTTCATCTTCAGAATGATGACTCTTTCAATCTGAAAACCAAGCGAACGCAATGAGTCTGCTTTTGGAACACATAGAATATGTTTGCAGAATGCAGTATGCAAAGAGGAGTGTTTTTAGAGAAAACTCGGATTTCGATTCTGTGACTAGGGCTCCCTATTTATAGACAACGAAAAAATTGATCAGATGGACTAGTCTGTTGCAGCGAACTGGTGTGTTGTGTAAACAGACGCACCAGAACGGAGCTAGCAGAAACGACCGACGACCCTTGCTAGCAAGCCGATGCGTCGTACGAAAAGATGCACCAGAACAGAGCAAACAATCAAAACGGATCGCGATTCGTAGCCGGCGGTGGGAAAATCTCAGAGGGGCAGAAAAGGAATTATCAAAAGTTCGGGGTCAAATTGAAAATTCAAAAAATTATTTAATAAAAAATTATTTTAAATTTCACACACGCGAAGCCTTGGACCGGATGGTGGCGGCGCGCGTGTGGTGGACCAAAGTCCTCACCCCTCCCACAAAAGTGAGTTGGCTCAAGGGCCCAATTAAGATGAGCAAAGTTGAAAGCTTATATACCCTCTAACTCTTCTCCAACTATTCAATGTGGAACTTTTATCTACACACACATTACGTAACATCCTAATTTTTAATTTTAGGATTTAAGTATGATTATGAAATTAATTATTGAAAATTTAGCTTACTTTTCCCTTAATTAAGTTATTTTGGGAAAAAGAATAATTCCAAGTAGGGAATAATCTAAGCCTAAAAATTAATTATAGAAATAATTAATTGGAAAATTAGGAAATTATTTTCCTTGTAATATTTTAAAAATAAAACCCAAGCAACATATATGTACATACTCATTTAGCAAGACAAGTTTTTTTTTTGATATTAGACGATAGGGGAGGGGGTAGAGTTCGAACCTAGGACATGGGGGAGCAAGACAAGTTTTTTTTTTTTTTTTTTTTTTTCTATTGCCAGGTTCACTGGAGCTTCGCCTGACGACTAGTGCGGATCGAGGTTTGTCGGGCGCATATGCGGGGACCTCTCCAAGGGGAGTTTTCTGCATCCACAAGGTCTCGAACTCGAGACCCTTACTTAAGCGGCCCAAGTCCCTTCAACACCCATCCAATATTCTCCTCCTCAACAGGTTTGCTTTTGTTTTTATTCTTACATCCTGGTTCATACCTCTATGCCATTGACTCAGAAGACGACTAATATTTTTTTTTTCCTTATTCCAGCTGGTGACATGGTTGAAGGATAAAATGTGAGTGTTAAATTAAACCCAAAGATCAATCAAACCCATCATTGAAACGAAAAAGGAGTAAAAACCAAGCGAGAAATCAGTGATAACAAAATTTTAAAGGTGAATTTAGGAAGCATATAGTACCTATCTTTTTCTTCAACCTACGAGACATTTTCTCCGAAACACATATCGAAATTTTCCTCATCATCGCATCCCTTGGCAATTTCCTCAAGAAAATGTCCCTCTCACTAATTAATGACCCTAGTTTCACCAAACTAATTTTTCTCACCCTCGTATTCGCAATCATGCCACGACAATCAGAGTTAGGACTTCCTCTGCAACAATTGCCAGGAGACTTTGGAAGTGGCGGCGACGGCTTCTTTCTGCCGATGAAGACCTTCGGGAGGCGTCGGCTTCAGAGTTGGAGGTAGGTAAAGGAAGAAGCATCGGCATTGACGGGTGAGGAAGAAGACAAAGATGACTTGCAATGGCTCTGTAACACAAGGGTTTTTGCTTTGGTCTTTTTCGTTTCAGTGGAAGATCAACCATGTCACCAAAATTCTTTTCTAACGGACGTTAATGGGATCTAACGGATTTGTGATCATTTTACATTTTTAATTGTTTTTTTGGTATTTTTGATCCATTTAAAAGTTATTTGTACTGGGCGCTCCTGGAGTAAAAGTTTATTGGCTAATTTGTTCCTTATCCCTTAATTAAATAAATAAAAACAAAGAAAACACCACAGATCCGTAAAACACGTTGATATAGACAACAGCAAACCATCTCTCGGCTAGATCACGCCATCGGAAAGCAGAGAAGACCACGCCTCACACGTCATTGAACTCAGACTCGTTCATATCTCTCAAGCCCAGTGTCGCCCATGCTTCTTGAACTCAACGTCATTCTTCTCTGTGTAATTCATCAGACCAGCGTGTTCTTCTTCTCGGATCCGACCCACGCCATGCTTATATATATTTCGCTCTTCATTCACATTCATTCAGCGAAGAGAACAAGAGGTAGGGCCGAGAGTGAGAACTGAACAAGGAACGAGTGTGTGTGTGAGAGAGAGAGAGTTCCAATGTTTTGGTTGCTCTGCGTAAAACAGGGGTGCTTGAGTTTCCAAGATCACAATTAAAATATGTAAAGATTTTACAATTAATTGCGGAAGCGTGGATCATCCATCCATTTGACTAATAAAGATTTATAATAACATAATACATTATTAAGTCACTAATTAATTATTCTCTAATTAATTAATTAGTGAATTAATTATTTGACTAATTATTATTCTCTATTTAAGCTTATTTTATCTATCTTTAGTACTCTATAAATAATAATATACAACTTATTTCATAAAATATTTTTATTAATTCATTAATTATTAATTAAAATTATTATTTACTCTTTTTATTATTTACAATTAATTAGAATTATTATTTATAACTTTAAATATAATTATAATTTTTTTATTTATTATATAGTAGTGGCGTCAGTCAACTGACGTCACTAGTGATGTTAGTTGACTAACGCCACTGTCATGTGATTGGTGTCGATCAACTTATACGTTTATTGTATTAGTCAGTAAACATTCTCCGAATGGCTTCAATTAGGTACAATTTTTGTTAAAAATTGCTACTTTGGTTGTCTGATGATGTCCACCTTTTTTTCATCTCTTTTCCTGGTTTACTTGAAAGTTGAAACTTGATTGACAGAGGGGAGTGATGTCTGGGTGAGCGAAGCTGACGATCCTGTTGAAGCGAACGCTGCACGGAGCCACTTACCTTTCCGATGAGGTCCCAAAGGCATCACCGGCGAAACTTTGTCCGGCCATCGTTTTCTCCGAACAATGCTGAACCCACCCACTTCATGAAGATCGTACTTCCGGGAGCCATTCATGCCGAAAACATGGTAAACTATTTGCTTTTCTGTTCGCTTAAAACTCTTAGTGTCTGAAATAAGTTATCTTTATATTATGTGATGTGTTTTTCATTTGTGTTTAAAGACTGTTTAGTTATCTTCCCTCAGTTGATTTGATAAATGAAACTAAGTCAGGGGAGTGAACTTACAGAGAATTCCAAAGGTGTTCGTGAGAAGATTTGAGAATGAACTGTGTGCTAGTGAGGCTACGATTGGTGTTCCAGATGGTGGTGTGTGGAAGCTGGAACTTGAGAAATCTGAAAACGAAGTTTATTTCTACAAGGGTTGGAAGGAATTTGTGAAATACTACTCTCTTAGATTTGGCTTCTTTTTAGTGTTTAAATATGAAGGCAAGTCACAGTTCAGTGCGGTGATCTTTGATTCGAGTGCTGCTGAGATTTACCATCCGTGCAAACTTAACTCTGAGAAGCAGAACTCGGCACCTAAATGTCGTAGAATAGCTTTGATCAATGTGGCCACAACACAAGGAGCCAAAAGCAGAAGCTAGTGGAAGATGAAGGAGAAGTAATCGACATAGAAGAAGACGATGCATTAAGCCATGGCAAATCAGGGAACAGGGATAGATCTGGGCGAGGCCATTGTTCCAAAATGAAGAAGAAAACTTTGAGTAAAAAGCAAAGAGCCCAGTATTTCAAACAGGCAGCAAATCGATCCTTTGCTGCAACAGTGGGGCCAAGTAATCTGAATCGGGGTTATATAGTAAGGAATTTCAATGATCCAATGTATGAATGAATGTGAATCTTTCTCACTTTGTTAATGCGTTGCTCACTGTGTTGCAGGATGTGCCGAGTTCATTTTGGAAGGAGTATATGGGAAGAATGCGTCCTATGAAGTTGCAGGATTGCAAGGGACGAGAATGGGAGGTCAATTATTATAAACAATGGTCATCTATCCGAATAGGGAAGGGCTGGATCGGTTTTACTAGGGCCAACAAAGTGAAGGAAGGAGACACTTGTGTCTTTAAGCTTATCAAGAGGAACAACAGCTTTGTGTTTCAGGTTTCTACCATATTTCCCTGTTGAGGCTGCTGCTGGGCAAACAACTTGTTTGGGTTCTTACTATTTTGCTGACTAAATTTGATACAAAACTTCATTTTATGTCGGCCAACTCTGTTTGTTAGAACTTAGAAGCCTATTTTTTGATATTTTAGCATTTGGATAAATTCCTTTATTATTATTATTTGTAGCATTCTACTCAATCTGCTCGGATATTCATTATTTCATTTGATGATCAGGCTTTAAAAATGGATAATTTCATAAATGTATTTAATATATGTAATATAAAAAAATCAATATGAATTATGAAATAGGATAGGATTATAATCTAACCGAGTCAATTGGTTAAAGTTGGGGAACCAGTCTAGTCCATGGTAGTTAAAAACTCGATTTATCACTGCGATGTTACGTTTTTACGATTTTTTTCATTAGAACGACTTTACTAATTTTCCAAACGCTTTTAAGTTTTTATGATTTTACGTTTTACGATTTTTCATTCTCCTTATGTTTTCGAGTAAAATCTACGTTTTCACTACCATGATTTAGTCAAGTCAAGATTTTTATCGGGGCTAACCCGTTCAATTTTATAATTTTTTTTGTAAATTAATAATATTTTATTTAAATATTATTTTAATTATGAGTGATCTATTTTTTATTAAACTAATTTTAACTTTTTTTTTTTGGGAAAATTTTGTAGAGACCCTTTTAAGGCCAAGAAACCCAAAAAGGCCCCAACAATCGACATGGCCAAAACAGCCCTAGGGCCCTGATTGTGATTGAAGTTATAAGAGAAATGACAAAAAAACCTACCCAGAGAAATTGTCCACATATATTATTCCGCCATTTTTATTCCCTCAACCAACCTCCTCTTCTAATTAATGGCAACTTTCTTCTTCCCCACCTCTAAACCTCAGCCCAGAAAACTTGCCGCCATTTTCATCAACATCTCCTTTATCTTCCTCATCTTTATCTTCCTCAAAGCCTCCAATTCCAATCATTCTCTCAACCAGTATTATTTCTTCCATGGCTCCTCAGCAGCCATCTTTAAACGCCCTCGGACTGCGCTCGGCTACAAACTAATGAATGCTCCGATCTCCATGAGCACTCGACCTCGGTTCAAAGTGTTCGTACGTCAAAACCAATCTTAACTTGTAATTCCGGAGGGTACATAAACTATCTTCGAGATCTTTTACTCGCAATCTTGGGCAATTTCCGGTTACGGGTTATGCTCTGCTTGCTTTATGGCTCTTGGCATTGTTCTATCTCTTGGGCGACACAGCTTCAAACTACTTCTGTCATTCCTTGGAAGGTTTGTCCAGTATCTTGAGGCTATCTCCGACCATAGCCGGATTAACATTGCTTTCTTTGGGACCAATATATTGGGCCAGGCAGATTCCAGGTCCAGTGGGGAATCCACGGTAAAACCCCTTATTTACCCAGATAAATAGGGAACCAGGTAAATGGTCCCCCACGACTCCATCGTGCCTAATATGTGCAGGACCGAACCGTTAGTGGTGGCAGGAGCCTAGAGAACGTGGGACGTGCATAACGGGCGAAGGATGGGGCATTTGCATGGGAGTGAAACCCTAGGTAATCCCTATAAATAGGAGATTACCCACCAGTGCACGCTAGACACTCTATTTCCATTACTTACTATTCGGTCACCGCACACACACCACCTCCCAGCGAAACGCCTTCCCGTGTTGCATTGTGATCCGAGCTTCCTCGAGGATATCTTCCCCATAGATATCATCGAGCTAGTGCCCTCACGATACTCAAACAAAGTGGAAGACCCTTTGATCCAAGATAAACCATTCCCAGCTCACTAGAGTTGGACATCTATGTTCTATTACAGAACATTTGGCGCCGACCGTGGGGACCGATAAATTTCGATTCCCAGGCACTTTAAAAGCCGGTGAAACCACTGAGGATGGCGGCAAGCACTAGAAGTCGCACTCCGGTCGGGACAAAGATCGGGGAGAGCCTAGGCGGCTTGCACGTGAAAATCACACGGTTCGATTCGGATTCGGCTAACCGGCTCCTAACTATGTCATCGAGGTGATGGAAGGCGAGATGCGGGATACGGCGAATTCTCCCCATCCCGGTTTGATGGCTAGACGGCGAGCGGACCGGGGTTCAAGATGATTTCTCTCCTCTCGAGAAGTCAAGCGGAACACCCCGATACCCGAATTATGCGCATGACGGTGGATTCATTACTCCGCCGAATGGAGAATATGGAAACTCGTCGGCGGCTGCGGCGAGAGGAAGACGTCCGACTTATTCGGGAAGACTTGGAGCGCCGAAACGCTATTTGGCGTCGGGACGAGTCAAAACGTATAAGGTGGCTAATGATCGCGTGAAGAAGCGAGGGGAGCTTCGGCGGGCTTTCGGGACGAGATAAAGCAGAACTGTCGGGTAATGGCCTCGGCCTCGGCGCGCATACCCACAGGGGAGCCCTCGAAGTGGCGAAAAAGACGACTTAGCGAGAGGATGATTCGGAAGAGCCCACTAAGGAGGAACGTTGGGAGATCGCCTTATTAAAAGAGCGATTAAGGACGCTCGAAAATCCTATCCCCGTCTTGTTCGGGTTGCTTATAAGCCTAGCCGGGTTAGCGATATAACGGCAGTAGGGGTAGGTGAGGATACTCGACGGTTAGCGGAGGGCGACATTTCCGGGCTAAGGGAAAGCAATCACCGAGAATTCGGATCGAATAAGCGGACAAAGCAATGCCCCCACCTCTCAACGTGCCTAAGGCCTTGATCGAAGGGCATATGGGGGAGGGATTCTTGAATCAGTTCTCTAAAGAGATTATGGCGCCGTTTATCCTAAGGGTTTGGATTCCGGGAGTTACCGAAATACAATGGTACTCAAGATCCCTTGATTCATCTAAACAACTTCAAGATGGAGATCGGGGTAAAGGGTATTCTTTGGACACGTGGTTCCACGGTTGTTCGCGGGAACCCTTCAGGGGGCGGCTCAGACATGGTTCCACTCTTTGCCGTTCGAGTCCATTCATGATATGAAAACAATGGAGCATAAGTTCTTACTCTATTTTGCAACAAGCCGGAAACTTGACCAAAGACCGAGTTCCAGCTCGATCAGGTCAAGCAGTCACCCAATGAGACGTTGCAGAAATATTTGGACCGATTTAAGGACACGGCGCTCTAGATCCCTGGTTTGAAAGAAGACGTGCACTTGCATTGCGTGGTAGCCGGTCTTAGTAACGCGTCCCGGCTTAAGAAGTCGGTCATGAAAAGTCGCCCCCAGACCCTGGCCGAGTTCACGGACCGGTCAAAAACGTACTTGGAACTCGAACAAATGGAAATGATGAGCCAGGTACCGAGGGAAAGGGGGGAAAGTTCTCCTCCAAAGGGTAGAGAGCCGCATTATCCCGGCGCAAGCCGAGTCCCGCGGGCCAGGTCAAGATTCTAGACCCAGGCGGGAGAAAGCGGAGGGGAGATTTGACAAATATACCCCGTTAAAGATGTCTCAAGCTCAAATTTGGAAGGAGGTAGCAACCACGGACATGAAAAAGGTGGAGAGACCCCGGCCATTACGAAGGGATGCCAGTCTCGATAAAACGCGATATTGCGAGTTTCATGACCAACACGGTCATGAAACCGACAACCGCTTGGGATCGAGAGATGCCATTGAAAAGTTCGTGAGAGAGGGCAAGCTCCGTCGGTTTGTCATACAAACTCAGGGGCGGCAAGGCAAAAGACGACACGAAGGAAGGAGCAAGAGCCCACCCCCAGAAAAGAAAAAGCGTGAACAGAAAAAGAAGGCGGCTAATAGTGACGACGAATTTCCAGACGCCAAGTACGATTGCACTACGATTAGCGGCGGTTTTGGCGGTGGAGGGGATTCGAATAGTCAAAGGAAAAAGTACCTAAGGGAGGTCTTGTCCATCGTGGATCGCCCGAGTTCAAAAAGGACTCGACAAGCCGGACCCCGGTGCTAAGCTTCTCGGCGCGGGATTTAGAGGACGTTGCGCCGGACACTATGACGGCCTAGTTATCACGAGAACAGTGGTAAATTGTTGTGTTAAGAAGATCTTGGTCGACAACGGCGGTGCGGTGGATATTATTCTTTGGGATGCCTTTAAGCGCATGCATCTAGACCCGAAGGACTTGAAGCCATGCAAAACAACCTTGACAGATTTAATGGTAGAGACACGTCCCCGAAGGGTTACATAGAATTAAAGTTGACGTTGGGATCCGAGAGGCCTTCAAGTCGGAAAGGGTGAGATTCATAGTCGCCGACTTCCCATCCCAATACAACATTATCTTGGGTCGTCCTACCATCCATGACCGGAACATCGGCGTCCTCTAAGCACCGGAAGCTAAAGTTGGTCAACAAGAAAAATCAGATAGTAACGATGAAGGGGGACCGAGAAAGACTCACGTCGGTGTTATTTCGACACGGTCAAGGAGCGTAAAGTAAATCCGTCATTACGGAGGGAGCGAAAAGTAAAGTCCCCAAGGCGGACGAGGGCGGTAGGTCGGTGAATCTCGTCGAGTTGGATCTACGCGAGGAACAAAAAATGAAGAAGACCGAACCTAATGGCGAGCTAGATGACTTAGTATTGGGCGGTAGGCCAAGCCGCGATTACTAAAATTGGAAAGAGTTTAGAACCCGTGCTTCGGATAGAGCTAGAGAGATGCTTGAAAGAGAATCAAGATATCTTCGCCTGGAAACCGTCAGAGATACCCGGGGTTCATCCTGATGTATGTTGTCATGAGTTGGCAATATCCCCAGAAGCAATCCCGGTATCACAGAAGAAAAGAAAGCTGGGCGAGGATAGGCGAAAAGCTTTGGCCGCCACGCGTTGTGGAGGCTAAGCCGGCTTCGTCCGGGAGGTGCAAAGACACTACTTGGTTGTCAAATGTGGTCATGGTAAAGAAGCCCAGTGGCAAATGGCGGGTGTGTATCGATTATAAAGACCTGAATAAGGTGTGCCCAAAAGATTCCTTCCCAATGCCAAGCATTGACCAGTTGGTGGACAACTCGTCCGGCTTCAAATTACTCTCATTCATGGATGCATATTCAGGTTACAATCAAATCGCTATGCATCCAGATGACCAGGCAAAAACTGCGTTCATCACTGACAAGGCTAATTATTGTTACAATGTTATGCCGTTTGGATTGAAGAATGCGGGAGCCACCTACTGGCCGAATGATGAATCGGGTCTTCGAGGACCGATAGGAAAGAATGTGGAGGTTTACATAGATGATATGATTGTTAAGTCTTTATCTCGTAACCGACCATATCCAGGACTTACGACAGACGTTCGATAAACTGAGAAAGTTCCGGATTCGGCTTAACCCGGCTAAGTGCGCTTTTGGCGTTCCCGTAGGAAAGTTCCTAGGCTTTTTGCTGACGCATAGGGGAATTGAAGTCAATCCGGACAAATGCCAGGCCGTCTTAGATATGCAAGCACCAAGGAACAAGAAAGAGGTCCAGCAGTTGACTAGAAGGTTGGCAGCATTAACCCGATTCTTGCCGAGATCCGCAGAAAACTCTCTTCCGTTCTTTAAATTATTAAAGAAGGACACCTCGGGAGAATGGAATGAAGAGGCTGTGAGTCGGCATTTATAAAGATCAAGCAGTGCCTATCCACTCCGCCGGTACTATCCCTAGGCCGGATCCTGGGGAAAGTCTAATTTTATATCTGGCTGTGGGAAGTGAGGCAGTTAGTGCGGTTTTGATTCGAGACGCCGGGACGGCCAAAAGCCAGTATACTTTGTAAGTCGGGCCCTTCAGGGTGCCGAATTAAATTATCAGAAGTTGGAAAAGATGGCTTTTGCCCTTTTAGTGGCGGCAAGAAGGTTGCGTCCCTACTTCCAGAGCCATACGATCATAGTACGCACTAGCCAGACCTGGCAGGACGGATGGTTAGCTGGGCCATCGAATTATCTGAGTTTGACATCATTTATGAAGCTCGGCATGCGATCAAATCGCAGGCGTTGGCGGATTTCGTGATGGAATTCACGCCGGTTCACAACCGGGTTGATCAGCCTGAAGATACATGGAAGTTGTTCGTGGATGGATCATCCAACGTCGGGTAGCGGTCTTTGGGGTCATCATCGAAAGTCCGGAAGGAGTATCCTGGAATATTCCCTTCGTTTTAACCCGGCACTTCAAACAACCGGGCGGAGTATGAGGCTCTAATCGCGGGTTTGTTGCGAGGCCAAGGAAAATGGCGCGAGTAATATCCATGTATCCACCGATTCCCGGTGGTCGCTTCCCCAAATAGAAGGTACGTACCAGGCCAAAGGGCCTCATGATCAAATATTTGGGAAAAGGTCAAACGGTTGATGGCAGAATTTGATAGAGTAACCGTAGTCCATATCCCTAGAGGAGACAACATAAGGGCCGACATTCTGTCTAAGTTGGCGAGTACTAAGAGTCCTGGAAACCATCGAACAGTCATTCAACAGAATTTGTTGGAGCCAAGTTGCGTGATGATCATCTCAGAGGCCAGTGATTGGAGGAAGTCAATAGTCGATTACGGAAAGGGAATACTCCCGGAAGATGTTTCGGACGCCAGAAAATTGGTCAAAACAGCGGCTTCATATTCCATGATGGGGGACGAGTTATACCGAAAGGGTTTCCATTCTCCGTTGATGAAGTATTTAGATTCAGCTAAGGCCGAGTACGTACTAGCAGAGATACATGAGGGTTTCAATGGTCATCACATGGGAGCCAAGGCATTAGCTAGAAAGCAAAAGACGGGCGGGCTACTTTTGGCCGAGGCAATGGCGGAGGATGCGAAGAGACACGTTCAAAGGTGCGACGGTTTGTCGAAACACGGCCGCCTCCACGGACTCCACCATCTCGGTTAACGCCTATCTCGGCTCCGTGGCCTTTTTACAAATGGGGTATGGACCTACTCGGACCATTCAAGATGGCTCGGGACAATTGCGATGGCGATAGTGGCGGTGGATTACTTCACCAAGTGGATAGAGGCGGAGCCCTTGTCAACCATCACCTCGGCCCAGGGTCCAAAAGTTTTTTCAGCGAAGCATCATATCACGTTTCGGAATCCCCGCGAGAGATTGTCACCGACAATGGAACCCAATTCATAGACAAGGGCTTCCAAGAAATGATGACAGACTTCCATATTGAGCAAAGATTTCGCCTCGGTGGAGCATCCACAATCTAATGGACAAGCGAGGCGGCCAACAAAGTCTTGTGGAAGGGTGAAGAAGAGAATGGAAAGAGCCGAGTCAAGTTGGGTGGATCAATTGTACCCGGTCCTTTGGGGACATCGGACTACCATCCACTCGGCAACTAATGAGACTCCTTTCAGATTGACTTATGGATGCGAGGCCATGATCCCGGTTGAGATAGGCGAGCCCTCATGGAGGAGAATAAAGGCTCTACATGAGGAAGCAGAGAATAGCCAGGCTATCGCAGTAGAATTAGATACGATTGATGAGGCCGGGATAACGGCGCACTACCGAGAATTGGCCGCCAAGCAATTAATAGCCAACCGATATAACAAAAGGGTCAAACCCGAGGGTTTGATAAGGGGATCTCGTCCTACGACGGGGCCGACATCGGAAACAAGAACGCCGGTCGGGGAAAGCTCGCGGAAAATTGGGAAGGTCCATACCGGGGGTATTTGATAACCTGGATAAAGGAGCTTACCTTTGGAGACTTTGAATAAGAAACCTATAAAGCGAACGTGGAACGCGGACAAGCTTAAGGCCTATTACGGTTGAAATTCCCGACGACGAAATCTGCGAGCAAGTGAATAATGTTAATTTCTTATGATGATTCCTTAGGGGAACTTTGTTCTGAAGATTAATGAATTTTGGGTTTAGGAGCCCAATTTTTTTTCAAACATAAGGTTCGCCATCAAGTCCTAAAATTAAGGCATTCTAGCCCGGCTCCAGAGACCATGTTCCAATTAAGACACGTAGGAGCCCGAGGCATTCTAGCCCGGCTCCATAGACCGTTCTCCAACTAAAACATGCGGGAGCACGAGGCATTCTAGCCGGCTCCGAGACCATGTTCCAATTAAGACACGTAGGAGCCCGAGGCATTCTAGCCGGCTCCATAGACCGTTCTCCAACTAAAACATGCGGGAGCACGAGGCATTCTAGCCCGGCTCCAAAGACCATGTTCCAATTAAGACACGTAGGAGCCCGAGGCATTATAGCCCGGCTCCATAGACCGTTCTCCAACTAAAACATGTAGGAGCACGAGGCATTCTAGCCGGCTCCAAAGACCATGTTCCAATTAAGACACGTAGAGCCCGAGGAATTCTAGCCCGGCTCCATAGACCGTTCTCCGGCTAAAACATGTAGGAGCACGAGGCATTCTAGCCCGGCTCCAAAGACCATGTTCCAATTAAGACACGTAGGAGCCCGAGGCATTCTAGCCCGGCTCCATAGACCGTTCTGCAACTAAAACATGTAGGAGCACGAGGCATTCTAGCCCCCCCCGAGACCATGTTCCAATGAAAACATGTAGGAGCACGAGGCGTCTTAGCCCGGCTCCATAGACCGTGTTCCGATTAAAGATACGCGTGGACTCTTGGTCGGTTAACCAGTTTCCATCAGTTTATTCGTGAAATGACATGAACTCTTGATTAAACATCCAAGTTTTGAAAAACCACACGACAAGAAAACGGGAAGGAACTGAGATATGTTTACCCAATACTATGAACATGTTGACGCTAGAATGCAAAAGAATTCATGGATAGGAAACCAGTTTTCAATGACATGCTTGATCAACAATAATGGGAGATGTTTCTACTACCTCGGCGGAAATTCGAAAAATGGAAAGCTAGTATTAATCATATCATAGTCATACTTACAAGCCGAGTTATTACCACGGCATCAAAACAAAGCTCAACCAAAGTGAACGAAAATTACAAAAAAAAAAAAAGTTCAAGAAGATGGGGCGGGTCATGTTTCCTCCTCTCTTTCTTCATCTTTCGCCCGGGAGGTACAGACGCCCCTTGCTCGTTTACATATGCCTCGCAGTTGAGACCGTCCGGAGTTAAGGTTGAGGTCGGGATTGAGGGCGCGAATTTGCGCAACGGCGTTGTCAAAGGAGAAAACCGCCGAATCGGCGTACTCGGTCAACCCCATTTTGGCCGACCTAGTTCGGCCTCCTTAGCCAAAAGCTCATTTTCCTTGGTCAACGAGCGGGGCTTTATGATTTTCGGCCTCAGATTGAGCCTTGTCTAAGGCAACGAGACCATCCGCGCAAATTCCTCCAAGCGACGGACATCCGGCTCGGCCCCGACAAGCTTCTCCTCCATCTTCCGGAGGTCGGACCTAGAATTTCCCAATTCCTCTTCCAAGGTCCTCTCCCTAGAAATGGAAGACTTGAGTTCCTCTTCCCGCTTGTCCTTGGCAGCCTTTAGGGAGGAGAAATCTGTTGTAGCCGGGCGTGCTCCGCTTCGAGGGGGACAGGTTGGCAATGGCTTTATTCCTGTCCTCGGTTATCTTGGCCACCCCAGTGTTCTGCCTCAGAGCAGCATTCTCATTTTTCGCCTTGGCCAGCTGGGCGTACGCCATCCCATATTTCACCTTTACAACGGCATAAGAGTGAATCAAGGCAAGACCGCGGTATCCCTCTAGCATCATATGATTAAGCATCTTCTTTAGAGGCTCGGTCGGAGCCCGACGCGTCATGAAAAAGAGCGGGGAGGCCTCGTCACGTCCAACACTTCCCCGGCTCAACCCGGTCGTCCAAAGTCGCACCTCCGGAAGGTCATTCACACTAAGGCTCCCGTCACCGAGGTTTCCGCGGCGGAAGCCGCGAAGGGGGGCATAAGAAGAGCCGGCGAACCCGAGACACGGCACCTCGCTTGGAATTGACGGTCCCATTGCGGCGTCTTTTCCCTTGACCTTCTTAAGGCAAAGCATCTCCTTCGGGATCGGACACGGCCGGCCGTTTTTGTGAAACATGATCGGAGGCCGGTTGGTCAATGACAGCAATATCGTGGGTTTTCTTCCGAGATCCGGGATCGATTCTTGAAGACGGCAAGTTGTTTTGGCCTACCCATAGCTCGGCTTTGCAAGCAAAAGAAAAGGGTGTCGAGCAATAAAAGAGGTACAAAAATTTACCGAAAGCGTATCAATAACGTCGTACTCAAGGTAGCTTTCCGCCCGACCAAAGGCGTGGTGATATACTTAGCCGGATCTAGGGGACCCTCCAGAGACCCCACGTATTCCAAAAGTTTCAAAAGGGTATCATCCTCCTCGTCCGAAAACGCTTGTGGAAGGAAGTCGTCAGGCTTCAAGGTATGATGATCCGTGGACCAGTAAAGGGGAAACCTTTCCTCGATTTCCCCAGAGTCGGCCCTCCTCACAAACCAGGGGGCCCAGCCCGGGAGGGCCTCGACCTTGACAAAAGCAGACTTGAAGTTCTTCCGGGACTCGCGAAAAGGCTGAAGAGTCTTCGATCGCGGATGCTTCGGAGAGTGGTCCACGCAAACCACTTCGTCGAGGCGGTCGCCCGAATCCGGTCTCCAATAGGGAAAAGAAGGACATAAAGACCGGAACGCTACGAGACAAAATCCTTCTCCGTGCGCACAAGTTCTCAAAGGCAATGGCAAACGCCCGGCCGTTGGGATGAAGTTGGGAAGGGCAAGGTGCAAGTGAGTCAATAAATCGATCGAAAATCGGTAAAGGAAACCTCGCCCCCCAAAAGCGTGATCACATCCGGTAAATCCAAAAGAAGTGAAGGCCCTTCGCGCGAGCGACCGACGTCACAGATTCTTGTCTCGCGGGTAACCGCGGGACATAACCTACCCCATCCCCGATCCCGAGTTGCGAGAAGATCCCTCGTGGTCGGGAATTTTTTCCTCGATAACCTTGTGGCTTATGGCGGGGTTAGCTCGGTGGAAATTGGGGAAGGGGTGGAAGTCTTGGACTCTTCGTTCGAGGACCGGGCCGGGGATGAAGCCATGAACACCTAGATATAAAACAGCAAAGAGCATTAGAGTGGGGCGGCGAAAAGTTTTTTCCCAAGCAAGGGATTTAGAAGTACAATGAAGCGTAGAGAAGCAATGAGCGCTCTATCTCCGTCGAGGGACAATTCCCGGAACAAGCACCTTCTTGGGTCGAGATGTTTCTGGGTTTTACGGAAAGTTTTTGAATAGAAGGATCGATGTCGGAACCTAAAATAAGATTTTTTGGCAAAAAGAGCTTCCGATTTCACAAACAAACGGAAAGGCTCGGGCCATTGGGAATACCTAGAAAGGGGCAACAGAAACTAAGAACCCACCCAGCAAAACCCAGAAATGCAAAAAAGTCGAAAGCGATAAAAACCCAGAAGCGCAACGGAGCATACTCAGAAAAAACCACATGCAATATTATAAGCCTAAAAGACAAAGTCGAAGCAAAAAAGTGGGCAAGCGATAATACCGGTGAAAAAGAGGAAGTGCGCAAGGATGACGAAAGGCAACGCTTGGGTGCAAGTTAAACTCACGAAGCGAGAGAGTATTCGATAATGTCAAGAAGGATTGATAGTTTTCGAAAAAGAAATATATATAGACGTTTGAAATTTGAATAGACGTTTGGAATTTGAATAGACGTTTGGAATTTGAAAGGCCTAGAGTCGCGACGCCGTTAGCTTCCTCTAACGGAATTGGAAACCCTACGTCTCCCTGCGCCAAGCGTCTGACCAACGGAGCGTTTCAAGGGAAACGGCGTGAGCATTAAATGCGCACGAAAACCAAAGGCGCAATAAGCGGCCAATGCGCAAAAATGACGGTTGAGTACGCAAAAGCACAAGAAAAGAGAGCACATGGATTTGACCACATCGGACTTAGCCGGATTGGAGGGCGGTTTGCTAGAAGATTAATCCGTTCTTGAGGGCGGTTAGTTTCAACTTAGCCCGGATTGTAGGGCGGTTTTCTAGAAGATTAATCCGTTCTTGAGGGCGGTTAGTTTCAACTTAGCCCGGATTGTAGGGCGGTTTTCTAGAAGATTAATCCGTTCTTGAGGGCGGTTAGTTTTAACTTAGCCCGGATTGGAGGGCGGTTTGTTAGAAGATTAATTCGTTCTTGAGCATGGTTAGTTTTCACTCGATCCGTTCCGGAGGCCGGCTAGTTTCAGCTTATTAGGCTCATCCGAAAGGGCGGTTAGCTTTTAAGAACGAATGGTCGGAATAAACAAGCGCGAAAAAGAAGCTAGCTTAAAACAAGACTTTCCATTAATAAGTGGATGGATTTACATAACGTTCATACAGGAAAATAGAGCAAATTGGCATTCATAATAAGGATTACAGGCCAATCTTGAAGTAAAAGCTCGCCGTCATATACGAAAGGATGAAGAGCCTCTCGGCCAAAGGAACTCTCTGAAATGCATCCGCAGGCATCCTTTTGGAATGTTTGGATACGGTGGACCTATCGACCAGTAGGCAGCCTGTCCAACCCCAACCGTGGCACTCCCAAGGGACGATGTTCCCGGGTACCGGCCAATCCACGGAAAGGGCACTGCCCGTACCCAACGGACCTTAACTGGGACCCAAATGGAAATATTTTGCCAGGCATGTGAAGACGGCAAATGATTGGACTCCGAAGCCGTCGGGGAGGTGGATGAAGACGGCAAATACGGTTGAAAGTCACCAATGGAAAGCACCATCGGCGGCACCTCAATGAACCTATGTTCCTTCTTCTTGGGCTTCCGCTTCCTCAGGAAAATCTTTAAAGAGAAAAACATGGGTCTATGGCTTGCTTCAAAGGAAATCCCATTTGTGTAGAATGGATTACCATCTGCGAGGTTCGTATGCCCTTATACGGGCACATTTTGTGGACATTTATTGCACGAACGGTTTGCATTCTCGTGATATGGAGAATCGTGAGAGCTGACTTCCTCTCTTGCTTGGGGGCACAACCGTCGAGAGCAATAAATTCTATTTGTATGGGGCGGCGTATGCGCCGTGTAATAAATGCCCCCTAATAGGAAGGCGTACGATCAACGGCTAATGTGAGCTTTAACTATGCGCAAATTTCGAAGGGGATTATGATCATAAAAAGCGAAAATCGTATCCCTATGAAGATAAAGTCAAAATAAATTATGACTACCCAAAGCGATCTTTTATGACAACCCATATGGGGGGCGATATGTGGGAGACGCCTAATACAGCCGTTATGAAACCAGGCAGGCATACTGGCCAAGAACGTCAATCTCGGTTGCCATAAGGTGGTAGTCATAGAATTGAGGAAATAAACGGCCGTGGTATCTTGGAACGAAGGGAAGTCGAAGAAAGTCGGCAAGGTGGCCAAGGCGAACGGCCGGTTGTGACCGAGATCATGATAACAGTGCTGACCCAAAGATCACTTGTCGACACGAACCCCGCTCGCTATCAAGGCCAAGAAAGTTTTCCAAAGAAAGCCCATCATCCGTGGAAGAAAGCAGAAAGGCACAAGGAGCAAAAGGAGCAAAAGGAGGAAAGACCGAGCTATAACTCGGAGGAATGATGGCCGGACTAATCGAACACGCTAATCTCGGCACGTCGGAAACCCGCCATACCGAGCTTGGGGGCAACTGTTATGGACCAATATATTGGGCCAGGCAGATTCCAGGTCCAGTGGGGAATCCACGGTAAAACCCCTTATTTACCCAGATAAATAGGGAATCGGGTAAATGGTCCCCACGACTCCATCGTGCCTAATATGTGCGGGGCCGAACCGTTAGTGGTGGCGGGAGCACGGAGAACGTGGGACGTGCATGCTTGGTGAAGGATGGGAGCATTTGCATGGGAGTGAAACCCTAGGTAATCCCTATAAATAGGAGATTACCCACCAGGTGCACGCTAGACACTCTATTTCCATTACTTACTATTCAGTCACACTGCACACACACCACCCTCTAGGCGAAACGTCCCCCCTGTGTTGCATTGTGATCCGAGCTTCCTCGAGGATATCTTCCCCATAGATATCATCGAGCTAGTGCCCTCCACTGATACTCAAACAGTGGAAGACCCTTTGATCCAAGATAAACCATTCCCAGCTCACTAGAGTTGGACATATGTGTTCTATTACAGAACAGCTTTCTTTGGGAAATGGCGCGCCTGATTTTTTTGCCAGTGTTGCTTCTTTCACGAGATCCAGCGGCGGCGCCGTCGGCCTCAATAGCATCCTAGGAGGTGCTCTTTTTATTTCTAGCACCGTTTTGGGGATTATAAGTATTACAGTCGGCCGAAGAAGATTACGGTTGACAAGGTTAGTTTCATTAGAGATGTTGGTTTCCTCCTATTTTTTTTCATTCGGCCTAACGATGATCATTTACATCGGTAAAATCAACTTGTGGGGTTCAATATGCTATATGTCTATCTACTTCATTTATGTTGGCGCCGTCTCAATTCCTCATTTCATGAACAAATAGATTCTCTCAAATATTTCGGTTTTTTTTTTTAATTAGGGGTCTTTTGGTAATTTCTCTTATAACTTCAATCTCAATCGGGGCCCTAGGGCTGTTTTTTGGCCATGTCAGATTGTTGGGGCCTTTTTTGGGTTTCTTGGCCTTAAAAGGGCCTCTACAGTGATTTTCCCTTTTTTTTTTCAATAAACACAAATCAACTATTTAAAACTTATATTTAAATATGGTAAATACAATACATTTGTGTTTATACTTATAATCTATTAAAAACAGGTAACAACATTAGGAAGCGGTTCCTCTCCTTATCGTTTCTGTCTTCATCCCTCATCTATACTATTGATTTCCGTTAAATGTTAATTTTAGCCATTCTTTTTATATCGCATGCGGTAAAGATGAAATGGATGGCTAAGATTAACATTTAGTGAAATTAACGGTGTAGATGAAAAATGAGAAGAGAAACCGGACCCAATAACATCAAGAGTCGACCTTCGCAAGAAGACTCCTCCACTGAAAAAAAAAAAAAAAAAAAAACTTCCCATGACACACTCTTTGTATCATTAATGAGGGCAAAGGTGTGCGTCACCTAATGAAATGTACTAAAAAACAATACAATGTTATATTTACATTTCAAATCAATAATTAAAATTTTAAAATTTTAATAGATTCATAAATCGTCTAGGTAGAGACCCAAAAGCATATATGGAATGTGTTTTGGAGACAAATTAAATTGGAAAAAATAATAGGCATGGAAAAGTATAAAAATTAATTTGACTCTTAAATTTATAATCTTAACTATATAAAAGTAGAGCAATAAACATTTCCTTAACTGACACATCAGTAAAATAGTAAGCTCAAAACACTAAAATAAAAAGTGAGGCGATTATAAAAGATGAATAATAGGTGAGGTAGATATATAATATTTGGTAAATTAATAATGGGGAAATAGATACAAAATATTTAGTCAATATTTAATTTAATATTTTAATTATTTCCTTAGATATCTAAGTGCTTTTTTACATAACAACACATTAATAAATATCTGAACACCTCCAGTAATACAATTCAACTCAAATTGCACAAAGACTATTTTTCGCTTGGTGAATCATACGTCTTATTTAAAATATAAAAGTTAAACTTGTGAGATATGATTTTTTATTTTTATTTTTATAAATATTGTAACATTCTAATTTTATATATTAGGATTTAATTAAGTAAGACATAAATTAGTTGAAATAATAAAAAAATAAAAGTAAACCTTAAGCCCTCTGTGGTAATTTTCCAATTTTAAAAAAACCTATAAAACGGTGACACCTTAAAAGATCAATTATATGGTTCAGGATGGGGCAATAATCATTTCCCCATCTACGCCTCTTCCGGGTGTGTTTGGTTTGAGGGGAGGGAGTGGAAGGAAAAGGAGTGGAAAGTAAGGAATTGACCAAATTGCCATTAATGAAGGGAATATTCTTTTTTATTGAGAGTATATTTTAGGAATATTAAAAAGTTTTCATGAGTTTTTTGGTAAAAGGGGGTAAAAGATCTCCCATCCCCCTCTCATTCCCTCCCCTCAAACCAAACTAGCCCTAATATAAATAGGTGAGTGTGTGTGATTGTGAGACCGGAAGAGAGCGAGAAAACAGCGTGAAAGGAAGAGTGAGACGAAAAGAAGAGTCGAACATATTTTAAAGTAAGTTATTTATTTTATAAGATCATTTAGGTAGTTAAATTAATTTATTTTTAATAAATTTTCTTTATGAAAGTTATTCTACGTATTTTTCTCTTTCTAATGAGAGTAATATAGTATTGATTAATAAACATTTTGGGATTAGAATTCGATAAAGTTTTGAGTTTTTATAATAGATATTTGTATGTATCTAGAGCATGATTAATAAGTAATTTCGATCAGTCTGGATTTATTAGTTTGTTGTTGTATGAATTTTAAATCAAATTTCTATTTAAATGAATTTAGGATTTTTGTCTTATAGGATATGTTTACCAATTAAATGATGTTTAAAGCATTTATTTGGATTACTAAAGGTATTATTGTAACTTTAAAAGGTTAGGTTTTGCTAAATCTTGAACTATATATATAATTATAAGTTGGGTTTTGGAATTTAAATTTAAATTTGATATGATTTTGGTTATGTGGAGGTTTGAAGAATTATTAAATAAATTGGGCTATGCTTACATAAGTTAGTATTAAGTTGAGAAATTGAGATTTGTAATATTAGGTCCTTTATATCTGAGTTTATAATTTATTGAAGGTTATATTAAGGATTAGATGGATTGAATTTGAGATTTATAATGAATATGAACATTTAGGTGAAACTTATATTGTAGGAAATTGGATATTTTGGTTAAATTGAGGATATGATGATATTTTGATGATAATAATTAGTGAGAAATAATTTATGAAAGAAAGAAATGGGATTGTAACAATGATTTGAGGAATGAATAAAATTGTCAAGTCTTTTAAGAAAAATTAAATGAGACAATTATAGTTTAATTAATTATTTATTATAGTATTTTCGTTAATTCTATTAACGTATACTTATATATTTATTTTTAGAGTAGACTTAATCTCTCTCAAATTTAGTTTTTGTGTCAAGAACCGGAGATAATCGCTTTCCACTTGTTGTACTTGCTTGTATAATATTTGTGAGTTATTTTTAATTATATAAATCTATGAAACTACATTGGCAGTGAAGTTGCCTTGTGGGATTTTTTTTTTGAATGATCAGTGATATTATATGTTATGGATAATGTGTTTTTATGGTTTCTTGAACTGGAATAATATTATCTTAACGATTATTGTAACGATGCATTATTTTGATAAATCTCGTTTGAAACTAATATATAGATGCCAAGATTATGATTGTTTATATGGATGTATAAGGAGTGGTGATGGATGTGAAGTGGTGATGTGAGTTATTGTGTATAAATATCATATGGTATGCCACCACTCGGTACACAATAGATGACTTTGACATTTTCAAGGCCCTTGGTAACCATTTCCCTTTGGTTAGGTTAAGGGTCAGCCTTTGGGACAGTGACACATTTCTATATTCAAAGGAAAGAGAACTCATGGTCCGATATGAGTTCTATAGCTTTTGGCCGGGCTATACCTCATTACTGGAGAGCTTGGTAAAGTATTGTCATAGAGACTAAATCTATTACGTTACAACCCATGAGTTCTGTAAGCGGAATAAGGGTGAAGGTGATAAGGATTGTTAGGGTATCGATTTATTTCTTGGCATGTTATATATGTGATTCATGATATAAAATTTTATTACAAAATTGTTGATTTGGAAATTTGTAAATGATATATCTAGTACTTTGTCATACAAAAATATTTCACTAGGCACCTCACAAGCACATATTAGCATCTATAATGAGATGGATTGATGGTTACAAACATTTTTCAAGTGATAGTTCCCGCATTAGTCTATCAGGGAAGGCTTCAGAAGCTTAAATTACTTTTGCTAACGGTAGTGCTTCCACCTTTTTGGTACATGCTGAATTATTGTATATTGCTACATTAAGGCTCACTTGACGTACTCTGGTATATTTTGGATATTTGACAAGTCTTGAAGCAATATTTTGTATTAAAGCATGAGCCTGGTAAATTTCAAAGCTCAACTATATGCATAAAACATATTTAATCAAGTTACTAATTAATAATTGTCCTTTAAAATGTGGGATGTTTCAAGAATCATTTTACTTTGGGTTAATGTACAAAAATATAAATGTAGTTTTTTTAAGAGTGAATCCAACACCAAATATTTTTTTTGAGTATAAAAGTGATTATGTGGTTACAAAAGTGGAGTAAAAAGACTAATTGACCGTTAGTTTTTTTGTTGTTGTTGTTGTATTGTTTGTATTTTTAAGGCTAACATGAACAATGGCTCAGATCTCAGCTAGCAATGGAGAATTGGAGAAAATTACAGAAAATGACCCATATAGTTGAGAAAATTACGAAAGGCGGAAACGGTGGCGAGGAGGCGAGAGATGGGGCGGCGATGGGTAAGATTGGAATTAGGAGAGAGAAGGGCTAAACTGTAATTTCTAAAATTTCTATGTCATTTTTTGTAATTTCCTCAGGTTATTCTTTTAAAACTTGGATAAAATTTAACTAAGTTATTGTCTATGTCATCGATAACCTTAAAAATACAAAATAGTCAAAATTAAAGGTCAACTAACGATCAATGAGTATTTTTATTCCATTTTTGTAACTACATAGTCATTTTTACAAATAAAAAAAGTACTTGGTGTTGAATGCACTTTTAAGAAAACCATAAGTGTATTTACACCTTAACTCTTTTACTTTTGTCTCTATATGTAATGTTTTTTTTCTAAATTTGTCATACTTTGTCTTATCATTTTTTTCCTGCATTTTCTTTCTTTCTTTTTTTCCATTTATTATATATTTTACTTATTCTCTAAATAAATAAGGGTATATTGAAAAAAAAAATATCTTACATATTTATTATTTTTAACTAATTTTAATTAAATTCTTAATAAATGTAAAAGTAGGTATTTTAACTAAATTTTTAATAAATATAAAAATAGGTATTTAACTCCTATATTTTAAAGTAGAGGAGTATTTATTTACTGATAAATTTCTTCTGCTTCCCCATTAAATGCAATTCAGGTTTAGTTCAAGTAAATATAAAAACGATACTTGGAAAACACAAGAAAAAAAAAAAGGTGATGTGGTGAAACTGGAAACTTGATCGACAGTTTGACCCTTGACAGGGGAGAACGACGTCCGAGTACTTGAAGCACACACTGCGAGGAGCCACTTACATTTCCGATGAGTTCCCGATGGATGCGTCGCCGGCGAAGCTCTGTCCGGCCGTCCGTTTTTCCGGCCAATGCTGAACCTAGCCGCTTCCTCAAGATCATACTTCCGGGAGACATTCATGCCCAGAACATGGTAAACTCTGCTTTTCTGTTCGCTTAAAACTTGAAAATGCTGAAAAGAGCACCAGCTGCTTCATGCACTCTGTTTTATTTGTGGATCCTACTTAGCTCTTCTAATAGTTAGTAGTTACTATATACACTTTTATGCGAAGCGAAATGAAAGAAATCCGGAGAAAGTTTCCCAAATAGCAATAACAGAAACAAAAACTGGGGTTATTGTGTATGATTTCGAACGAGATGCGAGGTACTTCTTGGTGTTCTAGTGAAAGTAGTAGTTTTGTCGTATGGTATTTACCCTATTCGCATGAAATATTACTGATTAGTTGAGAAAGTTTCTTGAATAGCAACAGTAGGGAAAAAATGGGGTTATTGTGTATGATTTCAATGAGGGGCGAGTTACTTCTTAGTGTTTTGCTCTTATATACGCCAATGCTCTGTTTGTATGTTTGTTTTGGGTTCAAGTTCGTTTTCTGTTCTAGCATCTAAAGTAAGTTATCTTCATGTTATATGAAGTAGTTTTCATTTGTGTTTAGGGACTGTTTAAGTTATCTTCCCTCGATTGATATGATAAATCTAACTCAGTATATGAGTGACCTTACAGGGGATTCCGAAGGAGTTCGTGAGAAGATTTGAGAATGAACTGTGTACTAGTGAGGCAACGATTGGTGTTCCAGATGGTCGTGTTTGGAAGATGGAACTGAAGAAATCTGAAAACGAAGTTGTGTTCTGCAAGAGTTGGGAGGAATTTGTGAAATACTACTCTCTTAGATTTGGCTTCTTTTTAGTGTTTACATATGAAGGCAATTCACAGTTCAATGTGGTGATATTTGATCCGAGTGCTGCTGAGATTTACTATCCACTCAAAGTTAACCCTGAGAAGCAGAACTCGGCACCTAAACGGCGTACAAAAAGGCCATCCAGCTTTGATCAATGTGGCTACAACACAAGGAGCCAAAGGCAGAATCTGGTGGAAGATGAACAAGACATAATTGACATAGAGGATGATAATGCATTAAGCCAGGGTAAATCTGGAAACAAAGATAGAACCGGGCGAGAAATTGGTAATTCAAGAAAGAATGAGAAGGGGAAAGATAGATCTGGGCAAGGCCATTGTTCCAAAATGATGGATAGAGCTTTGAGTAGAAGAAGGCAGAGAGCTAAGCAAGCTACTGAGAATTCCGAATCAAAAAATCCTCTATCTTTTACTACAATAGTAAAGCCAGTCAATCTAATTTATTATTATATTGTAAGGAATTTCTATGAGCTATTTATAAAGGTGATTCTTGCTCACTTTGTTAATGCGTTGCTCACAAAAGTGTATTATGTTGCAGGATGTGCCGCCTTCATTCTGGAAGGTTTATCTGTACAAAAATTATCCTATGAAGCTGCAGGATTGTGATGGACGAAAATGGAAGGTCAATTATATTAAACGGATGACATATCTCCGAATACAAAAGGGTTGGATCGGTTTTGCAAGGGCCAACAATTTGAAGGAAGGAGACGTCTGTGATTTTGAGCTTATCAAGAGGAACAACTACTTTGTATTTCAAGTTACCAGAAAGGCATAAACCTGATCGTGTGACGCAGAAACTTGTTTAGGATCTTATTATTTTGCTTAGGCTCATTCTGCTTATACTCTTTCTTGATCGTTCTGTTCCTCTGCTTTTGGTAGTGCTTGAATGGTTTTGGCTGACAGAGTTCTGCAACCGAGCATTGTAACATCGTTTGAGAGTAATCTGTATGTTTTGGTAGCATTACTTTTTTTTTTTGCTCGAATGGTAGCATTACTTGAGGTTCTCTGTTTTCCCTGTTTTATTCATGCAAAGATAACTCTGAGAAGCAAAACTTAGAATCCGAATGCTCTGGGAAAAGGTGGGTGGTTAACTGTAGTAAAGGGGCTACATGTTCAAGTGTTCCAATATTTGGGGGCTGGATCGATTTCGCAAGAAGGAAGGGGACGTATGTGTATTTAAAGTTACCATATTTGCTTGTTGATACTTGATAGATTGTTATTCGGCTGACTCTTCCGGCCTCATTCTGGCGCTGATACTCTCTACCTTCATCTTTTTGTTTTCTTCTTTTGTCGGGGTAAGCTTGTGTGTAACCCAGGAATTGGACGTTTTCGGGTTTCTTTCTTATGACTCCCTCCCGGTGTAAGTGTAAATTTCTCAGATCAAAATATAGGATGAAGTTGATTTTTTTTTTTTTTTTGAGATTAAGGAAATTAATTGGTTTATTTTAGAATATTTTTTATTTTTATTTTCTCTCTAAACTAATTATTTTGATTAATAAACTAATATATAATGTAAGAATATACAATATATGATATAATCAAGTAACTTATTTGATTTTAGTAATTTCTTTTAAAAAAAGTTAACTCTATCTTATTTAAAAAAATATTTAAGGAAATGAGTATCACTCTATGAATTTTTTGTGAATCTGATAAAATGCATGTCCTATGGATGAAAAGGGGCTGGCGATATATATCCGGTATAAAAAGAACTAAATTGAAGAAAGTAGTACTGTAGTACTCTATAGTCTATATGATAAATTTTATATAGGGAAAAATTGCTAATGACAAAATTTAATCTCTAAAAACCACTTAGAATATATTTAAGAACTTAGATGCAATATATCTTTAACAAGTGAAATTTGTTCAATCAACAAAATAGAAGATATTTGCACATAACTAAATGTATAATACACACAATTGAAAAGTTGCACTCGGTAAAGATGAATTGCCCTGCCCAATGATCTAAATTCTTAAATATTTTTTAATAATAAATTTCATAGAAGATGCATCTCATTGTTAGTGTAAGAGCTAATTTAAAGGTTATATTTTACCTCTAATATATAATTTATCATTTTTTATTAAATTAATGTTTCTAACTTATAAACTAATATATAATATATTGTGATACATAAATATTTTACAAACATTTATTATATCTAAATATTTTTAATTTATTTAAAATAGTTAAGTCGAAGAGCTAAGTTAAATGTTAGATTTTACCTCTAATATATAATTTATCATTTTTTATTAAACTAATTTTTCTAACTTATAAACTAATATATAATATTAAATATTTTACAAAAATGTATCATATTTAACTAATTTATTTCAATTTTTTTAATTTATTTAAAATAGTTAAGTAAGAAATGGTGGAGGATTATTTATTGGGATAAAGAGCAATTTTGCCAACAAACTTTTGTCTGAGGAGTACCCAACACAAATAACTTTCAACTAGACCTTAAATACCAACAAACTCTTTAAAAGGTTAAGTTAGCACAAAAACGTTAGTACAAGGCAACGTCCGTTAGTGTGAATGATCCTGATATGGTTCCTTCCCTAGCCATTGGAGATGGGTCTTAAGCTTCTCATAATCAGGAAGCGGGAAAGAACTCTTTTTTTACTCTATTTTAATTTGTCTGAAAAATCAGAAAGAGATGAAAGCCGGAATGGAGAAGCGGGAAAGAATTTAGCGCGTGCAAAACCTGGAGGAAGTGTGATTTCCACCCACAAGGATAACAATCGGATTTTGGGAGTTTGACCAGACCCTCATTGGAACCCTCTTCGACATTGGCTTGCCCCAGCTCCCCCCCCCCCCCCATCTTGGATGGATTATATCCTATCCCCGCATTGATCCCTGAAAAATCAGCTCATTCGGGAAGTTTCCGATTCAATGGATGAATGAATGAATTTTGCAGAAAACCCCTATATCTGAAGAACTGTGGCGGTGAGGAAAGAGGAAGGCTCAAGCTTTACCGAGAGCTGTGGAGTTGAGTGTGCAGCAGAGAGCCCGCAGATCAGGAAGGCCCACTAACGTCCGTTACCTATAACCTAACGTTTTTGTGCTAATTTAACCTTTTAAAAAGTTTGTTGGTATTTAAGATCTGGTTAAAAGTTATTTGTGTTGGGTGCTCCTCATATAAAAGTTCATTTAACCGCTTCCTTAACCCTTATTTATTTAAGGATAAACTCTTTCTACTTCCTCATTTACATTTTGCCATGTTATTCTATGTAGTTTTTTTTTGGTGAAATGTTATTCTATGTATTGATGATGATGAGAATTGCAATTTCGGTTTAATTCATACAATATAAAAACAATATTAAAAAGTTAAGAGAAGAATGATTTGACTTTTGTCCTATATCATTTCTCATCTGTTTTTTTCTTTTATTATTTAAAATTTTAACCGTCTAGATTTAACATATTATAAAAATATTATTATAATTTTATTAAAAGGATACAAAAATAATTTTAAAATTAAATTTATTTTTTATTTTATATATATATAAATTATTTTTATATTTTTTTATAAAATTATAAAAATATTTTTATAATATATTCAATCTAAATTTTAAGATGAAAAAAGAGAAAAGAAAAAAAAAGATGAGGAGGAACAGGAGAGAGGAGCCAAAAGCAGAAAAGATAAGCTGATGGGTGACACTTGAAAACTTGATTGACACCTGAAGGGGAGTGAAGTCCCGGTCCGAGGGAGTAAACTGACGTTCCATACGCACACTGCACGGAGCCACTTACCCTTCCGATGAGGTCTAAATCGAGGCATCACCGGCGATCGGTTTCTCTGGCCAATACTGAACCTACCCACTCCATACACTGTTTAATCTGTGGATCCTACTCAGCTCTTCTAATAGTTGTTGTACACACTTTTTATCCGATGCAAAATGAAAGAAATCCGGAGAAAGTTTCTTGAATAGCAACAGTAGGGAAAAAATGGGGTTTTTGTGTATGATTTCGAATGAGGGGCGAGTTACTTCTTAGTGTTTTGTTTTATGAACCCCAGAGCTCTGGTTTGTATGTTTGTTTTGGGTTCAATGTTCTGTTCTAGCATATAAAATGAGTTATCTTCATGTTTTATGAAGTAGTTTTCATTTGTGTTTAGAGACTGTTTAAGTTATCTTCCCTCTATTGATATGATAAATCTAACTCAGTAGATGAGTGACCTTACAAGGGATTCCAAAGGAGTTCGTGAGAAGATTTGAGAATGAACTTTGTACTAGTGAGGCAACGATTGGTGTTCCAGATGGTCGTGTTTGGAATATGGAACTGAAGAAATCTGAAGACGAAGTTTGGTTCTGCAAGGGTTGGGAGGGATTTGTTAAATACTACTCTCTTAAATTTGGCTTCTTTTTGTTGTTTAAATATGAAGGCACACAGTTCAGTGTGGTGATCTTTGATTCGAGTGCTGTTGAGATTTACTATCCACCCAAAGTTAACCCTGAAAGCAGAACTCAGCACCTAAACGTAGTAGAAAAAGGCCATCCGGCTTTGATCAAAGGTAGAAGTTAATGGAAGATGAAGAATAAATAATCGACATAGAAGATGATGATGCATTAAGCCATGGTAAATCTGGAAATAAAAATGGATCAGGGAAAGAGATTGAAATTCAAGAAAGCAAGAGAAAGATAGATCTGGGCAAGGACGATGTTCCAAAATGAAGAAGAAAGCTTTAGGTAAAAGGCAGAGAGCCATAGAAGCTGCCCAGAATTTCATACCAAAAGAACCGTTCTTCACTGCAGTAATAAAACCACCAAGCCTGATTCACCATTATATGGTAAGGAGAATCACTGATGGATTCTGTGTTTGTCATGTGCAGGATGTGCCTGTTACATTTTCGAGATGCTATCTGGGTAAAACTGATTCTGTGAAGCTCCAGGATTGTAATGGAAAATGTTGGGCGGCTAATTTTAGTAGACACGCTTCTTTTCCAACTGTTCGAATGTGGGGTCTAGGACCAACAATCTGAAGGAAGGAGGCATCTGTGTGTTCGAGCTTATCAAGAAGGACTTTGTTTGTATTCAAAGTGGTGAGTTCTTACTTGGCCGACTCTTCTACCCTGATTTCGCATGTCCTGTGTATGAAAATGGGCTTGCGATATACGAGTATTTGGTATGAAAATACCTAAATTGAAGAAACTAGTACTCTATATAATAAATTTTATGTAGGTAAAATTGTTAAAAACAGAGAACATTTGCATATAGTTAAATATATATTGTTTCATACAACTAAAGATAAATTGCATCGCTCGAGTACCTGAGAGCTTAGACACCTTTGGGTATTAGAATTTTCAGCTTTTTATGTCATTTTAATATTTCGAGCCAAATAAAGATAAAATCTTTTTCAATAGATATATGTCAATCCTATGGTTAATCATAATAGGATCCTTATTACCAATCTTTAACCAGCTTCTAAGTAGTGCCATCAATTAACTAGGCTGCTCTTTCCCTTGTTTACGATATGTTTTGTTAGTTGTGTCCAAATGGAAAAAATGGATAAGATAAATCACAAAACATTTTTTCAAAAGTAGCTATAATTAGATCATTCACAACCCATGCCGTCTCATGACAGTTTTCCAGTAACCACTTCAATTCGTCATCCACATTCATCTCTTACAGAAACAACAAACGCATAAAATGGCTGATCAACTTGCAGATTCGCTCCCAAGCGTCACATCAGGAGACGACATATATAATTGGTGATTCTCTTCAAACCAATCAATACACAGTCACATCCGATCTTCGAACCTCCATCATCATCGGCAATGTATCAGGCTCTGGTTCTCAGCAACATGCAGGCCTGGGTAGTGGTGGGAGCAAGAATGGAGGATTCGGCCGAGAACGTTGACGAGACAATAGGGGAAACTCTGAGGGCGATGAAGAAATTGCCGGCCACACAAAGTGACGAGAAATTGTGTGGATTGTGTGACATGCTTGGAGGATTTTAAGGTTGGATTCCTGGATGCAGTCATGTGTTTCATTCGAATTGCATTGACTGTTGGTTGACCACCAAGCTTACGTGCCCAATTTGTCGGAGTAACATTACGCAATAGTACTTCCGGTGCTAATTATAAAGTCAAGTTGATTTTTAAAAAAAAAAATTAAAGAAGCTAATTAAATTATTTTAGAATATTTTTATTTTTATTCTTTTTTCTAAACTAATTAGTTTGACTAATGAACTACTCTATTTGGTTTTTATTATAAGACACCAACTATCAATTGTATTTTATCATTTTTATAAGGTACTTAGTTGTTTCCAAAAAGTATTAATTGTTTTTTTTTTTCATGTTTGCCCTTAATTAATAAGAGTAATGAGTTAGAGTAACAATTAGTATAATATTAAAGTTTAGTGTAATTAGTAGGTAATATTGGAAATTACTTAAATTTAAAGAAAACTTTATTGACTTTAACTGTTTTTATTAATTTGTGAGAATTGTTAGTTGGTACTTTATAATAAGGACCAGAGGAAGTAATATATAATCTAATGATACACAACATATAATATAATTAAGTAGCTTATTTAGTTTCCTTAATCTCTTAAAAAAAAAAGTCAACTTGGTCCTATAATCATGGCGGAGGGAGTAATTAAAGAAGTAGGGATGATGTTAAAGCCAGGTTATATGGGTGTTCATATTGTAAATTTTTATGTCCGTGCACGAGGTTAAGTGCTGCTGTAAATTGTCCATATTCCATGATCAAATTGGTTAATTTGGCCGTAAGTTATAACTGAGTTAAAATTATAAAAGATCCAACAATTATTCTTTTACACCAATTTCACACCTGTTCTGTTTAAATAACACAGATGTCAGCGCAGGTGGATTAAGTATATTGATATAGGATCAAATAGCTCCTCTTAGGTATCCGTGGATGAGATTTTGAGAATAGACAATCACTGTACACAACATAAAGGGTGGTGTGTGTGCTTGTGATGTGGTAGAATAGTAAAGAGAGAGGCTTAGAGTGTATGTACGGCTTTAGGGTTTACCATATATTTATAGTGGATCTTAGGGTTAGGGTTTGGTTTTGTTGGCTCTTGTCTCCGGCTCAAATGTTGTCTTGTCATCACATCTATAAAATATTAGTTCTTCTTGCCCACACTGCGCGAATGGCCTAAACTATTATTCCATAACAACACCTATAGAATAGTTACGTGAAGTCCTGAACCGTGATGAAAACCAAATACATGAATTACAGAGCACCTGAAACTGTGAATACTAACCTCATAATTCTGAGAGCATGAACCAAATAAGTTCACATAATACTCCCTCCGGTCCTAATTATAAGATATAGTTAACACTTAACTTTTGGAGAAATTAAGGAAACTAATTAAATTACTTTAAAGTATTTTTATTCTTATTTTTTTCTTCAAAGTAGTTAGGTTGAAAAATAAACTAATATATAATCTATGAGATAGGTTATTCTGCCTACTTTTACCTATTACTCTCAATACCGTTAGATTATAATTTCATCCAACGGTAGAGATTTGAGAGATAAAATAAACAGTTTTACCCATTCATCTTTCCCACTACCTCCCAACCTCTCTCTCTCTCTCTCCTCCGCTACAACACAGATTACAATTTTCCATGAATACGGAATATCAATCTCAAGAATTCTCTCATGAATCAACAACAGGGCCTTCTATGTCGGCGTGAACAATGGCATTCGGCCTTCTAGGTTTCAGAAACCTCTATGACCTCTTCTTAGACCTAGACCTCTCCATCTCAAACCTCGAAGGTCAAAGTTTAAACTTCACAACTATTGTCTGTGGGACAGGGAAATTCAAGTTGCTCCTGTATGCAATTGGGAATATCCAGGCATTAATTATTGCTAGGGAAATTTTAGGTCCAGAGGTTTTGATTATCCTTATCCTTGTTCGTCTAAAACTAGGGCATCAATGGAGATTGATTATTATGTGTAGTTTCAGTTCATCGTTAGGGCGTTTCCGATGGTCCACCAAGTCGTATTGAAATCTTGAGCAACTGGAACTCTAGAAAGATGGATAGAATCCCCAATAGATGGAGCTTCTAAAACTGTCTTTTTTATCTCTCAAATCTCTACTTGGATGAAATTATAATCTAACAGTATTGAGGGTGGTAGGAAAAGGTAGATAAAATAACCTATCCCATAATTTAAAGATACACAACATATAAAATGATTAAGTAACTTATTTAACTTACTTAATCTCTTCAAACAAAGTCAACTATGTCTTATAATTAGGACCGAAGGTAGTACTAATTAAAGAGACTTAATTACACAATTATGAGTTTCTGATACAATATTTAAATTTATTATTTCTAAACATTTATAGCATAGTGATGACTTAATCAGAGGGTATGGAGGGATGGGATGAACATGAACCTGTTAATGAGATGCTTAAGCAATCTTTATTCTATTTTTTTTATGAAAAAATCAAAATCAAAATAATAATTATAAGACTTCATGCAAACTTTTAAGGTGATTATTATAAATTTAGAATGTTCAGTGGGTTGTGTAATAAAAGCTGGATAGAAATAAGGTTATACACTTATATCATTTTGGTCTTATTTAATAAGCTATTTTGATTAAAAAAAATTGTCCTTATTATAAGTCTAGTTTCAGAGTAATAAATGCAATTGTCACATTTTTTGGGGTTCTTATAAATCTAATTAGAGGGATTAGAAATTTTTTTTTTGATTAAAAAAATTTATATTTAGATTATATGATGCATCTTATTATCTCAAATTAATTAATTTTCGGGATATTGGGTTCAGGAATAATAAATGCATTTGTCACATTTTTTGCCCCTATTAATTTGAATAAAGAAAAAGAATTTATTCATGTTGACTTTTGAAACCAATTATAGATAAGAATAGAATTGAAAATTTAGCCAATAATTAATGATAATTAATGAGTTAACTAATTTTTCTTTGTATGTAATAATTAGTTGATTTAAACTCATAAATAGAACTAGAATGTTAAAAAAGTGCGATGGATGTTTAATGTTCACATTAGTTATTCCAGACATGGTAGGAAAAATATTGATTGATATTGATATTGTTATTAATTTCGATGCATGTTTAAAAATACGTTATAGACAATGTTCTCCCAATAAAACGTTTAGGATTCTTCTGAGCAAAAAAATAAAACGTTAAGGATTTAAACATTCTGAAAACGTAAGATTTCTGGGATTCTGATCACCATCTTTATTCCGGAGCCTCCATCGGCACAGCTTCCTACTCTTCCAACATCTACTTTAATTTTCGAATCAACGATTCACATGAATGACAGAAACAATGACGACGGCGATTATAACAACGTGGACATGGAAGCAGACGCGCCACCATTCCCTCGGACGACGTCCTGCATCGCCGCCATGGGAACTGCATTGCTCCTCCTAAGGCTTATATATGTGCTTCATTTTCACTCATTTCACCATCGCGGTATACGTCTTCACCTTCTACCTCACGGTCATATACTGGTTCAGAGGACATGACTTGGAGGATTTTGACCCAGAAGACGATGACGAGAAGGCAATGAAGTTTCTGAAAGCATTCTTAAGGGCAGTGAAGGGAAACGAAGAAAGAGGGAGAAAAGAGTGGAAGAAGGTGGGAGGCAGTATTGGGTGTTTCGGAAGCGAAGAAATGGTGGAATTGGGTTATAGAGAGTGTTCGATTTGCATGGATGAATTTGAGAAAGGAGACAAGTGTCTGGTTTTTCCTGGTTGTGGACATATATTTCACTGCAAGTGTATCGCGCGCTGGTTGAAGATGAAGAAGCTGACGTGTCCATTTTGTCGTTCCAGCGTGGACGGGTTGAATGACAACGGAACCAGAGTTTCAGAGCTCATCGCCTTGACGAGCACCATGGCGCTCATCGCCGCACGTAAAGCTGCACAGCCCATTTACATTTTCAACGGTACACACAGATTCGTGACGACGTCTTGGGCCCAAATCTTAACCAGTTAACCTTATCATGTTTTTCACTCCATATTTCATATATTGTACGATGACTTTTTTTTGGGACCTTGTAACTTTATGAGTATAATAATTTTAAGGGAAAATCATTTTTCATGTAGTTATATATTTTCCTAATTTTTAATTTTACATATTTACTTTTTTCCCTCTTTTATTGAATTCTAGAACTTTGTTCTGGTAGTATTGTTAGTCCATGCACAACGGCTGACAGTACTAATAAAGAAAAATTACTGGGACTAACAGTGCTAATAAATCAAAGTTAGTATTTAATACAAAAGAAAAAATATATAGGTTCCAAATTTAAAATTATGAAAAATTTTAGGTACTTGTGAAATAGTTTCTAAATTTTTAATTGCCCCAAGTCTTTTAGGCACAAAAATACCCAGTTCTAGTTTTTTTTTTTCCAAAATTGATCGTTGGAGTATGGCAATTCAAGTGAATTTAATCCTTAAAAGTTTTACTCAGTTACAAGTTAATTACAATTCAACCATTGAATAATTAAATTTAACTTGTTTGTTAAATTTTAGATATTTAGTCTGCTCACATTTTATAACTTGGTTAATTCATTTTCTCAAAGGACTGGATTTATTAAATCGTTAAAATTTAACAGATTGAGTTGAGTATATTAAATTTTAAAGACTAACTAATTTATTATTCATTACACTGCAATATTGCCATTACAGAACTTGATAACTTCTAAATGTTGGGCGTCCCTTCTTCTACTCCAACTTTTCTTCAGCTTCTTGAGTCACTATAGGCACCATTTCATATGTCTCAGACACTGTAGATCTGGAAGGAAGAATTAAAGAACCACCAAAACGTTGCTGCAAGTAGATAGTGAGAGCAAATAAGAGGCCTCCCACGATAATGGCCAAGTCCCAAGCAGTGGAGTAAAAATCAGCACTTGAATCAGCATACAAGTATGATCCACTATATTGCCTATCATACTGTGAACTCCTGTAAAGATCATAAACATGTGGTAATAGCCTCAGAAAACTAGTTCCAAGGTAAAATGGACCACAAAGTGCATTTTCCTTCATATTTGAGAACATGTTCATCATGATCTGAGGCAAGAGAAAGCCATCATTAACCAATCCTCCATAGGACTTCAAAACCTCCCAAGATGAAGCTTTCTGGTAAATTGAAGACACTGCAACCAAATAATGATTATTGTTGTTGTTGCTGTTGTTCTTGCCCTTCATCAATGCAATGAGGAAGCCAAATGCAAATAATGGTAAAGTCGCATACACAGCCTCTTTCTCAGCAATCCAGAGGCTGTCCTGAGTTCCATCAGGGCTGTTTCTTGCAGACCAAGTAAGCTGAAGGAGATAAAACTGCATCAAGAAGGCCACCATGGTAGTTAGCCTAACTGTAATTTGATTAGATTCAAGCCATGAGACATTGGAGATAACTAAGCTTTTAGCATTGTGATTATGAGAGAAGAGAGCTTCAAAGTTCAGAACAAGAGGGATCATGCGGTACAAAGTGAGAATTGAGAGCATGGTGAGTGAAATGAATGGAAGGACTTGAGGGTTCTTCTTTACATGATAGAGTTGGAATCCCACAAGAACACAATATAGAGTGGTGGATGTCAGAACCATAATGATCTCCATATCCATTCTCTCGACAATTTTTCTTGCTACCTCTTGGTACATTGCATTAGAACTTAGGTTCAGATGATTGAAGTAAAGAGGGTCCGATTCATTGCGCCTGCTTTCAATACTTCCCACAATGTAACCTGCAGACCTCCGGTATAGTGGTGGGAAGTGAAACTTCACCAGAACCTCACAATCCACAGAATGAGACATTGGAACAACATTATTTGATGGTGGAAGAATTCTGCAGCCAACCATACATAAACTTCCTGCTCCTGCATCATAAACTCCTTCTGCAGAAATCTCCACTGTCTCACTGTGCATACTAAACAAGGACCTTTTGCCCGATAAGGTTCTATTATCAGACAATGACATTCTGATTTTGTAGCTAATGTTGAACAAGCCACTTGTGATAAAGTTGCTTGTAGCCGATTTTGTAGAAAGGACCAACTCATAGAACTGATCACCAACAGATAAAGGAGATGAGTGACCCAGGGCTACTTCTTTAATGGAATCTCTAACTGACATATCAAATTTCATGTCATAGTAATATGGATTTGGATAAATTCTTCCCTTATTGTTGACATTGGATCTTGGGCACAAGCTTTTGACTGTGTCTTGCTGGGTATACTCATACTTTAAGCCTTGAACATCTGCTACATTCTGATCATCATCTTTTCTGAAAGTGATCGCCTTGAAGAAATCTGGATCTTTCAGAGTTTTATTGCTCCAAATCAGCCCAACAACAGTGCTGGTGTTTTTGATTGACCAAATAGATGGGAATCTAAGTTTCAATCTTACTGAGCAATCACCCACATGAACACCAGAGAAGGATGAATTAGGTGCCAAGCCTAGAAAATGACAAGCCAATACATTCAAATGATTCTTCTTTTCATCCCACCACCCTTCTCCTACTAACGTGGTTTTGGGATTGAAATCATTGGTACCAAAATCTTCATAACCATGATTACCAAAATTTATCAAAATCCTCAACTGATTGTTCTCAGTAAAAGTACATTCTATCAGATTCAAAGATATAAAATTTGGTAAAAACCCAGGAATCCCACTAAATGGAGTACAATTCTTTGGAGTATTGCAGTCACCAGAGTACTCCAACTTAAGCTTCCTAATTGCTGCCCAAACACGAGATGAGCAGAAAAGTTTGTTATTCAAGTTATTTTCTGGTAAGCCCTTGTCAGCATCATCGTTCCCAGCATGTGAAAATTCATTTTTAGATTCTTCAGAATCCAAGGTAAACTCGTAGTTGAGTTGTAGAATCATAAGCACAGGAAATGTTTCAAAATCAAACCCTTCATTCTTCAATCTATCCAAGCTCCCACTAACCACACTACTGATATTACTTGAATTGAAGACATTGTTGAGCTTTAAAACAACATCTAGATCAAGAGTGGTACCTCTTGTCGAATAATCACTGCTTGAACCAACCATACAGAGCTTCCCTGTGGATGCAGACCAGAACCCATCAAGCATTATGGTCACAGAACTACGACGAGGTCTATAATACGAGGAGCGACCATAGCTGAAATTTCCAACATAGTAAAAAGGACTGGTGCTTGTAATTGATATGGATCCTCTAACTTGGAACACGCCAGAGACATCAGTATCTCCGAAGCGCTCAAGTCGGACAAAGATTGAGTTTTGCTGCGAATAAGGATTAGCGCCAAGAACTCTATCGGCTCCGTTGAAATAAGCAGTCTGTAATTGATGACCGACAGAGACAAAACTTGAACTTTGATAACGGACGTTTGCCTCAGGGACTATAGAAGCACATTGATCTTTGTAATAGATTGGCGAGGCAGGGGACGAATAGGCGTTGAAGGAAAAGCATGTAAGAAGAAAGAAGAAGGAGAAGGAGAGAAGTGAAGGAGCCATGGCCATAATCTGAAAGGAAGATAACAACGATGCAAGTTGTGTAAGTTTACATTGTTCGTCAACACTTCAAAATAAAAGGAAACTGGAGAAATGAGAGGCTGTGTAATGTATCTATTTTAGGCGCCAAATGGACCGTTATGGTTATTGAATCACGTCCGTTCATTTCATTCCATGTTCATCGTTATACTTATACTCATAATTTATAGTTATGATTATGATTCTTCCTGAGATTCCGAGGCAGGATTCTTGGAAGTTTTCTTGGGTGTTTCTCTATGCTTTCATCCCCTACTTTGGTCATTTTGTTCATAAGGGCTTGTTTCTTTTTTAATTGAGTTACTTTTGTTCGAGACAATGTGTGCATCTCTTTGAATAACCAAAGATATCATTGCCTAGCAAAACAAAACAAAGATGGTCAAAGTAGGGGAGGATAGAATCGAGGAACTCAGGAACACTCAGAAAAACTTTGAATTCTTAAAAGGATCGGTGAATAAAAAAACCAAAGGGAATGGATATTTAACAATATTCAAGTGTGAGGATGAGGAAACTTATGACGTTCCTAGGAATGAACGCTATTAGACTTAAGACGGCACGACAAAACCGTCACTGTTCCTTCAAGCTGAAATCGCAACTCTCAGTTGGTCTCTGCCAATTTTGATCTTTGCAAGAGCTCATGTTTTGACGTAAAATTACAAAGTTTGGTAACGTTGATTTTTTTATTGTTGCTTTTCTTGAGCTGATAATAACCTGGACAATTCGATTGCCCCTACACAAATAAATCTATATGAATGAGGATTTATTTGACCTCCTAAAAGCAATTTATTCGATCTTTCAGATAATTTTTCAAATTTTAGTTGTTATTATAAGGATACAGATTCTCAACTGCTTTCATATCAGAAGTGGGCGCTCTTTTTTATGCTTTTTAATATGATTGTAGTCGGATCTCTTTTTCATGTCTTTGGCATTCTAAAGTTGCAACCACTCTGACATTTTCTACTCAATCATCTCACATCCTTTTGGTCAAACATCCAAAACAATTCCAGCAATACATAGTTTAAGCAGCAAAATTTGTCCATCAGTGCAAACACAGATCAGTGCTAGATTGATAAACCTCCTCCTCTTCAATTCGAGAAGGTGCTTTTCATCCGGGGGAAAAATTCGAGAAGGTGCCAAATACAAGGCATATTTACCATTTGAAAAGAACGTGTATCAACATTTGCAAAATGGTAATATGCGTCAGGAAAGAATGCAATTTACAATTTTAAAAGAAACCAAAAAGGGGGCAAAAGAAGAGTTAAAAACTAAAATTGCCGTGGATTAAATATTAACAATTCCTACTTTGCGATGGCGCTTTGAACTTGATCTCCTGTCTCCTCTCGTGCGCTTTGGACTCTTCTTTGAATGAGGAGGAGTAAGTGGACGACGAGGGGGTAGCCAACGAACTGGAGGTGCTGGAGGAGGCATATGCTCCAGTATTTCTCTATGATAAGTCTGAAATTAGTTATAACAAAACAATGATACAGTTTATTAGTTTCAGAATTCAAGATATAAAAAGATCAATGCATTCAAAAGTTTCAAACCGTTCGACTGCACAACATATATAACTCATACGGCAAGCTTTTGTCGGGTAAAAATGATTTAATGCGCTTGAGCTCGACATTGGAATATTTATATCCAAGAAAAAATGCTGTTTGAAAGGTGCATTTACCATGATATTATACGATGACCCTGATGTTATCATCTTGTATTTCTCACTTGCAAGACAAAAGATAAAAGGGAGAATATCTTGGGCAGCTTAAAATCTCGCGTTTATAATTGGTAATACATGGAAGCATGTAAGCCATTTAAATACTAACCTGTATCACAAAGTTGCGCCTCTCACAATCCATAAACATATTAATCCCCCAATCAACTTTTGCCATTATTTTGTCTCTTACAGTAGAAAAGCTTAACTGATCCCTAGAAGTAAAGCGATCAACTTCATTGAACCATAGGCAGGTAAACAAATCTGTGATGGGGATATGTTCTTTTATGAGAACACAACCTTCGGGGACATCTGCAAAGGCCACACACTAATGACAAGTCCAATTTAAAATGGAAACAGCAAATATACACAACACACATCTTGATACATCATGCATTTTACACGTGCAAACATGTATGAATCAATCTTGCACCCACCACTAGTTATAGGAAGCTTATCCTTTGAATAGTGAGTTAAACCTTCATGATTTTGATAAAATTGAATTTGTTGATCTATGGAAGCATTTTCATATTTCCCAGCAGCTTTATTAGCCTCAGCCTCAACAAAGACATCAAAGCGTCTATAGTGTCTTGAAATGGCAAAAGTAGAATTTGATCGCCACAAGAACCTGGATAATATAAAAAGCAGTAAAAGTGAAGATAACAGATATACAAACATCTTCATCTTCCTTATTGTCAAATAAAGGGGGATGATTAAAGTACTACACACATGTCCATCAATGTCCAAATTATGGAAAAACCATAGCCTATGAAATAAATTTTCATATATAATCAACTCTGTCAAGCAAACGGTGCATATTAAAACTTACAGCATGCATGCATCAATATGGAGAGTGAACTTTGTCAAAGTAGGCCATACTACCTCAATAATAAAGAATTGTGGCATAAACATAGCAAACATTAATTACATGTTTCTATCACTAAATTGCAAGCTCCAGGATTTTGAAACAAAGGAAGTTTCTATACGAATTAGAAATACATTTGAGAATCAAATTTGAGGTAAGAGGATACTTGGACAGCAGTAAAAGTTAAAGTATTGGAACATTTGTCTTAAAAAATGCCAGCTTTGAGTTTGAAGGATGATGAATTGGAAGGAATGTAAAAGAGACTGTTACCATCATCCATACTTCAAAAACCTTTCATATGCAAAAAGAAGTTCAAAATGAGTTAGATTGCAATAACGAGCCTCATTAAAATTTAACATAATATTTGACCAAAATTGAAGCCTGCAGACAGCCTGATAGAGGGTTTGTCAGTAGACATGTTTTACACACACCCCTATATTTCATTCTGGGAAGAGTGAGTAATTCACTTACAAATTCAATCCTTCAGTGTTTTCATTTCTTTACTTTCAAGACCTTTTCCATCATATTTTCATTCATTGCCCATTCCCCTTATTAATCAACTAATAGCTTATACCATATATGTAATAAACTAGAGAATAGTAAATCAAGCCTGTCCCATCAATACCAAATAAGAACACAGAAAGCTAATCCCACTCCATGGACCAGAGGCGTGAAAAACTATAGAGAGAAAGTAAATAACAGGGAGGGGGTGGGAGGGGCAAACACCTCTCAAGAATCTGATACGGATCCGCAATAAGCTGGAGTTTCCCATCAATCCATATTGAATATCTGACATTGGGAAAAATCCTGTGCAAAAGCAGTTTTGGAATCTGTAACAAAAATATGAGGTCAACATATATGCAATCAGACTTCAGCTTCAATAGTTTTCAAATCATGTTATTGTAATTTTTCTAATGGAAACTGTAATCATAATCATATATTAATTAATCAAACAAATATATACAGAAGAGTCAACAGGTAAGAACCAACAAATCCTTTTCAACAATTCATAGAAAATGCAGAATGTTCTGACGAGCTGTGACTCGGATTTCATAATGAAAAACATGCAATCAACCTTTCCATTACGCCGACTATCAGCATAAGGAACATTGCGGATGACAATGATCCTCCACAACCCAACCCTCTTGCTGCTACCCAATATACTTGCATTCTTCATATACATTTCCGTTTCTTCGTCAATGAACATATAGAAAGGAATGTGTTTCTTTGCTTCCTTACTGATGTTCTTTGGCTGCTGTATAACATCATAATTTCCTGCCAAAGGTGAAACTATGAGAAATAGTAAACGACATGGTGAAGAGAGCATACAGAGTATACAAAGTCATACCAAATATGCCAGATGCCACAATGATGTCATGGTACTCATCCAACATTGATAAATCAGCCTCATCAATATCAAATCCAGTATAGTGACCAGGTCTGCCCCCTTTGACAAATCTGGTAAGAGTTTATGCCAGGCATGAAAATGCGCAAGAAAAGGGGAAAAGATGTAGCATTTCATAGAGGGGGAAAGGAATTTCTGAACATAAAAGTGGGCAATGAGATTTCATGAACCCTTTTAGGAATATTAAACTTCACAACATACCCCCAAAAAAATCATTAAACACTAACAAAAATAACTAACCCACAATGCACTGTCATAACCTCTTTTACGTCAAAGGCAGCATCCCTATCTTCCAGAGAAGGGTATCCACCAAATTCAGAGCCACCATGTGATTCAATTTTAACCGGATTTTCATCATGCACATATGTTAGAGTGCGAAGCACAGGTGATGCTGATGGAAATATTGGCATACTAGCTATAGCTTGCTCCACTGGAACATAACACACAGGACATGCTGAAATGGAAGTAAGCAAGAACCTGATCAATAAAATTCTACAATGCTGTGCACTATTAATTGTTAGTATATTCATATCAGATCATTGGAAAAACCCAAGAAAGATGCTATGTTTTAATTTTTAAGTTCATAATTGAAATAAAACTTAAGGGAAAAAATCAAACTTACGCCGTGGTCCAGGTCGTCTCCTATCACCCGGTGGTGGAGGAGGAATTGCAAAATGAGAACAAGGATGCCCCATCCTAGGAAACTGTCCCATTCTGTCTGTTGAGTGAGAAGAGGGTGGAGAAGGAGGCCTTAATGTAGTTTTACGCGTTCTAGGAAAGAAATTTCCACGAGAATAATTTATAGCCTGCCGCTTTTCTTCTACTTCAGGAGGATTTAAAATTTCATAACGAGACAAGGCATAATACTGAGAGTCTTGAATTTCTCTGATGATGTCTGCACCTAGTTCGTAACAATACCAAAAGCACACCATAATACACAAACTCAAAGTTGCACATAATCCAAAGCATTCTAAGTTAAAACATGGCATCTCAAAATATGCATTAACCAATATAGTTGCTGCTTTACAGGAAATGATAGAACGGAGAGAATAATTAATAATGGTCTATCTAATAGACGGAAGTATTATCCGCTCAAGAAAAATATTACCAACACTCAGCAACTATTCCATGCTTAAGCGGGCTCACCGATCACACTAATCCTATTCAAAGATAAAGATGACAAAAATTCATGGGCATAAGGAGCAGGAATGCTAACCTTTCTCAGAAGTAAAGGAACCAAATACGAAAACAAAAAGAGCAAGGGCAACCATCAGCAGCACTGCCACCTTTCGTCGACCAAGAAGTCGGCATACAAAAGGGCAAGGCCTTTCTTTCTCTCTGGAATGAAGAAGCGTCTTTGAAGGTCTGCGCACAAGAGTAGGTCCTGTATGAATCTGGGAGGTGGCCCCATTCTGCAGCTGTTGCAGAAATCCATTGCTCCCTGTCCGTGGACCCAATGACTCTCCAGTCATTTCACCTTCAAACCATTCAGTTTACCTTTCATCTCCTTCTGGCAAATCTAAATCCAAAACTTCTGAGCCCATCATATAAAAAACAAAAAAGCCGACAAACTAAATCGCACTTCACCACGTAATTATTGGTTTCAGTAGCTACTTTCGAACGCAAACAAAAGTTACCGAAACCGTAAGTTTCGACCAGTTGGCAGAATTCGATGAGGGCGTAAAGACTATGAACTCCTACTTGATCGCCAATGCATCCCAAACCAATTGTCAAGTGAGGGAAGTTGTAACCACTGACATTCTAGGACAAACAAAATTCTCCACGGCAACTTCGTCGACCTCACTATCCGTCGGAGTTTCTAGCCGGAGATTTTCTGTCAATTGGAATTCTGGAGAATCAGATTGAGATGGACCGTGAATGGAGGGAAGAAAGAGACTCCGGGCCAATTTTTTTTTTTTTTTTTTTTTTTCCTTTTCAGCTCCGATGGATAACGCAAAGACGTCACTTTCTATCTTGTGGGCTAAGACTTTGGCCCATTGGTTTGGCCTCAAACTACTCTGTCTCCCTCTCTGTTTGGTGATCAGGGACCACGGTACAATCATCATTTAAGCAAATCAAAACATCCAAAACAAAGAGAGTATCAAGTTGGCGTAGATGGAGAGATTTGTTGAAAACCAAAGGGATGTATATTCGAATTGCTGTCAGTCCTGGAGGCTCGCTTTGGTAGGCGATCTCGTAAGTCTCATTAAGTCTTTCCCGAAAAAAACCCCGTCGCAGCGCTCCCATCGAACCTCCAAAACTTTTTGTAAAAAAAAAAAAAAATCCAAAACAACCAACGGAGTTGGCTCAAGTGGAAGCGGATACAAAGCGGCAAGGTCTCGGGTTTGAGCCTTGTGAATGCAAAAAAACATCCAAAATCAACCAGGGTGTGCGACGCGGGTCGAATCCGGATTAGTCGGGCTCTGGTGAACCGGGTGGGCAACCAAAAAAAAAACATCCAAAACAACCTACGGGGTTGGCTCAAGTGGTAAGCGGCAGCATGTCGCTTAGCGAAATCTCGGGTTCGAGCCGTGAATTGCAAAAACCCCATCGGGAGACTCTTCCCACCATAACCGGGGATGCTTGCAACGCGAATCGGATCCGGACTAAGTCGAGAGCGTAAACCTAAGAAACAAGAACAAAAAAAAAAAAACATCTAAAACATAGAAAATTATAAATACGGAAAATTGTTGAAAAATCAATTATTACAAAAATTACTATGCAAACATGCCTAGGACTCAAATTTTCGAGCAAATCTTCAATTGTGTTAGCTATGTCAAATGTTTGTCGTATTATGAATATTTGAAGATATGTTATATACACACATGAAAGATAAATTGCACGAGTTTTTAAATAAAATGTAGATATCTTTAACCAATAAATCTTTTAATGAGATATTTTTCAACAATTTATCCTTATAAATCGCTAAAATCATTAAAAAAAAAAGTGCAGGGTTGTTTTGTTTTATAATTGGCTGAAGGGCCCTATAATATGTCATCTCACTAATGAGAATGACTTCAAAATTCCAGTTGTGGGGAAATGGTTGATGTTGTCTCTGTCGATTGAGATGGTGGGATCTAGTTATATGAAGGCTATTTAAAATTTAAAACGTGACAAGTTCATTTGAAATTTTAAAACGCAACAAAACTATATCTTGAAAGAATACTTCGCTATATTTTAAAATTTGAAATGCATTTGACAAAGTAAGTTCGTAATGGATATAATTTTTTTTTCCTGTATTTTAAAGTTTGTGTATTAATTTTATATTCAAGATTGGATTATTTAAGACAACGTCATGGAAATTTCTTTGACATTGTCACACTGAGATGGTAGTAAACATATTGTAATGAGTCATATCGAGGAACCAAACTCTTATAATGGGGTTTATAAGTCCATTGGGTTCTCCATCCTCATGCGCTATTTTTGAGGATTGGGTTTTACCTTTCATTATTCATCACATTGGTCATGGTGTTTGAGTGAAGTGCTTGGTGAAAGCCGCGGGACGTCGATTTTAAGGGGGGGCTATGTTATAGCCCCACATTATGCCTTGGAGTGAAGCCGCCAGGAACGAACGCTCTTGAGGGGAAGTGACGCCTGAGTCACGTCGGGAGCGCGAACGGGGTGAGGGGTAGACTATGTTATGAGTCCCACATCGGAAGCCAAACTCTTAGAGTGGCGTTTATGTCCATTGGGTTCTCCCTCCTCATGGTTAGCTTTTGGGGACGGCTCTCTTTCGGGCCATGTTCATTACATTACGTTGGTGCTTTCATTGAGAGTCGATGTTCGGAGAGGCCTACCACTGGAGGGGTTCGGCCAGCAAGGCCGAGTCGTGCGCGAGTTGTTCGGACCAGCCAGGTCGGAGTGAAGTCTTTGTGGAGTAAAGCCACCCTCTCTTGAGAAGGTGACTATGTAATGAGTCTCACATCGGGGAGCCAAACTCTTATAGTGGACTTTATAAGTCCATTGGGTCCTCTCTCCTCATGGGCTTTGATGATTGGGTTCTCCCTTTGGGTTTGTGCTCATCACACATATCTCCACAGAAAACCCTTTGTGCTATAAATCTTGAAAGAGAAAACCTTTAATTAAACAAACAAACTATTTTAAAATTAAATATGTTAATTAATGAATAATTATATAAATTGTTGATTGTCTACTCAAAGATGTAGATGATAAAATCCAAAGCAATTGACTGTAGGTTAAACGAGAAATCATAAGATTAGTTGAAAACAAGAATACAATGTCACCCAATTCATGGTTAGAGACAACCCATGACCAAAATTTTCTCTAATCCCATAATAAATGCTTAGAATACACTCTTCTCATCGATTCTCGGAAGCTAGTAATTATTCATGTTGGGGGCACACTTACTTATAGTAGACACTAGACAAGCAAAGCTTCTAAATTACGAAGAGATTAATATCTAGACAACTCTATTAGGCAAGTTGAAGTAATCATGAGTGAACTGGCTAGGTAAGGTAAGAGGCCTCCGTGATTGTGAAATGTGAAACTCAGATGAGATCACTTTTGAAGTTGCAAACTGACAAATACATTAAATCACCACACGTATACATGGATCCCACAGAGAGAGTCAGATTCATAACACATCTTCCTTTAAAAAAACTAAAGAGGTCATATGTAGTTGCTTATTTTTACTGTCTCAACAAACACAAAATAGACATAATGCATCAAACATCATTTTCTTTTCCATTGTTTTAAAGTTTGCACTTTTGCTATACACAGAGAACTTGACTGTTCCAATAATTTAATGCCTTTCATCAATGGCCACACCAAAAGTTTATGTACTAATTAAATGTTACTACCTCCGGTCTTAAATATAAGACATAGTTACTACAGATTATATATCTTATATTTAGAACCAGATGAGGAAATATGTTTCCTCACCTTTTCTTCCTTCTGTTGCTTTATCTTACCAACTTTTGAGTTAAATTCCAAACACAGATATATATATTTCTATGTATCACTCAGGTACAGAAGCTACTTTTAGATTTTAAAATGGTTAGACATTCATATACTGCTGTTTTTATTCTTGAAGTGAAGTTAATTTGATGGTTTTGATCTTTAATATTGCAGCCTTTGAACGTGATGGATGCAACTTTATCAGTGCATGTGAGGTATATATAGCGTTGGCGTTGTTCGACAAGAAAATAATTTGAGTTTTTAGTCCTCCAAACTAATTTGGTGGTTGTTTCTCTACAATCTTATGCTATGTGCGTATATAAATTAATGCATGGTTTGCTCTGTATTAACTTTTTTTTGTGGGGGCATGAGTATGTGTTAACTAAGTTACCTGATATTATGTCAGTAAATGGATTGATGTTCGGCAGATATTTGGTTTGGCTGCTTTGTGTTAGAATAGGCGCAGCGGAAGTTAAACATTTCTAGCACGAGTTTATGACAAAACAAATAAACAAATATATGACTTAAAATAAATGACACTAGAGACACTAAAAAATTAATGTGGAAAACCCTTAAATTCGAGGGTAAAAACCACTGGTGGTTTAGACTAATGAAAATATGATATACTATGATCAATAAAAAGGTAAAAGAGATTCTCAAAGAAATGCACAAACACGTGCAATCACTCAACCAAATGATTAAAGCTACAAGTTTATAATAGAGAATAAAGAAGCTAAAAATGCCCAAAAAACAATCTCTGACTACGAACAAGATTTTTCTCACACCAGGCCTTCAAACGATGATCCCACTTTTGAAAATGACAAACCACATTCGCCAAGCTAGTTGACCAAATTTTAGTTCCATTCAACCGTTAACAAGTACACAAACGTTGATTTACCGAGACTACCTGGTGAACATGCGTTTTTCGTTTTTTTCTTTTTTCTCTCACATGGCAGTACAATTAAACCTCTCTGACTACTTCGGTCCCACCCCGGCCTCATCATCCTATCTGGCCTCGAAAAAGAACCTAATTAGCCCCCTCTCCACTTAAATAAACGGGACATAGCCTTAAATTAGAAAACTCTGAGATAATAGTCTTTTTCACAAAGAACAATAGAGAAACTTTCATTTTTTTTCATTCTCTTACTCTTTTCCTTCTTTCCTTTTCCTTTCCTTGCTTTTATTTTCTTTTCATAAAATAGAAAATACATAAAATATGAAATATACATAATTTGGGCATTTCTCAATATAGGAAGGAAGCTCAAAACCCAATGTCTCCCCCTTATGACTATGTGGAGACTACTGCCAATCCAACGTTCATATGACAAGCTTCAAACTTTTCACGAATGTCAAAGTGCATCAGTTTAAGCAACCCACCTACTTGAAGAAACATTCTCCATGAAAAATACTCAAGCTTGTTCACCAACCATGTAGCAATATTTCTTCTTCAATTCTGCATTCTTCAAGCCTCAGAGTTCATCCTTTTTTTTCACTGGTGTGATTAAGCCTTTGTATCTATAGCATCCACATTGCTTTTAGCCAACGACTATGTGGAGAGGTTCATTATTCCAGTGATCAATATGCAAGTCTAAGGTTTCCCCCTCAGTAATGGTTTTGTCTCTGATTCCACTTGTTAGGAAGCTTAATTAAACCACCTTCTTCTTCTTTTCACTCTCTCATTCTTTTCCTTCTTTTTTTCCTTTCATAAAATAGGAAATATATATAATTTGAACATTTCTCTACATTGAAAGGGAGCTCAAAACCCAACACTTTGAAAATTAGATTTTGGGATTGACAGGTTTCACTCATAATTATAAGGAGAATCTTACTTCAGCATATTATTTGGCAAAACTTTCCCATAGTATAGAATGTTACTCTTGCATTTTTAATCAATCTCCTAAAATTGTACATGAGGTGGATCTTGACAAAGGTGGATAAGCCATTGTATGGTTTGGATGCTTTATTGGCAATAAAATCCGGTTTTTTTTTTTACTCCAAAAAAAAAACACTTCCATTAAACACACCGAAATTGCCTTCCAAACACCAATTTTCCTAACATGGCTCATAATTGGATTTGCAGATTTACATTTGTTTGAACTAAGTTGTAAAATTGATTACCAAAAACACCCTAAAGTTATGAAATATCTCATTGACGTAAAATCTCAAAGAAGTAAGTAAAAGTTAATGGTGCTTGCATTACAAAAACTATAAGCAGCATATCAATGACAAAAGTGGCATTGAAGGAGGAACTGTGATTAATTAAAACCTAAGTACACTTAAAATGATAGAGAGCCATACTTGTTTATTCTTCCAATAAAACAATGGAGATTTAAAACTGAAAACCATTAGTGTTTTTTTGGCAAGCGGACGGAAAAAAAAAAAACAGGCTTTGAAAATTGAACCTATAAATTTGAGGGGTCAGATTTCTCTCATGATCAATTTTTGTTATCATCCCTTATAATCTCTAAATCATGTCTGTTCAATCAATCTGAAAGGTATATCATCAAGTTATACTCTTTAGATTTTTCTCTTATCTTTCCAATCAACGGCTCATATGGACTCATGAAAAAATGGATACTAAAAAGATCTCTTTCCAAATTTGAGTTGGCTTTGGGCCAATGTTGCTCCACATTTTTTTTGGGGGAAAAAGTAGAAAATGAAAGATCTTGAAGAGCATATCAAGGGAACATTCTAGGAACAATATCTTGATTCCCCCCTACTAGCATATTATCTCCCTCATTTTTTTTTTAAATGAGGAGAAATCCTAAGAAAATACTACTTGAACTTCAAAATCTTAAATAGGTGATTTCATAATAAAAAGAATTGTCAATTACTTTATTGTTGTTGTTAATAGGATTTTGAAATTCAAGTGGTATTTTTTTGTCATTTTCTCTAAAAATTATATGGTGTATAACAATGAATGATCAACCACCATGTAGTTGATAATTAATCTTATGGTTGATGCAAAGCATTGTGTTTCATTCATTTCAATAGAAAATAAGAGAGAAAATGGGAGCCTCAATTTTTTGTTAGGTTAATTAATGAGATTTTGAAACTTGAAAATATCAGAGAGGGAGAAGAATCCAAAGAGATCTCACAAATGTGGTACTGTTCACAGAAAATCACAAACAGTTTTCAGATTCGAATGGAGTGGTCCGAATTTGAACATGAAGCTACTTTCCTCTTCGCCATACATTATTTTTATCTTCTTTTTTCTTGGCGTGCCACTACTTGACTCCATAACCTAACGCTCCACTGCATAATTGTTTAATTATCGTATTTGAAATAAAATATAATTTCATATAATAAAAAAATAATTTTACCCACAAAAAGGATGTTGAATTTCAAAAGAATCAATTTTTTAAGGTATCATATGCAATTTAAATTAAATTAATTTACTGGGTAAAATATAGTGATATTGACTATTATTTAATTAATATACTACTAATGCTAATGCATGGTCAATAAAAGCAATGAGTAATGACTAATTTACAATGTCCCTGATAAAAAAGACTTACTAAATATATGTAGTTAAAAACGATTAAATCAATTTCAAATTTGAGACATTTCATTATCAGCATTAAATTACATTCTCATATTAGCCATACAGCTAAATACCCACTTAACTGATAAGTTTGGTCTAAAAAATTGACGGTTGGATAGGTATCTAAGTGGCTGTCACTCTATCCAGCCAATTAATATAATTAAAGTTGAACTTGTAGAACCAAATTTACAAAATATAACTTGTGTTTGGTTTGAGGAGAGGAGAGGGGAGGGAGTGGAGTGCATTTTTTTTACCTCATATTGATAAAATTGCCCATGAAAAATTTTCAATATTCAAAAAATATACTCTTAACAAAAAAGAATATTCTTCTCATTAATGACAATTTGGTCAATATCCTTTATTTCCTCCCATCCGTTCTCATACCCTCTCCTCAAACCAAACAGGCTGTAAGCGATGCAGAAGAAAATGACAAAATTAGCATCTATTAGAAAAATTGACCTGATCCCCCCCCCCCCAAAAAAAAAAACTATAAGAATAAGTAGAGGTTTATTTTGATTTTAAACCTAAGAGTTCAATTTATTTCATGTCTCAATTTTATAATTCCTTCATTTAACTCTCTCTATTAAGGGAATTATATTTTTCATTTAGAGAATAATTTTAAGTTTTAAATACAAATGATTAAAAGGCTAATTTAGAAAATTGGGAAATATTGTGTTTGTAAAGAAATAGCTTAACTAATTTTCTTACTTTATACAAATTAATTATCTAGTTTTTTTATTCAGTTTCAGAGGAATTGAGTAATTTACGTTCTCCAGCATGGGGAATTTATGGGAAAGCTCAAATGTTGGAGCTGACCCACATTTCAGCTTCCTATATTGATAGTATGGGATATGCAAGCAAGCAATTCTTCCCTTTCATCCATGCATCTTCTTTCGGTTAGTTTAGCAGCTCGCAATAAACAATTATTTTAATTAACCAATGATTAGTTCTTAATCAGCATTGATTTCATTGAAGTTCTTTGTTCAATGAAGAATAATTTATATTATTTGCGGTGAATTGCCCACTCTTTGCTATCTCCTATTAACTTTTTTGGATTATTTAGATTAAACTATATGTTTTTATTTTCTCTAGTCCTTCTTATAAGTAGGGACGGAGCTTGGGACAAAAATATGGAAAAAAATAGTGGCGGGGTTTGAAAGGGCGCCCTTTTTTTTTTTTTTTAATGAAAGTTTTAAATCGCATTAAAAAACAAAAGAATATAAAAAGAAAAGAAAAGAAAAAAAAAATACACCACAACATCGCGTTGGAAAGAGGTTGAGGTTTAATATTTTAATTTATGTAATTGTTAATCTTTGGTTCAACCATAAACTTTATGTAATTGAACACCATAACATTGGAAGGCAAGAGGCTAAGGTTTAGAATGAAAAATCAATTAACTTCATCCACATGGTGTAGTGTAAAATGGGTAAAAACATAGTAAAAAATACACCTCAAACATAAATTTCAGGTAATTAGAATGAAATATAGAAAAAAAAATTGCAAGATTAACATAAATCATACAAAACCCCACATGGAACACAAATGGAATTATAAGCCCCAAAGATATAAAAAGAGGGGTACAAATTGGGGGGCCAAAAGTCAATTTTACATTATATTAATTTTTTTAAAAAAAATTCTAAACAAATTGTTTTTTGGGGGGCCATGGCCCCTCTAGTCCCTTGTATGTTCCGTCCCTGCTTATAAGCAATTTTTGTTATTGTGAAAACGAACCAAAGGTTATGTATTAAAAAAAGTCACATTTTTTCTAAATATGCCAATCTATGAAAAAAGTATAGGAAAGAGATTGGGTGAAAAATATATGAGAGAATGAGTATAAAATATAAGAGATAATTAGTAGTTCATTAATATAAAAGCATGTATTTAATCAGAAAGAAAAGAAAATAGGAGTTTAAATTTTGAGGAAAAAAGTTAATTATATTAAAGACTAATTATTAATAAATAAAACGGATGGAGTATTTGTTTATTGGTTCATCTTCGTCAATGAACCTGTTTGGGATAGCAGTGGTAAAATTGACTTTTTTCTGTAGGACTTTTCGTGGTGTGATTTGTGTTTGGGATAGTAGTGGCAGAAGTGACTTTTTTTTTCTTCTTTCTGATGGGCACTTGTTTGCATAGCTTTTGAAAATATAATTGAGATGGAAAATGACTAAAAAATGCATGATTTTTTAATTATATATATGTATATATGTGTTGTATAAAATATGATAATTTGGGATAAAAAATTAAAAATAAATATAAATTTGCTAAATAAAATAGTAAAATTACTATATAAAAAAAATACAACACAATGAAGTGCTTAAATAAAACCTATCCCCTTATAAGTCGATTTCTGATTTCATCACGAACACGATTCATTTGTGTTGAAGATAAATAATGAAAATGCTTGCTTCATTGCAAGAAGCAACTTCAGAAGTCACTTTGATAAGATCAGAAACTCCACCTATTAGCTTTAGCCAAGAAGCAACTTCACAACTAAAAGCCCATCGAGATGTTGAAGCTATATCAAATACAAAAAATCAGATTTTCACTTTTACTTTGGGCTTTTTTCCAGCATTTGATATCATCCCAAACAGGCCAAATGATTTTCATTTCCCTCTTTGGGTAAGAGACTAAGGACGTTTTTGACGAAAAAGAATTGGTGGGGAGGAAAGAAACTTAGAGGAGGAAAGGAAGATTTGAAAGATGAGGGAAGATTACTTGAGTTGTTTGGTAGGAAGAAAATGAAGAGGTGATAGTTGGTAAAGAATTCGGAAATGTCTATTTTACCCTCAAAAGGAATTAATTCAAAATAAAAATAAAAATATTTTTTTTGCTAAAATATTTTTTTAAAAAATATATTCTTGTTAAGTTCGAACTCGTGAAAAAATAAAAAATCGCCAAATTCGAACTTTCAAAGTTCGAACTTCCCGCCAATTTAAATTTCGGCAGTAAATCAAAAAAACACTTTCCTAGGAAGATTGCAGCTTTTCTTTCCATTTTCGGATGGAAAGATCTTCACTCAAATAAGGGAAGATGAAAGACTCGGAAAAATCTTGTTGGATTTTCCGTCTACCAAACACCTAAAATCCATAGGAACTTTATGATCTTCCCTTTCCTTCTCTAATCTTCTTTCTACCGAACGTTCCTATAAAAAGAGGGCGTTACTTTCCAAGAATAAAGCACCATGTTTTAATAATTACCTGCGGCAGTTCTTTATTATTTGAATTTTCGTTATATGGCCCACCGATTATTAAAAAATTACTCCACTGGCCACTCATCCATGGCGGCTTAGAGGCCATGGTGGCGCCACGTCGCTGGTACGGAATAAAGCGCGAGGATCCGAGCTCAAGGTTTTAAAAAAATACAAGTGCACGTAAGAAAGACATGATCAAAAGGGAAATCCGGCCACAATTATTTCTTTTAATATGACAAAATTGAACTTTCAATTATCTAACTTAATTTTTGATTTTATTATATCCCCTGATTTGGTAAAATATTTCATATTTTTTAATAAAAAATACTCTATAAAATTATAGCAGTAAATTTTTTTATTCTGAAACGGGTTCTGGAGATGTTTGTTTGTTTGCCTGCTTTTTCTTTTTCTTTTTTATTTTCAGTCGAAATGCGAGGAATTTATGAGGCTGTGAAGCTTCAGTGTGGCTGTGTATCAAGAAAACTTCTTTTGTGCGGTTCCGTTCTCAGGCTGGCCTAGCAGAAACAGGAGATCCTCTTAGGGTGGCTCTGGTATCTTCTCTCTCTCTCGCTCCCTCTCTCACTTTTTCTTCTCTACCGGTTTGTCTGTATAGCTATCTCGTTGTCTTTTTGATTTCTTAATGCTCTGATATATGATGCATGGAGTTCTGTTGAATTTGAGAGTTTGTAGTTCTTTTCGAGCGCCTATCTGCGCTACCTTGTTCTGGAGTTTTCTGTACATCAACCGTGAAATCTGTCATAAATATAGCTTTTTGTGTTGGGTTTTCTGAATGTTCTAATTTGTTTTCATTACTAAGTGATCGCGCTGCTGAAATTGCATTCTGAACAGATTATGAATTGTGTTGGTGCTTGGCAGGAACTTCTCATTACGTAGATTCTCCACCGGCTGATAAGTTGATCCTGATTTTGGGATATTTATGTTATTTCGGGAACCATCGAAATGAGTTTTTAAGTCACGATGCTGATGGTCGAGTTGCAAGAGTGTAATAGAAGTTCGAGGACTTGTCCAAATATTGAATGCGAATTTCCTGGATTTCATGCGACTCTACAGTAAATAAAAAATGGATGGTTCTTCTGGGTCCGGCTGGCAGAAGTCTGACAGTTCTAGGGCATTAAATAATTCCGGAGTGTCAGACAGGAACCTAAGGCTTCTTTGTCCTGAAAAGAACACCATTTCTGGTGAGGCGTCACAGGACTCAGGTTTTAGAAAGGAAAGTGATAGAATTGGGTTGGCTCAGGGTGATCAACCCAAACACCTGGGTGGTTTATCTGGGGTTTGCGAAGGTGATGTATCAGTTGACCCTTTTGTTCGCTCCATAGAATGGGGTGATATTAGCTTGAGACAGTGGTTAGATAAACCTGATCGGTCTGTGGATGTCTATGAATGCTTGCACATATTTAGGCAAATTGTAGAAATAGTTAATATAGCGCATTCTCAAGGAATTGTTGTTCATAACGTGAGGCCCTCCTGCTTTGTCATGTCATCTTTCAACCATGTCTCCTTCATCGAGTCGGCATCTTGTTCTGATTCGGGCTCAGATTCTGTAGAAGATGGACTAAACAGCAAAGCAGCTGAGATTAAAACACAAATATCTCTCCTTCCTCACGGTGTGCATCAGAAAAGAAGTTTAGGGAGTGAAGATATTGTACCTGTCAGGACTTCAATATCTGCTTTGTCAGAATCTAGTTGCATGCTGTCGAGTGCAGTATACGCAGCCCGGGCATCTTTAATAGAAGAAACTGAAGAAAATAAAACCAAGGACAGGAGAAAAGGTGAGGAAGTAGAAGGAAAGAAACAATCTTTTCCAATGAAACAAGTACTATTAATGGAGACAAGTTGGTACACTAGTCCTGAAGAGGTAGCTGGTGCTCCTTGTACGTGTGCTTCAGACATATACCGATTGGGGGTCCTCCTATTTGAGGTTTATAATGAAAATTGTACAACTATTATTTTAGTTATTATGTTTTAATTGCGTGCATTAACTGACTTTATCTTGTTTCTATATTATGGTAATATATATAAAATTGACTTCTAATAGATCCTATATAGCTCATACTGTTTTTTCTAACACGGCTATTCTACATGTGACTAGCTATTCTGTCCACTCAGCTCAAGAGAAGAAAAGAGCAGAACCATGTCTAGCCTTAGACATAGAGTTCTTCCTCCAATGTTACTTTTGAAGTGGCCTAAAGAAGCTTCATTTTGCTTGTGGTTACTGCATCCCGAGCCTAGCTGTCGTCCGACTCTTGGGTAAGAGTAGGCATCTAGTACTGGCAATCATTTTAGACAAAGCTGTACAAATTTTGTTATCCTTTGCTTTCTTGTTGATTATCAATTAAGAAATATCATTATTTATATTCAAATTTCTGCATTTGAATTGCTGTCATAAACTTTAGTATATGACATGTGGGGTTGGCTACGGTCCTTTTCCCTTCCCATCCACTTCCTCATCTCAGCCGTTGGATTGAAATTTTAACCGTTCAGATATAATATTATATAAAAGTATTATTTTATATTTTTTTAATAATTTAATATTTTTTTAATATAAAAATAATATTTTTATAAAAGATTAAATCTGAACCGTTCAGATTTCAATCCAACGGCTGAGATTGAGAAGAGGATGGGAAGTGATGGAGAAGGGAAGAGGATGGGAGCCACTCCCATGATATGGCTAGGAATATAGGCCTGATAGATCAAAGTATTAATTGCTTTGCATTAAATCCAAATAGTTTTTTTTTTTGGGGGAAAATAAGATTCATCTTCATTTGTACCAGGGAGTTGTTGCAAAGTGAGTTCCTTAATGAGCAGAGAGATGATATGGTAGAACGTGAGGCAGCAATAGAGCTTAGAGAAAGGATTGAGGAACAAGAGTTATTACTAGAGTTCCTCTTGTTGGTTCAACAAAGGAAACAAGAAGCTGCTGAAAAGTTGCAACATACTGTTTCTTTTCTGTGTTCAGATATTGAAGAAGTCGCCAAGCAGCAGGAAAGATTTAAAGAAGTTGCTGGATCTGAACTAGGAAGCAATAATCATTCAGCACCAAGTTTCCCGTCCATGAATGGCATTGATAGTGAGGATTCTGCTTGTCTTGGTACCAGAAAACGAGTCAGACCAAGGCTGCATGTTGACAACATTGAGGAATGTGATGATAACATAGGTGATGATCAGAAAAATTATGGAAGTGTTCTTTCAAGAAGTTCTCGGCTAATGAAGAACTTCAAGAAATTAGAATCAGCATACTTTCTCACACGATGCAGACCATCCTATTCATCAGGAAAACCAGCGGCTAGACATTCACCTTTAAGTACTAATGGTAGAGGTTCCTTTGTCATGTCAGAAAGAAGCTGCATCAACAACTTGACATCAAAAGAGCACTGCAGGGACAGTAGAAGTGCTTGGATAAATCCTTTCCTTGAGGGTTTGTGCAAGTATTTATCATTCAGTAAGCTAAAGGTTAAGGCTGACTTGAAGCAAGGAGATCTTTTGCATTCTTCCAATCTTGTATGCTCTCTCAGTTTTGATCGTGATGGAGAATTTTTTGCTACAGCTGGAGTTAACAAGAAAATCAAAGTTTTTGAATGTGACACAATCATAAATGAGTGTCGTGATATCCACTATCCGGTAGTGGAGATGGGTAGCAGGTCAAAATTGAGTAGTATATGTTGGAATTCTTATATCAAAAGTCAAATTGCTTCTAGTAACTTTGAAGGTGTTGTTCAGGTAGCTCAAGGTTTAAGCTCGGTTGTCTATGATTTCTTTTTTACAATATTGTAACTTTTTAATTTTTGGATTCAGTTATGGGATGTGACAAGAGGTCAAGTGCTATCTGAAATGAAGGAGCATGAGCAGCGGGCATGGTCCGTTGATTTCTCATCAGCAGACCCAACAATGCTTGCAAGCGGGAGCGACGATGGTTCTGTTAAGCTATGGAGTATCAATCAGGCAATTCCATTTTTGCACTTGGTGGATGTCAGCTTTGAAACTAAACGTACTGCAGTCATCTATTGCATGTTTAATATAATTAATTCTGGATGTATGATGAGTTGTTTCTCTCACTTGGGCTGGTACTGCAGGGGGTTAGTATTGGCACCATCAAAACAAAGGCTAATGTGTGCTGTGTTCAGTTTCCTCTGGATTCCGGTCGATTCCTTGCTTTTGGTTCTGCAGATCATCGAATATATTACTATGATCTCCGCAGCCTAAAAATGCCTCTCTGTACATTAGTTGGACATAATAAAACTGTGAGCTACATCAAATTTGTAGATACCATGAACCTTGTTTCAGCATCCACAGATAACACTTTGAAGCTTTGGGATTTGTCAATGTGTGCTTCTCGCGTAATAGACACACCAATTCAATCATTTACAGGTCACACAAATGTGAAGGTGAGTTTGTTTGTCACAGTAAATTTGTGTATTTAACACTAAATTGCATTTAGTGTGAAAAATGATTTTAAGTTAATCAAGGAATTTGGTTTATTATGGGCTGTTTTGTTCCATACAGTTACTAATTAGGTTTTGACATTTATAAACGGAAAATTTTTTGTCCAAAAAGGAAGAGAGGGAGAGGAATTAATAAAATAGTCAAAACAACTGGACTAGAAGATCAATATCCACATAAAGAATTTACAAAAAGGCTAGCTATTATTGGAAACATGGATTCGATATAATTGTGGTGCACCTAGAATTGGATACCGTAATTTAGAGGCTTTTCAAGCCTAGGTTCTAATTCTACATATATTGCCAAGTTTTCAATGTCAGACATTAGCGAAGTTCTTGTGATATATTATTGTTGGAAGCTCGAATAAATAAATAAGGAGCAGATTTGCCCTTATCACAATATTAGCAGTTAGAGATATTTTAGGATTCATTAGAAGATTATGGAATTTTAAATTTTGTAATTTCCTTTTTTGTTTTTATACTTCCTAGATAATAGGATCTGCTAGTAACCGACTGTGGTTATTCTCGCTGTATAAATCCCGATGACCAGTGAATAAAAAAGGTATCAACTTACAGGATCTTATTTGGATCACCGTCGTCGCACATGGTATCAGAGCAGCGTCCAGTCACGACGACGCGATGATGTCCGACAACTCCCTTACTGATCCAGAATCAAACTCTCAGTCTTCGACACATGCATCAGCAGCGATGGCGTCCGAGAGTTCTTCCACTAATGGCGTCATCAGCCATTCGACTGCCACCTTAGAAGGTTTGGCAGTTACTATTATTCCCGAGCGACTCAACGGTGAAAACTATAGAGTAGTACCAATCCATCAGCTTCGCTCTTAAAGGTCGTAAGAAGCTTGGGCACGTCACTGGCCGATCACCACCACCTGCAGCGTCTGACGAGAAGGCAACAGAACTCTGGCAGGCTGAAGATGCGTTGGTCTACTCCTGGCTTGTAAACTCAATGGGGCCATCTGTTAAAAGGTATTTCATGTTCATGTCATCAGCTCGTGAGATGTGGGACGCCATACGTGAAGCTTATAGCGACGGTGGAAATTCCTCCTACATCTTTGATCTCCAAGCAAAGGTGTGGGATCTTAAACAAGGTAATCTTCCTTTGGGAGACTACTACCTTGCCAAAAGCACTCTTTGGCAAGAACTTGATCTCATCAGCGATGATACCCCCTGCTGTACATCTCATGCTGCCACTCACGCTAAAAACATAGAGAAGGCTCGGCTGTTTGAATTACTTGCAGGTCTGGACAAGTCTTATGATGACATCCGTGGTCGAGTTTTGAGTCAAGTTCCCCTCCCTACTGTCCGGGAAGCCTTTGCCACACTCCAGAATGAAGAATCCAGGATAAGAGTTATGCTTAAAGAAGCTTCGGGGACTCAACACATGCCACCAGCCGCTGGTCCAGCTGGTTCAGAACTGTCTGCCTTGGCTGCCCGCTCCTTTGACTCTCGTTCAAACAAGAATCGGCCAACCTGTGATCACTGCAAGAAGGTGGGTCACACCAAAGATACATGTTGGGAAATTCATGGCAAACCACCAGATTGGAAGCCCAAGAAACAACGTGGCCGGGGCTATGCTACTGAGACTTCCAAAGAAGATGATTCTATCACTACTTCTTCAATGCCACCAGGTGATAAATTTGACAAAATTATTGAATTGCTGTCCACATTACAACTTCCTCAAAGGCAACCCACAACCATGATAGTCAAACGAGGTAAATTTTTTAAAGCCCTATTCGCCATCAAAGGTACGAGTATTGGAAATTGTTGGATAGTAGATTCAGGCGCTTCTGACCATATGACAGATGATGCTTCATTATTTCTGAACTATACTCCAACCCACACTAAAATGACCGTTACCATTGCCGATGCATCTGATTCTTTCTTTGCTGGTTTTGGGGATGTAAAAGTCTCTCCTACTCTGACTCTACAAAATGTGTTGCATGTTCCGAATTTGAAATGCAATTTATTGTCTGTTCGTCAACTAGCCACTGATGCACGATGCCATGCTGACTTCTTTACCACTCATTGTATTTTTCAGGATCTATTCACGGGGACGACGATTGGCGTTGCTAATGAACTTGGTGGACTTTATTACCTGGATGATAGTAATCTTCGTAGTAGTAGGTCTTGCAATAAAGTGTCTCTCCCTAGGACTAGTAGTTTGGAGCTGTGGCACAAGCGGTTAGGTCATCCTAATCTTGATTATTTGTTAAAATTGTTTCCTTCAATTTACTCCAATAAAGATCTTTCTCAGTTTTATTGTGATACATGTGAACGTGCGAAACATCACCGAACATCCTTTTCCAGTATCCCATATCGTGCTTCACAGCCATTTACTACCATCCACAGTGATGTGTGGGGACCATCCCGCATCCCTAATAGAACAAATTCCAAATGGTTTGTCACATTTATTGATGATCACACCCGAGTAAGTTGGGTTTACCTTTTACCAAGCAAATCCGAGGTTCCCCAAACTTTCATTACCTTCTATAACATGATCCAAACCCAATTTCAAACAAAAATTCGAATATACATTCTGATAATGGAACTAAGTATTTTAACACCATCCTTACCACCTTTCTCCAAGAACATGGCATCCTTCATAAAAGCACCTGCCCAAATACACCCCAACAAAATGGTATTGCCGAGAGAAAAAACCGTCATATCCTAGACACCGCAAGAGCACTCATGCTAAACTCCTCTGTTCCACAATACCATTGGGAGATGCCATCCTTTCTGCTGTGTTTCTCATCAATCGCATGCCCAGCAAACGTCTCTTTTTTAAAACCCCACTCTAGGTCCTCCATGAACACTTTCATAATCCCTACCTTGAAAATACCCTTCCGCTTAGAGTCTTTGGCTGCACTACATATGTTCACCTTCACCACACATCCAAACTTGATCCCCAGGCTATTCGTTGTCTCTTCTTGGGCTACTCTGCTTCTCAGAAAGGCTATAAATGCTATGATCCCATCTCCAAACGTTTACTTGTCTCCTGTGATGTTACCTTCCATGAGAATGTCCCTTTCTATTCACCGTCCTCAATTCAGGGGGAGAATTGGAGTGAATTTCAGACCTTAACCGCATCTGAACCCTCACCAGAACCCTTGCCTGAACCTACATTCCATGACACCACTCTCTATATTCCCAACCTAGAGCCATATGAGGAAACTTTTACCCAAACAACTATCTCTAGGGGAGACAAGACCGACAACCCTAATAAATGGAAAAACATCTATACACGGAGGCTATCAAAATCAGGTGGTAATAAAGTACCTCAAGTTCATAGCACATGCCCTGAGTCGGAACCAGTGATAGGTCCAGAAGATGAACATGGTGAAGAGCATGATTTACAAATAGCAGCTGATGACAACTCTGATATTGTTGATAATCTGGATTTACCAATTGCTACAAGAAAGCAACCCAGAACATGCACACGACATCCTATAGAGAAATTTGTCTCATATCAGGCTCTATCATCTAAATATCATGCCTGTCTCTCAACTTGATGGTGTCACAATACCAAATAACATAGATGAAGCACTAAACAGTCCTGAATGGAAACAAGCTGTCCTAGCTGAGATGGAAGCATTGATACAGAATGAAACGTGGGAATTTGTGGATCTACCAAAAGGAAAGAAACCAGTTGGCTACAAGTGGGTCTTCACCCCAAAATACAGAGCCGATGGAAGCCTTGATAAATATAAAGCATGACTTGTAGCAAAAGGTTTCTCTCAAACATATGGAATGGATTATACTGAGACCTTTGCCCCTGTTGCAAAATTGAACACCATCCGAATCCTGTTATCCTTGGCTACAAACTTAGATTGGCGTCTACACCAACTGGATGTGAAGAATGCATTCCTTAATGGAGAACTAAGGGAGGAAGTATACATGAAACCTCCTCCAGGGTTCCCTAGAAAGAAAGCAAACCAGGTATGCAAACTCAAAAAGTCACTTTATGGCCTAAAACAATCTCCTCGCGCTTGGTTTGAAAGATTTACCCAAGTCTTGAAAACTCAAGGATACACTCAAGGACAAAGTGATCATACTATGTTCTTCAAGCATACCAATGGAAAGATAGTTGTCTTAGCAAAAGTATATGTAGATGATATCGTCTTAATCGGAGATGATGAAAGGGAAATTGACCAGATTAAAAAGGCTCTAAATCGGGAATTTCAAGTTAAAGACCTTGGAGAAATGAAATACTTTCTTGGAATGGAGGTAGCCATATCAAAAACCGGCATCTACATCTCTCAAAGAAAGTATATTCTGGATCTCTTAAAGGAAACAGGCATGTTGGGTTGCAGACCAAGTGATGTCCCTATACGAGCTGACAAAATTGGAGATGATGAGGTGTTGGGAAAATCTGTTGACAAAGGGAGATACCAGCGTATGGTGGGAAAATTAATATATCTCACATACCAGACTTGATATAGCATTTGCAGTCAGTATGGTAAGCCAGCACTCTCACGACCCCAAACAGAAACATCTAGATGATGTCTATCAAATTCTTAGATATTTGAAGGGTTCTCCAGGACATGGACTACTCTTTAAAAAATCCACTGAAAAGGATTGTTGAGATGTTCACTGATGCAGATTGGGCAGGTGACCAGGAGGACAGAAAATCAACATCAGGATATTGTACATTTGTATGGGGTAATCTTGTTACATGGAGAAGCAAGAAACAGAGTGTAGTGGCAAGAAGTAGTGCAGAGGCAGAGTTCCGAGCAATAGCACTAGGAATTTGTGAAGGAATATGGGTGAATCGGGTACTTGAAGAACTACAGATGGATGCATGTCTCCCAGTTCGACTCTATTCTGACAACATGGCAGCCATTAATATCTCACACAATCCAATACAACATGATCGAACTAAACATGTTGAAATAGATCGACACTTCATAAGAGAGAAGATCGATAGTGAGATTATCAATCTCAAATATGTCCCATCTAGAGAGCAGACTGCAGATATGCTGACAAAAGGATTGACCAAAGACAAGTTCGAGCATCTTGTTAGCAAGTTGGACATGATCAATGTTAGGAAATAAGTCAGTGTAGATATATTATAATTAATTAGTATCGCATATAATCAGGGATGATAGGAATTATGAGTGATTAAGGAATCAATCATCATAATGAGTCATTACTCTCGTCTTCTCTCGTGTATAAATACCCTATTGAGCATATGAATAAACACATCAATTTGAGAGTATATTTTCTCTATCTTTCTCTCTCTGATTTTCTACATGGTATCAGAGCTTGGTTAGTTCTTTGCCAATTTGAGTTTTCGTCGGTGCCCGTCACCGTCTTTGTCTGATGTGATGTGCCTCTCGACTCTGGTGTGTGTTCGTGCCATTTCAGTTTCTGTCCTGTTTTTGGTTATCCTTTGGTGGTGCTCCTTCTTTTCCGTTTGTGTCAATTTGCTATCTTTTCGGTACTGTTCATCCATATGCTTGTTCGTCTTCGTTCCAGTGCCGTTTCATCAATCTACTTCGGGTTAGATGGTTATTTGCTTTTAGGTTATGGAAGTGTTATTTGGTCACTGGGGTGATTGTTGCTTCTATTTGGTCACTAATGTGACGTTTGTCGTTAAGAATCGTGAAGCCTTAGTTTGGTGTTGTAATCTTGGGTGAGATTGTTCTGTGGTGACTAAAGAGGTTTATGTTGCATTTAAAGAGGTTATTGATACCTCGTTTGGTTGTTGTGACCATTTTTTGGTCGTGCTTCATTCTCCGACGTCGAGCCTTCATTCCCGGTGTGTGTAGGCCGTTTCTTTGCTTTGAAGGTTGCGTTGTGAGACTGTGTTCAGTTGTTTCTACTTTTTCAGCACAATCGGCATTTTGTTTCGTGCACGTTCACTTGTTTCTAGTGGCTGGGTTCTTCGTTTGTTATGATTTCCAGCACGTTCGTGAAGTGCTCTTTTGTCTTGAATGCCGTGCTTGTGGTTGGGTAATTTCGTTGGCATCTGTTGTGCTTTGTGTCCTCTGGTGAGGAGTTTGGTAGTCCTTTTGTGACCCGTTTGTTGCTTTGCCTCACTTGAGGTGTTTGTCTCAAGTGAGACGTTTGGTGTATCGTTTGATCCTTGGTGAGATCGTTTGGTATTTGTCTCTAGTGAGATGTTTGGAGTATTATTTGGTCCCTTGTGTGACCATTTGTTGTTGGTCCCTTGTGAGACCATTTGTTGTGGCTTCTACTCTGGTTTAGTACCTTTTGTTGCTTGAGCTCTTGGTGAAGCTGTTAGATTGTAACTTTTGAATGTCATTGGTGTGACATTTGGTTGAATTATTCTTGGCTATGCCCGAACTTGCTGCTTGATCCAAGATCTCATGAAGAAGAAAGTTATTGGTGATTAGTTTCTGCTCATATTCAAGTTGCTTTCAGCTTGAGAGGGAGTGTGTGAAAATTGGGTGAAGAGGTTCTTAGGAAGAAAATTATTTTGTTTGGATTTATTTATATTATGTTTTCTTGTAACAAGTTGAGCATGATTAACATCTATGCTCCAACTTGAGGGGGAGTGTTAGGAAATAAATCAGTGTAGATATATTATAATTAATTAGTATCGCATATAATTAGGGATTATAGGAATTATGAGTGATTAAGGAATCAATCATCATAATGAGTCATTACTCTCGTCTTCTCTCTTGTGTATAAATACCCTATTGAGCATATGAATAAACACATCAATTTGAGAGTATATTTTCTCTATCTTTCTCTCTCTGATTTTCTACAATCAACATCTATGATCCAACTTGAGGGGGAGTGTTGGAAGCCCGAATAAATAAATAAGGAGCAGATTTGCCGTTATCACAATATTAGCAGTTAGAGATATTTTAGGATTCATTAGAAGATTATGGAATTTTAAATTTTGTAATTTCCTTTTCTGTTTTTATACTTCCTAGATAATAGGATCTGCTAGTAACCGACTGTGATTATTCTCGCTGTATAAATCCCGATGACCAGTGAATAAAGAAGGTATCAACTTACGGGATCTTATTTGGATCACGTCGCACAATTATCCTGTATTTAGATCCTTGATAAAACTTAACAAGAGTAATATTGGAAATTACTATGGTCTTCATAGACATTCTTGTCTTGATATTAAAAAGAATTGGATATTTGCTTATACATAGCATTGCGATACCCCATTTATCCATTGTGGGTTGGATATTTGTCATCTTATGACTAGATAATCATGGATTCAAGAATCTTTTGCCCAAATCATATAGAGATCCAGAGAGAATAATTTCATTAACTTAAGGCATTTTAATCTTAACATCTTGCGAATTCATTAGATCTTTCAAAGCCCTAAATATTGAAGATAATCTCAGACAAAATTTTAGAATGGGACAGTTGCCTGATCAAGGGCTTGTGGTATCTATTGTTCCTTTTTCTGGATCAATGTCTTGTGAAATCTTAAGACTGTTTTGTATAATATCAGTCCATGAAGCATCTTATCTTGATCTCCTTTATGAAACCCCATATCCTGTTTGTATTTTGTATTTTAGACTAAATGGAACATTGTATTATCCTGCTGATTCCTTTTTCTTTGCTTGCAGAACTTTGTGGGGTTGTCTGTAGCTGATGGTTACATTGCTACCGGTTCAGAGACAAATGAGGTACTTTATACGCTCTTTAAGTGATCTTTGAAGCATTTAAGTATATATATTTTTAATTGAGTTTCAGTCTCTTCTATTTATTTTATTCTGCATGTTCCGATAAAGATGCATTGCATTTGCTTATACGTTTCTCATAGTTAGCAGAAGATATTATCTGATTCCAAGAAGCACTTGTGGTTATAACTATGTGCATTATAGTACAGTATGTTTACAGACTGAAAAATATCGTATTTTATTGTTTTAATATGGAGGCGTGCGTCCAATGCAATAGTAAGAAATATATCTGACACTATGATATTAACAAAAACTACATTTCACGTTCCATCTTCATTTCTTCTCCTGGAAGTTCCAAAATTTGTGTATCTGATTTAAATATTTGCGAATGGACTTAGTGAGAGAGAAAAGAGGAGAAATTTGGGGCTTGTTAGTAGATACTTCCTCCAATCTTATTTATAAGGTCCTACTCATCAGTCACTAATATAAAATTCTGTACGAAATTTAATGGAACATTATAACCAATATTCAAAAATGCCCTTATCTCCTTATAATTGATTTTCCATCTCCTTTTTCCAGCCCTATATGAGCTATGTCAATCAAAAGGGTAACTTTGAAAAGTTGTATGAGTTTTTAACATTTAACTAACTACAAACAATTTCTCTAATCTTAGAAAAGTAATTTACATGACTTTATAAAAAGGACCAGAGGAAGTAATGTAAAGTATAATGGTTGATGGGGTCAAGATGAGGGGCAAGAAGCAATTGTGTTGGTGGGAGAGTCCCTGTCCTCTCAAAAGCAGTGACGTTGTTTTCTTTTTCTTTCTTAGCGTCTGTTATTTCATTTTGCTGTTTTTGCTCTGGTCGTGCTGAAATCTTGCATGTATTTTTTTGTGGGTTGATATGTTAAATTGATTCCGCTATATTGACACACCCATTTTACCCTGTTTTCCTTCTTTTCTCATTTTTTACTCTCATTCTCCTCTGTTTTTTCCTTCTTGTATCTGATATTGCGTGGATTAGGTTTTCATATACCACAAGGCATTTCCCATGCCGGCTTTGTCATTCAAGTTCCAGACCACAGATCCACTTTCCGGGCATGAAGTGGATGATACTTCGCAGTTCATCTCTTCGGTTTGCTGGCGCGGCCAATCAACCACCTTACTTGCTGCAAATTCCACAGGAAATGTCAAAATTCTGGATATGGTTTGATTTAACAGTTGTTTGAAATAGCAAATTGTTGGTGTACATGAGGTGACAGAAGTGGTTTCTGCTGCCGTTAAAAAGAGACTATATAGAGAGGGATATATACAAATTCTGTGATTTACTCTGAAGTTGTAACATAACAAATTTTTGCATATGATCATAGCGGAAGCAGTCACAGAGGAGAGTGAGATTGATCTTGTCAAAAGATTTCGTGTAGATAAAATTCTATATTAATGAGAAGAAAAAGTGGAAATCTTTAGATTTTATAATTATTACTATGATGATTTGTGTATATCGACCCCCTGAAAGAAAATCTCTATGTATGATGCATTCACCCTTCCCTGTTTTGTGTCCCAGATGAAAATTATGGTGTTTTTGTTGTTGTTACAAAAAGAGAAAAAAACGATGGAACGACTTCGTCTCTTATTTTGGCACGTTATGAATCAATTGAATGTTCTTTCATAAACCATTAATACCCAATTATAATTTAAAATCATAAACTCCTTCTAATGTGGAATTTTTTTCGAAAGGAATGACAACAATAAGAGGTAGTGACTTAAAAACAAGTTAATTCATATTGGGTTAAGTAATAAATTTGCCGGAAGATATCTGCTTAGAAGCGAATTTTATCTCGAAAGTTTTTTTGACTCGGTGTTAGGAAGTTTAAAAGCGTAGAATTTTGCCCATTTTTGTTAAAAAATTAACGTTGACCGTTAAAAAATTAAGATTAACCGTTAACTTTTTAACGGAAAAGGGCAAAATTTCTACGTTTTTAAACTTCTGGGGTAACACTGAGCAAAAAAAAAAAACAAACTTCCAAGGCAATTGCTTCTGGGCATGTACTTTCGAAACAGATTTACTACTTAACCTATTCATATTTAAAAATGGTTTTTACTGATAAAACTTATTTTATTTTATTCATAACACAGATGATAGATGAGAATTTGATCCAATTTGTCTAATTTTGGCGCAGTTGGTTGCTTTAATACGGTAGTTTCAAGTAGTCGAATACAGATTTAGGTATGCTTCTTAAGACAGCTAACACGATTTAGCTGTTCAAATCCTTTTTACGACTTTCTTTTTCCATTAAAAAAAACTTGCTCACACGAATTTATTAATCAAATCCAACTCGATTAAATTCATCCATATTTTAGTGTTAATTAGGTTTGACAAAGTGGGCAAGTCATGCAAGCCTCAATAAACCTTGCATGTTCATTATGGATAGTATTAAAAAAAAAAACCAAATAATTCTGATTCTGAATAACGCTATCTTGTAGTGATGAGATACGTCGACACTCAATTATTTGCAAGAGAATTCAATCTCCCTTTGTATAAAAAAAAAGAAAGAAAGAAAGAAAAATACACATGAGACTGAAATGCCTAAAGAATGGGGGGTACAGAAGTCGCAAGTGGCAACTCCAACATCATAGTAATCCGCTGGAACGACATGAGGCCATGAATATAATAACATCAGAATCTCCACCTCTCTGTTTTTCCTTTCCATCAATGGAATCCTATCTACACTGATCTTCACCAACTTTAGCCCTCAAAACCAACCTCCCTACAAGGCTTCTAAGCCTGAAAACTCCAGGACCAGGTTTGATTTCGTCAAGGTTTCCAACCTCGGAACATGCAGATTTCCCAGAACACCAACCTCCAGGTGTGAACATTCCAGCTTCTCTGTGCAGCAAATCCTTATCGATCAATTCCAACAAAGCATCGTCTTGCTTAAACTTCCTAGCAAAAGGAGCATTGCTTGCCATCATATTATTTGTGTCGTTCATGCTAAGGACATGGGGGTGTTGTTTTGGGGGGTTGTCCCATGAAATATAGTGCAAGTCACTGTTCACTGCAGTTTTGGCAAACTCGGGGACGTTGCAGATCACTGTCTGAAAGTAACCTTCAGGGGAAGACACAAAGTTAGTGTAGTACATTAACAGTGTCCTAGGTAGGTTGTCCCAACCCCACACAACGTATTCCACAAATGAACGTGACAGAACCATCCATGCTGATCCTGCAATTTAGCTCATTTGATTCAGTGAAACAGATCGTGTAAACCATATGACAATAGAGAGTGAGAGATAGAGATGCATCCATATATATATATAACAGTATGTTAGACAAATTTTCAATGAGATCAATATGCTGGGGACAATTACAGAATAAACACTATCTGAAGCTGTTACTTTTAGCTGATTTTGAAACATCTAGTAGAGACACTTTCAAGAATCTAAATGGAATTGAGTGGATACTATGGAACTTCAGGAAGAAAGCTGGAAAGGATTACAATAAGTATGCTGGGATTTTTTTAGACAGAAAGATGTAAAAAGGTGTTGTCAATTGAAAATAGCAACAGAACTGATAGTGTTAATGTTAGTTTTAATAGAGCTTGTACAGGTGTGACCATTGCTGATAACTCATTTACCACTAAAAGCCAGGGAGAATATAGACAAGACATATATGGTTCAGTAATGCCACTTTAGGCCACCATTCCTCTGCAATTAGTGAACCTTTGGGAGTGATAAGGGGTCTTGAATTATGTTGGGGAAAAGGTTCAAAGACGGTCCATGTTTTCACTAATTATGCAGAAGCTTTCAACTTGGCTACAAGACATGAGACTGCCGATCATCCTCATCAAGACTTTGATTGAACAAGCTAGGAGGCTTTGGACCAGGAATTGAAATATTTCAATTAATTTTACGCATAGAAAAGCTAATAGATGTGCCCATATTTCAATTAGTTTCATCCACCACCTTATTGGGAGGGATGGTGGATGATGAAAGGTGATTTAGCTTGTGCATACTTTGTTGTGTATTCTCTCATTCTTTTATATATAGTTTCGTTTTTCATCCCCCAAAAAAAGGACCTATAAAGAACAAAGGAAAAAACAAGAAAAAGAGAGAGCATATGCAAAATCCAGCAGTATAGTTCTCTTAGACGTGCCATTTCCAAATTGGCGTAAGTGAACCTTTTGAAAATCAAGTAATTCACCCAAAGATCAGTCACTTCAGGGACAAGCGAAATGAAGGAGTTGGGGTTTTTTTTTTTTTTTTTTTTTTTTTTGGGGGGGGGTGCTAACCAGTGAATAGTTTAAATGCAGTAGGCAAAGGTCTTCTAGGAGTAACCCAAAATATATCAGACTTGTTTGCCATGTAAAGCCCTGGGTCTATCATCAAAGGCTTTGCTCTTTTCTCACTGCAAAACCATGGTTCAATTATCAGTATACACAAATCAAAACTTATCTAATTCAAGGGGGCAGAAGCAACACAAGACAAGAGAACAGAACTTACAACTTCCATCCAAGCTGACTTGTGTGCTCAATGAAGTTAAGGTTTCTATCTAAACTCCAAAAAGTGTGCAGAAGATCTGAACAAGTTAAAAACAAAAGGGGTTAGAAACAGAACAGTAATTTGATCTGATGGAGATACTAATGCTCAAGGATTAGTCTGTATGCATTGAAACAAGCCCAAGATGAGAAGCTAACCATCTTGAGTCACAAGAGGATAGTCTGAAGCACTGAGATTAATAAACCAATCCCAATCTTTATTTCGCTTTAGGAGAATGGCACAAGCATGAAGGGTGTTAGATACCATGGTTGGTCCTCTATAAGTGACCATATTGGCCTTTTTTATCATAAAAACATTTCCAGTTTTAGCAAAAAGAGGCTGCTTTTCAATTCTAGAAGCAAGCTCCAATCTTTCCTCCAAGGGCGATTCGAGGTCGAGATGAACAACATAGTGGTTCCGAGGGTGATAGAGAGCAAAAAGGGTTCTCCAAAGCTTCTCCAAATCACCCTTTGAACCAGATATCAAATAGGCAAAACGAGGAATCGCAGGTCTAGAAGGAGTTTGGGCAGGAGAAATCTTAGCCTCCACAAAAACTGAGGATGATGTCTGGTTTGTGGCCGTACGATATGGAAGGAAGAAGACTGAACTGATTGAGCCTATTGAAGAGACAAAGCCGGTTTTAGAAGAAGCAGCTAGAAGGTATAAGAATATTGCAGAGCTCAAGAAGAGAGGAAATAGCCATTTGTTCTCCATGCCCATCACTGAGGAGAATTCTCATCCCCTCTCTCACCCTTGAATTAAATACACCATGAATAGCTTCTGAAATGAAGTCTGTGCCTCTGAATAGTCTCTGTTTGAACCAAAGTCAAATATTAAATTCAACAAAAATAAATTATGTTCCAAATAGAAAATAATGACAAACAGTGATGTGGGAAATTAAGACGTGCCTAACAATACACATTCTCAATAATCAAGACAAAAGCATAAATATTATCGTCACCGTCGACTATGAAAGAGGATTATACCAACAGTAAATTAATTGAATTATCAAACACTGGCTTACAGAACTCTCAAGCCAACAAGTATTTACAATTACCACTATAACGAGAGAGAGAGAGAGAGAGAGTTTCCGGTGAGCCCAGGAAAAGGGATCATCAGAAGAAACAGGATAATACCCATAAAAAAAATTTCTTAAGTTTTTGATGACCCATTTAATAAGCACAACAGAAACATAAAAACACGAGCTGAAATATTTAAGAAATAGTCGATAAAACACAGAGCAAACCTGTTTCAGATGAAGCAGACCAAAGTCGCAGCCAAAAAGGGTATCTTTTGCTGCAAGAACACAAGAAGAACGTTTGTAGGAGCAAGAGGGAAATATTTGAGTTTGATAGAAAAAGGCTGAATCTGAAACATGAGTTTAAAGATGCTTCTGTTACAGAGCGAATCAGCCAGGAAGACGGGAACTATATATAAGCAAATTTTTAACTGGCATCTTTTAACCGACAAAATTTGTTGTGTTGCTGTGTTGTTCTTGTTTTCTTTTCGGTCCATTTTATTTTTATTATTGCAATGGGAGATGGTGTTAAATTAAATACAGACCTACTTAGAATTCAGAATAGGGGACCTTTTATGAAGGTTAAATCAGAAGTGTCAAACACGTTTTCGTATGGGACATTAGATGTTTATGTCAGCTTAAATCATTTTATTTTATTTTATTTTTATTTTTTTATATTTTTTTATTTAGCCAGCGCCGCAGTGAATTTTTTTTTCAATATATAAAAAAATTATAAATAAATAAATAAAACACGTTTTCGTATGTACAGGGACACGTAAATTTTCTTTGGGAAATTCCTTCGAACCGTGGAGTTATTTCAGTCAAACTCCTAAAACTATAATTATGTGAAATTTTGCTGTACCCCATCAAAATAAATTTAAGTTTTGGGTACAACCACAATGATACTTTTATTTTATTTGTTTTAAAATTATCTTATTTCTCCTATAAATTTTCATATTTTTTTAAAAATTATCAAAATATTTTTAATTTCTTAAATTCTTTCAAGTCTTTTTATTTATTTTATAAGTGTCTTTATTTGTCTTGTAAATATTTTTATTTTTCTTATAAATAATTTTTAAAAAAATAAAAAAAAAAGTATTATTATCTTTTTACCCACAAAAAATTACTTTTTTTTTTTTTACTCATGGGATGGAGTGAAGTTTCATAAAGTTTTCAAATAAACTAAAATTATGCCATATCATAAGAGCTCGGTGAAAATTTTCCATTTTCTTTTTTGAATAGGTTAATTTCCTACATGGTATATATGTTACTTTAATTGTATTTTGTTTATTTTATCTCTGTTACTTATTTTCTTAGTTTTTCTTTAAGAAAATAGGGAGGAAAAACAAATCAAGAAATCCAATATTATAAATTTCAAGTTAGACCTATGGGAGAAATATGAGATTTGTAAATGTTTCCAAATGACCAATCTACCCTTGAAGGCATTTAGGGAGCTCAAGTCAATAATAGGTATATTGAAGTTGGTAATTACGATTCTTAAGTTGTTATTCTTTATATCAAAGTTAATTACTCATTACAATCAACAACTTTAGTATATGTCTTGACAATTTAAGCTTCCAAATACCAATAACCTTGTAGGTAATATTTTAAAGTCACATATGTCAGGCATTACTAACTACTTATATATAGAGAATAACAATTCAAGGTTACAATTAATAACTTCAGTATATATATTAACAACTTGAGCTTCCAAAATGTTGTTAAGATCAAATTGGTCATTTGGAAACATTTATAAATCTCATATTCCTCCCACAAGTCTGACTTGAGATTTGCGATATTGGACTCCTTGATTTATCTTTTCCTATTTTAAACAACTTTTTGTTTGGATTTTCCCTGTTTCTTCCCTCCTAATTGTCCTGTTTGAAATGTTGATGTCTTCTACTAAAACAAAAAGTTAATCTCTACATTTAATTTAAGAGTCAAAAAATTAAAATATGAAATTTTAAACATAATTGTTCCATTTTGTTGATCAAAATACCCCTAAAAATAGAAAAAATATTTAAACATTTATATTTGTCAAAAAAATAATTTTCCAAAAATCTAAGAATCAAATTTAATGGTTAACTAACTTTTTTTTGGATAAAAATGAAATTTTAAAAATATGAAGGAAGTTTGTGTAACAATATGTTAATTTTAGTGGAGATTTATATAAGTTTTTAAAATAATGGGAAAGTTCATGTAATTAAGCCAAAATTAAGGAGTGATTATAATATTTTACTCTTGATTTTTTAACATGAAACATCAATTTAAGTTAAAATCATGATGTTTGGGATAACTTTAGAGGCCAATGATGTTTTTCTTAAAAAGTCATTTTAAAATTTAAACAACTTTTTATATTATTCAAACACAAGTTTATAACTAACTAACTATTTTATAAAAACCTATTCAAACATAAATTATATTATAATAATTGATTGTTACTTCAACTACATCATGTAAAAGTTGGGATAAAACCACTTTTTAATTAGTAAAGTTAATCTAAACAAAGCTTTAAATATTTAAAGCTGCTATATTTTTAAACTCGAACTTAAGATCAAGTATAACCTCATTACCAATCAAAACCAAGCACTTGTGGTTGAATTTGTTATTTTAATGGACTTCTAATTATGATTTCCTCCCATATCTAAGTTTGGAGCAAATAATCACCTTTATCATCACGTGCTAGTATATTCATGAAAGAATACCATTTAAGTCATAACTAAAATAAAAAATATATTGATAAATCTCAAAACTTGTCATTTTTACATTCGTCAATCGTAACTCTTCACTTATTAATAGTAATTTTCTGATTTTATTTTTTATTGTTGGGACCATAATGACATTTTCTCTAAATGTATGCATGCCTCCTATTTCCGTAATTTTTAAGACAACAGTGACGAAACCAGAGAGCTTGTATTAGGCCGAAAATTGGGTTTTAGATAATTACGTCATCCATTAGGTAAGCTAACACGTTCGTGAATTTTATGAACTGGCAAGAAAATCGATATGTTCATTGTTAAACAAAGTTGCTAGTACGCGAATTCTTTTTTTCAGAACAGAAAATGATATATATATATATATATATATATATATATATATATATATATATATATCCCAAACATTACATTGAATATAATAAAAATCTCTCAGAATGTTCTGCAGAAAAAGAACGTGCTAATTACTGGGGTTTTCCATTTTCTTAGCAAAATTTTGATTATATATGATCATGTGATGTGAAGATATTTTAATTTTTTTTTGGCGTGGAGTGGAGTGGAGTTATTTTAAATATTATGTGGAGTATATACATACTTTTAATAAAAAATTAATTATTCAAAGGAGTCTCTGGGTGCATGGGACGTTGCCAAAAGAGTCAATGGGTTTGTTTGGGTTGAGCGTTAGGAGAGTGTTGGGAGCGTTTGCGGTAAAATTAATGGGTTTTGGAGAAAAAACTCAACGTGATGTGTTTGAGTTCGGCGTTAAGTTCACCTGGATTTAAAGCTCCTAACTTTCAAAAAAGCTCGTTAAGGAAAAAGTTTCAGAATCCGCCTTTATTCAAAATGCTTTCTAGTTTTTTGACGCGACCGTCACTTCTACCACCATCAATCCAAACACAAATCATTTATAATTTGACTTTTTTTCTACCGAGCTTTTTTTAAAGTCAGATAGCTTTAAAGTCACCGCTCCTACCACCGACCCAATTTCAAGTAACTAATCCCAGAAGATTATCAAGTAATTTTGGTGTGTAAATTTGAATCCTGGAAGATAAAAATCAAACTGAAGTTTGGTAATTGATCGGAAGAAATATGTTTCCTCGTTGCGATTAATTTGACTAATATTGATGGCTACCTAATTTGACTATTATAAACACACAATTGTCTGAAATGCCCTTGCCAAGTCTAATCCATCAAGATCGAGATAGAATATTTGTCCCGCCGTTAATATTTAAAAAAACGCCAAACGTATTAATGAAAATGATTGCCGGAAAGGAAAAAACATTTTTAAGACCTAACTCCTTTCACGCTCATATTGACTTTATTCTTAAAATCAGTTCTTTTACTGTAATATAATAAAATATGGTTACGTCATTAAAAGAAATGGTATGCAAAAGAAAAAGTCCGCACAACGTTCAATTTTTCATATTTACAATTTTTTAGTAAACCTACTTATTCTTAATAGTTTCAATATTATAGCCAAATTCATGGTCAAAAAACAATGTAACCCAATTAATCTGGGTGGAATCAAATCAAACATTCAAGATCCATGTAAATATTAAATAATCATTTGTAGCTTTAAGTGATACTTACTCTAATCTGGGTCAATCACCCGGATTAAAATTCACACTAAAATTGCATACCTGCATTAGTGGCATTCCACCTAAAAAGGATATATATAACAAAATTATAATTTAATATCCAATATAATTAATTAATTTAAGTTTGGTCATTATCTATCATGCCTCTTGGATTTTTTTTACAAAATTTAAATTTCGCGCCTAGGTAAATTACATCGAGCTAAAAAGGTAAGAATATAAAATTAAATGAACACGTAGTTTGCGTTATTCTTTTTTGGACGGTGTTTAAAATCTATATTCGATTATTTGAAAAACAGCTAATTATAGAGTATAATGATAAGATTATTTCTCATGACTTTAATTGCTTAAAACTAAAAAATGTAGGGAAATAATTAAATGCACATGCAATTTTCGTTTTTTTAAGAGTATATGTTTGAAGTTTATACTGTAAGTATTTCCTTCTTTCGAAAGACGACATTTTATTCTGAGCAAAAAAAAAAAAAAAGATGACATTTTATTAATTATATAATGATAAGAATTTCATGTGACTTAAATATGTGGACTATTTCAAATTTAATTGAAAAAAAAAAAAACCATTACTTCAAACTTAAAAAGGAATAGGGTTAAGATCAATTTTCATCCAAGCACACATATTCAGAAGCGATTTTTGCCGAAGTTTTTGGCGTAGCGAATGTTGTCTCGAAGTGTTAAAGCGAAGATGTTCGCTTCCGTTAACCGTCCTAACGGTCAACGTTAGGGTTGTTATGAGGAAAAGCAACATTATTACGTTTTTATACTTCTCAAAAAAGCAACAATCTACGCCGAAAACTTCAAAAAAGAAAAATTGATACATAATGTTAGTGATATCCTGTCTAAATTCACATGTAATTTGCGTATTCTTTGAAAACAAGGTAGAGAGATATGCAATCAGGAGGCAGGTCATGAATCCGTACCTATCGCACATGTTCATGTACTAAATTCCTAATCAATCAAGCTTTCCTGAGGAACATGTGGTGTGAGTCTGCTGTTTATAATAAGCATATGCTCCTATCTAATTAGTTCTATTTGCAATGGGAAAAAAGAAGAAGTTCATATTTGATTTTTCAAAAAATATTTGAAATCAGGAGATACATTTTGCTTATTATCTCATTTTCAAAAACTAAAATAATTTTATAAAAGGAGAGGTGGGAAATTACATTACTGAATATTTTTAATGTTGTATTTTTATAGCACTTAAAAGGTACATTTGAAAAATATTAAACAAAAAAAAAAAGAGTGTGCAATAAATCAATAATCACTCTTTGACTTTATTCTTAAAATTAGTTATTTTACTGTAATATAATATGGTTACGTCATTAAGAGAAATGGTATGCAAAAGAAAAAGTCTGCACAACGTTCAATTTTCATATTGACATTTTTTTAGCGAACCTACTTATTTACAATAGTTACAATATTATAGCCAAATTCATGGTCAAACAAATATTATAACCCAATGTAACAAAATTATACTTTAATAATGATTTTTTTGATATTTTATAACAAAAATTTAAGGATTTAGTTACATCTAACATCCTAAAGTATTTTTTTCAAGAAGATACAAGATCTTAAACTAATCTTTGAAATATTTTTTTCGGTGGCACTTAGATATCATTAAGTAATTTTTTGTGAAATTTTACTCTTAAAATATTCTTTAATAGCAATGAGCTCTCTAAAAATTATGATAAAATGTCATTAAAAATATACTTTAAGGTTCTGTAAAATTAGTAGGAGAAAAATACTCCAGGCTTCTAAGTGTTACCCCTTAAAATATTTATTAATTGCATCATGCATGTTAAATTAGGGAAATGACAGTTGAGTTTCCAACAACGTGATTGGGAGGGAGAGTCAGAGGACAATAGACAACACCATATTTTCAGCGGACACGAAAAAAGGAACAACATATAGTTTTTGGCAGGAAATATACAAAATACTACTCTTGTTATTGAAAAACCAAATCTAAGGGTCTGTTTGAATCACTGAAAATAGGGCGGGAAAAAAAAAAAACAGCTGGCAACCACTGTTTGGATCGAATTTTCGATAATATGGACAATTCTTTGATGTAATTTAATGGATGCATTTGAATCTTTGGAGATATGTTTACATAAAAGAAGTCTAAGATTTAATTAACCGGAGATTTAAGTAAAATTAAGACAAATTTCACAATAACAATTGATTAGGAGAAACATTATGTGACAATTTTAATACACACTTGAAGGTACTTTTCAACACTCGAGTGTTTCCTTGAAATGTTACTATTTACACTCAAGTGTGGTGCTGGAATGACACTCCACTATGCCTTGAAGGTACTTTTCAACACTCGAGTTTTTTTAATCACATTATTCAAAACTATTTGTATAGATATCTATGATAAAAATTACCCATTCTTTAATTTTGTCAAAAATATAATTTTCTAAAATAAATAAAAGTTTTAATTAAAAATATAATTATATCATTTAAATAAAACTCAATGTGTTTTATAATTTATTATATATGTTAAAAAAATTATATGATTTATTTTTATTTTTTCCCTCAAAATAAATCACATAAATTTTATTAACATTAAATGAATTTTTTAACTCACATAAATTTCTTCTAAAATAAAAATAAATCATATAATTTTTTTAACATATATAATAAATTATAAAACACCTTGAGTTTTATTTAAATCATATAATTATATTTTTAATTAAAAAATTTGTTTATTTTAGCAAATTATAATTTTGACAAAATTGAATGAATAATTTCTGTCCATAGATATCAATACAAATAGTTTTGAGTAATGACAATTGAGAAAAAATTTAATTAATTAAGTGAAATTTAGAATTTTGTCTTTAAGCCTCCAAGTAAAAGTTTTTTTTGTACGGATCTTCAAGAAAAGTCAGTTACCGTCTCGCACCTTAGATAAAGACGTTATCTTTTTCTAACTTATAGATTGATCGCACATTTTTAAAAGTTTGTTGGTATTTTTAATTCAGTTAATAGTTAATTCATACGGACGCTTCAACCAATAGTTTGTTGGTCAAAACGCTCCTTAACCCTATTTTCTTTCAACTAAACAAAACATTTCTTATCAACCAATTTTCTTTTTCAATGCAAACCAAAAACATCAACGGAAAATATATTCTCTTCCATTATATTTTTTTCCTTTTTCATTCCAGTCTTACCTTTTAATCCATCCAAGCGGGGCCTAATTTGGATGCTGATTCAACAATATAATGTGAGTATCTGTGTGAACGTAATTAATTTTAAAAAGTGCACAACTATAGTTATAGAAAATACAGAAAAACATGTATACCAAGTTTTCTCCATGAAGAAAATACAAAGTTAGTCCCAACTTTTTTGAATACATGTTCTGGTAATATTAAAATTTAAACGAGTGATAAGTACTGATAAGGACGAGCCGACGAGGACCACAATCAAACGAAGCACTAGATGATAAGATCACTTTCGGTGCCTATCCAAGGATAGGTACCATCTACCTATCTGATCTGGGCCATCTAGATCAGATCTGGACGATCCAGATTTGATTTTTTTTAACTACTTCTTTTTAAATAAAAAAAATTATTTTTTTTAAAAAATGTTAGTTTAAAAATTATCTTTATTTTAGATTTTCTACCTATTAAAATAAATTTTTTAAAAAAATAATAAATAAAAAAATAAGATCTAGACGATTTCAAGGAGGCTGGGCTCTCCCTGCCGGGAAAGTAATTCCCTAGATAAGATCGTCCATGTGGGTCCCCTCTTGCTTCTACATCTACCTCATATTAATTTCCGTTATCTACCATTTTTAAATGATTATTAATCTTTCAAAATATAATACTATGTCAAATTGTAATTTTTCAGTGTTTTTTTAAAAGACCCAATTACTTCAAGCTAAAAAGGTAAGAATATAAAATTAAATGAACCCGTAGTTTGCGTTATTCTTTTTTGGAGGGTGTTTAAAATCTATATTCAATTATTTGAAAAACAGCTAATTATAGAGTATAATGATAAGATTATTTCCAATGACTTTAATTACTTCAAACTAAAAAAATGTAGGAAAATAATTAAATCCACACGCAAAAAATTTCATATTTGATTTGTTCAGAAAATATTTGAAATGAGGAGATACATTTTGCGTATTGTCTCATTTTCAAAAACTAAAATAATTCTTTAAAAGGAGAGGTGGGAAATTACATCACTGAAATTTTTAATGTTGTATTTTTATAGCACTTAAAAGGTACGTTTGAAAAATATTAAAAAAAAAAAAAGAGTGCAATAAATGAATAATCACTCTTTGGTAGAAAGCTATGTTGGCTTATGAGACCTCGCATATAAAACAAAAAAAATATGAAGCTAGTCCGACCTTTGAAGTAGTTGGGGTATTAGATTAAGGGTTAACGGGTCAGATCAGAGTCAAACGGAGACTGGGATGAAGCCTGTTAGACTTGGGATTGGGCGTAGTAATATTCTCAAATCCTTCATTATTTCCCTCAGCTAACAAACCAAAATTAGGCCAAACACACCCTTTTCTTTCCTTTCTTTTCTTTGGGTCAAAGAAACACACCCTTTCAATCAAGAGAAGAAAAGTCAAATTTGACAATGGAAGTTTTGTGCTTGAATGTTCGAAATGACACTTTAGGACAATGAATTTGAAAAATGCAATAATGGTTCACCCCAAAATGACAACATTTTGAGAGAAAATTTAGGGTTGGATTTTGAAAGATTCAGATATTAGACTCGAGAAGCCACTTTTCCTTTCCTTATTCTTTCTTGTTGTCGCTTGTGGGTACAAAGAAGAAGCCCCATGTAGTTCCCTATTTCATCGGCGAATATATGAGGCACCATCGTCACCTTCTTTATCGTTGACCAACCCTACGTCTTCCATTGCAAGGCTCAAAAACACCTAAGGAGCAACGATAATCTGTGTCCGGTGGTGAAAAATCAACCCAAAGCTCAAACCTTGCAAGCAAAACTGTCAATGTAAGGAGATTAGGACTCAAGACAGTGAATGTGAAACTGAGAGGAAAGGAAGAGAAGCCAGATGCCTTTCAATTTTTGTTTTTTATAAAGAGGTGACTCGCTCAACTCGGCGAGTTACACTGAGTTGACTTGGAGTCACCTCTAAACCCGGTTTGGTTGCTAACTCTGACTGATTTTCCACTTTTTTGTTCTAATTGACGGGTCTGGTCCGCATTCTAAAACATTGAAAGATGAAGGAAAAGAGAACTGTAAATCGAATTCTGAATGAAAACTTAGTTGTTGGAAAAGGTAGTTTTAGTATCAATATCTTAAGTCGAACATGATGAAGTTGGTGTGATGCCTCTCTGAAAAGCAACATAGAGATCTCTTTCATGTCAAGTGACAGTTACATGAATCATCGATCTTCAGGAAAAAAATTTATAAAACATATAATGTTTTTATATTATTTAGTTTCAATAAATTAATTCATGCCAGCTTATTTTTATTTATTTTGTTAAGAACGTAAGGAATAAAAGCTCCTGATTCTGATCATCATCGGGAAAACAGGTTCATGAATGGATCCTTTTTTTTCAATTCCAAATTTAAGGAATGCATTTGAAGTTAAAGATTTGTTGCTCCATGAAATTCACAAGGAATCACTATAGAAAGTTCCGAAAGGAAAAAAATGAAAGCAGAAAAAAGAAAATGCAGGCATTATGAAATATTCTATGTGGTCGCCCAATATAATATTTTAAAATTAAAGCTCGTCGAATGAAAATGTTTGGCTCCCATGTTAATAATTTTTTTAAGGAAATGATTAATCATTGACAGAGCTCTGGCCGGTCGATTGGAGCTCCACTGACTGAAAAATATTTTTGTAAAGGCGATAAAGGGAAGATTTGAGCCCTTAGTACATCAAAAGAATAATAGCTATCAAGCCATTTAAATCAAATTGTTTATAAGGTGTAAAGAAGAATATGTGTAGCAAAAAGATGCAAATGTTTACATGTGAATGATAAAATGAACTTTTAATTAACTGGTCAGTAAAAAACATAAGGGACTCAACAACCCACATTTTAATGGATCAAATGGAAAACTCAAGCCCATATTGCAATTCGATGATATTGCATTCTGTGATAAGGTGACCTTAAGATTATGCAGAACGTATTACAATAAAGGAAACCAGAATCGAGAGAAGAAAGGAAACCGAGATTTGAATCTTATTATCCCTGTTGATGGGGTTAGTCAATATATAGACCCATTACATAGAGAGAGCAAGTGATGCAGTGCCCTTGTACACGTGTAGTTATGAAACTAATTCTGTACAAATACGCAACAAAAAGGTGCCAGTTATGCATACTACAGCTGTCTATTATATTCTAATATTCCTTATGTTATTTCTTTTGCTTTTGATCGATGAAGAGAAGCAAAATTTAACTAATCTCGAAAGGGAAGAAACATAATCTTTCCCAATGGTTTGGTCAGCACATCAGCAACCTGATCACTGAAAGGGACATTACTAATCTTGAGCTGTCCTACTGCAACTTTCTCTCAAAGGAAATGAAGATCAATTTCCACATGTTTTGATTTGAAATGAAGAACTGGGTTGGAAGCTAGTGCAATAGCTCTTGAGTTGTCGCACCAAACCACAGATACTTCGACAATTGGTACATGCATCTCTTGAAGTAGCTTCATTACCCAAACAACATCTGAAGAAGCATTAGCAAGGCTTCGATATTCCGCCTCTTTGGCAGAACGAGAAACAACAGATTGGCCCTTAGATACCCAGATTACTTGATTAGTATTGAAGTATGTACAGTAACCATAGATTAAACAATGATCCTCCCTATTAATTGCCCAGTCTGAATCAGCAAAGGCTTGGACATAGAGTCGAGGGAACAGACGATAAGTAAACCATAATCAGTGGTGCCTACAAGGTAACGAAGAATTCTTTTGACCCCAATCCAATATGACTCACGAGGATGTTGAAGAAATTGACATAGATGATTAATAGAAAGGGAGATTTCAAGTCTGGTATAGCACAAATATTGTAGTTTTCCCAGTACACTTCGATATAACTTGGAGTTATAGAAGGAGTTGCCATCTGTAGAGGATAGATGGAGATTGGTTGCCATTGGAGTGGCATATGCCTTGGTGTTAAGGAAGTTGACTTCATTGAGTAAGGCAAGGATGTACTTCCGTTGAGACATTAAAATACCAAGATCAATATTATAAAACTCAATACTCAGGAAATATGAAAGGGAACCAAGATCTTTGAGAGAAAATAGATCACCCATAGCTGCAATTAAAGGTTGTAACTCTGCATCACTGGAACCAGTGATAATAATATCATTTACATAGAGAACTAAGTAAACTATATTTTGCTGATCCTTCTTAATAAACATACAAGAATCAGACTTGGAAGCAATAAAACCCAAGGTGTGAAGAGCTGAGCGCAACTTGTGAAACCAAGCCCGAGGAGCTTGTTTTAATCCATAAATGGCCTTGCACAATTTACATACCAGGGGTCTATGATCAGATGAGGAACCAAAGGAAAAACCTGGTGGAGCTTCCATATACATTTCCTCTATAAGGTCACTATTAAATAAGGCATTGTTAAAGTGACAGACATAGTGAGTAAAATGCGAATAGTGGACGCTTTTACAATTGAACTGAAAGTGTCAACATAGTCAATGCCAGCTACTTGAAAGAAGTCCTTAGGCACTAATCTGGACTTTCTTTTAGCTAGAGAGTCATCAACATTTGTTTTGGCTTTCCAAATCTATTTACACCCAATAGGTTGTCTATGAGAAGGTAAAGGAACCACATCTCATGTATGAAACTTTAATAGTGCATTGTACTTATCAAGGTTGGCTTGTTTCCAATCTGGGTCAACAAGTGCTTCATCAATAGTGGAAGGGGGAAGTATATCAGTAGACATTGAGTATACTTTGGGTTTAAAAATTCTTGTTTTGCTTTTGGTAACCATGGTATGAGAATTTATGGGTGGGTCAGGTCTGATTGGAGGGGAAGGTGGCAAAGAGGTAGAGGAGGGAATAGGAGACAAGGGAGTATCTGAAGTATAAGGGCCCGTTTGGTACGGGGAACATTTAAGGAGGGAAAGGAACTTAAAGAAGGGAAAGGGATGGAAGGGAAAATTGAGAGGAAGCTTAAAAAAGTTGAGCTGTTTGGTAGACATGAGAATATAAGTAAGTTGAGGGAAGATAAATTGTTTGGTAAGAAGAATTGGGTGTTGGTTAAGTGGGAACCTTAGGTAAAATTCCCATAATGCCCTCCCACAAAAAAGCCAGAAAACCTTTTTTTTTTTTTTTTTTTTTTTTTGCGAATTGGACAGAGAGTCAAACCAAATCGCGTCTTGGTGGAGAAAGAAAATTGTAACTAGACATCGAAGGGATCTGCAACCGCAACGAGCATAACAGCTACCGGAGGTGAGAAAGACGCTGGAACATGGAAGGAAATAGAGGGGGACAACACGAAATGAAGCAACTGGGTGCGGACATGAATATTGCAAGAGGAATAGGGATCGTGAACAATGAACCCGATTCTTTGCTTTGTGGGGAAAAATCAAAAATTGATATTACTCGGTGCTAAAACCCGAAATTGTGAAGTGGAGTTGGTAAGAAAAAACAAAGTTGCGTAAAAGCAAACTTCAAAGCATAAAAACCAATGCTACTGATGTTACAGAGCAAAATGAAGGAGTTCGAACATAAGCGTAAAGTTCGAACGTAAGCATAAAGTTTTAATTTACAAACTTTTCGAGTACACACATTCGAACGCATTATCTGACAGAAAGACATATCAGTAGAGCAAATGTGAAAATAATTGCAGGCAAGACCAAAGTCATTTAAGAATTCAAATAATCATGGAAACATAAAATTTGCCAATCATTCATGGACAACAGAAACACCAGATGAAGAATAAGAAAAAGAAGAAGCAATCCTTCAATTGATCTCAAGAAAAAGAACAAGATGAAGAAGAAGAAAAAGAAGAAGCAATCCTTCTGGAAAGTTTTTAACACGCACAGCGCACAATGAACAAAAAAAAGCCATTCACTTACCTCGATTCGATCTTGCTTGCCTGCTCCTTCGATTGAAGCTCACGCTGTCGTCTCAACCTTCATCTACTCCTTCTTCCAGCTCCAGGCTCGATTCTGCTTTATGATTTCATAGGGGATTTTTAGTCCTCCAAATTCACTCTCCCGAGACAATTTTCAAGATCCTGCCACTTTTTGAGGGAGCCCACTTTCCCTCGTTTGTGGGAGCTTGGCCAATGGCGGGAATGTGACTTCGCAGGAACAAGGCGCGCCAAACGCGTTTCTGATAGGGAGCTGTGTTAAGTTCCCTCTCCCAAGTTCTGTGAACCAAACGGGCCCTAAGATGGTGAAGAAGATGGTGCTGGTAGTGAGGAAATAGGTACAAAGGACTGGATGTGAATATCAGTAGAGTGGTATGGGTTGAAGCGAGGAAAAATTAGATGTGGCATCTGACTTGTTTGAGAAGAGTTGGTTCAGTTTTCCCCAAATTTGAGCAACGGAAGTGAGCCTAACCAGTTTTGGCAGAATATTAGGAGCAACAGATGCAAGTAACCAGGAGGTAAGTGCAGAGTCGATGGCTTCATACTCCTCAAGTGCTGGATTTGCAATTTCACCACCATCGTCTCCTTGGATCTTTGTTGCCGGTTGAACAAAGGTACTGTCAAGTAACGAATATACATGGTGGTGCTTTACCATAAAATAGACTTGTTGTTTCCACAACAATAAATTGGTGTCGTCGAGACTGATCATGATTTTCTTGTTAGAAAAACCACGACTCGCAGGAGCAGCCGGAGTTGGGATCGCGATTGAGTTATATGATTCAGATTGACTCAACATTTTTGCTTAGGTAATCAATCCGTAAGGAGATCACTACACGTCAATGTCTTTGGTTCTAGTTGCCGGGATCGGAGTATTGACGGTGGTCATCAATGCTCTGATACCATAGAGGAAATCAAAATCGAGAGAAGAAAGGAAACTGAGATCTGAATCTTATTATCATTGTTGATGGGGTCAGTCAATATATAGACCCATTACATAGAGAGAGCAAGTGATGCAGTGCTATTGTACACGTGTAGTTATGAAACTAACTCTTAACATATATACAACATAAAGGTACCAACTATGCATACTACAGCTGTCTATAATATTCTAATATACAATACCCCAAATTTGTATTTCTACATATTCCAATTCATAATTTTTCACTTTCCAATATTAACTTATGATCTAGATTCTCTGATATAGTTTTTTACTATTTAATTTAAAATAAATTAGTGCTTCTTTAATATTATTACTATTTGCATCCGTCATTAAAGACATGTTAGTATAAGTTAGAGGCAATGTGACTAGTAGCTACATGTCAAAAGGTACAACAACATTGTTTAATATAAAGTTCTAGTAATTTTTTAAAAAAATTGAGAAAGTTAAATAAATTATTTTAAAATATTTATATTTATCATTTTTTAAATAACTTGTAAATTAATATATAATTTGATGATAAATAAAATATTACTTATACTATGATTAAATAATTGATATAACTTCTTTAATTTTTTTTAAAAAAGTGAATTTGGTCTAGTATTGATAACTGACAAGTTAGCAGTTTTCCATATTTGCCGTGAGATGACTGAGGGAATGTCTTGACGTTATGACACACAGAAGAAGACAAGTCATCCATGATAGTGAAATACTACAAACGTAAGGACGACAACTGAGTAAATAAACGTATGAAGGAACCAAACCAGAATACGAAGGAGTTAAACTAATGATAGGAGAGACAGAAAAGTTGAGAACTCGAGTCAAATCACATTATACCCCCACCCCCCCTTTTTCAATGGTCATGTAAAGCATCGACGTTTTTTTTTTAGTTATACTAAATTTACAAATTAGTTAGTCATTATATTTTTAATATAAAATATGTTTAAAGAATGATTTTAATTCTAAATATAAGATAAAATTTTATATTTATGAATTTTTTCCTAATTCACCTATATTGATGTTTCATCAACAATAATTAAAAAAGAGAGGGAATGAAAGAATTGAGGAAGATGATTAAAGTATTTTAGAAAATATATCTTATATTAACTAACTTTACTTATTTTATCAAGTTAGGTAAATATATCTTATATTAATGACTGAAAATAGCATTAAAAAAACTCTCAAATGTATCATTCACATGAGACAATTTTATCAATGGCACGGTGGGTATTTATCATTTACATAACAAATTTACAACGAAAAATATTTGATTTCATTTAAGTAATATATAAATCTGTTCTACCAATTCCTATTTATCCAATGAACTGTTTCAGGTTTCCTCCAAAAACTTGCAAAGAGATAAATTGTCTTATGCCAATTTCTGTTGTAGTGGTAATGCCTTTGGTGGAAAAACCCATCGAAAGCTTGGGAGTTGTTGACCAGAAAGAGTACGGGAGGTATGGGTTTTCGAGATCTTACTATCATGAATGATACTCTTCTGGCTAAGACTGCTTGGAGGCTACTAGTAAGCCTGAATGAATTATGGGCTAGGATCTTAAAGAGTATTTATTTTTCAAAAGTTGATCTTATGGAAGCAGTGAAAGGATATAAGGCATCATAGTGTTGGTCTAGCATTCTGGATGGGAGAGATATTCTCAAGAAAGGCCTCATGTGGGATTTAGGAAATGGTTCAACTATCAAAATATGGGATGACATCTGGGTCTCAAACATTACTTTCCCGGTAAAGCCAAGCAATCTAGATGATTCTCTCATTTAAAATGGTAAAGTGTGTGATCTTATCGTTAATGGTGAGTGGGACCTTTCGCCATTAACCAATATCCACCTGAAGAGGTCAAAATTGATATATATGATATCCCTATCCCTTCTAATGGCTTGGAAGATAAACTAATGTGGACTAGTGCCAAAAATGGTGTGTACTCAGTGAAATTGGATTATCAAAGAGGCAAAGAGAGTACCTCAATTGGCCGTAATAAAGCGAGTTCTTCTACTATCATCTCTCCTGCCTGTTGGAACTCGATCTGGAAGATAAAGACTATCCCAACAGTGAAACAGTTTATTTGACGGATTTTGAATAATGTTGTTACTACTAATGAAGCCCTCTTTAGAAGGAAAAGATCCCACGGAAAAGTATTGCCCTATTTGTGCTTCTGCAGAGGAAACAATTGAGCATTTATTTTTTCACTGCCCCTGGATTAGATGCATTTGGTTCGAGTGTACTCTTAGTGCAAGGTTTGAGATATCTCGTTTGTCAAACTTCAATACTTGATGGATCTCTCTTACAGGTACACCCTCCTTGACTAAGCCTGACCTATCACTAATTTGCTGGATTCTATGGTTCATTTTGAAGCAAATAAATGATATGGTTTTTAATCATAAAGAACCAAATCTTGTTGATGTTATAGAATGAGCTAGGAAAAACAAATTTGACTTTTGGACCAATTGTGATAAAATGTAGAGAGACTCAGAGGGGTGATAAGACTCATCTTCTTATTTGGTCCCCTCCAATGATGGCTATCTTAAAATTAACTATGATGCGCTTTCTCGACTAATGGGACTAGTGTTGCTATTGGGATTATATGCCAGGATCATTTTGGCGATTTTAAATGGGATTTTGTGGATAAAGTGAAATCTATTTTGGCATTTATGATTGAAGCCCTAGCATTGAAGAGGGCACTGATGCTTGCTATTGATATAGGGCATGATAAAGTGATTTTAAAACTGATTGTTTACCTTTGCTTGAATGTGTTAATGCTAAATCACTAGACTTGTTTGATTGGAGGAGTAGGAGCATTGTGCTAGATGTTATTTGCCTAATGTCGACCAAGGTTGGGTTTCATGCCCTTTACCCTCGATGGAGAACCGCAGCATCGATTCTTGATTTCTTTCAGATCGATCTTTATAAAGGGGTGTGCCATTTAGGATGAGTCTCACAGCCAACACCTTATTTAATGTCTCTTTTAGCCTTAGACGTATAGAAGGCAAATACAGATGCTCATGATGTTTTCCCCTTCATTCCTATATAGGATGGAACTTATACTATATTTGTGTTTCTGGTAATCTTGTGATGTTTTTTTGTCGTGCTTTCCTACCATGATTTGTTGCTGTTTTTTCCCTTTCGAATTGTAATTCCTTCCTGTGTTTGATTATGTCAATTTAATACGAGTATCTTTTGACAAAAAAGAAATAAATAAATATTCATTACTAGTGCGATCCAGGATTGAGGGAAAAAAAAAAGATTTATGAATTTGAAAATGAGAGATAATTCAGCAAAGCGAAGATGGGCCCACAAGTGTATCTTTGGAGTTGGACGGAACCAGAAGAGAAGCGATAAACAACATGAGATAAGGGATGGGCTGGAATGTGGAATTTGAAACACGTGTCAAATTCAATTCAGATAGAGTTGGAAGGGCCTTTTTGTAATATAAACAATTCTTAGCTCATTTGTTCAAATCCTGCACGTCTTTCTTTCTGCAACCAACAACCCCCCTCCAAATTGAATCAGCCATCTGTACGTGTTCTAGAAATTTATGGGCTCCCACAGTCTCAAGATTGTTTCACTTTAAGACATGGGCCCTACTTCAACTAAATCCTACTCCCTGTTTAAGCGATAAAGAGGTCGGACACTCTTATCAAAAGGAAAATGTTCATTCTTGTAGTTAGTTTAGGTGCTTTAAGGAGGCATCCTAGTTTACGTGTTTGCAGGAACGCCTCGGTGAAGGTAATAGGCCGCTTCTACCAACATTAAGATTACCCAGGAGAAAGAGAAGCGGCCATTAGATTGTGAACGAGTCCAACCCCTTCCTAAAAATTTCTTATTAAAAAAAAAAAACTAAATACTACTATCTCTTCTGACTTAATTATAGATATAAATTATACTATAAACTTGGTAATTGGGACCGGAAGAAATATTTGATAAAAAATATTTACCAAGAAATGTTCTTCACACCGACAATTTAAAAATTGTGAAGAAAACGTTCTTCGTCGGAAAAGTTTTACTTTATTATCACTTTTCTCTCCATCACTTCTACCGGCCCTCTCCCACTCTCAATGTTTAAAAGGCCCACTTAGACACACCCAGGCACATGGAGACCGTAATTTTAAACTATTTTTTTTTTCATAAAACTAAATATACAAATGTAAAAATAAGAAACTTTTATCAAAATCCTAATGATCAAATTTTCAGAAAATTTTATATTCAATATTTTTAAAATAAATTCTATCTACCTCCAAAAATCATCCTGATTTAACAAAATATATCTTATTTGTTGAGTTGCATCCAAGCATTTTTTTTAATATCTGTAATGAAAACATCAATCTATAGCATTTTTTAAATCATTTGAAAGAAAAAAAATCAATCAGTCTCCTCTTATAAATTCTGATTTTACAAAGTATATCTTATTGGATTGAGTTGCATCAAAGAAATTTCTTGTTTCAATATTTGTGAAAAAAAAAAATCTATCTACCTATCTCCTTTAATAAATTCTGATTCAACAAACTAAAAAAGCCAAATGGAGGAAAAAGAGGCATTTGGGATAGCTTATGTGGGTGATGGGTTTTTACCAAAAAAGTGACTTTTCTTGAAGTTACTTTTTTTTTAGCTTCGGTAGAAAAATGTTAGGAATAAGTGATCTAATAAATAATATACTATTAAATATACATTTGTATGCATTATAATTTATCTCTTATAAATTTAATTAAGTACTTTAGAGTTTTGCAATTTTTTAATAATAATTAATTTTTTTTATCAAATTTAAATTTCATTTTTTATATTCAATTATCACAATATATACAACTAATATATATAAGGATAAGATATTATTACTACCAACATTACTACCAGGTTTGTTTCACCGTTATATCAGAATCTTAATAGGAGAGAGAAATGATAAAGATAGATGAGATTCTGATCTAACGGTGAGACAAAGTGGTAGTAACATTGGTAGTGACACTAATTGGTAGTAACAATATCCTATCTCCCACACACACATGTATATATATATATATATATATATATATATGTAATATTTCAATAAGATTCATGTCATTTTTCATCTCAAATAATCATCCAAACAAGAGCCCATCTGAAAAAAAAGGGTCATTTCTACCACCTCTATCTTAAACACAAATCACATATACAATCAAACTTTTCGAAAAAAAAACCCATAAAAAAAAGCCCACTTCTACCACCGCTATTCCAAACAAGATATATCTTATTGGGTTCAGTTAGATCTAAACATTTTTTAAAATATTTGTAAAGAAAAATCAATCTATTTTCTCTAATAAATTCTGATTTAACAAAATATAATAGATAAAAAAATTTAATTTTATAATAAATATTATAGATCAAAATTTCAGAAAAAAATTATAGTTTAGAAGATATGTTATCAAATTTGAAATCATGAAGTGTGGAATTTGATTGATTATATTTTAAAAAATGATCTTTTTTGAATACTATATCATTTAAAAAAGTTAAGGCGGCAAATTCAAATTACTTATGTTTTGTTTTTCTTATGCCCGAATAATACACAAATATCTTTGGGAAAATTATTTCTCCAATATCTAGAGATAAGTTTATCTTTATCTTAAAATTACGTCGTTTTAAAATTAAGGTGTTTTTAAAATTTATATGATAAAAAGTAAACAAAATTACTTAAAACACCATTCATTAATCCAAAACGACGTAGTTTTGGGGTCACTGGAGATAACTTATTTCTAATGACCGGAGAAATCCTTTACCTAATATCTTTTGTTCTCAACTTATCTTTTTTTTTTAAAAAAATGAAACTCATCTTATCTTATTAATTTAAGGCTAAAGTAAATTTTTAGTCCTTTAAGTTTTACATAAAGCATATTTTTGCTTGGGTTAAAAATATGCTTTATGTCATGATAATAGCATTTAATTATTCAAATTTTATATATTTTTTAATTTACCCATATTTTAAATTTTAAATTAATAAGATTTAATTACATAATCATCACTTAAAACACACCATTATTCTTGAGTTTGAAAACAGATTTTTTAGTTAACAAAATTAACAAATATGTTAGAATTATATGGACTAAAAGTATAGTTTATAAAGTTAAGGATCAAAAATATACCTCACGTAAATTTAAAGAACTAAAAGATACTTTAGCCTTAATTTAAAAAGATTTAAGAAAACAGAGTGAAAAAACGAGGAGTCCAATTCTTTTACCGTTGGTAAAAGAAAAGAATAAGAATGCAAAATCCGGCGTGGAGCATGAAAATCTTGCGCCGATCGCTCTATATTGTATTATAAATAGGCGCAATATTTATATACTGTCGCCTGTGTTTCTCTGCGCGTAGTCAGCCTTGAGACTCTGAGAAGTGAGAACGCAACCGAGCGAGATCTGATCAACTTACTTTTATATCGCCTAGCTGAATTCCGAATTGGAGGCCATTTGTCTAACGCGTCTTCCTTCTGCGCAATCATTTTCGCTATCGTTCGAGTAATTAACTTAGGATCCTTTTCGTACTTCTCTCACTGTGCATTGGTGTTCTATCCCGATCGCTTGTGTAATTTTAGTTTTGTTTTGCTTTGTGTTTCAAATTTGTCTTTTGAGCATTACTGGCGAGAGCCATCATTTAATGACTAAGGTATCTAGAGTTTTGATGCCATGTGCGTTGGATTTTTCTTCGCTGTCTTCATCTCATAGGACTGAGTTTTGCATGCGAGGTTTGTTTGTATAATAATACCCGATCTTTGCCTAGCAACTAGATTTCATCATCTAACGAGGTAGATTGTTAATTATTTCATTTGCATGATTGACGCGAAGATGTTAGTCTGTAGACTCCTTTGTCTTCTGCATTTATGTAATTATGTCCAAATGCCCACTAAATTGATATAAAATGAATGGCGATCCTGTCATTTTCATCTGTAAGTGCATGTATATTTTTCTAATTACTTATTCCGATCAACATTCATTTAATTCTTCTTCTTTATGCATGTTGTAGCATTATAATACCTGCTTGACAAGCATTTGGATCAATTTATTTAATTTTACCTGTTTCTGAATCTTACATACTCATACGTTGGGTCTTCCTCTGGAATTAGGTTTCTTGGGTTTTTTGAGGCTGTGTTGTTATTGGTGCCATGGCTGTTGAGGTTGCTGGGTTCGAGATGGTTCAAGGCCCCCTGGAAAAAGGTGCTGAAGGAGAGAAAGTTGTTTTGCCTGGAAAGGAAAATGGACATTTAGAGAAGGATCCTGAAGTAGCTGAATCCATAAAATTTGGGTCACATGAAGATGAACCTACTAAAGAAGGGAATGAAATTTTAGACTCCAGTGCACGAAACGAAGATTGGCCAGCTCCCAAGCAGATACATTCTTTTTATTTTGTTAAGTTTCGGCCTTATGAAGATCCTAACATAAAGTCCAGAGTTGATCAGCTTGATATAGAGATTAGCATGCAAAATAAGACCCGGTTTGAGCTCATTGAAGCTATAAAAGCAAAGCGGGTAAGTTGAGAATTTGTTGGGATGACTATATAAATTTTGTGATGTGCTTGGTGAAAGTGGGAAGAGAGTTTATTTAGTAGCGAACATTCAGTCCCTTTCCCCATCCATATTCCCTCAATGTCTTTGCATCAGGTTAGACATACATATATCATCCATGGGTCATAATGGCATCGTATAAAGAAGATCTGATTTTTATAATTATTGCAGCACTTATCCCCTCGCACTTTTAAGTTAAAAAATTCAGTTTCTTCGTGTTGTCTCTTCATCATTTTATCGTTCGTCATCACCTCAATGTCAGATGTTACTACCCTTGCGCTAAACTCATAGTTGTTTTGTTCGTATCACACAAATTTGCATCTAGGTTATGATCTTTCTGTTTCTTGTCATATTAATAAAAGTACCTGTGAATGATAAAAGGGATATTTATGAAAAATCACTACAACAGCTTAGATTGAAAACCTCTGGCCAAGAGGTGTGTAATGTTTGGATTTGTTCTCGTGCATGCTTGGTGATGGATGTTGGTATCAATGCAAAAGTAGACATGATAAGACTTGAAACATGTTGAGTGAAGTCTCCTGAAAAATCATCTTACATTATCTCAAATAACAGAGCTTTCATGTTACCTAATTATGGGTTATTATTTCTTGGAAATTAAAATTTGTGCAATGAAATGGCATGTTAAACTCCTTTCAGCTAACCTGTGTGAATATTTGGTCTTCACTGCAGTCAGATCGAGCGGAGTTGATTTCTCAGATTAAGGCTCTGAGAGATAAAAATAGGCAATTTCAGAGTATATTGGATGGAAAAAGAAAAGAGATTGAACCTCTGCAGCAGGCTTTGGGCAAGTTGCGTACACCAAACAATGCAGGTTGGGGTGGTTTATGCTCATCTGAGGAGGAACTGAATGATATTGTGGGTTATGTGTCTCAAGTTTGCTTACATGCTAAATTTGGCCCTTTTGTCACTGTTTTTGACATCTATCTCCTGTTCACCTTTACTTTCATTTTTATTGGCGAATGCAGATCTATAGTTTGCAGTACCGGATACAGCATGAGACCATTCCATTGTCTGAGGAAAAACAACTCCTTCATGAAATCAAACAGCTTGAGGGGACAAGGGAGAAAGTTATTGCTAATGCTTCCATGAGGGCCAAATTACAGGATTCACTTGGGCAGAAAGAAGCCATTCAAGATCAGGTGAAGGTAAAGTAGCTGTATTTTGATCTTTATATTTCGTGTGTTAACTTATAGTGACGCCTCTTTAAATTCTTGAGAAATTGATGCAATTAAGTGAGGTGGGGGACCCTTATTGAGGTGATAGAACCTACCAATTTAAATACCCCATAGAGCATCCCATATTGCTCAAATTGGGATTTAGGCATTCGATACATCCTTATTCTCCATCGACTGGCCCCCTTAGAAAGCTGATGTCTTGGCAATTGCACTTGATGACGCTTCATTTTATTCCTTGCTGGCCATAACCCTTTGTGGTGTAGTCTTTTTGGGGACCCTCGTAGGTAGCCATTTGTGAACCTGTCGATTATTGGCTCCTATATCAATTGATTGGGGCATTAAGTGAGGTGGGAAACCCTTCCTTAAAAACTAGCTATTGAGATGGAGAACTAACCTATCTAAATACTTTATAGAGCATTTTATACTATTTAATATGTTGCTTGGACATCTCCTACTGCCTTAACTTCCATCACGAACCCTTACAAAAATAAAAGTTCTTGAGATATTGTTTGTTATTGCAGCTTATAGGTGGGGATTTGGATGGAGTAAAGAAGGAGAGAGAGATAGTTCGGTCCAAAATCATGGAACTTGATGATTCTCTGAAGGTGTTAGATAAGGATATTCAGTCTTTACAGGACGAACTAACAGGTCTCATTCAGAAGAAGGATAAAGCTTATGAGAGCATTCTGCAGCTGAGAAAACAACGTAATGAAGGGGTGTGTCCTACTTTCTTTAAGATGCTATACATATGTCGATATTTGTTTAAATATTGTTTTCCTCGCATCTATTATTAAGTGATCTCCTCAGAATTTGAGTAGTTATGTGGCATAGGATGTGCTGTGCGACTATTAAATTGCAATGGTTGTTCGGAATTAGAATGATAAATCCTGTTTATGAAATCACACCTCACATTAAGTCAAGTAAAACATTTTAAATGGACTAGGATGGATGGTTTTGATTCTCTCTCCCTCTCATTTAAAATGTTCTCATCTCAAATGGGTTGAATGGTTATGGTTCACTTGATATTAAATATAAGTTAAGTCATGTCCACTCCATCTTCATTTCATCCTTTTTAATCTCTTTCGGACCATGATTTTGTTTTCCAATGTTCAATTCATATTTCACTACTACTCTCATCATTCATGCCAAGCACACCCTTAATCTTTCTAGTTATGATAAAATAAGTTCTTTTGATTTTTAGATGTCATTGTAGCTAGAAGATTGAAGTTTTACTGGATGATCAATGTTTAGTTAGTCACTTATGGACCCATAAGTGTTAGGCTCACGGGAGAAGGATGAAAAGAGGATAACTCGAGTCACAAGACGGCCCAAGTCTTGGTTACTTGCTGATGAAGCGGAAGGAAAAAAGGGGGAATGTATTGTAACTAACTAATCACATGAGGAATGATGTGGAGGTGAGAGAGGAAGTCACCAGAGGAAAATAATTAGGAAGGTGGAGGGTCAGGAAGAATTTGGCTGGGAAAAGAGAGATTTCATTCTCTTTGAATGCTAGAATGCTTTGCTTTGTTGTTTTATTTATTTCCCTGAATTTTCTTTTGTTTTTTTCCTTCTATATACATAAATAACGCAAGATTAGTTCTGAACTCATGCTTTTCTTAGTTTTATGATTTAGTCCTACAGAATAAATTGTTTGTTGATCTAATTTTATCATGTTGCTCAGAATTCCTATTTCTACCAAAGCCGTGCTCTTCTGAATAAAGTGAGGGAGCTTGCTGCAAAGAAAGATGTTAAAGCTCTTGAGGAACTTTCACAAGCAGAGGTTCTTTTAAATCCTATTCATTCTTAGGGGCACCATAAGATATCAATAGCTGCTTTGCTTTCTATCTGTCTAATTGCATTCTCCTGCTTTTCTATATGGTATTAGGATGTGGTTGAGTTTTATTTATTTTTTTGGCTCTAGGTTGAGAAATTTATGTCACTCTGGAGCAGTGACGAGACTTTCAGGAATAACTATGAGAGAAGAATTTTGCCTTCATTAGATAATCGACAACTGAGTAGGGATGGACGGATTAGGAATCCAGATGAAAAGCCACTGATGGAAGAGTCAAAACCTGTTGAAGCTGATACAATGCCGAAGATCAGCAAAAGTCAGTTGAAGGAAGAGCCCGAGTCTTCTCCAAAGGATAGTTTGCCCACTCAGAAGCTTCAGAATGAAGCCAAAAACAAAGAGAGAGATTTGAAATCTCATCTGGAAAATAAAGAATTACCAGAGGTTGATAAATTGGAATTTGAAAAGCCAGAAAAGGAGAATGTCGTCAAAGAACCTGAAATTGATCCAGCAAAGTTCAAGGAGATGAAGAGAGAGGAGCAAATTGCAAAAATGAAGCTGGCCTTGGAAAGGAAAACCAAGTTAGCAAAGAAAGCTGCAGCCAAGGCAGCTGTCCGAGCACAAAAAGAAGCTGAGAAGAAGCTTAAAGTGATTCTTTCTTTCTTTTTTTGACGTTTTTGTTTTGGCTCTGTAATGTAAAGTTGGTTCTTTGATTTCTTTTAGGAGCGTGAAAAGAAAGCTAAGAAGGCGGCTGCCGCCTCTGCTCCTGATCCCAATCCCGAGGAACAACCAGCGAATGTTGCAGTGGAGGCTACAGAACCAGAAAAGTTAGATGAAAATGATGATGCCCCAGTGGCAGTGAAGGAAAAGGTCCAGAAAGAGAGTAGTGTCAGGTCCAGGGGTCGAACCAAAGGTCGCGCCTCGGTTCCAAAAGTTGTTTTGACGAAGAAAAGGTCTAAGAATTACTGGGTATGGGCTGCATCTGCTGCTTTGTTACTGTTGCTCTTGGTGGTGCTCGGATACTACTATCTTTACTAGTTAAGCTTGACGGTAGAAAGAGTTGTAAACCAATTTTCCATGGTTTATGGTTATTTCTGTTCTACACATCTCCTTTGTAGGGGATCAAACACGCCATAGCTAGGTTTGTGCTTAGTTGCTGTTGTTAGGGAATTCTGCACGTGTACGTGTTAGTCTTAAGTGATTTTTCAAATTTTGTTTGGATTTTGACATGCTACCCTACGGGGAGCTCCTGCATTCGTTTTGTTAGTTAATTATTAGGCGGAACGATACTGTTATAAACGTGCTGGAAATTTTACTTTCAGATCCTATAATGATACAGAATCTCTGGAGTACTTGAGGTTGGTGGTGGAATGAGGACCTTGTATCCTTCACTTCTATTAATTTCAGTAAAGCAGGCTAGCACTGGATTGTTGAGTTGTGCATTACATGTGTTATGCTCAATAATTTGTGCCAACTGCAAAATTGATTACTTTCACTCTTCCAGGGCGCCTAGTGTTTGTTTGGGAACTTCCAAAAATTGTTTTTTTTTTTAAAAGTACATTTCTGTATACAAAAACAAAATTTTTCTCACATATTCTTAAATATAAAAACACTTCTAAAAAGCTAAAAATACAGACAATAAACCAAATCCTCATGCCAAACTTCATGGTGTTGAACCGTATTAGTTTTCGGTTAGTATTTGATATATCTTCTATGTAAAAATATTTATTTTACATATTCATCTTATTCTTTATATAATTGTCTGATATATGATCTTATTATGTTAGCTTTGGGCATAATAATATCACGGAAAAACAAAAACAAAAAATCTGATAGGAGTATATCTTTTAATATATTTTTTTAATTTTTAAATCTACAAGGATTTTAATTTTGAATTACCCGAATTATTTTAAGGAAAAAAATAAAAAGATGTTGAAATTGTAAAATTCTAAATCAGAGATTTTCCGGAAAATGAGTTGTGAGTATTCCCTTATCAACTCTAGATAACAATTACGATTTCATTTTTTTTTTCTTTGTAGTGCAAATTGCAGTATAAAAATATTCCTATAATTAAGATTTAAGGAGGAGATTATGAAAGAAGTTAGAGTAGTAGTATTTATAAATTACTCCTCCCATCCCAATTATAAGACATAATGATTTTTTTGGAGAAATTAAAGGTAAGTTTAATTAAATTACTTTAGAGTATTTTTATTTTTATTTTTTCTTCAAAGTATATAGTTTGATTAATAATAAACTAATATATAATCTAAAGATACACAACATATAAAATGATCAAATAACTTATTTAGTTTCTTTAATTTCTCGTGAACCGTCTAGAGCGGATGGAGGTAGTATAATTTTGGGCCACCCAAAACGGCCGATTTAGGACTGTAGGTGCTGTCGTGTTGGGAAAGCGCCCCCCCGCCATGGCTGCCACTTGCTTTGGAATGCCCCGGTGTCTGAGCAAAGCAGCTCAGGCTTATGCTTTCTCTACTTTTCTTCGTTGCAACGCTGAACTCTCTTTTCGGAGGACCATTTCTTCTGACCCGTTCGCCGTTTCTTGTCCTTCAGGTCTGTACTTATCCGTAAGATTTTTCCTTTCTCTTTTGTTTTTCTGATTTCCACATAAGTGCTCTATGTAATTTTATGCTCTTCACATAGCCATTAATTTCAGTTATTTACAAATGTAACCTATCGGACTTCAATTAATATTAATAATTTAACATAAACGGCGGGGGCTTCTGGTTACTGTAATCAATGGCCTGGAGATACGTTCTTGTTCTTGGCCTTACTTGAGGATTCGAAGAATGCATCTTTTCTCCTTTCATTCCACTTCCTTTTCAAAGCTGCATACATTGAGACTACAGTGCTAACTCACTGATATGGTAATGAATTAGTTACATGGAACAAAACGAAGTATTGATGTTTGATCGGGTTTCTTACTGCATTTGAATTTGTAGTTTTTCATTTTATGAAAATAAATACTAAAAACCTTAACAGATGGCACGTTTTCAACACAATATTTCAAAATATTTACGGATATTTAAAGTTTATAAAAATTGAGCTGAATGGACGTAATGGGGATTGGTGACTGATAAGAGGGTCTCTTAGTTAGGTGTTTAGAGGTTTCATCAGATTCCTGGGATAAATTATCACCGGTAGCTGATTTGGCTGAAATTGGCAGTTGCGCGCACCTATAAAGTCATAATCATATTCCTTGCCAGTTGCCACTCTCATTAGGCTTTAGCATGAGGGCATGTGAAACACCTTGTCATAATAGAGGCCCTTGTTGGTTTTTAACATAGAAATCTAGAAAACAATAGAGGCCCCTGTCAATTATCATTGTCAGTAGTCATGCACATGCCAGATATAGTTTGCATTCTGGTAATAATTATGGCTAAATAATAATGTATAGCTATATATTTTATCTTTCACTTGCTTCCCTAAACATTAAACCAACCACTTTCAAGTATTATCCTTTGATCATCTGGTTGAAAGATGCTTAATAGGTGATGGCACGGCAAAAGGTTATGCACGACATTTTCTTCAAAGCTTTTGAACAGCTGTTCATTATTATATTATTTATGCATTAGTTGTATGGTAGATTTCTCATTTTCATCTCAATTATGACATATTATTCACATTTTTAATGCTTTGTGATGTGCAGCTTCAGGTGTAAGCCAGAGAGTAAAAGCTTTAAAGGGACAGGAAGGTGACGTGCTGCTCAGGGGAGTGAAAGAGAAAAGCACAATAAAAGAAGTGAAGCATATTCTTGAGATGGTACCATGCTTCCTTTCTCTTCATTCTAGATTGCCTCAATCATATCTTGAAAACCTTGGAAGTTGAAACTCTTTCTTTGTCTTTCCCATCTTAAAAGTCTGATAACTTAGAATTTACATTGGCCGGTATAATTAAGTCAGGGTGGTCCTCTGACGACTGTATTTCTTAAAATTCTTAACCCACTAATCAACATGATTTGGCCAAAATGCGTTGAACCCCCATGAGTTTAGCCTGTGCAGTGAATAACACTTATCTTCAAAACTTGCTATTGGATCTCCAAACTTCGAATTTTGTGCTGACAATTCCTTGTTAGTAAGTTTTTTTTTTTTAAAAAAAAAATATTTCACTAGAAGAAGTGTGACACTTTAGGGGAATTATTTGTACCAAAGATGGATTTTGGGGGGGCTCCATACAATTAGACACCTCGCCATTATGTTTGTAAATTAACTGATTCATTGAGTTACCTGTACTAAATTGGAAGTTTTGTTGTTGTTTTTTTCTTTTTTTTTTTTTTTTTGGGGGGGGGGGGTGTTCATTGTTAAGTTTTGCAGGTCAAGGGGTAATTTGCATCTGACCAAAAATTTAAGGGAGTTATCTGAATTGGGTTCTATTTAATTCCTTACTTGGTTGTCAGCTGTTGTCCATTTTATTATAGGCTCAAAGGGCATCATCAAGACGAGAAGTTCTTCATACAAATTTCCTTACCCCTCCAGTGCTGAAGGAATCTATGGAAGTAGTGGGAAAATTATCAGGCGTGAAAGCAATTGCTCAAGGAGGCTACCCACAGGTAACTATCTAGATAAGTATTTTCTGTTGTCTTAGGACATAAGTTATCTGTGCTTGTATATAAACATAAACACAATTATACTCCAGGCCGAACGCTGCCGGATTTCTGTTGGACATCCAGAAGAATTGACAAGTGACCCAGATATAATTGCAGCATTGAGGTAAGTCTTGTAAATTTTATTAGTTAGTAAACTTGCTAGCTCACCAGCACCAATTTTTAGGTTTCTAGATCCCTTTCTAATATTTGCCTAAACTTTCTCTTTTCAGCATTACTGGAAACTTTCAGTTTGAACCTTGTTCTCATGGCGACTTCCTTGGTGCAATCCTTGGTGCTGGAATCACCAGGGAGAAACTTGGAGATATAATGTTGCAGGTATTTTCTTCTCTTTCCGTTTACTACATTGTATTACAGAACATTCTGTTTGAACTTGCTTTCAGTGCACAGAAGAAATCTTCTAGTAACAAATATTTATTAATATTACTAGTCTGGATCCGTAAGATGTTTTGTATCCAAATGAGGAACTGGAAAATCTCACAAGGAGCAGCTAAAGCTGGTTTCTAAACATCAGTACCGTTTTATGGACACATATTTGAAATAAATTTGTGTTGTTTGTGTTAAAAAACACTTGTATTTCCTGAGCCAATAAAAAATGAAACTCGTGCTGATGGAATAAACTTAAGCCAATAATAGTTCCAGTTGTAAAGTTGTGTTCCAAAATCTGTTCATATCGTTGATTTTATTGTGAATTTTCTATTTCAGGAATTCCCCATTTGTCTCAATTTCTATTTCATATCAGCTTGTTCACAGCCAAAGCTCCCTTTTTTTTTATCTTTTTCTCTTCCAAATGGCATCCAATAAAAAATTCATTCATCAAATGGATCTGAACAAATTGTAATAACTATGTCTTAAAGATCAAATCTTTATCTGGATTCCAAATTTGGGAAGAAGGGTGACCAATTCCATATAATTAAGAGGGCAAATAGTTTGCGATCTGGTAGTTTGCTGAAATTCAAGTTATGGCCTCAGCTTGGGATTATGTATCATATTCGCATGCATTCTGATTTCCGTATCCAAAAGTGGCGAAAAATACCTTTCCCCTTCCTTATAGACATAGTGCGTAGATGCACAGATTTCAGTGACTTGAGTTGGTTTTGCTACACAGGGCGAACAGGGTGCTCAGATACTTATTGTTCCGGAACTTGTTGATTATGTCATATCATCACTGGGTAAGGTAGCGTTGTTTTACTGCTTACTTTTCTTCGGAGACATGTTACCAAAATAAAACAAAAAAAATTAATTTCTGCTTTAAACATTAATGGTATATCATTACATTTCTAGGATATGAACACTAGATATAATATCTATGTTGTTCTGATTGCATCTCTCTTGTTTAGGTTGGTAATGTTCCTGTGTCTTGCAGCAAGATACCATTAATTTCTCTTGATTATGAACCACCAAGGTGCAACACTGGTCCTGGTTTCAACTTCTTAATGTTGTAACATTTTTGTAGTAGACTACCAATTTTGTCTGCTTTGCAGAACCAAGTCATTTAAAACCATAGAAGCATCCTTAAGAGTTGATGCGTTAGCAAGTGCTGGGTTCAAAATTTCACGTTCAAAGCTAGTTGACCTGATCAGGTAGGCAATTACTTACAATTGTTCGATGCATATGGTTCATTAGATTTTCTGCATAAAGGGGTAAATCTCTATGAAAATTGCTCTGTTTATAAATTGAACTCTGAACTTGTTTAGCTGTAACCTCACTTTGATAAGATATATCTACAATTTGCGTATGAGCTTAAATTTCTCTGGTCGAGTGTTGAGATGTTTTCCTTCTGTTCTTTTTTTGGGATGAACTTGTGCTATATTTAATTGTGTTAACATTGGAATTTCACCACAAACCTTAATATACATGTGTTTATATGAACTCATGCTTGTAGCGATGGGGCTGTTCGTGTTAACTGGATCCCTGTCACTACCAAAGGAGCCACGCTCAAGAGTGGCGATATGGTATCTGTTGGTGGAAGGGGAAGATTAAAGGTACGATGCCGATATTTAAAGAAGACAAACACCATCTGAACTAAGCTTGATCTTACCCATTTTTGAAGTGTGGGAATTTGAATTTCCCGATAGTTTTTCTGGACAGTTACTCCAATTGCTACGCTTTATTTTTGATGCAGATAGGAGAAATAAACTCAACAAAGAAAGGAAAGTTTGCAGTGGAGTTGATTCGGTATTTGTAAACGGTTTTGCATGAGCTCATGTTTAATTCCGTCATCTTTCTTGTAGTAGTTGTTCTTAATTGAGTAAGATGATCCCTCCTGTGGAAGGCATGTTCCCCTC